>JAMWYP010000248.1:0-677768 GCA_025563575.1 Acacia pycnantha
AATCCATGTACGACAATGAGGTATGGGCCTTAGTCGATCCACCTGAAGAACCATTGGGTGCAAGTGGGTTTTCAAAGAGAAAACTCGACATGGATAGCAAAGTAAATATCTTCAAGGCACGACTGGTTGCAAAATGATTCACTCAAACTCATGGTGTGGACTATGATGAAACCTTTCCCCAGTTGCAATGGCCAAATCAATCGAATCCTTCTTGCCATTGCATCATATTATGACTATGAAATATGGCAGATGGACGTCAAAACAACCTTCCTTAACGGAAAGCTCCTTGAGGATGTGTACATGACACAGCTTGAGGGTTTTGTGCGTCCGAGGACTCGTAAAGTTTGCAAGCTTCAAAGATCCATTTATGGTTTGAAGCAAGCATCTCGGAGCTGGAATCATCATTTTGATGAAGTAGTCAAAGAGTTTGGATTCATTCAAAACATAGATGAACCTTGTGTTTACAAGAAGGTTAGTGGGAGCACAGCTTGTATTTCTAGTGCTTTATGTTGATGACATCCTACTCATTGGGAATGACATTCCTACCTTGCAGAGTGTCAAGTCTTGGTTAGGAAAGTCTTTCTCAATGAAAGATTTAGGCGAAGCCACTTACATCCTTGGGATTAGGATCTATAGAGATAGATCTAAGAGGCCGATAGGCCTAAGTCGAGCACATACATAGACAAGATACCGCATAGATTCAAGATGCAGGATTCCAAAAGGGGTTACATGCCCATGTCTCATGGCATTCATCTCGAAGGATTTGTGTCCTACTACACAAGATCAAAGAGACCGCATGAGTAAGATTCCATATGCCTCCGCCATTGGATCTATCATGTATGCCATGTTATGTACTCGATCGAATGTCTCATATGCCTTGAGTATGACCAGCAGATATCAACAAGATCCCGATGAGGATCACTGGACTGCTGTCAAGAATATCCTTAAGTACTTAAGAAGGGCTAAGGACTTATTCTTGGTATATGGTGGCTTGGAGGATGAGCTCTGTGTGACTGGTTACACGATGCGAGTTTCCAAACCTGACCAAGATGATTCAAGATCGCAATCGGGATATGTATTCCTGTTGAATGGTGGTGCGGTGAGTGGAAGAGCTCTTAGCAGAGCACTCGTAGTTGATTCCCGCAATAGAAGCCGAGTATATAGCAAAGATCGATGCAATGAGGAGGCCTTTTGGATTAGTAAGTTCATTAATGAACTAGGGGTGGTTCCTACCATCTCAAATCCAATAGACTTGTTCTCGTGACAATAGCGGTGCTATTCCGCAGACCAAGGAGCCTAGGTCACATCAAAGGACCAACCATATACTCAAGCGATTTCATCTTATCAGAGAAATCAATGATAGAGGTGATACAAAAAAAAGAAATATTATGCAAAGTACCAGAGAAAGCAAGTCATTATACTTTAAACGTTAATGTTATTTAAAGAATTCTCCTTTAGTTATCATTTCATTTGCATGTTTATAGTGATAATCGTATCCTGGATATATCTAATAGATTATCCTAAATGTCCTCTGGTCGGTCATCTCATGGGAGCAAAGATGAAATAAGACCGTGTGACTTTGATGAGTATGGGATACGAGTCAAAGTCATAGGCACTTGTAAGAGTACAAGGTGCTGGACTAACCCACTATGAGAAAGTTGCATGGAATAAGTCATAAGCTTTTCTCATGTATAACCGCATCACAACGCTCTTTGACTTGAGATCATCATCGATTCCTACATGATGAGTCGCTGGTCTTTGACCTAGTCAAAAGTCACCTTTGACCGGGTGATGATAAAGGCTATGATCGGGATCAATGGTTTTCATGCGGAGGAATGTGAGTGGTCAAGATGGGATTTGTCCCTCACATTTGTAGAGAGATAATACCGGGCCCTCGATGAGTGAGTCCGAGAAATGTATGGCCATACTACGATGGAAAGGAGTTTCCATCTCAATTGTTAGACTACTCAAGAATCGAGAAAGTAATGGTCAAGAACAGAAGTTGACATTTTCCATGCCTCATCCTTGACCAAATTATCGCGTGACAAAAGGGACGTGACATGGTTGTACGATAGGTTATATCGCATAAACAATGACGTTGATCCTCTTACTAAGCCGCTTGCACAAGTAAAACATGAGCGTCATGTTAGGGCAATGGGAATTAAGGTAATTAATGATTGCACCTAGTGCAAGTGGGAGTTTGTTGGAAATTATGCCCAGGGGCAAGTCATTGTACTTATCAACGATCCCCATATGAATTGGGTAGTCGCAATGTCTTGCTAGAGGCCGCTTGCGACTTGTGGGGGTACAAAGATTGCCCGCCGCCAATCTCATGTGGGCCTACAAGGTCGCACACAAGAATGGCCCAACACGAGCAAGAGTGTCAGATTCATTGAATCTTAAATGTGTTTAAGATTTAATGAATACTTATTTAATCTAGGATGTGTGTGTGTATATATATATATATGCATATATAAATATATTAAATTCGAAAATAATAATGATATTATTTATTGACAATAATATTATTATATATAGTATTTAATTTATTTGATAAATTAAATAACTATAATAAATTGAGATATTGTATCTCAGATTTAATTTTCGAATAAAGATATTGCATATCGATTCAATTTGAACTGAGATATCGGATCTCATTTTAAATTAAATATAATGATATCATATCTTGACTTAATATATATATTAAATTCGAAAATAATAATGATATTATTTATTGACAATAATATTATTATATATAATATTTAATTTATTTGATAAATTAAATAACTATAATAAATTGAGATATTGTATCTCAGATTTAATTTTCGAATAAAGATATTGCATATCAGATTTAATTTGAACTGTGATATCGGATCTCATTTTAAATTAAATATAACGATATAATATCTTGATTTAATTTATAAATATAAATTAAATCATGATCGAGAAGGTAGCCCACCAGTTCAAACAGTTCAGCAAAGGTACGATTCGTAAACCCTAAACCTTGATTTAAACGCCGTTGAGCGATCCGCCCAAGGGATTCGTAATTTTTTTTACTCCGCTGCGTGTACGGATCCCAACACGATCATCCTCAACCGCTTTTAGTTGATAATGAAGATGTAGAGTCCATGCTGCTTCCTGGACAGCAGGTTACTAGTGCATGTGTTCAAGTATTTATGAAGTAAGTATCTTCTTCCTTGATTACATAATTTAAATGCATCGTTTAGACACACATACATATATACTAATTCCCTGATCGATGTCATTCTTTTAGGTGCATGCATGAGAAACTTGTTCAACAGGGCAGAATCGAGAATTTTTGATTCTTGTGGCCAGTGTATGCAAGTACAACATCCAAGGAAATGAGACAGGTGTACATATCAAAGAGGGTGTGTGAAGTGCCAAGAAAGGTGTACTTGTTTCCATACTGGCTCGGGTACATATATATCACAATCCTTGTCTGCAATTCACTTAATTCTGCTATATATATATATATATATATATATCTATATAGTACTTTCTACTTTGTATTGAAATTTCAGCAACCACTATCAGTTGGTCGTCATGAACATGGAGTTGCATTATGTTATCATCTTATGCTCCACTCACAGTGATCCATCGCCTACGTTGAAGTAGATCATCAACAAGTAAGAATGTCATTTTGATTGTATTGTCTGAAATCTCTATTGTGAATTTTCAGTGAACATTACTGATAAATTTGTGATTTTGATGATAGTGGTATGACGACCTTCCAAAGAACGGTAAAAAAAAGGCGTGGGTTTGATCTCAAAGACCCTAAATGGTACCAACCAAAGGTTAGTACATATTTGGACATGGCATAACTGTTTTGTGAACTTGGTCAGTAAGCTATATATGCTCTTATATATTTCTTGGTCAGTAGGTCAGGTCCTAAAGGTATTCGTCCATTTTAAGTCCGTATATTTGTCAAATATCCGGTCCTAAAAGTCTTCATCTTCTAAAAAAATATGGGTTGACTTTTAGGACCTTATATATGTCAAATATCCGGTCCTAAAAGTATTCGTCTTCTAAAAAAATATGGGTAGACTTTTAGGACCGTATATATGTCACATATCCGGTCCTAAATGTTTCTAAAATATACGGCTAGAATTTTAGGACCGTATATTTAATTAATATCAGGTCCTAAAAGTCTTCGTAAAATTCCAAAGAATGTGGCTAGATATTTAGGACCGTGTATTTTTTAGGAGCCAGGTCTTAAAAGTATTCGTTTATTTTAATATTGCCAAAACATTTAGGACCGTATATTTATTAATTTTCCGCTCCTAACTTCAAATATTCGTTTATTTTTAAAATATGGCTTAACTTTTAGGACCGCGGATTTGTTATATGTCTGGTCCTAATAGTCTTCCTTTAAATAGAGTTGGTGACTTGGTTTTCAGACAAATCATTAGGGTTCAAGATAATCGAGTTTCTGACGTTCTTCTCAAGCTTTGTGCTTCATTGTCCTCGTTTTTACTTAACCTGGATGTGAAAATCATCATCGGTGTCCCTTTTCTTTTTTTCGGAAAAGAAATAAGTTAACGAAAAGGACACTGAAAAATTTTCACACTAGGGTAAGTAAAATCGACGACAACGATGGTCCAAACTTGAGAAGAATCGTCACTCTCTTTTAATGTTGATCACCACGAAGAGGATAATGTTTTGTTTGTTTCCTTTTTGTCGGAAAAAAGAAAAGAACATCATAAAGACAAGTACAAGGAAAGCGATTGGGATCTAAACATTTTATTTTATTTCTATTTTTTTCTGCCTTGAGAGGCAGCAGTAGTACAAAAAAAAACATAAATATTTCTAATCCTCCCCATCGTTGTCGGAGGGGAGGGAAGGGTCAGAGACGTCGTCATCAGAGGTATGGTACTCAACGTCATAGGCGTCGAGTACCGCGCTCAGCTTCTTGTTGACGGCGTGATAGACCTGAAACAGTTTGGCCCAAGCGTCGGTCTATATGATCGACGCGGGCTATCATGTGCTCCATCATCTGGTAGAATGATGGGTGGTGAGGCAACGGAGGAGGGTACGGAGGTGGCTGAGGATTTCGTTGAGAAGGAGGACCTCGTGGTGGTGGAGGAGCTATTACAATGGAGGTTGTTGGAGGAGATGGAGATGAATGTGAAGAAAGTAAAGTAACAACGGGTTTAAATAGAGAACCCATACTGAACAATGTGATACGCCGGAAACATTAATGAGGAGACGCATAGTTCCTCAGAATACAAGGAGACGCCTAGTTGGGAAGTTTGTGTGGAAGCCGAAGAGACTCTCGGAATCATTCATTGAAAAGAGGCAACTTTTAATACCGGATACTGTAAAAGATCCGTTCTTAAAAGTAATATTTTTTAACAAAAAATTCTTACTGGAATGAAAAATTGAATTAAAAAAGAAATGAGTTTTAGGACCGGATAAAAGATAAAAACTCGGTCTTAAAAGTAATTGAATTGAAACAAATGAGTTTTAGGACTGGACAAAAGATTAAAACTCGGTCTTAAAAGTAATTGAATTGAAAGAAATGAGTTTTAGGACCGGATAAAAGATAAAAACTCGGTCTTAAAAGTAATTGAATTGAAAAAAATGAGTTTTAGGACCGGATACAAGGTCGGTCTTAAAAGTAATTGAACTGGGATATTTATATAAATACGCTCGTTAAAGTAGAAACACTAAATTCATTTGTACCAATTAACTTTATCATCACCGATGCGATCTCTCCGCTCTCTTCGTCCTTATTAACTCCTCACTACGCCGTAACTCCTCACAACCTAGCTCTCGCCCCAACCGCTCAAAGCCTCAAACAATGGTTAGATACAAGCAAACCGCTCGTAGGGGTACTCTTACACCTCAAGCTCGTGACATGGTTGGGATCGTTATACGGTGCGCCTCCAAATGAGAGTGCGTCCTATTGTTGTCGAAGGGTCTCGGGTCGTTGGACCCGTTGTTATTTCCGATGATGAAGAGATTTCCGCACCCCCCCTCGATCCTTCTGCCGACCCTCCTCCCGAGATTGCCACCCTCCAGCCTTCGTGACCATGCAGAGGTTCGTGCTCCCCACTCCAACCTCGTTGGCCCCAGCCGCGCCTACCTCGACCCTCTCCGCTTTCCTCTAATGAGAGATTCATATTGAGGTGGAGCAACTAAGACAGAACTTGCCGATATCCGACGGAAATTAATGCTCTTCACGCCGATATCGCCAAGCATGTTCACCAGATTCTTGTGGATGATAATTTTCAGCTTTTTTTCTTTTTGTTTTTTTCTTGTGTATGTGCATTCTCCAAGAATGTAAGACCACATTAAGAACATAACCCGTTGATATTTTTTTTGGCTGTTCTTCAGTATTTTCTTTTGGTCAGATCTTGTGGATGATAATTTTCCTTTATTTTTTGTCAAAAAAAATTTCCTTTATTTTATTCATTCACCAAGTGCCGTTAAGACCGGACATTTTATAAGTAACGGGTCTAAAAATAATTTGAATTTTAGGACCGGATTTTTTATAAACCTCCGGTCTTAAACTTAAATGACTAATAAAACTTTAGGACCGGATACTCTTAGAACTCCGGTCTTAAAAAGTTACTTATAACTTTAGGACCGGACATTTAATAATTAAGAGGTTTTAATAAAATCCAAAAAGCTAAATAAGGTGTCGATGTCACGCGAAAAATTAAATTTCCCCACTCGAATATCTCTTGTCGCGCCGAAAGTGATTACTCAGTTCCGACTCCGTGTTTGTGGGTTGCTTCGGCCGCCGCTTCGCGTACCTCTCGACAATCACTGGGTTCCTTAGCTAAACGTGTATAGACGAAGTTGTAAGAGGTGTTTCGGTTATATAACTTTATAATTTTCCAGCTTATCGTTCTTGGTTTTTCATGGGTTTAACAAAATCGATGAAATGTTCTTGTGGGTCTTATATGTTGTTAATGAATATTGTTTTTCGTAGATTATATTTGCACTTAGATCTACTGAACTGACCAACAAGTGTTTTTAGGTTACTCTTCCTGTCTTGTCTGCAACATCAACGTTCGTGGCCGGAGAAGTAAGACTCAACAAACACATTTGAATTTATATGCTACAGGTGAGTCAACAAGACCTTCATCCCGTGCATTTAACTTCCTCGTTGATCATGCATTTATTTTGGTTCTTGGATTCACTGTGATGCATTTATGTCCAAAAGTGATTCTTTGTTATGCATTTAATGGGCAAGTTCCTCCGTAAAAGTGATTCTTTGAGTTTATATGCAATTTTCAATTTTTTCGGATTATGTATGATCAATGATTTTCGTCTATATATAGGAATTCTACTATGGATCACAGTTGGATAAGTGCTTTACGAACGAGTGTTGAATATCAGAATGGGGTGAGGGAATTTATAGAATTTGCTAAACAAAATGCCCATGATGATAGGGGGAAGTTTTATTGCCCTTGTGTAGAATGTTTGAATGAGAGTCGACTAAGTCCTGAACTTATACACACACATTTAATTTGTCACGGATTTTGTAAGACCTATACAATATGGGTATGGCATGGTGAAAAAGTGTCAAGCGGGTCTCAACATGGGGAAGTGGCCTTTGATGATAATGACAATGATATGGATGATCGCATAGAGGACATTATCCGTGATGTAGGAGAAGAGGCTTTTGAGCGATCACGCACATATGGTAATATGTGCAGTGATGCAGAGAAACCGCTATACCCTGGGTGTAAAAAATACCAATTGTTGAACGCTGTATTGAAATTGGTAAGCTTGAAGGCATATCATGGATGGAGCGACAAGAGTTTTTCAGAATTGCTTGAGGCTTTGAAGGACATGCTTCCAGATAGTTATGTGTTGCCGCATCGCTACTATGATGCTAAGAAAATACTTTGTCCACTGGGGATGGAGTACAAAAAGATCCATGCATGCCCGAATGACTGCGTATTGTATAGAAAAGAGTTTGAAGAGAAGAAAACTTGTCCGATATGTGAAACCCCCTACTACAAGTCGGATAAGGGGCTGCAAAAGTGTTGTGGTATCTTCAAATCATACCAAGGTTCAAGTGGTTGTTTGCGAATGAAAATGATGCAAAAAATCTGAGATGGCATGCAGATGAGAGGATATCAGATGGACAGTCGATCAATTATTTCCGAACTTCGGCGAAGAACCTAGGAACCTCAAAGCTTGCCCTTAGCACGGATGTCATGAATCCCTATGGAAGCCTTAGCAAGATACATAGCTCATGGCTCTGTACTTCGATTGTTTACAACTTATCTCCAATGTTATGCATGAAACGAAAGTACATCATGCTGTCTATGTTGATTTCGGGACCAAAAAAACCCGGAAATGACATAGATGTTTACCTTGAGCCCTTGATCGAAGACTTGAAGGAGTTGTGGGAAGAAGGTGTCGATGTTTTTGACTCTTTCAAGAAGGAGGTCTTTAGAATGAGAGCCATGATATTTTGTACTATAAACGACTTCCCAAAGATATGGGAACTTGTCAGGGTATAGTGTAAAAGGCCATAAAGCATGTCCGGTTTGTGAAGAAGGCACATGCTACCATCAACTTCAACATGGAAGAAAGACGGTGTATCTTGGACATAGGAGATTTCTTAGACGGGCCACCCATATCGTAAAAAAATATATAGAAGAAGAGATCTGTATTCTTCGATCTTCCATATTGGCGCAATCTTGATGTGAGACACTGTATTGATGTCATGCATGTGGAGAAGAACATATGTGATAGTATTGTTGGCACGCTTCTCAACATACAAGGTAGTTCGAAGGATGGTGTGAAGGCAAGATTGGATTTGCAAGCAATGGGAATACGCGAAGACTTGCATCTAAGGCCATATGGGAAGAGAACTTATTGTCCCCCGGCTTCTCATACTTTGTCTAAGGATGAGAAACGAAGCTTTTGTGAGTGTTTACATGGCACAAAAGTTCCCTCGGGGTATTCTTCAAATTTTAAGAGGCTTGTCTCGATGAAGGATTTGAAATTAGTAGGCCAAATGATTGTTCATCTAGTGAGGGAGATAAGGTTGTGCGGCCCTATCCATTTACGGTGGATGTACCCTATTGAAAGATCTATGAAATTCCTAAAAGGGTACGTGAAGATCGCGTACCGGCCAGAAGCATCAATTGTTCATAAATATGTTTCTTAAGAGGCCATGGAATTTTGTCAAAATTATTTGGCCAAAGTAAGACATATTGGGATTCCAAAACGTCAGCTGGCTGAAGGGGGTAGACGAGGGGCTTCGGTAAAGAGTGTGGATTGTGATGAATTGTCACAAGTCCACTTATACATCTTGAATAATGTTGATGAAGTTCAAGCCAACATATCTCGCACATAAAGAAGTCAGAAGGAAAGAGAACCATCGAATGACCGAACAACGGTTGATTAGGGAACATAACAGAACTTTTGCAAACTGGTTCAAACAAAAGGTCGAGGGATCTGAATGTGTTTCTGATACAATGAAATAGTTAGCACGTGGTCCTGAGGTTGATGTCATAAGTTTGAATTCGTATGTGATCAATGGTTATACATTTTACACGAAGTCCCTAGATGATATGAGCACGTCCCGACAGGTGGTGTTATGTTAGAGGCTGAATCTATGCACTTCTCCAGTTCGAAAGACAAGAGGCCTAAATTGGCAGTCATGCCATATGATAGGGTTATTGAAGAGATTTGGGAGGTGGACTATGTCAAAGTTAGATTTTCCATCTTCAAATGCAAGTGGGTTAATGTCAATAATGGTGTTCAGATCGATTGGCTAGGATTCACTTTAGTAGATGTCAATAGTAGAAGTTTTGGAGATGAACCTTTAATTATGGCAGAGCATGCAAAACAAGTGTTCTATATCACCGATCAAGAAAATAAAATGTGGTTTATAGCTCTCCAAGGAAAGAGGGTCATTGATATTGATGAGGAAAGTCATTCAAATTATGGTCTTCCTGAGAGTACTCCTTTTTCAAGGGGTCTACCGGACATGAACGAAGAAGATGAAGCGGATAATGAACCCGGGATAAGAAATGATCATCAAGAAGGGATATGGGAGGATATCACTTTATAAAAGAGTCAATTCGTAAGGTAATATTCATATGCAGAATTCTTAGAAAACTTTAAGGTTTTAACTATATTATATTCCTTCTATGTTCTTAATTAAACAATGTCATCATTGACTATGAATTTGTTCTTGTTTTGTTTTTGTAGCAGGATTCGATTCAAAGGGGCATGTTATAAAAGATGATGCATGTTACGTTGTTGGGTGGGAATCAGATGAAGGCATGGTGAATATATTATATTGGACTACATGTATGTTGATTTACGTGTTGCATGTATTGTAACTCATTGTGATTGTAATTAGTTATATCTTAGCTTATTGTATAAATTACTTTAGTTGTTGTAGACTTAAGAGGCCACATAACTCATGGTGGATAATATTTGTATTCTTTTTCCCAATTCAATTTATTCATGTTCATAGCTTGTAGCTTAAAGTATATCGACTTTTATGTGCTGTTTTGGATGGTGGATTTGTGTATATATATGATCAGGAAGAACATAACAGGGAAAAAATTCGGGAAAATTTAGACCGCAAATAAAAAAGACGGTCTTAAATGTTCAAATATTAAGACCAGATGTATTTCTATGACCACTCTTAAAGGTATTAAGCCGGTCTTAAAAGTTGGTCTTTTAAGACCGGTCCATTTATAAGTCCGGTCTAAAAGTTCAATTTTTAAAACCAAATGGAGGTTGTTCTTTGACTAGCGGTTTTGTAGCATCTTGAACTGACAGTCAATTGTCGAAGACCATATCTCCCTGGTCTAAACTTCGTTTTGGTTGGTTCTAGTCTTGATAGAACTAATTTTGAGTCTAATTTCATATGCCACTGATTTCAGCTCAATTGGATTTGTAGATTGTGAGATACACTCAAAACATCGAAGCTTGGTCTGCTGTGTGGCGTGAATTTCACTGTCAACTTCAACAATTCATATCTCCTTCATCTGACCTGCTTTGGGCTTGAATTTTATATAAAAATGATGCATTGGGAGTATAGTTTCATACAAAATTGGTTTCACCTCAATCAGACTTTTGGTTTGGGAGATATCATCGAATTACCAGAGGTCGCCAGCTGAAACGCGAAACAGAGGTGAACAAAGTTGCTGAAATACACTTTGACTCGAGTCATGACTCGAGTTACACCTTTCTAGAGACGCCATAAACACTTATTGACTCGAGTTATGACTAAGAGTAGATAAGATTATCACTGAAGTACAAATGTATCAAAAGATACTTTACACAAGAAAACTCAAAGAGTGGTTGAAACTTTAATGATTTTCGTTTTCTCACAGATTGGTTGTTGAGAAGAGTTGAATGCATCTCTATTTATAGCTAGAGATCATTAAATGACCGTTATAAATCCTAATGTGACTGTTGCCAACATTGGTGATGGATTAGTGAAGGTTTTGGTCTTCTTCTCTCTCTACTCTTTGGTTAATCCAGCTGTGTAGAAGTTCAGGCTTGACTTCTTGACTTTTAATCCGTTGGAAGAGCAGCTACTGGATGTTGAAAGGAAACATTAATTCCTTCAAAACGTGTGGAGAATGATTGTCCAAAAGCATGCTAGTTTTCTGCACTTTGCATTTAATGTTCTGACTTCACTTTATGGTTTATGCTAATTCTCCATTTAATTCTATCTAAATCATCTGAAACTCACTAACAAACTGATTAAACATAGTTAGGAATAGTAATGAGTGATGATATAAAGTATTAGGATCAAACACAAATATTTTGCAAATTCATTCAGTTCAAAATTCAAATTCAGCGATGCAAACTCGAGTTTGTTCTTCAAAACTGGAGTTTTCATTATTCATTAAAAGCAGAAACTCGAGTTTTCTCATTCCAGAGAAGAATATCGCGATTTGGACTTTAGAGCAAGTTTTGTGAACAGTGCAAAACTGGAGTCATTAAGTGACTAACTCGAGTTTTGGACTTTTGATGAGAAATCATGTTTTAGTCCAAAATCTCAAAACTGGAGTTTCCATTCCAAAACTGGAGTTTTCAAAACGTTCAATTTTACCAGAGCCCTCTTCTTGGCCTAAACTCGAGTTTCCAAACTGAAACTCGAGTTTCCATAAATCTTTGAAAAATGGAAACTTTTATGCTTTCTTTGAGTTCTTCTCTGTAAGACCGAAACTCGAGTTTCCAAAACAAAACTCGAGTTTCCTCGTTTATGAGAAAACATTGAAAAACCTTGTCAAGTTGAAGAATGGAGTTTTCACAAGTTCAGAATTGAGCATTATTCTTTGTATGCTGTAAACTCGGGTTTCCAACAAAGCTTGGAAACTTAGAGAACTCTCTGTGTAGCCTAAACTCGAGTTTCCTAATGGAAACTGGAGTTTTGGTATCTTCGAAAAATCGATAGCTGTCTGTCTTGCCAAAACTCGAGTTTGTTAAATCAAACTCGAGTTTGCTTTGTCTGTGAAAAAACTCAGAAGCTCTTTGTATGGTCAAAACTCGAGTTTTCATATCAAAACTAGAGTTTGCCTTTCTTTGCAAAAACTTGAGCTCTTCTCTGTCAAGTCCAAACTCGAGTTTCCAAACTGAAACTTGAGTTTGCCTTTGACAGTAAGTTTTTCAACTTACAAAGACAAACTTCCGTATATGTTTACAATTTTCCATTATCATCAAAACCAATAGGGAACTAATAGTCGAGTCATTCCAGACTACCAAAACACTGTAGCGAAGTGGTTAACTTGAGTTACAACTTCATGACTCGAGTTATATCATCCTGAAGCTCATTTTTGCTTATTTTAACTCTGAATTGAGCCATTCCAACTTCCATATGATCTTGGAGACTTCTAGCATCAATCTAGGAACTTGAATAATGATATTCTCATTCCATTCAGCAAGTTCTTCCTTCTTTTCTTCTTCTCTTGATCATTCTCCATACTTCAACTCTTTCTTTCTTTTCTTCTCTTCTTTCTGAATTCAACTTGGAATTCTTGACCTTGACATTCTCTCCAATTTCTTCTCTCTGAAATCTCTTATCTCTTTCTTGATCCATAATTCAACTGGGACTAATCTACATTAAATATAGTAGTTAGTCAATGTAGGAGATAAATATATCGTTCAAGCTTTTTGCTCTTAATAATGACATCTATATAAGACATCATCAAAACTAATGATAACCAACATTCTCCCCCTTTTTGATGATGACAAATACTTTAAGAAAAATATGTATGAATATGAAAAAGTAATAAACCCAGCATATTTTTCTTGCCATTCTCCCCCCCTTATTTGTCATTAGCAAAAAGTTGGGTTAAAGAAGAGATGCTTGTAGAGAGACAAATATGAAACCAAATTAGAATGAGTAAAGGAGCTGATTTTCTCTCCTCGATTCGAAATTGTTTTCGTTCTTAATATGATGCAATTTGGAATATTTTTATGAAAACAAGTTTGAGACGATTTGGAGAGATTTTCAAGAAATCTTTCACAATTAAAGCATATAGGTACCAAACATGTGCAAAATTTACTGAATATAAAAAGATAGAGATTAGAAATGCTCATGTTGGTTTTGCAAATTGATGAACGATATGTGAAGTCCATTTGCTAGCTTTGAGATCTGTGATGTGCTCTAAATAGCCTTTGAGATGTGAAATGAGACTAAAGTACTGGCTTATTGAATTATATCTCATCTGAATGAATTTGATCAGTACTTCAGCTTCCATCCTTTTCTTCATAGATCACTTATGTAGAGAATATCTCAGCTTCAATGATTGATCGCCAAGGCATCTTTCCTCAATTTAATAGTTTTTCCTTGTAGTACATTTAGGAAAGTTCATGCACAGACTGAGTTCTCTTGTCACAATTGTAAAACTTTCTTGCAAGAGAGAATTATTAGTGCAACGAGATATTAAAATATTCCTTTCTATATGATATTTTTCAAATTAAGATAATGAAAGGAGAATATGATATTAACTCATCATCAAAACTAATAAAATATAGTGAATGCAGATGAGAATGCTTAAAAAGGTTTTCTTCAAATAAAGGAGATGAGCTTTTAAGATAGAGTAAATACCCTTTTGGGTCCCTGAAAAAACACGCTCTACCCATTTTGGTCCCTGAGTAAAAAAAAGTCATTTTTGGTCCTTTTTAGGGACTAAAAAGGATGTTTTGGGAATTTGTGAGGGATTAAAATGCCCACAAAAAATGACTAAAAGGACTAAAAGGGACTTTTTTTTTTACTGTTTAAGGACTAAAAATGACATTTTTTTTACTCAGGGACCAAAATGGGTAGCGCGTGTTTTTTCAGGGACCAAAAAGGGTATTTACTCTTTAAGATATAAAACACATGAGAATGTGAAGCTCCCCCTTAATGAATGCATGACTTAAAAATATAAACTTCCCTTTAAAGATACCAAATAATAATGTGACACCAAATGTTATGAAGCTTGGAGTTATCCCTAATCCAAAGAACACAACAAGGTATCTCAGAATTAAGAAATTTCAAGTTCACTTGGATGGACTTAAAATTGGTATGAAGAAATCACTTATGCTTTTCATGATGATAAAAAATTTTAAAGCATAAGGATCATTTTCAAAATGAGTTTTCTTGGGCTAAACTTCTTGAAATAAAATGGAATGAATGGAAACAGGTTAGCCTAGCAATGATATGAAGTACCCAAAGCATATACAAAGATTTGCAGATTATGAGAATGGAGATTTAAAAAGCTGATATATATGACTTGAGTCATATTCTGATGACTGGACTCAAGAATGAACAGGGAGGAATTTCAAATAGGATGACTTGAGTCATGACTGGAGTCATAGTTCAAATTTTTCAAATGCAATTTGATGACTTGAGTTATGACTAGAGTCATTGTTGAAATAATTCAGCCAGAAAGAAATTGTTCTAAGATGACTCGAGTTATGACTGGAGTCATACTACAAATATCTTAGTCAGAGAAGATTTTCAAAAGGATGACTCGAGTTATAGTTCACATATTTTCAGATAGAGATGAATTGCAATGTGATGACTGGAGTCATGAAACCAATTTTCAAACATAGACGATTTTCATTATGATGACTCGAGGTATACTGGGTTACTCGAGTCATATTAGAAAAATAAACCTGATAGACTTTTCTGGAACTGTCATGACCCGAGTTACCCATATATGACTCGAGTCATATTAGATGGAAAAATGACAGATATCGCGATAGGCATTTTGGAAATCTGAAGTACAGTGTATGACTGGAGTTGTTAAGTGACTGACTTGACAACAACTTTGAAGATAGTTTCTGACTCATTTTTAATCAAGATAACAATATTTTTAGTTGAATCATTAACTACATTTTTGAAACATATTTAAGATCGATGCTCACTCTAAACATGGTGGAAGTCAATATGTTAAAGAATGTATCAGAATGCTTCAATTTTGAAGAACATGTCAAACATTGAAGTTAACATGTAGAAGAATTTTCTCAGAAGCAAAAGTCATGAAGGTAGAGCATTAAAGAAACATGCTTAGCACAACAAAAATATATAAGCACAATGACTTTTCTATTGACCAAGTGATAATCTTGCATCTTAGAATTGAATTTAGAAATATAAGAATGGTCAAGGCAAGAATATGAATATACAGCTATAGTTACTCAAAATATGTATGGAAACAAATGCTGATCATGTATTTGAGCAACAAAATGACTACTAGGATTCATGAAAGATAAAACACATACTCATTAGTCAAAATGACTAGAGTTCCAAAATATCGTCCTAGTAAGTTATTCCACTAATGGTTAATGCATTATCATTCAATGCACTAATGAACATTTATAAAGCTTGAAATAACTTGGCCAATAAAGCATTAGGCATAACACACTCACACATTGAATTCTTTTCTAGGAAACTAACTTGAAACTCAGAGATGGATAACTTATTAGACATGAAGTCCAATTAGTTAGAGAATGAAACAAGAGAGTTCAAGCAACACATTGATTTCCAAAGATCAAAATGTGAAGGATAGGGAAAATTCAACCAAACAGATTTGAAGCATATCAACATTCATTATACAATATTAACTTCTAATTTGAAACATCATTTGAATGCAATCAAAGTATTTTTCAAATCTATCTGAAATGCTTTCAAAGTATGAATATTTTTCAAAACATTTGTATGCATATTTATAAAACAAAGTGAATTGAATCAAAACCAATTTTTAGAATTGTGTATTTCAAAGACATAAAATCAGAAAGTTATGCACAAATTCACTTTCGGTCCATTTAGCAATCTGAAAACGTTTTGAAAGACATAAATGATTGATTGCTAATGGAATGCAATGGTGGACAAGGATTCATTACCCAAAAATGAATTTCATATAATCACAGTATGAGGTAAGGATTAGATATCACCGTAATTCCTCTTGTCCTTGTAGAAACTGTTGGAAATTATGCCCTAGGGGCAAGTCATTGTACTTATCAACGATCCCCATATGAATTGGGTAGTCGCAATGTCTTGCTAGAGGCCACTTACGACTTGTGGGCTGGTACAATATTGGCCTGCTGCCAATCTCATGTGGGCCTACAGGGTCGCACACAAGAATGGCCCAACACGAGCAAGAGTGTCCAGATTCGTTGAATCTTAAATGTGTTTAAGATTTAATGAATACTTATTTAATCTAGGATGTGTGTGTGTGTGTGTGCATATATAAATATATTAAATTCGAAAATAATAATGATATTATTTATTGACAATAATATTATTATATATAGTATTTAATTGAGTAAATACCCTTTTTGGTCCCTGAAATAACACGCGCTACCCATTTTGGTCCCTGAGTAAAAAAAATGTCATTTTTAGTCCTTAAACAGTAAAAAAAAATGTCCCTTTTAGTCATTTTAGTCATTTTTTGTGGGCATTTTAATCCCTCACAAATTCCTAAAAAATCATTTTTAGTCCCTAAAAAGGACCGAAATGACATTTTTTTTACTCAGGGACCAAAATGGGTAGAGCGGGTTTTTCCAGGGACCTAAAAGGGTATTTACTCTATTTAATTTATTTGATAAATTAAATAACTATAATAAATTGAGATATTGTATCTCAGATTTAATTTTCGAATAAAGATATTGCATATCAAATTTAATTTGAACTGAGATATCGGATCTCATTTTAAATTAAATATACCGATATCATATCTTGATTTAATATATATTAAATTCGAAAATAATAATGATATTATTTATTGACAATAATATTATTATATATAATATTTAATTTATTTGACAAATTGAATAACTATAATAAATTGAGATATTGTATCTCAGATTTAATTTTTGAATAAAGATATTGCATATCAGATTTAATTTGAACTGAGATATCAGATCTCAGTTTAAATTAAATATAACGATATCATATCTTGATTTAATTTATAAATATAAATTAAATCAGAGGGCTTTTAATTCAGATTAAATAAATAGATTTGATTAGATCTATCAGATAGATTTAATTAATATATATTTTTAATCCAGATTCAAAATATGTTTTGAATATAATACGCCTGCTAGGTTTAGAAAACCCTACGGGACTTTTAGTCGAGCGTATTAGAAAGCCGCGAAAAACCCTAGAGAGAAAAGAGAGAGACGCAAGAATACTGAGGCGCTAGCATGCTGCCGTCAGTGTTGAAGGCCGTTCGTGTGGATACCGGTAGAGGGAGAGGACACGCGTAGTCTGCTCCTCTGATCGAACAAGAAGGCGTTAGCCCACGTGATCAAAAAAAAAAAAAACAATGGATAGAAGGTAGCCCACCAGTTCAAATTGTTCAGCATAGGTATGATTTGGAAACCCTAAATCCAGATTTAAACGCTATTGAGCGATCCGCATGAGGGATTCGTTAAGAGTTTTTATTCCACTGCGTGTACGGATCCCAACAGAAACTTGCTTGATTAAGGTAGATTGATGTAGATGTCTCCCTTTTTGACGTTCACCATCAACATCAATCATAGCTTGTCTAGCTTTCTCAAGACTTGGATCATTTCTCAATGTTGCATTCTTGAGAAGCTTTCTTTGATCCTACACAACCTTATAAGTGTTTTTCTTTCTTGGTATCCAACCTTACTTGGATCCAATCAATATTAGCTTGTAGGAACCAAAACTCACATGCTCTTATGAATATAATCAATTCAGAACAGCTGAGCACATTGAATTAAACATGACTTTATGCATAAAAGAGATGCTGTCTTTTCAAATCATCATGTATGCATAAAGAATTAAATTATTTAACACTGCAATCCCTTTGAAAAATATATCAGGAAGTGAAAGCCCAATTTTAAAAATAGTTTGAAATGTTCATTCCTAAGGTTACAAAATATAAAACCTCAATGAATATTTCAAATAATAGCTTAGGAGGTTTTACCATTGTATACATTTACCTTAGGTACTTGGAGTGTTGTCTTTGCTTACCCATTTGTTCTTCATATGTCTTTCCATGGGTATCTGCAAAGTTCTCTCAGAGGATATAGACTTCAAGAGTCTTCTGGTTGATACTTGAGAGATTCTCCTCTTCTTGATCTCCTCAAGATAGTTGAATTGTACTCTATGGTAGTTTGTTCTTGAGGTACATGATACTCTTCTTGCTTGTATCCATTGCTTCTTTTGATGTTTAGACCTTGTAGTTCTAGCAATGGCATCTCCACAAGTTCTCCTAACAAATGTGAATCTCCTTTTAGGTTCATGAGAAACTCTTGGACTTTTCTTCCTCTTCTCTGTACCTTGATGTCCATTGATATTCAAATCATCCCTGCATACATGGAGTACTAGATGGACATTTTGGTACGCACTTATACTTGGGTCCTTGACTGTTAGTAGTGGACCTTACTTGTCCTTTTGGAACCCAAAGAAATTTATTTCTCACATTAGAATTTCTCCTAATATAGCATGTATGAGAAATATGACCAATTTTACCACAATAATTGCAAATAATAGAATGATGCTTATTATAAACAGTTTTGCAAGAATTGTGCTAGTTGAGTGGATGCAATTTCAAATGACCCATATTTGTATATTCTTTCTTCCCACATGATTTTCCAGCATTATTTTCGAAAACATATTTGTTTTTCAAAATGAAATTGGTAAATGGTTGGAGAACAATTTTATGCAAATGTTCAGAATCATTTTTCTTAACTACACAAGAAGAATTGGAATTGTTTACCACATGTGCATCTTGAGCTCCAAATAATGATTGATCACAGTCGTGCACAATGAGCTCTTCTTGGGAATCCTCACTCTCTTGTTCTTCTGTATTGACTAGATCATGGAAGTGTTATAATATTTCTCCTTATTCATTCTCCACTTCCAATTGTTCATCAAATGTGGATACGCAGCTTATAATTGTTAGATCCCAACTGTTTTGATGATAACAAAAGATTTAAAGGTTTCAAAACAGAAAATGATGATAACTAAACAAGAGATTAATCAATTCAGTATTTGTGAACCACAAGCAATCACTCTCAAGAATGCACTTTTGATTCTCGAGAATGAACATCTGATTCTCGAGAATATACCTATGATTCTCGAGAATGGCATGGCAAAACAAATAAATTCAAGTTTCTCTGATTCCCGAGAATTGGACCAATTCTTGAGTACTCACAATTGGTTCTCGAGAATAGGCATTGTATGTCACAGTGACCACTTCTGAACATAACATTCATTCTCGAGAATGAGTAAGCAATTCTCAAGAATGAGTTAAAGATTCTTGAGAATGCTCAGTAAACGTATAATGATTAAATGGATTTCTAACATATGATTCTCGAGAATGACAAGTTGATTCTTGAGAATGGACGTGATTCTCGAGAATGAGTCATGGATTCTCGAGAATGCTCAATGAATGATTAATTGCTTCTCAACCTATGATTCTCGAGAACGTCAACTTGATTCTCGTGAATGGAAGCAATTCTCGAGAATACATCCATGATTCTCGAGTATGCTAAGTGAATGTGTAATGATCAATTATTCTCGAGAATGCCAATTTGATTCTCGAGAATACAATATCAATTCTCGAGAATGTCTTTCATCTACGAAAACTCATTGACGTCTGATTCTCGAGAATGATATTTCAATTCTTGAGAATGGCATTATAAAACTTCACGATAGGCTTCTGGACATAGGATTCTCGAGAATGACATAATCAATTCTCAAAAACCCTTAAAGGTTTGTCTTCTTAACTCTATGCCTTGAGGTTGATTCTCGAGAATGCTTAGATCAATTCTCGAGAATGTTTTTCTGAAAAAACATACGATGAATTTATGCAACTTAAAATTCTTCTTGAATTTCATGGGTTATTCTCCAATGTTTATTAATCATCTTCAAACTCATTTATATCATATCTAATCATTATTTGTTTGAGTTTTAAAGTGATTAACCAGACTATATTTGAATTCGAGCGAAAGGCGATCCAACGTGGCAACACATTAAATGCAAGACAGAGAAACAGAGCAACATTAGGAATTAAAGAGTGCAGCAGACGAAAACATTCTTTCAAGAAACACTTATTCCAGCTTGCACTCTGATTATCTCTCTGCACAAGGTCGTCACCGCCGAGAGCATTTAATGAAGCAACGTTCGAATATTCCCAGTCATTCTGCT
This sequence comes from Acacia pycnantha, assembly GCA_025563575.1. NCBI lineage: Eukaryota > Viridiplantae > Streptophyta > Magnoliopsida > Fabales > Fabaceae > Acacia > Acacia pycnantha. Next base: position 20,633 of record JAMWYP010000248.1, read on the forward strand.
CCTGTGTCTAACGGAAATACAAAGAGTCACAATGGCTATATTTTGAAGCTTCACAACGGCATTAATGGCGTTCACTATAAAAGTTCAACACATTCAATTCCGCCAACTATCGGAAACACTCTGCACATTCAATTCGAGTTTATTGTATTTATTGTTTCAACTGTTTCATTAATATCTTCGGATATTTAGCACTTCAGTGATTATCACTTATCTACTCAGTGAGGAGTTTTTCTTAAACATTTATTTGATTACAGTTTAGTTGGTATAGCTTAAGATTGTGGAACCTTAAGAGTGGGTGTACGTTTGCAACCAGTAAGGGGGAGTGAGTCCAAGTGAGAAAGGATCATCCTTGAGTTGTAATCGTATTTGAAAAGATTAGTGGAAATCCCAAGGTGTGCTTGGGGACTGGACGTAGGTCGAAGTATTAGGCCGAACCAGTATAAATCGCTCAGTGTTCATTTCTTCTTTCTGTCTTAGATTAAATTTTGTCTTTGTGTGTATCTTCGAAAAAGAATTTGAGATCACCTATTCACCCCCTCTAGGTGATATTTCACTTTCAATAATTTCAGATGAACTGTCAACACTTTCAACTTCAACATAATTGTTAGAAGTATAAATAGAATCAAGAGTATCCCAAATATCTTTAGCACTAGAGCAACATTTGATTTTCTCAAAATCTTTTTCGGTTAAAGCACTGTATAATATGTTCATTGCTCTTTTGTTTAATGAAAACATTTTCATATCTTTTTCTGTCCAATCCTTTCTTGGATTGAAGTCAAAAACATTTGTAAAAACATTCCACATATGAAAATCAGTTGCTTTGATAAAACTAGTCATTCTAGATTTCCAAAACCAAAAATCAATATCTTTGAAAAACGGTGGAACAGTATAATCAAAACCTTCTAAAAAAGAGGAACACCCAAGATTAGCCATTGATAACTCTTGAGACTGTTAAGTCCTTTAAACAAGAGCCTTGCTCTGATACCAAATGTTAGACCTGGCTATCGCCCAAGAGGGAGGTGAATTGGGTGTCTGTTAAAAACTTTGGAACTTTGAAAATCTTTTCAAAACTTACTGAGAGTAGTTTGTATGGCAGTAATGATTTATAAAATGATAAACAGTCATTCAAACATTTATCCTGATTCGACCCAATCCTTGACTTACGTCCAGTCCCCAAGCTCCACTTGAGATTTTCAATCCACTATCCTCTTGTTTAATTCAAGCACATGAGAAGCCTTTACAAACCCACAAGTTTAGCCGGGCACTTGTGCAACCTTCTACAAATCTCTTATGAGATACTCCCCCTTACTCACTATAAGGGTACAACCTTTGTAATGAATGATTACAGATAATCTTCTCTCTTATAAGTGATAAAGATAAACACTGAAGTACAATACAAATCATTTCACTCTTTGTGATAAACTATGTAGGCATTGAAAACAGAGTGTGTATGAGATAAACATTTGATTCAGAATGTTGGCATTTCGATATCACAAGTTCTTCTCCTCGTCTCCATTTTGAATGGTTGTCCTTTTATAGTCAGTGAAGACCATTGAGCAATTCTTCCATTTTTGAATATCACCGTTGTGAGCGTATATGACCATTGGAAAATATTACCGTTGGGATATTCAAGTCGTAGCATTTGAAGCCGATGAACAAGTTGAGCATTTTAATTCATTGAAGAACATTACAGTTGAGTATTCAATTTTGTTTCTTCAAGTTCCACGTCTTCTCTGCCATTTGTGAATGTCTGCAGCAAACTTTATCAAACTATTCAATTTCAAAATTGTTTCTGACAGATTTTGGCTTCTGTCAAGTTTGATGTTATCTCAAACTTTAATCAACTGAAACTCACTAACAAATTGATTAAACATAGTTAGGAATAATAATGAGTGATGATGAGAAGTAATGAAATGATTCTGGATTTTCGAGACGTTGATTTTTTGATGCATAGAAGGTAACTCGAGTTATGACTCGAGTTAAAATGTCGTTGCTTTACTCTGATTGCTTTCTGTCTCATCTTGACTCGGGTTGATAAGTTGTGACTCGATTTAACAATGCTTTCTCAAACTTCGTTGCTCTCTGTCTAAGGAATGACTCGAGTTATCATGCTCTGACTCGAGTTAATAATCCATTTCTCGAATAAGGAATAGTTTTTGAAATAGCTTGACTCGAGTAATGACTCGAGTTATCTTTTCCAAGAATTCATTCGAAGCTCTCTGTAAGCCACTTGACTCGATTTATGGTTGAAGGACTCACTCATATCAGTTTCTCAAAAAGCTGCTATCGGGTTGGACTCTGAGAAACTAATAGATCAGACTATGACTCGAGTTATTAAATGATTGACTCGAGTTATAGATTCATTTCAAAAATTGGTGTGCTCTCTATCATCCGTTGAAAGCTTCTAACTCATTGTATGCAGTGCATTATTTCAGATGAATGGAGGTTGTTCTTTGACCAGCGTTTTTGCAGCATCTTGAACTGACTGCCAATTTTCGAAGACCATATCTCCCTGGTCTAAACTCTGTTTTTGTTTCAAGTCTTGATAGAACTAATTTTGATTCTAACTTCATATGTCATTGATTTCAGCTCAATTGGATTTGTAGATTGTGAGATACACTCAAAACATCGAAGCTTGGTCTGCTGTGTGGCGTGAATTTCACTGTCAACTTCAAAAATTCATAGCTCATTCATATGACTTGATTTGGACTTGAATTTTATATAAATATGACGCATTGAGAGTATAGTTTCATACAAAATTGGTTTCATCTCAATCAGACTTCTAGTTTGGGAGATATCGTCAAATTACCAGTGGTCGCCAGCTGAAAAGCGAAACAGAGGTGAACAGAGTTGCTGAAATACACTTTGACTCGAGTCATGACTCGAGTTACACCTTTCCAGAGACGCCATAAACACTTATTGACTCGAGTTATGACTCGATTCGAGTCATTCTAGACTTCCAAAACACTGTAGCGAAGTGGTTAATTCGAGTTATAACTTCATGACTCGAGTTATATCATCCTGAAGCTCATTTTTGCTTATTTTAACTCTGAATTGAGCCATTCCAACTTCCATATGATCTTGGAGACTTCTAGCATCAATCTAGGAACTTAAATAATGATATTCTCATTCCATTCAGCAAGTTCTTCCTTCTTTTCTTCTTCTCTTGATCATTCTCCATACTTCAACTCTTTCTTTCTTTTCTTCTCTTCTTTCTGAATTCAACTTGGAATTCTTGACCTTGACATTCTCTCCAATTTCTTCTTTCTGAAATCTCTTATCTCCTTCTTGATCCATAATTCAACTTAGACTAATATAGATTAAATATAGTAGTTAGTCAATGTAGGAGATAAATATATCATTCAAGCTTTTTGTTCTTAATAATGGCATCTATATAAGATATCATCAAAACTAATCATATCCAACAGGGATATAGTGGGATTTTGATGTTTTTAGGGTATTCAATGAGTCTAAAATGATATTTTGTGTGGGGATAGGTCAAGGTCACGTTTTTCACATACGAAAAAACCCTAAGACGAAAGATGCGTAAATCTGTTGATTCTGGTGTTTTCTAAGCAGCGTTTAGTAATCGGTGGTTTTAAAATACTAAATGAAGTCCAATGGTTTTAAATTTTACATGGTGAAATTAGGCATCCTGGGGATGATTTTGGTATAATATTTTGTGTCATTTGAATTTTCCAACTGAGTTATTTAAGGTTGAAAATGACCTAAAAACATGGTTTTTCTCTCGGACCAGTGGCCAAAGTTTGGAAACCATGAAATTATTAGAACAAATATGGATTTGGTAATTATTTTTCCTATAAAATATACATCCTAAGGGTTCTAAGGCCACTGATTTCGTGTTAATATGAGTTTTCTAGAATTTATTACAAATCATCAAAGTTGGGTCAGAGGTTCTGGGAAATTCTGGAGTTAGGTGAAATTTATGGAACTTAAAGTTAAGCTTGTATATGTGATTTAAAGCATGATATTTTGCTATATCTAGGGTAATATCACGTGTCGAACATACTCCCAATACCAAGAGAAGAGTTCATTGTTGCAAGGAGTGCCAGGTAGTAACTGTTAACTTGCATACTCTTTGTTGCTCTTGTATGTATGTTTTATCATGATTGAGGAATGATGGGTAGGTGGAACCTATGGGACTGTGTGTCCTAGGGTTGCTACTAAGGCCCGAGGGATGATGGGTAGGTGGAACCTATGGGACTGTGTGTCCAATGGTTGCTATTGAGGCTCGTGGCACGTAGGGTAGGTAGTACCTATGTGACTGTGTGTTTATAGGTGACTATTGTGGCCAGAGGTACATGAGGTAGGTGGAGCCTATGTGACTGTGTGTTCATAGCCATCCACTGAGGTCTTTGAGGGTAGGTAGTAGGGTCGGCCGCCCTAGCTACTGAGGCCTTTAGCAGTTACTCTGGGGTTCAACTTTGAACTCCAGCCTGATTTCAAAGAATACAAGTATTAGTTGCTAAGTTGTTTAGGAATAAGGAAGCAAGGGAATGGTGCGGAGCATTGAAGAAATAGGAGATGCTCTTTCAAGTTTTGCATATCTATTTTTTTGGGATGACTGTATGTTATACTTACTGTTCAGAATTTATTTTGGACAATTGTACCCTTAATCCTACGGGGACTTTACTTAGATTATTGTACCTTTACTAGTATATTGTAAGTTGTCCAAACCGATCATATGCTCTGCTGTGCACACTCTGATGCATGTTAAAAAGGAATAAAATATAAAGGAAAGGTAATAAGTGAACAAGATCCCTCTAACCCGCCACCCGAAAGGGTGAGGACAGTAGGGGTGTAACGAGTAACACTCTTCTGATATAAGTGCAGAGTGTTTTATTTGATATAATACTCGAGTAATAATGAGTCCTTACTCGAGTAGTGTCTTGTGAACACTTAAAAAGAAAACCTATATCTCAGCCATCTGGGGAGATAGCTCATCTGATGAAGATGGAGCTGATGAAGAAGAGAGAGCCAACATTTGTCTGGTGGCTCAAGAAGAAGAATCTGAGAGTGAAGAGGTAAATGATACTGAACCCGCCTTTGATGAGTTGTTCACTGAATATAATTTTCTTCACCTTGAATTTCGAAAATTAGCAAAAGAACTTCTTGCTTCAAAAAGAAAAGTGAAAACTGTTGAAGAACAAGTTCAAACCATCTTTTCTACTCCAATTTCTGATTGTGAAAAGATGTTTGAAAAGATTTGTGAAAATTGTTGTGTTTTATAGGAAAGAAATGCTTATCTGACAAAAACTCTTGAAAAATTCACTCAAGGCAGTGAAATTCTTAATGTAATTTTGAAACAGCAACGATTTACAAATGACAAATCTGGAATTGGTTACAAACCTGACATTGACAAAAAGAAAGGTAAGAAGAAATTTGGAGAAAAGAATTACTTGAACTATTTTCGAAAAATAGTTCATTCTTGAAATCCTTTTGCCTACTGCAATTATTGCAATCGTAAAGGGCATACTACCTCTTCTTGTTTTCATAAGAAAGAAAGAAAAAATCAACCTGTTGTCAATTACAAATGGATGCCTAAGGGATCTTATGAGGTTCCCAAGACACAAGCTAACCCAAAAGGACCCAAGAAAAGATAAGTACCTAAGACTTGATTGTCTGTGATTTGTAGCTTTATCTAAGAGCATATAAATCCAAAAGTGGTTCATTGATAGTGGATACTCTAGACATATGACGAGAGATCAATCCAAATTTGCTTCAATCAAGCCTAAGGAAGGTGGCAAGGTGACCTTTAGTGGGAATTAATCCGGTCGAATTGCTGGGATTGGTGAAGTTGGAAGCAACGAAGGACCTCAAATCAAAGATGTCTACCTTGTGGAAGGTCTATGGCATAACCTCCTCAGTGTGAGCCAAAGTTCTGACAAAGGTAACCTGGTTATCTTCAACTCTGAGGAATGCTTGATTATGAGCAAGGATGATCTGTCCTTAGATCATGTTCAGACGAAAGCCTTATTCAGGACTCTTAGAGAAGGTAATTGCTATACCCTTAGCCTCTTTAGCAATGAAAATATTTCTGAAAAATGCTTTATTAGTAACTTGGACGAAAGTTGGCTATGGCACAAGCGTTTAGCTCATGTCAATATGTTTTGTTCTGGTGTAGAACATAGATGTCCAGCCTGGCAGGCTGGGGCTTTGATATAGGATCGATAGACTCCTCCTGTATGCCTATGGGGCAAGCGTCCAGAAGAAGAATGGATCACTGTACACAACCAGGCATTTCGCCTAAAGGGGGTGCGGTGTGTGCGCAGTGTAACTGTAAGTAGATTAGTTCAGGGATGAGAACTTGTGTACCTTGATCGTTTAATCCCTATGTATATATAGAGTGTACCTTATGGTTAGATCTCCTGCATCAGGTGTATCCAAGAATCTAGGTAACCTCCCCCATGAATAGGTCCTTTGGTTTGGGTCCCTATGGGTCGGTTAAGATCCCTGTGCGGACTGCCCCCTGCTTGGGCCGGCTAGCTAATGGGCCTGGACTTAATGGGCCTAGACTTAGGTCCATAACAGTTGCCCCCAGCTCGAGTGCTCAAGTTTTTGGGCAGCCGGGGTGAACATATTGCATGTGAGAGAAAGTGAGATTTCCTCTTACAACGTTCCGAGCGTGACTTACATTTAATAGCCGTATTTTGGCTCACATGACCCAGGAGGCTGTTATGAGCCGAGCTGTAGTTGGCCCACCAGCCCGGATGTCCATGCTTTGGATATCCGGGGTGAATGATGACTGGATATGGAATTCATCGGAAGTTGGATCCGACTTGATATACCCGGGATTCAACAATGTGTGAACCCGGGTTAGGCAAGCGATATCTGGCCGTGTTGACGAAACGGGATCCCAGATAGCTGGGTTAGAAGAGCCGCAATCATGGTTGAACCGTCTATTCTGTATATCCGTGGCGTTCTCTGGGTTTGCGTTGTTTCTTCTTCTTTAGTTATCATGACTGTTTGACAACTGGCGCCCCTCGACTGTCGTGAAGCCGAAACGGAAGCGTGCTAACCTCTACGGCCCTTGGGCGTAATAAATGACTGCTGCATGCGCATTAAATCCGCGTGTCACGTCATTCTTTCTTTTTGAGTGGAATTTTCGTTTTTCCCCTGACGGTTTGGTTTTCACAAGTTTATACTCTGCAAGCGTTTCATTTTCATTTCACTCATTCGGTTTTCAAGCTTTTTCTCTCGAACACGATTTTATGCTCTGTGAGGATCTTCTCTCTTCTGCGGTTGTTGCTTGTCATTGTTAGAGTTATTCCCCAGCATTTTCTCAGGTACCGATCCTTCTGCTTTTGCTTCTTTAGTTTCGCTTTGTGGTTCTGTTTGGGATTTCAACCCCCATTTGGTCCTGCGTTCCCTGTCTTTACTTTTCCTGAGTAGGTTCTTTTTTCCGTCGATCCTCTGGGTAGTGTTCTCCTTTTGGTAGGCTTCTGAGTGATTTTCTCCTTCCTTTCGACACCATTTATGAAACTCCCTTCTTCCCTTCCAAACCTTTACCCCTTTATGGGTTTGACAATCGTGCGTTCTGGGAGCATCAATTTCGTTTGCTATGGATTTGAAAGATATGACCCCGGAGGAGATCGAAGAGTTGCGTCGAACTGTTAAACCGAAAACCTGCTGGTGGCTATGGGGTGATAAGCCCTCTAAAGAAGAGAAGCAGGCAGCCCTGCTTTGTGGGCATTATAGTGGCATCAAGAAAAAGGGTTCGGGAGGTTCGGGAGCAAGAGGTGTGAGGATTCATGAAAGGAATCAGGCCGTTGGAGGAGATCAAGCCGCTCCAGCCTTGTTGTCCCTTAATCTGACAGCATTCAGCCGTGATGATACCGCTCCCATCGTGGTCCCTCCTATTAACCAGTTCGGCGACATGGGGAGGCCGGGCCCTATGGTCGAGGTGGAGAATTATGTCGGCCCATGTTACGACTGCATATATGAGAGTTCCCGGCTTATCTCCAGCGGTAGTTCCATAATGGCCGAGTCGATTCTGGCCTCATGCCTTCATAACCTTGTCCCGGCTTCCCGATTGGCTCTCCCACATCTTAATCCTGTCGACTTGGAGTCTAGCCTTACTTTGTCTGCGCCAGTTCAAACACGCAATAACTTTTTGACATCAGGTATGCTAGGCAAGTTCTGATTTTGTTTTTATTTTTGTGGTAGGTATAATGGCCTCGTCCACTTCTTCCCATATTGCGGAGTCAGCGTCTGGTAACTCAAGTCCAGCTAGCCCCTCGCAAGCTTTGGTGGAAAAATACCCATGGGTTACCCATAAGGTGCTGTCATACCGTTCGACGATGGGCATGACTGACCTTGCCTATCTTCCTATAGAAGAGAGTGAGAGCTATACCCTTAGTCTCCCGGAAGACGAAGAGCCGGTTTGCTCCATTAGGGAGGGAAGCCACAACTCCTTTTTCTTCTTTTACTGCGACTATATAACCCGGCTTGGTGTTCGCTTCCCGTTCACCGAGTTTCAGATAGCTATTTTAGAATTCCTTAGCTTAGCTCCCTCCCAATTGCATCCTAATGGGTGGGGATATGTAATAGGGTTTGAATGGTTCTGTAAAAGCCTGGGTCTGCCTTGCACAACATCCATATTTTTATACTTCTTTACCCCCACACCTCTCGCTCTGGAAGGGAAGGGGCCGAACTGAAGGGTTGGACCTCCATTTAGGGCATCGTGAACAGATGGTTGTTCACCCTGGTCTCGGACTCCTTTAAGCACTTCAAGGACGGATTTTTTTAAAGTAGTGGCCATGTCTGGTGAAGAGCCTTGGTTTCTTCTCGGCCCTAACTCTAGGGAGGTCGAATGACGATTTCCTTTATACTGGTCCAAGGATCATCACGAGGTGTCTCTTAGCGCCTATAAGGTTGAACGGACCAATTTATTAAGCGAAGAGAAGAATGCTATTTACAGCATTGTATCCCATGTGAAGGCGCATGGTACTGTTGGGGCAGCTTCGTTAGTGGCCCAATACCGGGCTGAAAACCAATCTCGGGATGATATGAGATTGGGGGCGAGTATGAGTCGCTGAACTTTATTGTCTTTAAGTCCGTCGTTAACTTTAACTTTATCCGTTGATGTTTTGATGTTTGTGTTTTGTGCAGATCTGAAGATGAAAGGGCCGAAGTACTTGTCCGAGATACCAGATGACGAGCCTGTGAAAGGCATAAAGAGGTCAGCTCCTGACATGGATAAGTTGAAAGTCGGCCAATCCTCGAAGGTGGCTGCCCCGAAGAAAGCTAAGACCGGCCCCGTGGTGCCAGTTCAAACGGAGCTGGTGCCAGTACGTCAACCATCTCCCCACGGTCGGCGCCACTGTTCTGGTGTAGAACACAGATGTCCAGCTCGGCAGGCTGGGGCTTTGATATAGGATCGATAGACTCCTCCTGTATGCCTATGGGGCAAGCGTCTAGGAGAAGAATGGATCACTGTACAAAACCAGGCGTTTTGCCTAAAGGGGGTACGCTGCACCACAACTATGTGGAAGTGACAGCTGATTTAAAACGCTCAATGGCGGAAAGAGATGAAACTCTGAAGCAGTGGCAAACGGCTTCAAACGAGTTCCAATCTAGCCAGCTCAAACTTGAGAAGGTGGAAGAGGAGCTGCGGAGGACTAGAGATATCCTGCAAGAGGTGAACACCCAGATCTCGACCCTTAAAGCGGCTCGATCCGATGACGAACAAGAGATTGATGCCCTGACAGCCGAGAGGGATAAACTGAAGGCCGGGAGGGATGAGCTGGTGGCTGAGACTGAATCAATCAAGGCTTCCCTGGCCGAGTCGACTGAGGAGACGGCCCGGGTTCAAGCGCTGTTGAAAGAAGCGGTGGGGGATGCCTTCCAGAATGCGTTAGGGAAAATCCGGCACCTGAACCCCGAAATCGAGCTGAACATCACGGGTTACCATTTTCGCCCCTATGATGAGGATGGTCAGTTCGTCCTGTACGTGGAGCCTGTCGCCACTTCTGAAACCTGACTCGACGGTGACCTAGCCGAGGGGGAGACTGAGAAAGGGGAAGAGGCCTCGACCACTCCAGATCCTACGAGCTGATTCAAGCTCTTTTGTATTTTTTGTTTTTCGTTTTATTTGTATGAACCGGGTTTGTGACCAGTGTTTTCTTTTGTGGACAAATTGGCCAATCTGGCCCTTAAATGCAATTGTGACTTATTCCTGAACTTCCTTAGTGTAATGACTAATACAGAAGCCGAACATAATAACTCGAAGTTGCATTTGTCACTGCGTGCGACCGGGCCAAGGTCGCATAAAGAATTGTGCAGAGTCTGCGAAAACGTGTTAGGTATTGAAACCGTAGAGTATTGAGGGTTCAGTGTTAAAACTGTCTCGTACAAGTCCGGATTCATTGACCGGGTCATCTTAAGATAAAGGGAAGTTGTCACCTGCCCGGGTTCAATTTTTCACCGAAACGTCCGAGCATTTTGACCTGATCAGGGTCGACATGGCAATTCCGCTTGATACCCTGGAGTAATTTATGAAGTGTCCGGGTTGCGATAGCTCTCTGGAGACACCTTCCTCCGACTGAAAAGCCGGGTTTCATAATGACTTTCGAAGAAAACAATGTTTGGAATCTAATAAACGCCCTTGAATGAGAGTTTCATTTTTATTCGACAAATGAATTGCTAACAAGGGAAAGGCCATGAGGCTAACAGTTGAATTCAAGAACTAACGTAAATGAATAAAAAACTGCAAAGAGATAATTGACGACAGAAAAAGGTAAATCTAACTGTAATAAGTTCTTAGCTTATCCGCATTCCACGTTTGCTTGATTGGGCTCCCGTCCAAGGTTTCCAAAACATATGCTCCTTTCTCAAGTGTTTCACGAACGCGATAGGGACCGTCCCAGTTGGCCGCGAGCTTGCCGTCTTTGGCATTTTTATTTCTGATGTCGGCTCTTCTGAGAACTAGGTCACCCAGTTGGAAGGACCGGGGTCGAACCTTTTTATTATATCGAGCAGCGATAAGCTGCTTTGTAGCGATGTCCTGGCAGTGCACCGTAACTCGGACTTCATCAACCAGATCTAACTCGGCCGCCAGTGCCTCATTATTGGCTGCCTCTCCTTGCGAAAGAATGCTTTTCCTGCGCCATGAGGGCAGACCTATTTCAACTGGAATCATGGACTCACAGCCGTAGGTCAGCCTGTAAGGAGTTTCTTGAGTGGATGTCTGAGCCGTGGTTCGGTACCCCCAAAGAACATAGGGTAATTGATCCACCCAAGCGGTCTCGGCTTCCAGCATGTGTTTCTTCAGTCCATCAACAATGACCTTGTTGGCGGCTTCAGCCTGTCCGTTAGATTGCGGGTGCTCTACGGAAGCGAAATGGTGCTGGATGCGGAATTCAGACATCATATCGTGGAATCCGGTGCCAGTAAATTGGGTTCTGTGTTCTGTAATTACCTCGACTAGCGCTCCGAATCTTGTGATGATGTTGACTTCAAAGAATCATTGTACTCGGGCCGAAGAGATTTTAGTTAGGGGTTCGACCTCGATCCATTTGGTGAAGTAATCAACAGCGACGATTAGCCATCGTAGCTTCCTGGGCGCTGTTTTGAATGGGCCAAGATATCTATGCCCCATTTGTAGAAAGGCCACAGAGCTGAGATGAAGTGAAGTTCGGCCGGGGGTGGCCAAATGACCCTTGAGTGTTTTTGGCAATTATCGCATTTTTTAACGAGGTCCTTTGAGTCGGCCTCCAAAGTCGGCCAGTAGTATCCTGCTCGTAGAGTTTTTCTGGCGAGTGCCTTAGCGCCCATGTGCTGGCCATTGATTCCTTCATGTATCTCGGCTAGAGCGTACTCCGCCTCAATCGGGTTCAGGCATCTCAACATTGGAGAATGTAAGCCCTTACGATAGAGGTGATCTTCCACTATTATATATTTTGCCGCCTCCCAGACCAACTTCTTGGCCTCCATAGCATCGTCTGGATGGATTCCCCATTCCAGGTAATCCTCGATCGGCTTTTTCCAGTCGACTTCAACCGAGATAGCCATGGTACAAATTGGATCGTCAAGGTTTTGTTGAACCACGGTCCGGTGACAACCTGCGCTCTTAGTGCTTGCCAGCTTTGAAAGGATGTTGGCCCTCGTATTTTCCCCTCTTGGAATATGGATTACAGTTGCCTCATCGAAATTGGACATTATCTCCGTAGCCTTGAAAAGGTATTTTGCCATTAGCGGGCCTTTTGCTTGATAGGTTCCCTCGATCTGAGCCGCCACAAGTTGTGAGTCGGTGAAAACCTTAACTCTTGTGGCCCCGTTCTCCTTCGCCTGAAGAAGTCCAGTGATTAGGGCCTCGTACTCTGCTTGATTATTTGAAGTTGGGAACTTTAACTGGAGTGAGTGTTCAATCGTAACACCCTCTAGACTCTCAATGATGACTCCGGCTCCACTCCCTTTGATATTTGACGATCCGTCGACATATACTTTCTACTCGCCAGCCGGCTCGCAGCCTGCTTTATCGGTCGGGGTTAGCTCCCTGACGAAGTCGGCTAGTGCCTGTGACTTAATTGCGTGGTGAGCTTCATAAGTAATGTCAAACTCAGACAGCTTTATTGCCCAATTTGTCATCCTTCCCGCCAGATCAGTGATAACTCTCCTTATTTTGTATATTTAAAGTACATTTTGAAGATATTTGGAGAGTTATCTAAACAATTTTAAGAGATTTAAATGAGATTACATTATTATAAGATCAAATCAAATTGGTATATTATTTAGGGGATTTCATTGTAAATATCATAGTTTTCAAATTTAAATAGAAATACTTTAGTTTAAATAAAATAAAAGAAAAAAATATGGTTTTAGTTTATTATTAATAGTATATTATTATTATAACATTTCTTGCTTTTCTTCCTTTTGTAGAGACGTACAACACCGTTTTAATTGAGTGTGGGAATTGATTAGAAAAAAATATAGAGGTGCAGCGTTTTGGAATGGATGTGGGCCCGAGAATTAAAGGAGAATTAAAAACCTAAAGGGTGCAACAGAAAGAGAGAGGAGGCGCCGCTGGAATTGAGAGGAGAAAAGACGCACAGTGAAGAAAAATGAAAAAACAGAGAGCGTCATTTTGGGGATTACGAATTGAACTAGAGGTGGCTTTTTCTGGGATTATTCATCACCATTTTGAGGGGGTTCTCGCTGGCAACAGGAGGCGAGAAGCATAGTGTCGGCTGGACTGGAAAAAACGGAAACAGAGTATCTCGTTGAGCTGGATCAGAGTTGACGCAGAAGCTGTGCTGATTCTTCGTTCTTGTTCTTTGTTTTGTATCTCATTTGACTCTGATTCTAGTTTCTTGTCCATTTTCCAGTATGCTATTGAACTCTGAATTTTTCTGTGCTTTTCTGGATCTGATTAAAGCCATGTGTGGCTAGTTGATTTTGCAACCTAGAGTAACTATGAACTTATAGGTGGATTAAATTTGGTTTTCATTGTTTAGTTAAATTTAATATTAATTTTGGTTACTTAATCTTGCTTAGTTTTATCTATTTAGTGACTGGCCATCATTGAATATGATTTTGAGAATTAAGATTTACCTTGACGAAGGGGATTTTAATTAAGCTCTGAGATTAAGTAATATGGGATTAAATTACGATTTAATTTGCGGTTAGGATAGACATATACCTAATGGCCCCATATAATTGTTGAAGAGTGTGTTTGAGTTTTATTGCGTCTTGAGTAGTCATGTTAGACATAACAAATTATACTTAAGAGAGGGTTGTAAGTGGACCGACAGGCACTTATAGCTATTTATACTCGAGATTAACAAAATTGATATTAAGGCTAATTAAATTAATGAAAACAAGGTTTAGGAAGCTAATAAGGGATTGGTGACTCTAGGTTGCTCGTTCTTATTATTGAAATTTGCTCTTTGTGAAACTTCTTATTTCTATTAAAATTATTTTTACTATTTTTGAAAACAATTATGATTTTCTCAACTTAAATGAAAAAAGGAAATTTAACACCTAATCACTAGTTTGACTGAGTCTCTGTGGGATGACCTTGATTTTTCACTTACTATTTTCATAACCCGTACACTTGCGGTGCTTAGTTAAATTTTGGTAGCATCAATCAGGTTTGTGTAGAACTTGCCGTATCGGCTGACTGGTTCTAACAATGATGTGATGGCCTTGGAAGTAAGGTCGCAACCGACGAGCCGAGATGAGTAGTGCGAATGCCACTTTCACCAACTTCTGATACCGGGTTTCAGCGCTCTGCAAAGTCTTGCTAACAAAATATACCGGTATTTGGCTGTGGTCTACCTCCCTCACTAGAGCTGCGCTGACGGCTTCCTCGCCAATAGATAAGTGAAGGTAGAGGCTCTCGCCGGGTTCGGGTTTGGACAAGACTAGAGGATTAGCCAGGCATTGTTTTATCTCCTCGAATGCAGTGTTGCACTTTGAATTCCATCCACCGACACCTCTTTCTTCAGAAGCTTGAACAAAGGTAAAGCCTTTTCGGCGGACCTTGGCATGAATTTAGTAAGAGCGGCCAACCTTCCTGCCAGTTGTTGAACCTCTTTTTTGTTCTTCGGGGCCTTTATCTCGAGCACTGCCCTGCATTTGTCTGGGTTAGCCTCGATGCCTCGGTTAGTTAACATGAAGCCCAAGAATTTTCCAGCCGGAAGGCCAAAAGCGCATTTAGCCGGGTTCAGACGGATTCGGTAAGTCCTGAGCTTGTCAAATGTCTGCTCAAAATCCTGAATATGTCGTAGCAGATCCAAAGTCTTAACGATCATGTCGTCAATGTAAACCTCAACATTATGACCGAGTTGGTCTGCGAACACCCTGTTCATCATTCTTTGATAAGTAGCTCCTGCATTCTTTAATCCAAATGGCATGACGTTGTAGCAGTAATTGGTCTTTTCTGTAATAAAAGCTGTCTTCTCTTGGTCCTCGGGATACATTGCTATTTGATTATATCCAGAGTACGCATCCATCAAGGAGAGGAGCTGGAAACCTGATGAGTCGTCGACCAACTGATCAATGTTGGGCATTGGGTATGACTCTTTGGGACATACCTTATTTAGGTTTGTGTAGTCTGTGCATACCCTCCACTTTTCGTTTGGTTTTTTGACCATTACCACGTTGGATAACCAGGTGGTGTATTGAACTTCTCGGATAAATCCGGCTTCTAAGAGTTCTTGAACATGAGTTTCCAAGGCTCTCCTCTTTTCCGGGCCGAGATTCCTCCTTCTTTGGGATACCGGCGTAGATCCCGGGTAGACTCCTAGCTTGTGACAACAAAACTTTGGGTCTATTCCAGGTACCTCGGATGACTTCCTGGCGAAGACGTCTTGATTTTTCCTCAGAAAATCAATCAAGTTGGTCCTCCAACTCGCCGGCCGGTTCAGGCCGCTGCTCTTCCTCCCGGAGGTCTAGCTCGACCGTATTGACATCTCAATCAAGAGAGTCCGGCTCCATGCGTCCCGTATCCCCATCGGCATATCGGAGTGGCGGCTGTGATGATGGACCGCCTTCACCCACTCTGAAAGTTTCAAAGTAACACTGTCGAGACTCTTTCTGGTCCCCATTTACCGTGACCACGGCTCCCTGATTGTTCACCATTTTAAGCTTTTGATGCTTGGTGGAGACAAGCATGTCCCATTTATGGATAGTTGGCCTGCCCAGTATAATATTGTATGGTGAAAGGAACTCCGCCACTATGAAATACACGTACTCTGACTTGAAAGACTCCTTTGTTCCCAAGGTAAACCTGAGGTCGATAAATCCCTTAGGGCGCGAATGCTCTCCGTTGAACCCTTTGAGGGTCGTCTTACAGGGCTTCAAATCCTCCTGGTCCAGGCTCATTCTCTTGAATGCATCCCAACTGAGGATGTCGGCCGAACTTCCGGCGTCCACAAATATGCGTTTGACTCGGCAATGGACTAAGATCCCAGTTACGACCAGACCATCTTCAGGCCCGGGGACGACGTCCTTAAGATCTTCGTTTGTGAAATATAATGGCGGGTGAGACGATCCGTTAAAACTCTCTTTGAACTTCGGACGATCTCTTACCGAGAGGACTTCTCGAAAATACTTTCTTCCCTGGCTCATTGTGTTTTCCCTCCTACTTTTTGTGCTTTCAGGGGGGGGGGCTTTTGCTACGGCTTCTGGGCTTGCGCTTGCCTCTTTTTCCTCGGTGTTCAATCACGTACTGTTGAATCTTTCCATCCCGGAAAAACTTTTCAATCGCGTCACGGAGCTCGTAGCATTCGTCTATTGTATGACCCTGTCCGTCATGAAATGCACAGTATTTGGACTGATCGACCCCGGATCTGCGATAAGACAATCGTGGTCGATCGACCCTTTTCATTTCGGCCATCACTACCTCTTTCCAGATTTGTGATCATGGCACGTACAAGGCAGTATACCTGTCATATTTGCTTTTTGCGTCAAACTTTCTACCTCGGCTCCTGCTGTCCGAGCCACTTGCGTGGGAATCCTTTTCCTACTCTCCATATAATCCTTGTCACTGGGTGGAGTGACTCTGTCTCGGTCCCGCCTGGGATTATTTGCTATGCGCATCTTCTCCACCTTAAGATATTTCTTTGAGCGAGTTATGAAATCATTGAGATTTTTAGCTGGTTCCTTAAAGAATGATTCAGCCAGGCGGGACTCTCCATCTAAGTCGTCGGCTAAAAGGTGGACGTGCACGTCCTCCTTTAACCCGCTCACTTGTAAGGCCGCGTGTTTAAAGTGATCCAAGTAACTTTGGAGTGTTTCCCCGGGTTGCTGCTTAATCTTGGACAAGGTGTACTGGGACTTCGGTTACCGTTTGCTAGTCACGAAATGCAATTCGAAGGCCTCCGCTAGATCATCAAATTTATGAATCGACCCCGCAGGCAGAGTGTGGAGCCATTTTAACGCTGGTCCTTTAAGGGTTGCGGCGAAGATCCGAGTCATGATGAGTTCCCAAAATCCTCTTACGAACATGACCACCTCAAAGTCTTCAAGGTGGGCTGTCGGGTCTTAAGAGCCGTCATACTTTGTAAATTCGGTGAGATCGAGTTTCTCCGGGAAAGGAGCATTGAGGATTTCGATTGAGAAAGGGCTGTTGTCGAGCTGCCCAACGTACCTTCTTCGTTGATGCCCGGTTGGCAGAGGCCGAGGAGGCCTATCTGTCCGATTCGTTTCTTCGCCTTTTAACTCCTTGTCAGCGGATCCTGCTCTCTTATTTTGACCGCTCCCAGTCTTGTGCCTGTCTTGGCGATCGCGTAAGCTATCGCCATCTCGGTCCTTTTCCCTGGTTCTTTCATCTCGATTCTCATTTGTTGACGCAGAATTCCTTCCCTTGAAACGCTCTTCTATATGCCGGAAGTGTAGCGTGTTTCGCATGTCCGTGTTCTCCATGCGCCTCAACAACGCGGTCAGCGTATTTTGGAGGAGGAGAAGATTCGGATTGGTGACTGGGAAGGATTCCGGGTTGGAGTTCTGGGGCTCATGGCGATGATTTTGCGGAGCCGAGCACTCTGTGTCGGAGGGTCGTCCTCCGGGTGCCCCTCATTGTTGGGGATGTTTGGTTTTTCTGGTTGCTGCTCTGGCTGTGATTGCCAATCTTCCCCTTCATTGTCACCGAGAGGGTTGATCGGCTGCTCAACCCGCTGTGGTTGCCGAGGCGGTTGGCGCTGGTCATGCGGTTGAACCGTCTCGGGATGCTTCTGGCTAGTGCTCCTGGTATTAAACCTCATTGGTCATGGGGATCAAAGTTTACAGTCCCCACGGTCGGCGCCACTGTTCTGGTGTAGAACACAGATGTCCAGCCCGGCAGGATGGTGCTTTGATATAGGATCGATAGACTCCTCCTGTATGCCTATGGGGCAAGCGTCCAGGAGAAGAATGGATCACTGTACACAACCAGGCGTTTCGCCTAAAGGGGGTGCGGTGTGTGCACAGTGTAACTGTATGTAGATTAGTTCAGGGATGAGAACTTGTGTACCTTGATCGTGTAATCCCTATGTATATATAGAGTGTACCTTATGGTTAGATCTCCCGCATCAGGTGTGTCCGAGAATCTAGGTAACCTCCCCCTTGAATAAGTCCTTCGGTTTGGGTCCCTATGCGTCGATTAAGATCCCTGCGCGGACTGCCCCTTGCTTGGGCCGGCTAGCTAATGGGCCTGGACTTAATGGGCCTAGACTTAGGTCCATAACATGTTTCAACTTGATAAGTTGCGAAGAAAGGATTTAGGAATTGGTTCACCAAAACTTAATTTCAAAATTGACATGGTTTGCAATGCTTGTCAAAAGGTAAACATACTAAATCATCTTTTAAATCAAAAAATGAAATTTCATCAAACAAACCCCTCAAACTACTCTATATGGATTTGGTTGAACTAGAATGAGTAAGGAGCCTTGGTGGCATTCTTTATACTCTGGTCATTGTTGATGACTTTCCAATATTTTGTTGGACTATATTTTTGTCATCATCAAAAGATGAAACCTTTGATCAGTTTGTTGTGTTTTCCAAGAAGGTCGAAAACGAGAAAGGTATCTCTATTTCAAAAATAAGAACTGATCATGGTGAAGAATTCAAGATTTATGCCTTTGAAGAATACTACGATGCTCATGGGATATATCACAATTTCTCTGCTCTGAGGACCCCTCAACAAAATGGTGTTGTGGAGAGAAAGAATCGAGTCCTCATTGGGATGGCAAGAGCAATACTGAATGAGAGTCAGACATCTCAAGTCTTCTGAGCTGATTCAATGAGCACTGCATGCTACATATCAAATTGTGCATACATCCAGAAGAATCACAAGAAAACCTCCTATGAGCTATACAAAGGGAGAAAGCCCAACCTTGCCCATCTACACATATTTGGTAGTAAGTGCTTTGTCACAACAATGGTAAGGAGAATTTGGGGAAGTTTGACCCAAAATCTGATGAAGGTATATTTCTCAGTTACTCTAATAGAAGTAAGGCTTATAGAGTTTTCAATACTCGTACTCGTATTGTTGAAGAGTCTATTAATGTTGTGTTCAGTGAAACCAAGTCTGATAAGCCTTTGGATGATGATGAGGAAAATGCTTATAAAAATCAATTATTTTCAAAAACTACTCCTGCCTCTCTTGAAGATTCTATAAATATTTTTGAAACTTCTTCTGAAAATGTTTGTGAAAACAATGTTCAATCTCAACCTCAAGCTTAGAGATTTATTAGGAATCATTCTTTAGACCAAGTGATAGGAGATGTAAATCAAGGAGTAAAAACCAGAAAAGGAACTTTGAATGAAGTCACCTTCTCTGCTTTCATTTCTCAGATGAAACCCTCTAAGATTGATGAAGCCCTTTCAGACAATGATTGGGTTATTGCAATGCAAGAGGAATTACATCAATTAGATAGGAATCAAGTTTGAGACTTAGTAGCTAGACCTAAAAACCATCCGGTCATTGGGACTAAATGGGTATTTAAGAACAAATGTGATGAAACAACAATCATTGTCCGTAATAAAGCAAGATTGGTTGCTAAAGGCTCTAATCAAGAAGAAGGAATTGATTATGAAGAAATTTATACTCTAGTGGCAAGATTGAAAGCCATAAGAGTTCTTCTAGCCTTTGCTTGCATTAAGGGATTCAAGCTCTATCAAATGAATGTCAAAAGTGCATTTTTAAATGGTTTTATTCAGGAGGAAGTTTATGTTGAACAACCTCCTGGTTTTGAAAGTGATCATCATTTGGATCTTGTTTATCGTCTCAAGAAAGCTCTATATGGCCTTAAGCAAGCTCCTAGAGCTTGGTATAAGCGATTAAGCAAGTTCCTTCTTGATCAAGTCTTTGTTAGAGGCAAAGCTGATACAACTCTCTTCATTAAGACTAATAAGCTAAATAAAATATTAATTGTTCAAATTTATGTTGATGATATCATTTTTGGTGCTTCTAATGATATTATGTGTGAGGAATTTTCTAAGACAATGCAGGGAGAATTTGAGATGTCCATGATGGGAGAACTCAATTATTTTCTTGGTCTGCAAATCAAGCAAAGGAAGAATGTGATTTTCATATCTCAGACCAAGTATCTCAATGATCTCCTAAAGAAGTATGGAATCAATCAATGTAATGGAGTTGGTACTCCAATGAGCTCAACCCATTCTTTGGATGTTGATGAAGTGGGCAAGAACTTCAACATTACAAGATATAGAGGAATGATTGGATCATTGCTCTACCTTATTGCAAGTCTCCCTGACATCCAATTCAGTGCGGGAATGTGTGCAAGATTCCAATCCGCTCCCAAGGAGTCTCATGCTGAAAATGTGAAGAGAATCTTCAGATATCTTGCTGACACGAAAACTCTTGGGTTGTGGTTTCCCAAAGATCAACCTGAGCATCTGGTAGCATATTCAGATTCAGATCATGCCAGATACAAGACAGATAGAAAGAATACAAGTGGCCAATGTCAATTCCTTAGTGGCTCACTTGTCTCTTGGTTCAGCAAGAAGCAAACAACTGTCTCAGTGTCATTGACTGAAACTGAATACATTGTTGCATCAAGTTGCTGTGCTCAAGTTCTATGGCTCAAGCATAAACTTCTGAACTTGGGACTTCATCTCAAAGAAATCCCAATTCTTTGTGATAATACTAGCACAATAAGCTTGGCAAAGAATCTAGTGCAACATACTAGGACCAAGCATATTGATCTTAGAAATCACTTCATAAGAGACCATGTTCAGAAGAAGGATGTCAAGGTCATGTTCATCCCAACTCATCTTCAACTTGCTGACATCTTTCAAATTTTCTGAAGATGAACTGTGCATTTTCATCTTTCAAATTTTCTCAAAATGCTCAGATCTGCTAAACTCTTTAAATTTTTGGTTTACAAGTGTTATCATCATCAAAAAGGGGAAGAATGTTAATTCTCTATGTGTTTTGATGATAACTGACAATTGTAAACTCAAATAGAAGTTTGTCTTTGTTAAATTGAAAAACTTACTGTCAAAGGCAAACTCAAGTTTGGACTTGACAAAGAGTTGCTCAAGTTCTTAAAACTCAGACAAACTCGAGTTTGTGTTAGACAGAGAGTTTTCAAAGTTTTCCTAACTTAAGCAAACTCGAGTTTGGATTTGCAAAATCAAGTTTGCTCTTGGCAAAGAGTTTTCCAAGTTTCCAATCTTTTGAGGAAACTCAAGTTTGAGTTAGCAAACTCGAGTTTGTGTTAAGCATAGATCTTCTCAATATTTTGATCATTTGAAAAATCAAGTTTACTTTTGAAAATTAACAATCCACCTCCTGTTCCTACAATTAAATTTATCAATAGTGAGATTTTTCAACTACTTAGACCAAATGAGCCTATCCCAGAAGTTGAGTTACACCACCTGTCTTTTTCTCCAGTATCTATGCCCCCAGTCAATCAAGTCCTATGGTATATTTACTCTAGGAATTTTATTCAAAAGGGTGGCAATTACACTCACTTTGCAAAGAAGGATTACCCTCTCTTTGCTACACTTGTCAAGAAAGTTCCTTTAAATCTTGAACATTGGATTTTCCAGGAGTTGGTAAGGTTCAAATTTGCCTCCCGTAGACCTTCTCATATTCCATTTCCATCCCTTGTCTTAGTGATATTGTTCTATTACAAGATATGGTATCTTGGCCCTCCTGATTCTATCAAGACTCCTCCTGTGTTTGACAAGTCTCAATTGAACTATATGAAGCTTACTTTTGAAGGTGAGGGTTCTGTCCCATCAAGGGTTCCCTCCAGATCACGAGCCTCACATGCTAGAGCTTCTCAGGCACAAGCACAGGAAGCCCAATCAGCTCCACCACCTACTGATTTTGAATCAAGAGTTAAAGCCATTGTG
This sequence comes from Acacia pycnantha, assembly GCA_025563575.1. Classification (NCBI taxonomy): domain Eukaryota; kingdom Viridiplantae; phylum Streptophyta; class Magnoliopsida; order Fabales; family Fabaceae; genus Acacia; species Acacia pycnantha. The sequence goes on from JAMWYP010000248.1 coordinate 42,461, forward strand.
GATGCTGCCATTGCTGCTATGTGTAATACCCTAAAAATATGTATTATAATTTAGTAAAATTATACCTATCAAAAATAGGTGAATATGAGATATCAAATATTAAGTAATAATTAGCTTATTTTCTAAGGAAAAATCTCTAGGAAATTAGAGAGTTTAAGGGCCAAAGTGCCAAAATGACGGAAATACCCCTAAGGGACATAAATGACTTAGGAAAATTATGAAAAATCCTAAAAAACAGTAAAATGACTAAGTGAAGTATGAGAGTATATTATCTCTAATTATAGTAATTTAATAAATTATGAACTTGGAGAAATTGTATAAGAATGTCCAAAGGGTAATAAAAGACCAAAATACCCTTGCAAATTATAGGATAATGTAAGAGGCATGAAAATACTAAGGTTAATGCAAGAGTATGAAGGTAATGAGGCATTGTAATGAAGAAAATTATCAACAAGTGATAAATGAGTAATTAGGTAATATTGAGCTAATTACTTAAGCATAAGCAAAGAAAATTCACAAGTAATTATGTAAAACCCTAGAATTAGTGGTTTTTGTCTTAAAATTAGTAAAAACATGTTTACTAATTAATTGGAAATTTTGGAGAAAAATAGTTGAGTTTAGGTATTTTTAGGCCTAAATACAAGAATGGACCAATGAGATAATTTTGTGGAATTTTTGGAAAAAAATTAAATAAGTAAATGATTAAATAATTAAATAATTAAATAAATAAAAAATAAATAATTATTAATTTAAAGAAGGGCCAGCCGAAAAAATGGACCCAAGAAAAAGGAAAAAAAATGAAAATAGAACAAAAATTATATGTGCAAGTGGGTATTATTTTATTAATATAATTAATTAAAGTAAAAAAATGTGAATAGTAATTTAGAAATTAGGAAACGGATCCTATCTAGAGATCTAGGAATGGGATTTCCAAAGTCAAGGAAAAATATTGATCAGTGAGTTATTATCTTCCGTTAGACTCTTCTGGAAGAAAATTCTGAAGTCGTTTATGCATTTCCTAATAAAACAAAATAGGGAAAAATACATATAGGTATATTTTTGGATATAGAGAAAATAAATTCTAACTCAACATCTAGGAATGAGTTTGAATTTATTTTGACATATTTGGAATCAGTGAAATTTTCTGAAGGAGTTGATAATTTCAGAAAAGCGTTTTGAAACCGGACGCGATCGGACACGTTTTTCGAGAAAACTTCAACTGGACTGTTGGAGCCCTATATGGGATCAAAATTTAGGTTAACTTGGACATTTCTAGTAAGTGAGAACTTGTCTTCAAAGTTGTAAATCCAGAATTTTGAAATTTTTCCGTAATCACGCGAATCGGGTACCGATCGGGGAAATTCGATTAGACCGGGTTTAAAGCAACCCAAATCACCATTTTTGGACCACTCCAAGGCTGCCACATCAGCTCTCCAAGTCGACCAAAGGCTCCCCTGGACATGGAATAAACACCATTTCATGTTTGATTTTCCATGGTTGAAACAACTTTGAAAATGCCCAAAATACCCTTTCAAATCTCTATAAATAAGAGGCCTTGCCTCTTGAAATCTTCACACCAATTTCCACTCCTCCTTTGGCTGAAATCTTAGAGGGAGAAAGAACCTATACTTGTTTTTAGGCCTCATTGCATTGAAAAATATGCCTGAAGAGGTAAAAACATAGTAGGGATCGAGTCTCCGAAAAGTTGAAGCTTTTGAAGTTCTTTCAAAAATAGGGGTTGTAATGCTAGAATAGCCTTTAATGGTCAAAGTATGATTAAATATCATATGATAGGGCTATTTTAGTCTAGAATTTCGAAAATCATAATTGCGTCGAAGTTCTGGCGAAATTTCGGGAAGAAAATTTGTAAGAGTAACGAAGTGCTGGCGAAATTCCGCCAATTAGGGGCATAGGGGCAAAATGGTAATTTTTACCTAAAATGCCAGTTATAATGCCAAATCACTAATGAAAGTGATATTACTCTTATAGGATATCAGAAACTCTGATTTGTTGCCGTTATGCTGCCGAAGTGCCGTTGTTGGACGTTTCCACGTTTTTTCGTAAAAAGTACGTTTTCTGCCAGAAGTACCTAACGTCGTCAACGAAGGTACATTCGCGTACCGTAACACTAATCTAGTGCTGCTCATATACATATATGTGATAGGCACATTCACGGATAGAGATTCTGTTAGGAGTCGGCACTTTATGGGGCTTACATACTGCTTTACGCTTATGTACTGTCATTATATTGATCATAGCTGTTATGTCATGAATATCTGTCATTCCCTATACTGTTTTATTTGAGCATAAGGTTAACCGTTACCTGAGATTCAATGCGGTAAATTGAATCTCAGCTATAGCTTCAGGGTCAGGAGGACCATGGATCGGAGATCGAGGCAAGCTGCACGAGTAGGCTCATGGTTGGAGGGCATGTAGCACGAGTGAGCTCTGAGACGGAGATGTCACTTTATCGTTTTCCGTAATTACCTATGAGAACAATAGGATGCTGTATCAACACTGTATTACACTCTGGTTATCGTTTTAATGGGAATCAGTTACTCTTACGCTCCAAGGCTCGACTCTGATTTAAAAAAAAAATTTGGCTCTGGAATTGGGATGTTACACTATGTCTATTAGGATTGAATTTGAAGTACGCAAGTTGGTGTCTGAAGTGACTAGAGGAAATCATGAAATGGTAGATGCTCAAGAAGAGATGAAGGAACAGATTGACAACTTATCGACCCACATGAACGAGAAGATTGAAGATCTTACGGGTCATATGCTGGATCACGATGCCAGGCTCTCTACTCTCATGGGCACTAATGCCATTTTGCTTGATAAGATGGACAAAGTCTTGAAGCATCTTCCCTCTGGTTCCTCTCCTGGCCACAATACTTCTGATTTTGATCCAGATGCTGACATTGTAAATGGAGCTTGAATCACCAAGAGGGGGTGAATTGGGGATTCTAAAAATTCTTTTCGAATACTCTTTTTTTCGGATATGAAATAGAAGCAAAACAGAGTAAGGGAAGAATAGCAAGACACAAAGATTTATACTGGTTCGGTCCAAACCTGACCTACGTCCAGTACCCAGACTCTCTGGGATTTCTCACTAACAAGATTGATTTCACACTCTACACTCAAGAGTAATTCTCTCTCTAGAACTTACTCCCCATTACAAGTTGTAATCAATGAACCCAATCTCCAAGCCCCCTTGACTTGAGATAACTCACAATAAATGATTTACAATCAATGAACTCTCTTTTAGAGTAGATAAGATAAACACTGAAGTATGAATGTATCAGAAGATACTTTACACTGAAAAACTCAAGAAATAAATGAATCTAGGATGACTTTCGTTTTCTGTTGGATTGGTTGTAGTGAAGAATTGAATACATCTCTATTTATAGGTAGAGATTATTAATTGACCGTTGTAATCCCAATTGTAACCGTTGGAGGTGTTGGGAGATGATTCCATTAAGCTTTGGTCTTCTTCTCTCTCTAATCTTCACTTAATCCAGCTGCATGATTGTTCAGAGTTGTTTCTCTGCAAATTAATCCGTTGGTGCACTTAATGCTGGAAGTGGAAATCATCCTTTATGCTTTTCCAAACGTGTGCAGGTGGATTAACCAGAAGTATACAACTTTTCTGGGCTTGGCATTTAATGTTCTGACTTGCTTTTTGCTTTAACTCAAATCTTCATTTAATCCTGTCTAAATCATCTGAAACTCACTAACAAAGCGATTAAACATAGTTAGGAGTAGTAATGAATGATGATATATGGTATTGAGGTCCAACAGGAAGATTTGGCAAAATCATTCAGTTCGAAATTCAAACTTCGCGATGGAAACTCGAGTTGGTTCTTCCAAACTCGAGTTTTCTCGTTCCCTCGAAACTCGAGTTTTCAAAACCTAACTCAAGTTTTCATTTAGTTTGAAAACTTTGGAAACGTCTCTGTAAAATCAAAACTCGAGTTTTGAAACCAAAACTCGAGTTTTCTCTTTTATGAGAAAACATTGAAAGACTTTATCTAAATGAGGTATAGTGTTTTAGCAAGGTTGGATTTTGAGTAAGTTTCTTTCAAAATACAAAACTCGAGTTTTATATCTTAACTCGAGTTTTCATGAACATTGAAAACTTATTAAAAATCCTTTGAAAAGCTAAACTCGAGTTTCCCATGGAAACTGGAGTTTTGGATTCTTTGAAAATCTTGGTTGCTCTCTGTATGACCAAAACTCGAGTTTTCAAACTATAACTCGAGTTTGCTTTGTTCAGCTGAAAACTTGAAGGCTTTCTGTATGGCCAACTCGAGTTTTAAAACATAACTCGAGTTTTCACATCTTAGCAAAATTTCAAGCCTTTTACTGTCAGACCAAAACTCGAGTTTTCAACCAAAACTCGAGTTTGCCTTTGACAGTAAGTTTTCAACTTACAAAGACAAACTTCTCTTGTGTTTACAATTGTTTGTTATCATCAAAACTAATTTGAGAACTAACAGACATTAAACCTGCTCCTAACACATTCTCTTTACCTTCATTCACCTTCACCATTCCTCAGGTTCCTTCCTCCTTACCTGAAGCATCCCCTCCCATAATCTATTCCTCTCCTATTCCCACTTCCATTCCTACATCTCCATTTACCCCTGCAACTGAGGTTCTTCACCCCTCTCCCACTCCCATCATTGAGATTCTACCACAATCACCTGCGTCCACCGTACAATTAGACTCCCCTCCTCCTACTCCACTCATAGACCCTCTCCATGAACCCTCTATCTCAGCTCCATCCCCTTTTGAAGATGACAAAGGGGGAGAGAAAAACGATGTGTAGAGTTTGAGTTAGGAAAAGTTGTGTAGAGTTTGAGTTAGGAAGAGTTGTGTAGAGTGCTTGTTGATGCTTGTGAATTTCTGTCTGTAATAGTTAAATTTCAGTTGTAATTATGCATTTTGATTCTGAATTATAAATTTGATGCAATGTTTTTTATGAAGTTTCCTTTGATATGATATAAGTATCATGTGCTCCTGCTACTCTGATATATGTTTCTGTCAATTTATGCATCTCATTTTATCCTTGACAGAGTATTTTCAAAATGACCAAGTATTCCACAATGCAATTTATATCAGAAGATTTTGATTGTCAAAACAGAATCACCTTCAAAATGCAAATTCTGTCAAACTCTTGAAATGTTGGTTTACAAGTGTTGTCATCATCAAAAAAAGGGGGAGAATGTTAGTTCTCTATGTGTTTTGATGATAACTGACAATTGTAAACACAAGTTGAAGTTTGTCTTTGGTAAGTTGAAAAACTTACTGTCAAAGGCAAACTCGAGTTTTGGTTAGAAAACTCGAGTTTTGACTTGACAGATAGTAGCTCAATTTTTAATGAACTAAGAAGACTCCAGTTTGCATGGGAAAACTCGAGTTTGTGACATACAAAGAACACTCCAAGTTTTTCACATTAAGACAAACTCGAGTTTGTACCTTATAGAGAGTCTTCAATATTTTCTAAAAAGAACAAAACTCCAGTTTGCACTTAGTAAACTCGAGTTTTGGTCTTACAGAGAGCTATCTGCATTGTTGAACTAAACCAAACTCCAGTTTCCATTTGGAAACTCCAGTTTTGACAAGACAAAGAGTTCTCTGTGTTTTCAAGGTTTTTTGGAACCTCGAGTTTGTGACATACAGAAAGCTATGCTCCTTTCTGAGTTTAAGAAAACTCCAGTTTTTGATTTAAATATCCAATTTGCATTTGACAGAATGTTTATAAAAGTTTTCTCTTATGAGAAAACTCGAGTTTGGATTTGGAAACTTGAGTTTTCACTAGATAGAGAGCTTTGATGTTTTACTCACTTTGAGAAAACTCCAATTTTCACTTGGCATAAATTTTCAAAGGTTTTCATATTTAAAAGAAAACTCGAGTTTTGTTTAGTAAACTCGAGTTTGTACCAAGCAGAGAGCTTTGCTCATTTCATTGATTTGAAAACTCCAGTTTACTTTTGGAAACTCCAGTTTTGAGCTTTTGGACTTAAACATGTTTTCACTGTAAAAGTCCAAAACTCGAGTTTGTCATTAATCAACTCAAGTTTTCCTCTATGATTCAAAATATGCTTTTAAACTCAAAACACGACATTCTTCTCTCGAAGAAGAAAACTCGAGTTTGTATTTGGAAACTCGAGTTTGTCTTCTGAGCATAGTTACAAACTCTAGTTTTGATAAACAAACTCAAGTTTGTGTCACTGGTTTTGAAAATCAAATTGCTCGAATTTATAAAATCTTCCCGTTTGATTTTAATACTTCTTATCATCACTCATTACTATTCCGCTGTGTTTAATAAGTTCGCTAATGAGTTTTAGATGGTTTAGAGAATATTAAATGAAGATTTAGACAAAAGCAAAGAGTGATGTCAGCACATTATATGCAAAGTCCAGAAAACTTGCATCCTTTTGGACAATCATTCTACACACGTTGCAAAGGGATTAATGTTTCCTTTCCACATCCAGTAGCTGATCTTCCAACGGATTAAAATTCAAGAAGTACGTCAAGCATAAACATCTGTGCAGATGGATTAACCAAAGAGTAGAGAGAGAAGAAGACCAAAGCTTCATCTAATCCATTCTTATTGTTGGGAACGGTCACATTGAAGATTACAATAGTCATTTAATGCTCTCTTTGTATAAATAGAGTTGCATTCAATTCTTCCCAACAACTAATCTGCAGAAAACGAAAATCATTCAAGTTTCCAACTACTCTTTGAGTTTTATTGTGTAAAGTATCTTTTGATACATTGTACTTCTGTGGTTATATTTATCCACTCTGAGAGAGAGTTCATTTATTGAAATTCATTCATTGTAAGAATCTCAAGTCAGGGGACTTGGAGATTGGGATATTGATTGCAACTTGTAAGGGGGAGTAAGTTCTAGTGAGAGAATTACTCTTGAGTTACAGAGTGTGTAATCAATTGAGTTAGTGAAAAATCCCAAAGAGTCTAGGGACTGGACGTAGGTCAAGAGGTTGGACCGAACCAGTATAAATTCCTTGTGTCTTGCTCTTCTTCCCTATACTCTGTGTAGCTCTATTTTTAGATTTCAAAAATAGAGCAATTCAAAAAGAATTTTATAATCCCCAATTCACCCCCTCTTGGTGATTAAGCTCCACTTTCAGATAGGACCAAGCTTCAACCTAATAGCTAGGTTATTGATTCCAACGGTCATATTAATGAATTAAACAGTCATTTAATGCCTCCTTCATATATAAGCTGAAGCATTCAAGTCTCTACAACAACCAACTCATAGAAAACAGAAAGCATTCAATTATTCATCTGCATTTAGTGTTTTCACCTATTTTTAAAGTATCTTTTGATACATTCTACTTCGGTGCTTATTCTATCTTCTCTTTTAAAGAGTATATCATTGCATATCATTCATTGTAAGAATCTCAAGTATTGTGACTTTGGGATTGGGACATTTGATTACAACTTGTAAGGGGGAGTAATTTCTAGTGAGAGAATTACTCTGAGAGTTACAGAGTGTGTAATCATTTGAGTTAGTGAAATCCTGAAGAGTGTGGGGACTAGGCGTAGGTCGAGGATTTAGACCGAACCAGTATAAATCGCTTGTGTTCACTCTTCCTCTGTCACTCTCTATGGGAGAAGCACACAGTCAGAGTGGGAATCACTGTACACAACCGGGCTCTTGGCCTATGGAGTGGGGTGTGTACACAGTGTGACAGTAGGTAAATAGCTCTAGGGTAGAACGTGTATACCTTAGATATCTCTTTTAGTATTTATAGAGCATACCTGGATCTGATCTGCCTGGCGTGATATCTGGCTCATGATCTGAACTGCCTTACCATGTGCGGTGATGATCCTATATTACCGGGGCAGTTGAGATTCCCCTGGGTAGTAGGTGCGACCGGGCGTATTGGGCCTTGTCGCCATTGGGCTTGATATCGGTCCGTAACAGTTTCCACCCAGCCCGGTAGTTCAAAGTTTTGGACTGCCGAGGTGTATGATGCCCCACATAGGTCCCTGAGTCCGCCGCGGTATTGCCCGTCCCTTGACGTGGTGTCGTCACAAGGTCCGATGAGCCGGGGTGGCATCCTACGTCTCTTGAAGTGTCATGATGTCGTACTACGGCTTAAGAACTAACGTGGCGATCGCCGACGGCCAAAAAAGGGGGGACCGGGGTAATAAACTCCGGTCCTAGGAATGCCGTGGTGAGAACCGACATCGTAAGTGTCCGAGGTGGTAGACATGGGGCCAAGCATGATTTCAGTCGAATCATAGTGCCGGGGTTGTGGCGCGACGTTTAAAGACCCGTGACGATTGGTGTAGCCATGACGTGACTCTTGAGGACTCTCCGCCTGACTTTGCCATGATTACCTGTGACACCTGGCTTTCATGGATTGGGGACGGGTTTCGTCCATCATGCCACGCTGCCCCTGGGTTCCGTGCGCATTTAATGCGCCTGAGGCACGTCGTATGTCACCTCTGCTTTTTGGGGTGAAGAGTCGTTTCTGCCCCTAACGGTTGGGTTGTTTTTTGAACTTCCCTATTCTTTTCCTTACGTTAAACCATGTTGGGACTCTTCATTTCATCACTTTACTCTCAAAACCAAAACTCTCTCTGCACAAAGTTCTTTCTGCAACTGAGAATAGCTGCTCCTTCAAAGCTCTCTGCGCAAAGTTCTTTCTGCTCCTGAGAATCGCTGCTCCTTCAAAGCTCTCTGCGCAAAGTTCTTTCTACTCCTGAGAATCACTGTTCCCACTTCGCCCAGATAACGCTCTTGAATTCCTTCTTCTTGCACTTTGACGGTCTTTGAATCTAGAAGTATATTGCTCTTCCTTTAACCATTTTGCTTTATTGTTACTGTTCTGGTTTGGTTTTCCGCCTCTTCTCCCTTCTTCGTCAGTGCACTTCAGGTTTCTGGGTTTTCTGGGTTAGTTGAGCCCGTGTTTCTGAGTGAAGTGTTAGTGTCTAGCGCTTTGTGAGTAGCACTATCGAAACCATAGGTTTTTGCTTATGAGTCATTGATTTTCCTAGTTTTCCTTGTTTCAGTCTCTCCCCTTTCTTATTATCGCTGTGATAACTGTATAGGTTTGAGCCTTTGATGGGTAGGGGGAAGCGTTCGTCGTCTTCAAATCAACCTTTAGGTCCGACCAACGATGAGGCCATGTGAGACCGCTATCCCCACTTTAGTTTCTTGATCTTAGGAACTCCACTGACCGAGGAGGAGAAACTAGCCTCGATTCTCCGGGGTCGGTCAGGTAGTCGGATCGCCGGGGGGTCTCTGCCGTCCATCTCTAGATCCAGCCAGCCGGAGTCCAGCCCTATTAGGATGGATTTTGAGAGTCCACCCGAGGAAGAGGCCGTTTTGGCCAAGCCTATAAACTTCTCTGAGGCGCGTCGTCCATCCGGGTTGGAGTCCCTCCCGGACAGGTATCTCGGTCCATGTTGGGAGTGTATTGCCCAGAGTTGCTCACTTATTGCGAGTGGGCAGGACTACATAGCACAGTATCTTAGGCTCTTTCCGGCACCGGTCTTCGTCCGAGCCTGTGTCGGCTCCCGGGGATCCACGTTTTCCTGAAGCCATTCGCCTCTCTTCCTCACATCTTAGTTTGTCGCAATCAGGTATTCTTTCTAGCTTTGATTATAGCTTTTCCTTTGTTGTTTGTTATAGGTGAATGGCGTCCGTGTCTCCTCCCCAAGCTTCTACGTCTGAAACCGAAGCGGAATCCAATAGTCCTTCCCCAACTCTCAGGGCTAAGTATCCGTGGGTGACGCACGAAGTGCTGTCGACACGTTCTTTGATGACGGAGGAGGATATAGACCGGCTACGTGCGTCGCGTTTTCCTGGATGTGAGCTGGTTCCTCCTGATGAAGACGAGCCTATCTGTTCTACCTGGGAAACCGGGTATACCAACTACTTCTTCTTCTACAGGGAGTATCTTTACCAACTCGATGTTCGCTTCCCGTTCACCGACTTCCAAATATTCGCCCTCAACCATCTAAATATAGCCCCTTCAACACTTCACCCTAATGGTTGGAGCTACCTCGTGGCCTTCGAGCTTCTTTGCGGTTCGTTTGAACCCATCCTTCCCTGTACCACAGGCCTCTTCTTTTATTTCTTTGGTCCCTATACCCCTCGCTCGGGAAGGGAGCCGCCTTCCTTGAAGGGGTTGACTTCTCTCAGGAGTGACTCCGACAAGAAAATTCTCAACCCTTTTTCCGATAGTATTAAACATTTCAAAACTTCATTCTTTAAGGTGGCCACCAAGTTTGGCAAGCATCCTTGGTTCCTTAATGGTCCTGAGGGCCCGGACGTGGAGTGGTGGTTCCCTTTATACTGGTCGGCCGGCCATCATAGGTACAGCGCCTCGTCTTATCAGTTTGGCCCCAAAGATCTCACGGTGGAGGAAGAGGTTGCGGCGGCTAAAATAGCCTTATTCGTAGCCGAGAACAGGGTGAAGAGCGCGGCCTTTTACATTGAGAAGGCCAGCTCTGGTCCCGGGTCGGGCTCAGGATCCAGTACGATCCTTTTTGTTTACTCTGGCGTTGAGCTTTTTGTCGTTTTTCTTTATTTACTAATGTGACTTCTGATACTTCTGTCATTTTTGCAGATCGGCGAATGGAGGAGGATTCAGATTATCTGGCCTACGTGCGGCCGGGGGTAGCTGTGTCATTCCCCGGGGCGCCACCGAAGAAGGCATCCAAAAAGCGGGTAGCCACCGAGCCCGTAAAGAAGAAGGCCATCGAAGCTGTCGTGGCCTCTAAAGAAAACTCGGGCAAAAAGGCCAAGGTTGGGGATAAGCAACTGCCCCATCTGTCTCAGTCCACCGGCCTAACCTCCCTATCAGCCGACAAAGGCAAGGAAGCGTTGTTGTCTGACGTACCTCTTCCTCCGCCTTCTCCTGTAGTTCCGACCGGTGCCCCTTCATCTTGTGAGTTTACCCGGGGTCTTGCCTGGGATAAGGGTATTACGGAGGAGTTACACCTTGCCTTCCTTCCACCGCATCAGTATATGAGCTCCCTGCCACTCGCTCCGGTCGACGAAGCCGAGGTCCACAGGGTGGTGAACCACCTTTGCAAAGCGGTCGGGGTATCCCATGCCTACCTTCAACTGAGGGGGGAATACGTCAAGTCGACGGGCAAGGTCCAACGCTTGAACGTCGAACTGGAGATGGCCCGTGAGAAGGCCAAGAGGCTTACTGAGGAGAGGCGGCAAGCAAAAGCTTTAAGGGAGCTGTTTGACCCAACTAGTCTCGGCCTCGTCCATCTTTTTCCTTAGGCCGTCCAGGATTACCTTATTCGCCGCCTCAGCCTGACCATTTGATTGAGGGTGTTCGACTGAGGCGAAGTGGTGCATGACTCCGAGATCGACCATCATGTCCTGGAAGTTCCTGTCAGTAAATTGGGTGCCGTTGTCTGTCACCACCTCAGCCGGGACTCCGAAACGGGAAAAGATGCTTTGTTGAATAAAACGCCGGACCCTGGCCGACGTAATGGTGGCGAGGGGCTCGACTTCAATCCACTTGGTAAAATAGTCGACCGCCACAATTAGCCATCGTAGTTGTCCGGGGGCAGGTTTAAATGGTCCGAGTAGGTCCATGCCCCACTTGTGGAATGGCCATGGGGCCGAGATGTACTCCATGTCAGATGGTGGGGACCAAATGATTTTGGCGTGTTTTTGGCAGCTGTCGCATGCCTTGACGAACTCCTTGGAGCCCGTCTCCATAACTGGCCAGTAGTACCCGGCCTGCAGCGCCTTCCTTGCTAATGCTTTTGCACCCATGTGTTGTCCATTGATTCCTCCATGGATCTCGGCAAGAACATATATGCTTTCGTTGGTGCCAAAACACCTTAGCATTGGGGTATGCAAGTCTTTTCGGTAGAGTTGATCGTCCACCATCGCGTATACTGCAGCCTCCCGAATGAGTTTTCTGGTGTCGGTCATCTCGAGCGGGATAATTCCTCGCTCGAGGTAATCTTCAAGTGGTTTCCTCTAGTCAGCAGAGGTGGATATGGCCATGATACAGGTCGGTTCCTCCAGCTTTTGTTGTACTACGGTCCTGTGGTTGGCCGTGCCTTTAGTGTTCGCGAGCTTGGAGAGGATGTCTGCCCTGACGTTTTCTCCTCTAGGGATGTGCGTGACTGTTGATTCCTCAAACTCGGCTTGGGTTTCCTTGACTTTGTTGAGGTATTTCGCCATGAGGGGGCCCTTAGCCTGGTATGCCCCGTCTACCTGGGCGGCGACGAGCTGGGAGTCGGTGAAAACCGAAACTCTTTGGGCCCCGAGATCCTTGGCCTGTTGGAGTCCGGCCAGGAGTGCCTCGTACTCGGCCTGATTGTTTGATGTCGGGAAATTTAGCTGTAGGGAATGTTCAATTGCAATTCCTTCTGGGCTTTCTATGATTATTCCGGCCCCACTTCCCTTGGAGTTCGAGGATCCGTCGACATATACTTTCCAGAGGTCTAAGTTTCTGATGTCCTTATTGGTCGAGGTCAGCTCCCGGATGAAGTCGGCCAAGGCATGTCGGGCTTCGTAAGTGATGTCGAACTCAGATAGTTATGTGGCCCAACTGATCATCCTGCCAGCGAGGTCGGGTTTATGTAGCACCTGTCGAATCGGCTGACTGGTCCGAACCACTATTTTATAAGCTTGGAAATAAAGACGAAGCCTTCTCGCAGTTGTCAGTATGGCGAAAGCCAATTTTTCCAATTTCTAGTACCTCAACTCCGAGCTCTGGAGGGCTTTGCTTACAAAGTATATGGGTTCCTGACCGTTCTTAGATTCTTGGACTAATACCGAGCTCACTGCCTCTACTCCGACCGAAAGATAAAGGAATATAGTCTCTCTTGGCTGAGGTTTTGATAGAACCGGCGGAGTTGCCAAGCATTGTTTAATTTTTTCGAATGCGGCGTCACACTCCGGGCTCCAATCCCCTGTTGCTTTCTTCTTTAACTGTTTGAAGAAGGGGAGGGCGTTCTCCGCCGACCTCGGCAAGAACCTAGTTAGCGCGGCCAGCCTTCCCGTTAACTATTGCACTTCTTTCTTATTTCGGGGCACTTGCATGTCCAAAACGGCCTTACATTTATCCTGGTTGGCCTCGATGCCACGGCTGGTCAACAGGAAACCCAGAAACTTTCCGGCCGGAACTCCAAAGGCACATTTGGCTGGGTTTAGCCGGATTCTAAATTTCCTCAATTTGTTGAAGGTCTGCTCAAGGTCTCGTATGTGGTTGTCAGGGTCATATGACTTGACGATCATGTCGTCGATGTAGACCTCGATATTATGGCTGATCTGGTCCTCGAACACCTTGTTCATCATCTTCTGGTACGTTGCCCCGGCATTTTTTAGGCCGAATGGCATAACGTTATAACAATAGTTTCCTTTTTCTGTGATGAAGGCGGTGGTCTCTTGGTCGCCGGGGTGCATGGCGATCTGGTTGTACCCTGAGTAGGCATCCATGAAAGACAGTAGTTGAAATCCGGATGAGTTATCTACAAGTTGGTCGATGTTTGGCATAGGATAGGCGTCTTTTGGACATGCCTTATTCAGATTTGTGTAATCTGTGCATACCCTCCACTTGCCACTTGGTTTCAACACCATTACCACGTTGGAAAGTCATGTGGTGTATCGTATTTCTCTGATAAAGCCGGCCTCCAACAACTCGTCCACATGCTGGTTGAGTGCTACTTGCCTATCTGGTGCCCTTTTTATCTTCTTCTAGGCCACTGGAGTTGACCCCGGCCGAATGGCCAATCTCTGACAGCAGAATTCGGGATCAATCCCGGATACTTCGGCCGCGCTCCAGACAAAAACATCTCGGTTCATTACTAGGAGTTCTTCCATCCTTAATCTCAAGTCTGGGCTTAGCGCCCTGCCTATCTTTGTAATCTGGTCTGGGCCGTTCCCGACTATAAGGTCTTCCAACTCTTCTTCAGGCTCTGGCCGGGGGATCTCAGGTTCGTCACGCAAGTCCAACTCAACAATATTAACCGGATGGCTACACTTCCCCCTTCTCGACTGTTCGAGCCAGGCTTGGACGGCGATGCTACTGCATTTTCGCCTTCCTTGATCGTTTCAAAGTAGCATTGCCGAGATTCCTTTTGGTCGCCCTTGATGGTGATGACTTGGTTGGTGTTACTTACCATTTTTATCTTCTGATGCTTGGTGGACACCAGCGTATCCCATTTATGAATGGTCGGCCTTCCCAAAATTATATTGTAGGGCGAGGGGAACTCGGCCACAATAAATCTTACCCGGTCCGTCCTGAAGCCTTCCTTCGTTCCCAGAGTCAGTCGTAGGTCGATATACCCCTTGGGAGGGGAGAGCTCTCCATTAAAACCAACGAGGGTTGTCTTGCTGGGCTTCAAATCTTCCGTATCAAGATTCATCCTTTTGAAGGCGTCCCAGATAATAATGTCTGCCGAGCTCCCGGTGTCTATGAATATTCTTTTGACCCGGCAGTTGACAAGGGTTCCCGTGATTACCAAGCGGTCCTGATGGCCGGGTACCACATCCTTCATATCTTCCTTGGTGAAAAGGAGCTGAGGTCGTTCCGCTTTATTCGTCGCGTCCGGATCTTCCTTGAATTTAGGCCGGTCCCTGACTGAGAGGACCTCCTTTAAGTATTTCCTTCGCTGACTCGCCGTGTCACCCCCTCCACCAAAGGCTCCACTGATCACATTGCAATCGAACTCGGCCTCGAGAAATCCATCTTCCTCGGACCCCAGCTTCTGCGTTTTGATCACGTATTGGCGCAATTTTCTCTCTCTGACAAATTTTTCGTTGGCGTCCCGGAGCTAATAGCATTGGTCCGTGGTATGCCCCGAACTATCGTGAAAGGAGCAGAAGCGGGTCTGGTCCGTACTGGCTCGTTTTCTGAGTGGCCGAGGCCTCTCAATATTTTGCATCTCGGTTGAGGCCACTTCTCTCCATAATTGGGAGTGGGAAACGTTTAAAGGGGTGTAGTTGTTATACTCACCCTTCAACTCTAGTTTTGCACTAAAGGGCTTATTATCTGGACCCTTACCACGGTAATCTTGGTTGCGATCCTCGGATTGGATTCTATCCCTTGGCGGGGTACTCCTGTCCGTGTCTCTTCGAGGAGCGTTTCCTTGGTGAATTTGCTCCACCTCAAGGTACTTCTTCGACCGAGTTATGAAATCATTAAGATTTTTAGGCGGCTCTTTAAAGAACGATTCGGCCAGGCGGGACTCTCGATCCAGACCGTCGGCTAAGAGGTGGACGTGTACAGCCTCGCTTAATCCACGTACTTGCAGGGCCGCTTGTTTAAATCGATCCAAATAAATTTAGAGTGTTTCGTCGGGCCGCTACCTAATCTTGGACAAGGTGTATTGGGACTTCGGTTGCCGTTTGCTAGTCACAAAATGCAGCTCGAAGGCCTCGGCCAAGTCATCAAACTTATGGACCGACCCCACGGGCAGAGTGTGGAGCCATTTTAACGCCGGCCCCTTAAGGGTTGCGGCAAAAATCCGAGTCATGATAGGTTTCCCAAGGCCTCTCACAAACATAACCACCTCAATGTCTTCCAGGTGCGTTGTCGGGTCTTGCGAACCGTCGTACTTTGTAAGTTCAGTAAGATTGAGCTTCTCCGGGAAACGAGGGTTTAGGATTTTGTCTGAGAAAGGACTGTTGTCGATCTGCCCGACATACCTCCTCCACTGATATCCGGTTGGAGGAGGCCGGGGTGTCTTGTCAACACGGGTTGACTTCTCCATTTTTTACTCCTTGCTGGAGGAAGCTGACCTCCTGCTTTGACCGGTTTCCGTCTCCTGTGCGCTTTTGTGACGACGCGAGTTGTCACCTTCTTGGTCCTCTTCCCAGGTCTTATCGTCCCGGTCCTCGTTGGAGGAGGCCGAGTCCCTTCTCTTGTACCTTTCTTCCAATCGCTGAAAGTGGAGGGTGTGGTGCTTGTCCATGTTCTCCATATGCATCATCATCGCGAGCATCGAGTTTTGGAGGAGGCGGAAATTTGGATTCGCGGCCGGGATCTCTTGGTCGACGACCGGATTGGAGTTCTGAGGCTCGTGGCGATGATTTCGCGGAGCAGAGGACTCCATGTCGGACGGGTTGTCTTCCAAGGGTTGATCGTTATTGGGGATGAGGGGTTCTTCTATTTGTTGCTCCGGTTGTGATAGCCGGTTTTCTTCGTCCTGCTCATTGTCGCTGAGAGGGTTGGTCGGCTGCTCAGTGCGCTGTGGTTGCTGAGGTGGTTGACGCTGATCAACTAGTCGAACCATCTCCAGCTGCTTCTGGCTTGAACTTCAGGTGTTAACCCTCATTGGTCACGCGAATTGAAATATACCAATTCCCACGGTCGGCACCACTGTTCTGGTGTAGAACTTAGGTGTCCAGCCTCAAGAGTGGGCTGGTGTTTTGATGTTGGATCAAAGGACTCTTCCTAGATGCTTATGGGAGAAGCACACAGTCGGAGTGGGAATCACTGTACACAACCGGGCTCTTGGCCTATGGAGTGGGGTGTGTGCACAGTGTGACAGTAGGTAAATAGCTCTAGGGTAGAACGTGTGTACCTTAGATCTCTCTTTCAGTATTTATAGAGCATACCCGGATCTGATCTGTCTGGCGTGATATCCGGCTCAGGATCCGAACTGCCTTACCATGTGCGGTGATGATCCTATATTACCGGGGTAGTTGAGATTCCCCTGGGTAGTAGGTGCGACCGGGCGTATTGGGCCTTGTCGCGATTGGGCTTGATATCGGTCCGTAACACCTTCCAAGGAGCAAGAACCTGCCTTAGACAAAGGGAAAAGGAAGGTAGGCGAATCATCCAAGCCTCCAAAGCAGAAGAGGTTAAAGACAGCATCAAGAACAAGAGGCACTGAACAAGGTGAAGCTTCATCCAAGGAAGCTCCTTCTGTTAACCAACCATCTGAGGAACCTCCAATCGTGCCAAATGCCATAGAGGAGATCTACACTCACTCCTCTCCTCCTCCTCGGTTTGCCAATGACTCTTCCTTCCTGTCTAATGATTTAGCAACTAAGTTTAAAGAAACTTTCATGAAGAAAGATTTATGTCCTGTCGTATCTATAGACTTAGGAAAACTGAAAGATGACTGCAATGTTGATCTTTTTCCATGGCTTTCTCCCTTTGAGTCTTTCCTATCTATTTCTTCTCCATATACTCCCAATCTAGTTAGATTATTCTATTTTAACATGGAATGGGATAATTTGGAAGACTGTGATAATATGTTGGTTGAGGAAAGAGTCACTACCCAAGTCAAAGGGGTAAACTTCACCATTTCTACCTCTATTATCAATTCCATTTTGAGAATTGATAATCCTCCTCCTGTTCATATTATTCACTACTCCAATCGAGAGATTTTTGAGATCTTATGACCAAATGAACCTATTCCTGAAAATCAGTTGGTCTATCTCTCTTTTACTCCTGTATCTATGCCTCCTATCCATATGGTGTTATGGTACATTTATTCTAGGAACATGATACAAAAGGGTGGCAACTTCTCTCATTTTGCCCAAAAAGATTATCCCCTTTTTGCTGCTATTGTCAACAAGGTCTCAATAAATCTTGGCACTGCATCTTCCAGGAAATCACTAAATTCAGATTTTCATCTCGAAGGCCTTCTCATATTCCATACCCTTCTCTTGTGTCAGTCATTCTCTATTACTTCAAAATCTGGCACATTGGTGGACGTGACACCTTAAAAACCCCTACTGTGTTTGGCAAAGCTTAGCTCAATCTCATGCAGATTAACTTTGAAGCTGAAGAATCTGGACAGTCAAGAGCCCCATCTCGCTCAAGAGCTTCATTTACTAGAGCCCAAGAAGCACAATCTGCTCCACCTCCTCCTCAATACTCATTGCCCATTGATTTTGATGCTCGAGTCAAGTCCATTGTGGATAAGGCCATTGCTGATATGACTGAGAAAATTGAAGTGGAGGTTGATCGATTGGTCTCTTAAGTGACCAAGGGCAACTCAGATGTGGTGGATGCCCAGGAGGAAATGCAGGATGAAATTAAGATTCTATCTGGTCACATGGTAGATCTGTAAATGGAGCTTGAATCACCAAGAGGGGGGTGAATTGGGGATTCTTAAAATTATTTTCGAATACTCTGTTTTTCGGATATGAAGAAGAAGTAAACAGAGTAAGGGAAGAATAGCAAGACACAAAGATTTATACTGGTTCGGTCCAATCCTGACCTACGTCCAGTACCCAGACTCTTCCGGGATTTCTCACTAACAAGATTGATTACACACTCTGCACTCAAGAGTAATTCTCTCTCTAGAACTTACTCCCCCTTACAAGTTGTAATCAATAACCCAATCTCCAAGTCCCCTTGACTTGAGATAACTCACAATAAGTGATTTACAATCAATGAACTCTCTTTCAGAGTAGATAATATAAGCACTGAAGTACAAATGTATCAAAAGATACTTTACACAGAAAAACTCAAATAATGAATGACTCTTTGAATGATTTTCGTTTTCGTTGGATTGGTTGTTGAGAAGAATTGAATGCATCTCTATTTATAGGTAGAGATCATTAGATGACCGTTGAAATCCCGATTATAACCGTTGGAGGTGATGGGAGATGTTTAAATAAAGTTCTGGTCTTCTTCTCTCACTAATATCTGTTTAATCCAGCTTTGCAGAAATTCAGAGTTGACTCTCTGACTATTGATCCGTTGGAAGAGCAGTTTGCTGGATGTAGAAGGCAAGCATTAACTTATTGGAAACGTGTGGAGAATGCTTGTCCAAAAGTATGCAAGGTTTCTGCACATTTCATTTAATGTGATGACATGCTTTTTGATTTATGCTAAGTCTCCATTTAATCCTGTCTAAATCATCTGAAACTCACTAACAAACTAATTAAACATAGTTAAGAATAGTTGTGAATGATGATACAAAGTATTGAGACTGAACATAAATATATAGCAAATCGATTCAGTTCGAAATTCAAATCCTGCGATGCCAACTCGAGTTGGTTCTTCGAAACTCGAGTTTTCTCGTTCTAGTGAACTTCTATCAAAAGAGTGAAACTCGAGTTTTCAAACTAAACTCGAGTTTTCTCTTTACAGAGAAAAACATCGCGATTTGGCATTTTGGACATGTTAAGAGAATAGTGCCAAACTCGAGTCAATTAATGACTAACTCGAGTTTTGGACATTTCATGAAGAATCATGTTTTAGTCCAAAAGCTTAAAAACTGGAGTTTCCAAAACATAACTCGAGTTTTCAAAGGTTCAAAATAGCCAGAGCTCTCGGCCTGGCCAAAACTCGAATTTACAAAACATAACTCGAGTTTTCTCATTTGTTGAAAACTTTGGAAACTTCTTTGTAAATACAAAACTCGAGTTTCAAAACCGAAACTCGAGTTTTCTCTTTAGTTGAGAAAACGTTGAAAAGCTTAGATCGATTCAATCATGGAAGTTTATTCATGGTCAGAGATGAGCATTGTTCTCAGATAGTGAAAACTCAAGTTTTCTAAACGAAACTCGAGTTTCCATAAACATTGGAAACTTAGAGAACTTATCAGTATAACCCAAACTCGAGTTTCCAAATGGAACCTAGAGTTTTGGTTTCTTCGAAAAACTTAGTTTCTCTCTGTCTTGTCAAAACTCGAGTTTTCTAAATCAAACTCGAGTTTGCTTTGTTTGTGAAAACTTGAATGCTCTCTGTATGACCAAAACTCGAGTTTTCAAATCCAAACTCGAGTTTGTCTTTCTTTATGAAAATCTGAGCATTTCTTTGACAAGCCAAAACTCGAGTTTCCAAACCGAAACTCGAGTTTGTCTTTGACAGTAAGTTTTTCATCTTACAAAGACAAACTTCAAATGTGTTTACAATTGTCCGTTATCATCAAAACCAATAGAGAACTAACAAGATCAAGATGCCAAGCTATCTACCTTGCTCGTTTCCTAGGAAAGAATGGATGACCGATTGGCTGCTCTTATAAAGAAACTAGATTCTGGCTCTTCTGGTTTTGGGACTCCCACTGGGTTGAAGACTGAACCATCCTCACCTTCTGCCTCACCTTCACTACTCCCATAGCCCCCTCCACTGAACCTATTCCTTCTACTCCAACTACTGAGATTCTTCCACCTTTTCCTGCCTCTCCAGTCCAAGTTTTATCCCCTGCCTCTACAGTCAAACTCTCTTCTCCACTTTCTACTCCTCTGGTCGATCCCTCTATCTCAACTCCATCCTCTTTTGTTGATGACAAAGGGGGAGAAGAACCAGAGAACCCAGAGCATTAGAGATTAGACATTAGAGTATTTTGCAGAGTTTATAGTTTGTTTTTGAATTGATTGAGGGTTTTGTGTTTTGACAGTATTTGTTTTGCAAAAGCAGTTGTATAAGTGCATCAATGTGTCTTAACTGCTATTCTGATGTAAAGCTCTCAAAATGCAATGAAATGATATGTCTTCTTACCATTTACTTCTGCTATGCTTATCTCTGATATCCTGTGTTCAATGTCTAAGTTTATCTGTCATGTTGCATTTCAAACCATGTTTGAATAAAATCATTTTAAAATCCCAAATCTATTAAACTAGTATCAACTCTGGTTTACAAGTGTTATCATCATCAAAAAGGGGGAGAATGTTAGTTCTCTATTGGTTTTGATAATAACTGAAAATTATAAACTCAGATTGAAGTTTTTCTTTGCTAAGTTGAAAAACTTACTGTCAAAGGCAAACTCGAGCTTTTGTTTGGAAACTCGAGTTTGGACTTGACAGGGAGTAGCTCAAGTTTTTGCAAAGTTAGGCAAACTCGAGTTTGGGTATTGAAACTCGAGTTTTGACCACACAGAGAGCATCTAAGTTTTTCAAAGGCAAAGCAAACTCGAGTTTGGTTTTAATGAACTTGAGTTTTGACAAGACGGAGATCTACCAATTTTTCAAGCTTAACAAAACTCCAGTTTCCATTTGGAAACTCGAGTTTGGGCTAAACAGAGAGTTCTCTAAGTTTTCAAGTTTTGTTGGAAACTCGAGTTGGGTTTTGGAAACTCAAGTTTATAGCAAACATAGAACAATGCTCAATTCTGAACTTGTGAAAACTCCAGTTTTCATTTGACAATGTTTTTCAAAGGTTTTCTCTCAAATGAGGAAACTCGAGTTTGGTTTTGGAAACTCGAGTTTAGCTCTTACAGAGAAGAACCCAAAGTTTCTAAAGTTTTTAAAACTCCAGTTTCAATTTGAAAACTCCAGTTTTGAATAGGCAGAGAAGTTTCCATTTTTCAAAGATTTATGGAAACTTGAGTTTCAGTTTGCAAACTCGAGTTTAGGCCAAGCAGAGAGCTCTGCTAAATTTGAACCTTTTTGAAAACTCCAATTTTTGAATGGAAACTCCAGTTTTGAGATTTTGGACTTAAACATGTTTTCTCATCAAAGGTCCAAAACTCGAGTTTGTCAGTTAATGACTCGAGTTTTGAACTCTTCTCAAAACGTGCTTCAAATACCAAATCGCGACATTCTTCTCTGGATGGAGAAAACTCGAGTTAAGTTTTGGAAACTCGAGTTTAGGCTTTTAATGAAAAATGAAAACTCCAGTTTTGATGAACAAACTCGAGTTTGTATCGCTGGTTTTGAATTTCAAACTGGATGAATTTGTGAAACCTTTGTGTTTGATTCTAATACTTCATATCATCACTCATTACTATTTCTAACTATGTTTAATCAGTTTGTTAGTGAGTTTCAGATGATTTAGAGAGAATTAAATGATGCATTAGCATAAAGCATAAAGTGATGTCAGCTCATTAAATGCAAAGTCCATAAAACTTGCATCCTTTTGGACAATCATTCTCCACATGTTGCAAAGGGATTAATGTTTCCTTTCCACATCCAGTAGTTGCTCTTTCAACGGATTAAAAGTCAAGAAGTCAACCATAAACTTCTGTGCAGCTGGATTAACCAAAGAGTAGAGAGAGAAGAAGACCAAAACTTCAACTAATCCATTCTTAATGTTAGCAATGGTCACATTGAAGATTACAACGATCATTTAATATTCTCTTGGTTTAAATAGAGATGCATTCAATTCTTCTCAACAACCAATCTGTAGAAAACGAAAATCATTCAAGTTTCCAACTACTCTTTGAGTTTTCTTGTGAGAAGTATCTTTTGATACATTGTACTTTAGTGTTTATCTTTATCCACTCTTAGAGAGAGTTCATTTATTGTAAATCATTCATTGTAAGAATCTCAAGTCAGGGGACTTGGAGATTGAGATATTGATTGCAACTTGTAATAGGGAGTAAGTTCTAGAGAGAGAATTACTCTTGAGTTACAGAGTGTGTAATCAATTGTGATAGTGAAAAATCCTAAAGAGTCTGGGGACTAGACGTAGGTCAAGAGATTGGACAGAACCAGTATAAATCCTTTGTGACTTGCTTCTCTTCCCTATCCTTTGTTTATCCCTGTTTTCATTATACAAAAACAGAGCATTTCGAAAACATTTTTAGAATCCCCAATTCACCCCCCTCTTGGTGATTCAGCTCCACTTTCACCTTTTGCAACTAATCGTCTATGAGGTTCTACCACATACAGGTAACAAGGTTGCTCTGAATATCCAACAATGCAGCTCCCTCTAGTGCTCTGCTGAAACATTGTAGTCAATGAAGCTTCTTTAGCCGCTTCTTCCTTACTTAATTTGGCCAGTGTCTGTTCCATCTCCTCCCAGGTAACCATAATTTGTTTATGGCATTTGTGAAAGACTTCGCTATCACCCAAGAGGGGGTGATGCAGCTGAATGTGTGATGGGAACACTAGTCTCTGGCCGAGATCTCAAAAGCAGCATCGTTTTATCCATGTCGTCCTTCCTCTTGCTCATCTCGGATTGAAACATTGTAGTCAATGAAGCTTCTTTAGCCGCTTCTTCCTTACTTAATTTGGCCAGAGATTATGACCGTTGCATATCCATTCCGATTTGACTCCATTCAAAATTCTAGCTGTAACCATAATTTGTTTATGGCATTTGGATTTACCAAAGTATTCATTCAGTCTTACCCATCCTCCAATCCCCTTACTCGACGCCCGAGTGATCCGGATGAGAAATGAGACTTTCGGAATGGTGTTTTTCGATGCAAGCGTGAACTCGAACATCATTCCTCCCGTCTATTTCAGCTCAATTGATTCTCCGTTTGTGAGATACACTCAAAACATTGAAGGTTGGTCATTTGTGTGACGTGACACCATTGATCCCTCTGCTTCTTCCTTTTTAAGATATTCTCATCCGTAAAATACGCATTGCAAGTTCTTCCTTCTTCAATTTCTTCTCTTCTTCTAGATTATCCCCCAAAATCATTTGATAACTTCTTGCTTCCTTGATATTATAATATTCTCATAATGAGAAGCTTAGTAATGCAATGCAACCTTTTGCTATTAAGAATGACATCTATATAACATGTTTTGTAACTAAAAATTAACAATAACAATACTTACAATTCTTTCAGCAACTAGACGAGTTTGTCCACTCGTGTAATCGTCGCTTGGATTTTTGCGAATATACAACCATAACTCCTCGCGACGTATTGGAGATGGTGCCTTATCACATATCGCAGAAGGATTGGATTCAACTTCATCTTCCAATCTCTTTCGCTTGGCCACCATCAATTCTTTTTCAGACTTTTCATATCCACGCGAGAAGCCCTATGCGAGCATCTCCCGATCTCCTTTGCTTGTTCCCTTCTTTTCTGTGAATCAGGATTGAAAACATCTATTAATTATGAATTCCAACCATCTCACTAACAGAAATTAGAGAACTTCTACTTGATATGAACGTCAAACATTAGTCAAATTCACTTCATCAAGTTTCAACATTTTATTTAAAGAAGATGTAGCATTGGAGACCTCAAAAACACAAAAATAAAACCACAACATCAATCCCTAGCTTCTTGAACGAAAATCCTCAACTAGAAACTCAAAGCTTAGGATTTTCGGTGTTTACCTGAAATCGAAAATCAGCTTGATGGTCTCTTCTCTCCTTTCCTCTGAAAATTTCGTGCTCCTTGGTTAAGAGAGAGAGAGAGCAAATGTCATTTAATAAAGGTAAAAGGTAACTTAACAGTCTGAAATAACTAGAGCAAAATCCTGTCCAGTAATTAGTAAAATTCATCTGGCTTTTTAACCTTATCCTCAAGAAATTCCAGAGAGTTCCTAATCTTCCAATTGGCGCCTCCCCCTTCAAAATATCTAGATTTTCACTTTTCATTTGGAGAAAATTGCCTACTTTGGCCCAAAATTTATAAAAATTACCAGTTTTGGCCCGGAATTCCTTTGACTTTTCTTACTTTTTCCCCAAAACGTTTTTTAATGATTAGGGGGAGTAGGTGGCGCCATATGGGCCCCACAAAATCTGATCCCTTGCTTTTTATCTGTCTTTTTCACTTTATCCAGTCCAGTCTCTATCCACCAGTCCTTGTCGGGCCCTGCCAGTTAAAAGGGTGCCACTCTGTTTGGACATACATATGTGGTGCCACTCTGTTTTCCCATGTGGCCCCACATTTGTCTCATTCAGTCCAAGAAGAAGCCCCTAATTGGTCCATATCGGTCCCCTTTTTACTAGTTAACATCCTGTGGGACTCGTGTTTTGTGTTTGGGCCCGAGTATGAATAAAATCATCTGATTTTTCTTTCTCTCTCCTGGGTTGACGAAATTCAATGCTTAAGGGGTAAGGATTTGACTTTTCTATCCCTGTAATCATTACTTACTTTTTTCTTTTTTACCTCGCAGTGACACGTGTCCTCGGGTAATAATTACATTGACTTTTCATCTCTATCTTCTCAAAAACGCAAGAAATTCTTATCAGTCCAGGAAATGTCATGTGCATACTTATTTTAGCACATTTTTGCTTGACTAACTGTCTCATACCTTAGGGCATAGTTAAATAACATTTTTACTAACCGATTAACACCGTATAGGTTTTTTTGTGCCCTTCTGCACTGTCACTTTAATTTTTATGGTCCTTGAGCTCTTGGTCAAAATACTCATGCAAACAGGAGTGTAAAATTTCTAAGAATATGTCAAGAGGGCACTTAAAAATCTCCCAAATCAAATGACCAAAGTGCCATTGCAAAATATCCTCTTAACTTGGCTTATTTCGTAAGTTTTGTTGACTTTTCTCTCTCCTCCTTGCTTTACACGAATTTGAGGCTTCTTGGGCAAGATTGTGATGTCATTTTTATGACATAAGCAAAAGTTTAGGTGTCCTTTTGTGAAATTACCAAAATGCCCTCAAAATATCGCCTTTCACATAGCTTCTTATCTCTCATCATCCTTGCGACTCCTCCCGAACCGGGCTTAGTCGTCTGCCTACTTTAAGCTTATTTTCAATTCTCAGGGTCCAATATTCGGGATATTACAATAAGCATGTGCAGAACAATGGATCCAAACAAACTGCAGATTTTTTTTTAGCATGGTTAAGCATATGTATGAGATTTTGTTCAATGGATCAAGCTGAGTTTTTGAAAGAAAAATTAGACAAAATACAATTTGATTGAAAAGGTTACCTAGAAAGTGGAAACATGCTAGGAAATATCTGTTAGCATCTTATAGAAAAAATCCAACCAAGTGATCTAGGACACAACATTCTAGGAAATATCCGTTACACAAGGAAGCAAAATTCAAGAATTGAAAGACTTTGCTCAATTGATTATAATGGTGGATGAATAAGCTGAAAGGTAGCAACAAACCATGTATACAGTCACAAAACTTCAAAGTTGATTGCTTAGAGCCTTCGAGATTATAGTCATCAAAGTCTACCAAGAACACGATTCAAATCTGAGAATCCAAACAAACATAAGCTTATTTATCTAATTCATTTAAAACTTAAACAATGAACCAGAACAATAATATGTATTTATACTGCATTTACATTCATTTTCTTACCCTCATCAGAAGCCATATTTCATTTTTATAATTTATACTGCAAAGAACAATTCATTCAACCATAACAATCACTTATTTTCAATTCCAAAGTATAAATTTAATTCAGGCACAAAAATCAGCTTCCAACCCTAACTAAAGCAAAACTAAATCTAACTAAAAGCAAATTCTAGACAAAATACAAAATCTACATCAAGATTAAGATAAATAGCAATTTTCAAAAACAAAAATACATGTTTTGACAAGATATGTTTCATCACCAGAGGCAACAGTGCAACACTGGACTGCAGTGGGGTGGGGTGGCCATCAGCTTCTGCTAGTGATGAAGGAAGAACACAAGAACGAGAGCCAGACCGGAAACTTTGGTGCTAGGCATTTGGGGTGCCAATGACTGGCAAAGAAGCGACGAACAAGGGGTGAGTGGGAGTTTAAGAAGGCGACTACCATGGAGGAAGCGACGGGGGACGGCTACTGGGGGCGGAGGGAGCGGAGGATAACAAGTCGTAGAAGTAGATGAAAACCAGTGAGGGTGGATGTGTTTTGACATTCTCGAGTTGTCGATCAGAAAATGGGAGACTTAGGTTTTGTTTGGGAGTTTGGAGGGGAGGGGAAGGAAGGGGGTGTAAGGAGAAGGGAAGGGAGGGGAGGGGAGGGAAGGAAAATGGAGGATATTTCCTCCCCTTGTTTGGGAGTCAAAAAAAATAGTAAGAGAGGAAGATGGAGGATTAATGCGTTATTTTTACCATTTTGTCATTTTAAAAAAAAATTAATATAATTATTATACTTTACAAATAAATTTAAATTTAAATTTTCTAAAAAAATTACAATAATTTTTATATTTAAAAAATATTTTCCCCCTAAAAATTATTTCTATCGTGTGCATTCTAACGATAGAAAAGAAAAAAGAAATCAGAAATAACAAGAGTACTTTATTTGAAGAGTAAATACCCTTTTGGGTCCCTGGAATAACACGTGCTACCCATTTTGGTCCCTGAGTAAAAAAAATGTCATTTTTGGTCCTTTTTAGGGAC
Source organism: Acacia pycnantha (assembly GCA_025563575.1). Lineage (NCBI taxonomy): Eukaryota > Viridiplantae > Streptophyta > Magnoliopsida > Fabales > Fabaceae > Acacia > Acacia pycnantha. Next base: position 69,372 of record JAMWYP010000248.1, read on the forward strand.
TAAAAGCGATTTTGGGAATTTGTGAGGGATTAAATGCCCACAAAAATGACTAAAAGGACTAAAAGGGACCTTTTTTTTACTGTTTAAGGACGAAAAATGACATTGTTTTTACTCAGGGACCAAAATGGGTAGCGCGTGTTATTTCAGGGACCAAAAAGGGTATTTACTCTTATTTGAACGAGGGCAAAAAAAATTTAATCTATTTTCCCTCATAGGGGAAACTTTATTTTTTATAAGAAAGAGGATTTTGGGGGATTTGTAAAAATCCTTGATTTCCTTCCCTCTTATTTTTAAAACTTGCAAACAAGGGAATCACGGGTGGAAAAAAAGGCTTTTAAGACCGGACAAAACAGGTATATTAGGACCAGACCCGCGACAGGTCTTGTTCCATGCGGTATTAAAAGTCTACCTATTAAGACCGGACTTGTAACCGGTCTTAAAGAGTTTCTTTTAGACCGGACATTTAAAACCTTCGGTCTTAAAATTCATACTAAATAGATCTGAAATATTTTTTGTTCGGTCCTAAAACTCAAACTTCAAGACCGGACAAAATCTCGACCGCTCTTAAAAGATCCGAATATTAAGACCGGACAAATATAAACCCGATCCAAAAATAGTAGATTGTAAGACCAGACCCGGTCTTAAAAGACTGACTTTCAAGACCGGATGTTATTTACATCCGGTCTTAAAAATTGAACTTTTAGACTGGACTTATAAATGGACCGGTCTTAAAAGACCAACTTTTAAGACCGGCTTAATACCTTTAAGAGCGGTCATAGAAGTACATCCGGTCTTATTATTTGAACATTTAAGACCGTCTTTTTTATTTGCGGTCTAAATTTTCCCGAATTTTTTCCCTGTTCTTTTCTTCCTGATCATATATATACACAAATCCACCATCCAAAACAACACATAAAAGTCTATATACTTTAAGCTACAAGCTATGAACATGAATAAATTGAATTGGGAAAAAGAATACAAATATTTTCCACTATGAGTTATGTGGCCTCTTAAGTCTACAACAACTAAAGTAATTTATACAATAAGCTAAGATATAACTAATTACAATCACAATGAGTTACAATACATGCAGCACATAAATCAACATACATGTAGTCCAATATATTATTCACCATGCCTTCATCTGATTCCCACCCAACAACGTAACATGCATCCTCTTTTATAACATGCCCCTTTGAATCGGATCCTGTAACAAAAACAAAACAAGAAAAAATTCATAGTCAATGATGACATTGTTTAATTAAGAACATAGAAGGAATATAATATAGTTAAAACCTTAAAGTTTTCTAAGAATTCTGCATAAGAATATTACCGTATGAATTGACTCTTTTATAAAGTGATATCCTCCCATATCCCCTCTTGATGATCATTTCTTATGCCGGGTTCCTTATCCGCTTCATCTTCTTCGTTCATATCCGGTAGACCCCTTGAAAAAGGAGTACTCTCAGGAAGACCATAATTTGAATGGCTTTCCTCATCAATATCAATGACCCTCTTTCCTTGGAGAGCTACAGACCACATTTTATTTTCTTGATCGGTGATATAGAACACTTGTTTTGCATGGTCTGTTATAATAAAAGGTTCATCTCCAAAACTTCTACTATTGACATCGACTAAAGTGAATCCTAGCCGATCGATCTGAACACCATTATTGACATTAACCCACTTGCATTTGAAGATGAGAAATCTAACTTTGACATAGTCCACCTCCCAAATCTCTTCAATAACCCCATAATATGGCATGACTGCCAATTTAGGCCTCTTGTCTTTCGAACTGGAGAAGTGCATAGATTCAGCCTCTAACATAATTTTGGAAGCCCAATATGTCTTACTTTGGCCAAATAATTTTGACAAAATTCCATGGCCTCTTCAGAAACATATTTCTGAATAATTGATGCTTCTGGCCGGTACGCGTTCTTCACGTACCCTTTTAGGAATTTCATAGATCTTTCAATAGGGTACATCCACCGTAAATGGATAGGGCTGCACAACCTTATCTCCATCACTAGATGAACAATCAGATGAACCATGATGTCAAAAAATGTAGGAACAAATAGCTTCTCAAGCTGGCACAAGATAAGATATCCTTCATTCTCCAATTCATCCAACTTTTCAATCTCGAAGACTTTACTACAAATCGCATTGAAGAAGAAACAAAGTCTAGTCAAAACGACCCGAAGATCATATTCGGCGAAGCCTCGAATAGCTACTGGGAGTAGCTGTTGCATCAAGACATGACAATCATGAGACTTTTGGCGTACTAATTTCAAATCCTTCATCGAGACAAGCCTCTTAAAATTTGAAGAATACCCCGAGGGAACTTTTGTGCCATGTAAACACTCACAAAACTTTGTTTCTCATCCTTAGACAAAGTATGAGAAGCCGGGGACAATAAGTTCTCTTCCCATATGGCCTTGGATGCAAGTCTTCGCGTATTCCCATTGCTTGCAAATCCAATCTTGCCTTCACACCATCCTTCGAACTACCTTGTATGTTGAGAAGCGTGCCAACAATACTATCACATACGTTCTTCTCCACATGCATGACATCAATACAGTGTCTCACATCAAGATTGCGCCAATATGGAAGATCGAAGAATACAAATCTCTTCTTCCATATATTTGTTTCTTTTCTACTCTTTCCAGTCTTACCGAAGATGACACTGATATTTTTGACCTTTTGATACAATTGCTCCCCAGTCAATGCCACCGGAGCTTCTTCATACTCTTGGCCACCAAAAAATGCCTTCTTTAATCGACGATATGGGTGGCACCGTCTAAGAAATCTCCTATGTCCAAGATACACCGTCTTTCTTCCATGTTGAAGTTGATGGTAGCGTGTGTCTTCTTCACAAACCGGACATGCTTTATGTGTTGGATATGATTAGTTTTGATGATGTCTTATATAGATGTCATTCTTAAGAGCAAAAAGGTTGCATACTACATTTATCTTATAACTGATTCTTATATTTAAATGTAGATATGAAGTTATATTATGTAGAATGATCAGGAGAAGAGAAGAAGGAAAGAGTTAGAATGATCAAGATGGGAGCTCAAGAAGAAAGGAATTAAATCAAAGAAGAAGTGAAGTTCAAATGATGAAGAATAATCAAGATGGGAGTTGGAAGATGAAAGAACTTGCTCAATGGAATAAGAAAATCATCATACAAGTTCTTAGATTGACTCTAGAAGCCTCCACGATGATATGAAAGTTGGAATGGCTCAAATCGGAGTTAAAACAAGCAAAATCAAGGTCCAGGAAGTCAAAACTCGAGCCACAGGAGCCCAGACTCGAGCCAGGGAATTTTGCCTCGAGTTTGCCTCAAAACTCGAGCCAGTCAAGATTAAGAGTAAATACCCTTTTTGGTCCCTGGAAAAAACACGGATGCCCTTTTTGGTCCCTGAAAAAAAATAAGTCACTTTTAGTCCCTAAAATGGAAAAATATGGTCCATTTTAGTCCTTTTGATCATTTTTTTTGCACATTTTAATCCCTCAGAAATTCCCAAAAAGGTCCTTTTTAGTCCTTAAAAAGGACCAAAATGACATTTCCTTTACTCAGGGACGAAAAATGGTCAAATGTGTTTTTCCAGGGACCAAAAAGGGAATTTACTCCAAGATTAACTCGAGCCAAAAGTGGTTTTCAGCACCTCTGTTCTACTCTGTTTCACGTTTCAGCTGGCGACCTCTGGTAAATCAACAATATCTCTCAAACCAGAAATCGGATTGAGGTGAAACCAATTTTTTTGGAAACTAGACTTCCAATTCGTCATTTTGATATAAAATGCAAGTCCAAAGGAGGTCAGATGAAAGAGCTATGAATTGTTGAAGATGACAGTAACATCAGCATCACACACCAGACCCACCTTCAGTATTTTGAGTGTATCTCATGAATGGCGAATCCAAATGAGATGAAACTGGTGCCATTGGAAACTAGACTCAAAGGTCTTTTAATCAAGATTTGAATCAACCAAAATGGAGTTCCTACCAGGGAGATATTGCCCTCGAAAGTGGACGGTCAGTTCAGAACGATGCAAAAACGCTGGTAAAAAAGAACATGCATTCATCTTATGCTTATGCTAAGGGATAGAATACAATGAGTTTGGAGCTGATTCCTCTTGCATTGGAAAAAAGACTTGAAGATCTCTATGATCATGGGTGGTTTACCTATTTGGAGCTATATCAAGGCAGAAAGCATAAGCAAATTACACTGACTATTCGAGATGCCAAAGTCGCTCAGAAAGAAAGATATACCGACTATCCTATGCCGAGATGACATGTCGGTAAGCGAATTAGAACAGCTATCAAATGCCGAGATAGCAGTCAAGTATCCCGGTGAAGCCAACATGGATAAGGATTCCAACGAAGCCAACCAATCAAGTATCCCAGCAAAGCCAAACACGGCTAAGGATCCCGGAAAAATCAACACATCTGAGGTTTGGGCTTCTGGATGTGCGATCGGTTTCCCTCCAACTCGGATCATCAAGGAGCCGAGATAATATCAGAGATCAAGTTACTTGACCGATATCTAGTTTTGGTTAAACCGAGTTCAAGCTTGACCGAGATATTTTCTAAAGTGTTTTTTTAGTCAACTCGGGATTCTGCGAGACCGAGATATATCAGAGTAACTCAGACATGTGCATGTTTCGTTCTACGACGTCCCCAGGAAATCAGAAATGATTGCTTTCAATTGATTCTGAAATGGAAAATGAACGAGACACTGAAATCAAATCATGGGTGATCTCTTTCAAACGGACAGTCATGGGAAAGTATCTCGGACGACCAAGACGCTCCAACGGTAATGTCATCAAATGAGAATCACAAAAAGACAGTCATCTTCAAAGCATTATAAATAGATGAAGTACCACCTGCTCTCACTACCACAACAAGCAGAGAAACAAGCCTACCTCTTCAACATGCTATTACTCTGATCTGCTTATCATTTACTCTCTGATTTTCAATGTCTATATATCATAGAGAGTGAAATGTTTTGTATTGTACTTCAGTGTTCATCCATACACTTCTGAGAGAGAAGATTCATTATAAACATCCTATCTTTATATCTGTGAGTTACTCAAGATTGGGTGATCTTGAGTGGGAAACACATTGTGTTGATTACAGCTTGTAAGGGGAGTGAATCCTAGTGAGAGGATTACTTCGAGTGCAGAGTGTGTAATCAAACAGGTGTATTGATTACGGTTTGTAAGGGGGGTCAATCCTAGTGAGGGGTTTACTTCAAGTACAGAACGTGTAATCAAGTTGAAAGAAGATAGTGGATTGAAATTCTCAAGTGAAGCTTGGGGACTGGACGTAGGTCAAGGATTGGGCCGAACCAGTATAAATCACAGTTTGCATATTATCTTCCCTTATCTCTTATATTCCAAAGATATATGTTTGAATGATTGCTTATCACTTTATAACTTATTATTGTCATTGGAACTACTTTCAATAAGTTGCAGAAAGTTTCTTAAAGTTCTAAGTTTTTAATCAAACACCCAATTCACCCCCCCTCTTGGGTGTTAGCCAAGTCTTTCATTATGGCCTTTTACATTATACCCTGACAAGTTCCCATATGCTGGGAAGTCGTTTATAGTACAAAATATCATGGCTCTCATTTTAAAGACCTCCTTCTTGAAAGAGTCAAAAACATCGACATCTTCTTCCCACAACTCCTTCAAGTCTTCCATCAAGGGCTCAAGGTAAACATCTATGTCATTTCCGGGTTGTTTTGGTCCCGAAATCAACATAGACAGCATGATGTACTTTCGTTTCATGCATAACATAGGAGATAAGTTGTAAACAATCAGGAGTACAGGCCATGAGCTATGTGTGCTGCTAAGGCTTCCATAGGGATTCATGCCATCCGTGTTAAGAGCAAGCCTGAGGTTCCTAGGTTCTTTGCCGTAGTTCGGAAATAATTGATCGATTTTCTTCCATTGAGAAGAATCGGCCGGATGTCGAAGCTTTCCATCCGAAATCCTCTCATCTGCATGCCACCTCAGATTTTTTGCATCATTTACATTCGCAAACAACCGCTTGAACCTTGGTATGATTGGAAGATACCACAAGAATTTTGCAAGCCCCTTATCTGACTTGTACCGTGGGGTTTCACATATCAGACAACTCTGCTTCTCTTCAAACTCTTTTCTATACAGTACGCAATCATTCGGGCATGCATGGATCTTTTTGTACTCCATCCCCAGTGGACAAAGTATTTTCTTAGCATCATAGTAGCAATGCGGCAACACATTACCATCCGGAAGCATGTCCTTCAAAGCCTCAACTAATTCTGAAAAACTCTTGTCGCTCCATCCATGACGTGCCTTCAAGCTTACCAATTTCAATACAGCATTCAACAATTGGTATTTTTTACACCCAGGGTATAGCGGTGTCTCTGCATCACTACACATATTACCATATGTGCGTGATCGCTCAAAAGCCTCTTCTCCTACATCACGGATAATGTCCTCTATGCGATCATCCATATCCGTGTCATTATCATCAAAGGCCACTCCCCATGTTGAGACCCGCTGGGCACTTTTTCACCATGCCATACCCATACTGTATAGGTCTTACAAAATCCGTGACAAATTAAATCTGTGTGTATAACTTCAGGACTTAGTCGACTCTCATTCAAATATTCTACACAAGGGCAATAAAACTTCCCCTATCATCATGGGCATTTTGTTTAGCAAATTCTATAAATTCCCTCACCCCATTATGATATTGAACACTCGTTCGTAAAGCACTTATCCAACTGTGATCCATAGTAGAATTCCTATATATAGACGAAAATCATTGATCATACATAATCTGAAAAAATTGAAAATTGCATATAAACTAAAAGAATCACTTTTACGGAGGAACTTGCCCATTAAATGCATAACAAAGAATCACTTTTGGACATAAATGCATCACAGTGAATCCAAGAACCAAAATAAATGCATGATCGACGAGGAAGTTAAATGCACGGGATGAAGGTCTTGTGGACTCACCTGTAGCATATAAATTCAAATGCGTTTGTTGAGTCTTACTTCTCCGGCCGCGAACGTTGATTGTTGCAGACAAGACAGGAAGATAACCTAAAAACACTTGTTGGTCAGTTCGGTAGGTCTAAGTGCAAATATAATCTACGAAAAACCCACAAGAACATATAAGACCCACAAGAACATTTCATCGATTTCGTTAAACCCATGAAAAACCTAGAACGATAAGCTGGAAAATTATAAAGTTATATAACCGAAACACCTCTTACAGCTTCGTCTATACACGTTTAGCTAAGGAACCAGAGAGTGATTGTCGAGAGAGGTACGCGAAGCAGCGACGAAGCAACCCACAAACACCGGAGTCGAAACCTGAGTAATCACTTTCGGCGCAACAAGAGATATTCAGAGTGGGGAAATTTAATTTTTCGCGCGACATCGACACCTTATTTAGCTTTTTGGACTTTATTAAAACCGCTTAATTATTAAATGTCCGGTCCTAAAGTTATAACTAACTTTTTAAGACCGGAGTTCTAAGAGTATCCAGTCGTAAAGTTTTATTAGTCATTTAAGTTTAAGACCGGAGGTTTATAAAAAATCCGGTCCTAAAATTCAAATTATTTTTAGACCCGTTACTTATAAAATGTCCGGTCTTAACAGCCTTGGTGAATGAATAAAATAAAGGAAATTTTTTTTGGACAAAAAATAAAGGAAAATTATCATCCACAAGATACAGCCAAAAAGAAAAATACTGAAGAACAACCAAAAAAAATATCATCGGGTTATGTTCTTAATGTGGTCTTACATTACTGGAGAATGCACGTACACAAGAAAAAAAAAAGAAAAAAAAGCTTAAAATTATCATCAACAAGAATCTGACTGAACATGCTTGGCGATATCAGCGTGAAGAGCATTAATTTCCCACCGGATATCAGCAAGTTCGTGGCTTAGTTGCTCCAGCCTCAATATGAATCTCTCATTAGAGGAAAGCGGAGAGGGGTCAGAGGTAGGCGCGCTGGGGCCAACAGGTTGGAGTGGGGGAGCACGAACCTCTGCATGGTCTGAAGGCTGGAGGGGGCTGGAGGGGGATGGCAATCTCAGGACAGGGTCGGCAGAAGGATCGAGGGGGGGGTGCGGAAATCTCTTCATCATCGGAAATAACAATGGGTCCAATGACCCGAGACCCTTCGGCAACAATAGGATGGACTCTCGCTAGAGGAGGCGTACCGTATAACGATCTAACCATGTCACGAGCTTGAGGTGTAAGAGTACCCCTACGAGAAGTTTTCTTGTATCTAACCATTGTTTGAGGCTTTGAGCAGTTGGGGCAGAGAGCTAGGTAGTGAGGAGTTATGAGGTAGTGAGGAGTTAATAAGGACAGAGAGTTTGTGTGAGGAGTTAATAAGGACAGAGAGGAGGAGAGATACGCATCTGGTGATGATAAAGTTAATTGGTACAAATGAATTTAGTGTTTCTACTTTAAGAGCGTATTTATATAAATATTCGGTCCTAAAAGTCATTTATTTTTTTCAAATGAATTCAATTACTTTTAAGACCGACCTTTTATCTTGTATCCGGTCCTAAAACTCATTTTTTTTAATTCAATTACTTTTAAGACCGAGTTTTTATCTTTTATCAGGTCCTAAAACTCATTTCTTTCAATTCAATTACTTTTAAGACCGAGTTTTTATCTTTTATCCAGTCCTAAAACTCATTTCTTTTTTAATTCAATTTTTCATTCAAGTAAGAATTTGTGGTTAACAAATATTACTTTTAAGAACGGATCTTTTACAGTATCCGGTATTAAAAGTTGCCTCTTTTCAATGAATGATTCAGAGAGTCTCTTCGGCTTCCACACAAACTTCCCAACTAGGCGTCTCCTCGTATTCTGAGGAACTATGCGTCTCCTCATTAATGTTTTCGGCGTATCACATTGTTCAGTATGGGTTCTCTATTTAAACCCGTTGTTACTTTACTTTCTTCACATTCATCTCCATCTCCTCCTACAACATCCACTGTAATGGCTCCTCCACCACGACGAGGTCCTCCTGCTGGGCAAAATCCTGAGGCACCTCCATATCCTCCTCCGTTGCCTCCGAACTCAAACTTCTGGCAGCTACTGCAGCACCTGATAGCCCACGTCGATCATATAGACCGACGCTTGGGCCAACTGTTTCAGGTCTATCACGCCGTCAACAACAAGCTGAACGCGGTACTCGACGCCAATGACGTTGAGTACCATACCTTTGATGACGACGTCTCCGACCCTTCCCTCCCCTTCGACAACGATGGGGAGGATTAGAAATATTTATGTTTTTTTTGTACTACTGCTGCCTCTCAAGGCAGAAAAAAAATAGAAAAAAATAAAATGTTTAGATCCCAATCGCTTTCCTTGTACTTGTCTTTATGATGTTCTTTTCTTTTTTCCGACAAAAAGGAAACAAACAAAACATTTTCCTCTTCGTGGTGATCAACATTAAAAGTTTGCAGAATACAGTTAACAGTTAGGACCATACAAAACAAAAAAAAACATTGTTTACCTTATTCGAATAAAAATAAACAGAGTGACGATTCTTCTCAAGTTTGGACCATCGTTGTCGTCGATCTTACTTACCCTAGTGTGAAAGTTTTTCAGTGTCCTTTTCGTTATCTTATTTCTTTTTCCGACAAAAAGAAAAGGGACACTGATGATGATTTTCACATCTAGGTTAAGTAAAAACGACGACAACGAAGCACAAAGCTTTAGAAGAACGCCAGAAACTCGATTGTCTTGAACCCTAATGATTTGTCTGAAAACCAAGTCACCAACTCTATTTAAAGGAAGACTATTAGGACCAGGCATATAACAAATCCGCGGTCCTAAAAGTTAAGCCATATTTTAAAAATAAACGAAAAGTTGAAGTTAGGAGCAGAAACTTAATAAATATACGGTCCTAAAAGTTTCGGCAATATTAAAATAAACGAAGAGTTTTAAGACCTGGCTCCTAACAAATACACGGTCCTAAATGTCTAGCCACATTCTTTGGAATTTTACGAAGACTTTTAGGACCTGATATTAATTAAATATACGGTCCTAAAATTCTAGCCGTATATTTTAGAGACATTTAGGACCGGATATGTGACATATATACGGTCCTAAAAGTCTACCCATATTTTTTTAGAAGATGAAGACTTTTAGGACCGGGTATTTGACTTATATACGGTCCTAAAAGTCTACCCATACTTTTTAGAATTAGACAAAGACTTTTAGGACCGGATATTTGTTAAATATACGGTCTTAAAATGGACGAAGACCTTTAGGACCGGACTTTTAACAAATATACGGTCCTAAAAGTCACGAATACTTTTCAGAGTCTCTTATGGCTCATTTACAACATCCTTTGTATCTCAAATTTCAAGCACTAATTAAATAGCTTTATCCACCAATCCATTCATTCAGAAACCCAAAATGGACACACACAAATTGTTCGAAAAAATAAACAAATTTATTATTGAATTGCATTGCGTTATATTTACAAATGAATGAATTAGCTAGTCGAAAAAATAAACAAATGTATGTACAGAAGGCTATTGTTGCTACAACATATATTATTTACAAATGAATTAATTTAGGACATTAGTTATTGTCCTGACTTAGATTTTCTAAGACCAGTTTATACAAATATTCACAAAACACATGGCATATGTGCTCCACTTCATCATCATCAAATGGCTTTTCACAAGCAAACCTCTGTAACATCAAAGACAGAAACAAAAATAACATATTACGTGCATATTTCATATGTAACATTAAGCCATCAGTGATTGAATTCAGCCATAAAATTTTACCTTTGCAGCGAATTTAGTCTTTCCCTCCGTCACAACATCATATATGTGTTTCATGACATAAGGGCCACATAAGTTCGATTCTGGCGGTTGCCGACGGGTCTAAAAAAGAACAAGAAATATATAAGAGCATATATAGCTTACTGACCAAGTTCACAAGACAGTTATGCCATGTCCAAATATGTACTAACCATTGGTTGGTACCATTTAGGGTTTTTGAGATCAAACCCACGCCTTTTTTTTACCGTTCTTTGGAAGGTCATCATGCCACTATCATCAAAATCACAAATTTATCAGTAATGTTCACTTAAAATTCACAACAGAGATTTCAGACAAGACAATCAAAATGACATTCTTACTTGTTGATGATCTACTTCAACGTAGGCGATGGATCGCTGTGAGTGGAGCATAAGAAGATAATATAATGCGACTCCATGTTCATGACGACCAACTGATAGTGGTTGCTGAAATTTCAATACAGCAGTAAAGTAAAGATATATATATATATATATATATATATATATATATAGCGAGAATTAAGTGAATTGCGAGACAAGAATTGTGATATATATGTACCGAGCCAGTGTGGAAACAAGTACACATTTCTTGGCACTTCACACACCCTCTTTGATATGTACTCCTGTCTCATTTCCTTGGATGTTGTACTTGCATACACTGGGCACAAGAATCCAAAATCCTCGATTCTGCCCTGTTGAACAAGTTTCTCATGCACGCACCTACAAGAATGACATCGATCAGGGAATTAGTATATATGTATGTGTGTCTAAACGATGCATTTAAATTATGTAATCAAGGAAGAAGATACTTACTTCATAAATACTTGAACACATGCACTAGTAACCTGTTGTCCAGGAAGCAGCATGGACTCTACATCTTCATTATCAACTAAAAGCGGTTGAGGATGATCGAGGCCTACTACTTCATTGACAGGCCACGATTTATCTTTAAACCATCTGTTGGCTACCAAATCGGATATTTTTTCCTTGGTCGTCAAGTTAGCAGTAGGGGATGGAACTTGAGAAGGGGGTGGAACTTGAGGAGGGGGTGGAGCTTGACGAGGGGATGGAGCTTGAGGAGGAGTAGAGAGCTCTACAAGCTTCACTGGCCAAGAGATGAAGGTTCCCTTGACATCACTCACAAGCTTCAGCTCATCAGTTGGGAGAGGGACAGGTGCATCAAAGATCACCTCTTCAACTGACACTCTGATTTCATCATCATCCATTTGTTGGTGGTGTATAGTTGATCCCAAGTTGTGGACAGTCCCTTTAGCAACCAATTGTCTAAGACTATCACGATCCTCCACATATAGATGACAAGGTTGCTCTGACTGTCCAACAATACAGCTCCCTCTAGTGTTCTGCTGCTGCATAGGTGCAGCTGAAGGTGTCAAGGGATCCACAATGGTCTCGGCCGAGAGCTCGGGAGACACCGCATTTTTCGATCCATCTCCTCCTTCATCTGTTTCAACTGAGCTTGAAACATTGCTCTCAATGTAGCTTCTCTGGCCTCTGATTCCTCATTTAATTTGGCAACCGTCTGATCCATCTCCTCCTGGGTAATCATACTTTGTCTGTGGCGTTTGGATTTAACAAAGTATTGCTTTAGGCCTACCCGTCCTCCAATCCCCCTTACATGCCCCGAGTGATCTGCCATCAAATCTTTTTCGGCCTTTTCATATCCACCGCGAGAAGCCCTGTGTGGGCAATCATTCTTTCTCCTGATCTCCTGTGCTTTTTCTCTTCTTTTCTGTGAATCAGGATTGAAAAGAACTATCAATTATGAATTCCAGCCATGTCACCAACAGAAATTAGAGAACTTCTGCTTGATATGAACGTCAAACATTAGTCAAATTCACTTCATCAAGTTTCAACATTTTACTTAAGGAAGATGTAGCATTGTAGAAGAAATTGGGAGAACCAAAGGAAAGGGAGTTGCATAATTGCTGCCAACTCAGTCAATTCATTCATTCATCATAATTGATTCGGTTGGCTTTGATTAGTTTTGATGATGTCTTATGTAGATGTCATTATTAAGAGCAAAAAGTTTGAATGATATATTTATCTTATACTTTGACTGATTCTTATATTTAATGTAGATGTAATGTTGATATGAAGAAGATGAAAGTTGGAATGGCTCAATTCGGAGTTAAAATGATCAAATACGAGCTTCAGGATGAATTGTCTCGAACTTCCGTCAATACTCGAGTATCAGGCTTCAATTGTTGAGTATGAGACTTCAATTCCCGAGTATGTCACTTATATACTCGATTATGGTACATAAATATGTGCTTCTGTGCTTAAATCCCGACAATACCCGAGTATGGATTAACAATACTCGAGTACATCACTCTGTTCAGCTCTATTCTACGTTTAGCTTCGGGCGACCTTTGGTAAATCGACAATATCTCCCAAACCAGAGATCGGATTAAGGGGAAACCAATTTTGTTGGAAACTAGACATCCAAACGGTTCTAGTCGCACAAGATTCAAGTCCAGGTCATATGAGAGATCTATGAATTGTTTAAGATGAAAGTGACATCACCGTCACACTGCTGACCATGCCTCAATGTTTTAGGTATATCTCCCAAAATAGAAATCCAATGAAGCTCAAATCGGTGCCATACGAAAGTAGACATCAAGGGCTTTCCATGGATATATAATATGATAATTTTGGAGTTCATACCAGGAAGTTATGATCTTCGAAAGTGGACACTCACGCAGGATAAGTTATACCCGAGTATGAGAATTCACATACTCGAGTATTGTGGAAAAGTCCAGTACGCTCTGTCGAAAGCTCAGATGACGATTCTGTTATTTAATTCAATATAATATGATCATTAATGATTTGATTCTTAACCATTGACCATATAGAATTGCAATTACTGATATTTAAGTGCAGGATCATAAGTGAGTTGATTGGGTAATATGATCAAACGCGTTTTTCAGCAAAGCTTCTGATAAAAATGGAAATTATATTCAAATGAAGCAGGGATGATGATACAAGACGCGTAGAAATTATGCACAGCAAAACGAAATCATTATTGCCATTATGATCATCATCAAACTTCCAAATTCTTGAAACAGAAGGAAATCGGATTCTGCAGCAATCATGGAATGGCTTTGAATTCAAAGAGATGAAGCTCCAACGGTCATCTACAACCAGTATAAATAGAGGAAGGGTCAGCTGCTCTCAACACCCAAGTACACAGCAAATAAATCGATCAAAACAGAATTACACTTTCAAGAGATTAGTTCCGCTAAGCTCTTGCGAGATACTTTCGAATACTTCCCGCCAATACTTTCGAATACTTTACGAGACCGTGTCACAACTTGTTCTTCGGTGCTTATGGTTATCTGCTCTTAGAGAGAGTCATTCATCTATTACTATTTCTTGGAAGAATCTCAGAGTATTGGGACTTTGAGATTGGGTCATTTGATTGCAACTTGTAAAGGGGAGTGTTATTCAAAAGAGAGGAATTGCTCCAAGAGTTACAGAGTGTGTAATCAAGCGGGTGTATCAATTACAACTTGTAAGGGGGAGTGGAGTCTGAAAGTGAGAGCACCATCCTTCGTTTACAAAGTGTGCAATTGTTCTCAAAAGGATAGTGGATTGATAATCTCAAGTGGAAGTTGAGGACTGGACGTAGGTCAAGGATTGGGCCGAACCAGGATAAATCACAGTTTGCATACTCTCTTCCTTATCTCTTACATTCCAGCATATATGTTTGAATGATTGCTTATCACCTTCTAAATTATTATTGTCATTCAAACTACCTTGATAATTTGCGAAAGTTTTTAAAGTTCTAAGTTTTTAATCAAACACCCAATTCACCCCCTCTTGGGTGATAGCCAAGTCTTTCATTTGGTATCGAGCAGTCTCTTGTTTAAAGGACTTAACCGTCTCAAGAGTTATCAATGGCTAATTTGGGTGTTGCTCTTTTTCGAAGGTTTTGATTATCTTTGTTCCACCGTTTTTCAAAGATCTTGATTTTTGGTTTTGGAAAGCTAGAATGACTAGTTTTATCAAAGCAACGATTTTGATATGTGGAATGTTTTTACAAATGTCTTTGATTTTAAACCGAGAAAGGATTGGACGAGAAAAAGAAAAGAAAATGTTTTCATTGAACATTAGAGCAATGAAAATTTTTATAGTGCTTTAACCGAAAATGATTTTATAAAAATCAAATGTTGCTCTAGTGCTAAAGATATTTGGGATACTCTTGATTCTATTTATACCTCTAACAAGTGTGTTGAAGTTGAAAGTGTTGACAGTTCATACGAAACTATAAAGTGCATATCCACGATTGATGAACAATTGGAAGTAGAGAATGAAGAAGGAGAAATCTTAGAACACTTCTATGATCCAGTCAACATGAAAGAACAAGAAAGTGAGGATTCCCAAGAAGATCTGATCATGGACAATTATGATGAATCATCATCAGAAATTCTAGATGCACATGTGGTAAATAATTCCAATTCTTCTTGTGTAGTTAAGAAAAATGATTTTGAACAATTGCATAAAATTGTTCTTCAACCACTTCTCGATTCTATTTTGAAAAGCAAAAATGTTTTCAATCATCTTTGGAAAATTTATTCGGAAGAAAGATTATTCAAATGAGATTTATTTAAATTTCCATTTTGACAACTGACACAATACTTGCATAAAAGCTCATAATGCACATCATCATATTGTCTGCAATTATTGTGGAAAATTTGGTCATATTTCTTACACATGCTATATTAGGAGAAATTCTAATGTAAGAAATAAATTTGTTTGGGTTCCTAAAGGACAATTAAGGTCAAATACTAACAGTCAAGGACCCAAGTGTAAGTGGGTACCAAAATGTCCATCTAGTGCCTTGTGTGTGCAGATTGATTCCAAAAAGACTGGACATAAAGGTACACAGAAGAGGAGTCCAAGAGTTTCTCATGAACCTAAAAGAAGATTCATATCGTTAGGAAAACTCATGGAGAAGCCATTGCTACAACCTTATCCTCAAATCATAAGAAGCAATGGATACCTATAAGAAGAGTATCATCTACCTCAAGAACAAACTACCATAGAGTACCATTCAACTATCTTGAGGAGATCAAGAAGAGGAGAATCTCTCAAGTATCAACCAGAAGACTCTTGAAGTCTATATCCTCAGAGAGAACTTTGCGAGATACCCATGGAAAGACATATGAAGAACCAATGGGTAAGCAAAGTCAATCCTCCAAGTACCTAAGGTAAAGGTATATAATAGTAAAACCTCCTATGCTATTATTTGAATTATATATTGAGGTTTTATATTTTGTAGCCTTAGGAATGAGCATTGCAAACTGTTTTGAAATTGATTTTTTTTTCACATCCCTTAAAAATCCACTTAATAAGTTTATAAAGAGATTGCAATGTTCAATAATTTAATTCTTTATGCATACATGATGATTTGAAAAGAAAGTTTCTCTTTTATGCATAAAGTCATGATTAATTCATTGTGCTCAATTATGCTTAATTGATTAAGAGCATGTGAATTTTGGTTCCTACAAGCTAACGATAATTGGATCCAAGTAAGGTTGGATACCTAGAAAGAAAAAGATTTATACAGTTTTGTAGGATCAAAGAAAGCTTCTCAAGAATGCAATATAGAGAAATGATCAAGTCTTGAGGAAGCTAAATAGGCTATGCTTGATGTTGATGGTGAACGTCAAAAAGGGAGACATCTATTTCAATCCATCTCAATTAAGCAAGCTTTTACAAGGACAAAGGGAATTACGGTGATATCTAACTCATACCCTGTATTGTGCTTATATGAGATTCATATTTGGGTAATGAGTAATTGTCCATTATTGCATTCCATTAGCAATCAATTTGTTATGACCTTTCAAAATGTTTTTTTTCAGATTGCTAAATGGATCAAAAGTGAATCTATGCATTACTTTCTGATTTCATGTTTTTGAAATGCACAATTCTAAAATTGGTTTGATTCACATTGTTTTGTAAAAATGCATACAAACATCTTGAAATATGTTTATACTTTTATTGCATTCAAATAGTATTTCAAAATTGGAAGCTAATATCCTTGAATGTCAAATATGCTTCAAAATTGTCTAGTTGGACTTTATGTCTAATAAGCTATCCATATATGAGTTTCAAGCCTATCTTCTAGAAAAGATTTCAATCTGTGAAACTGTTATGCCTTATGTATAAATTCTCGTTGGACAAGTTATTCCAAGTTTTATAAATGTTCATTAGTGCATTGAATGATAATGCATTAACCATTAAAGGAATAACTTACTAGGATTTAATTCTTGAACTCTAGTCATTTGAACTAATGAGTTTGTGCTTCATCATTCATGAATCCTAGTACTCATGTTGTTACTCAATTACATAAACTTTGTCTTCATCCATATTTGAGTAACTATATTCAAATTCTTGCCTTGAATGTTCATATACTTTCAAGACTCTTTTCTAAGATGCAAGATTATCTTTTGGTCATAGCAAAGTCATTATATCTCTATTGTGCTAAGCATATTTCGATAATGATTTACCTTCATGACTTTTGCTTTTGAGGAAATTCTTCTACGTGTTAACTTCATTGTTTGACATGATCTCCAAAAACTGAAGCATACTGATTTATTCATTAAACATGTTGACTTCCACCATGTTTAAAGTAAGCATCGTTTTTCAAGCATGTTTCAAAAGTGAATCTTTCATTCATCAAAATTTTGATTTCATAATCCATTATCATGATTTGAAAGAACATTCAAGATTTGAATCAATTTTCATATTTCAGTATCATTCTTGAAAAATCTGATTTCATTCATGAACTATGATTTGATAAATGCTTATCATTATGGATAAGACTTTCTATGCTCATTGATCAAACTTACATGCATTCTATCAATGACATCTTTACTACATAAAGTATATTTCCAAATTGTCATTGAGAAATAACTTTATTGATATCTACTGCAATTCTATAATATTTTAAATACTCTAAGTTATGCAGTATGGCAGTGTGATTTATGCTTCATATCTAAGTTATGCAGTGTGCTTATTGCTTCATTCTATTTCTGCTGCAAACTCTAATTCAAATTCTGCTTATGATATTAATTCTGTTTCTGATTCCAACATTGATTCTGATTGCATTTCAAAGCTTAATCTTATCTATTGAATCACATGTTGAATCACTGTTTTTAACTTTTTGCTATTCATTCTTGGTATTTACGGTTCTCAAAAGCTCAATTTTTTTTGAAAATGGTTAATTGTTTACAAGTGTTGTATGTTCTTTGCTCAAGTTTCATATGATTTAATTGCATAAGAGCATAAGAGTTGTTACCCTTAGTCATGCATTCATTAAGGGGGAGCTTCACATTCTCATGTGTTTTATATCTTAAAAGCTCATCTCCTTTATTTGAAGAAAACCCTATTAAACATTCTCATCTACATCTACTATGCTGTATTAGTTTTGATGATGAATTATATTTTCCCTTCATTGTCTTAATTTGAAAATATCATATAGAAAGGGATATTTTGATATCATGCTACACTAACAAATGTCTTTGGCAAAGAAAGTGTTCAATTTGTAGCAGGAGATTCTGTTATGTGCTAGGACATTCCTCAACATACTACAAGGAGAAACTATTACATTGAGGAAAGATATATCAATCACACTGAAGTTGTGATTTGCTCTATAAAGAAGAAGAAAACTTCTTGAAGGCGGTGACATGTTACGCGAGAAGAGTTGTATGAAGGAAAAGAGAATGATGGAAATGATCTCATACAAGAAGAAAGCAAGCAAATGGACTTCATTGATCATTCATCAATTTGCAAAATCAACATGAGCATTTCTAATCTCTATCTTTTATATTCAGTAGAAATTTTGCACATGTTTGGTATCTATATGCTTTAATTGTGAAAGATGTTTTGAAAAACTCTCCAAATTCTCTCAAACTTGCTTTCAAATCGGGGAAAGAAAATCAATTCTAATTTGCTTTCATATTTGACTCTCTACAAGCATATCTTTTTTAAACTCAACTTTTTGCTAATGACAAATAAGGAGGAGAGAATAGCAAGAAAAATAAAATATGTTGGGTTTATTAGTTTCTTCATATTCATACATATTTTTCTTGAAGTATTTGCCATCATCAAAAAGGGGGAGAATGATATATTTATCTTATACTTTGACTGATTCTTATATTTAATGTAGATGTAATGTTGATATGAAGAAGATGAAAGTTGGAATGGCTCAATTCGGAGTTAAAATGATCAAATACGAGCTTCAGGATGAATTGTCTCGAACTTCCGTCAATACTCGAGTATTAGGCTTCAATTGTTGAGTATGAGACTTCAATACCCGAGTATGTCACTTATATACTCGAGTATGGTACATAAACAGGTGCTTCTGTGCTTAAATCCCGACAATACCCGAGTATGGATTAACAATACTCGAGTACATCACTCTGTTCAGCTCTGTTCTACGTTCAGCTTCGGGCGACCTTTGGTAAATCGACAATATATCCCAAACCAGAGATCGGATTAAGGGGAAACCAATTTTTTGGAAACTAGACATCCAAACGGTTCTAGTCGCACAAGATTCAAGTCCAACGGAGGTCATATGAGAGAGCTATGAATTGTTTAATATGAAAGTGACATCACCGTCACACTGCTGACCATGCCTCAATGTTTTAGGTATATCTTCCAAAATAGAAATCCAATGAAGCTCAAATCGGTGCCATACGAAAGTAGACATCAAGGTCTTTCCATGGATATATAATATGATAATTTTGGAGTTCATACCAGGAAGTTATGATCTTCGAAAGTGGACACTCACGCAGGATAAGTTATACCCGAGTATGAGAATTCACATACTCGAGTATTGACGGAAAAGTCCGGTACGCTCTGTCGAAAGCTCAGATGACGATTCTGTTATTTAATTCAATTTAATATGATCATTAATGATTTGATTCTTAACCATTGACCATATAGAATTGCAATTACGATATTTAAGTGCGGGATCATAAGTGAGTTGATTGGGTAATATGATCAAACGCGTTTTTCAGCAAAGCTTCTGATAAAAATGGAAATTATATTCAAATGAAGCAGGGATGATGATACAAGACGCGTAGAAATTATGCACAGCAAAACGAAATCATTATTGCCATTATGATCATCATCAAACTTCCAAATTCTTCAAACAGAAGGAAATCGGATTCTGCAAAGCAATCATGGAATGGCTTTGAATTCAAAGAGATGAAGCTCCAACGGTCATCTACAACCAGTATAAATAGAGGAAGGGTCAGCTGCTCTCAACACCCAAGTACACAGCAAATAAATCGATCAAAACAGAATTACACTTTCAAGAGATTAGTTCCGCTAAGCTCTTGCGAGATACTTTCTGAATACTTCCTGCCAATACTTTCAAATACTTTCTGAGACTGTGTCACAACTTGTTCTTCAGTGCTTATGGTTATCTGCTCTTAGAGAGAGTCATTCATCTATTACTATTTCTTGTAAGAATCTCGAGTATTGGGACTTTGAGATTGGGTCATTTGATTGCAACTTGTAAGGGGAGTGTTATTCAAAGAGAGGAATTGCTCCAAGAGTTACTGAGTGTGTAATCAAGCGGGTGTATCAATTACAACTTGTAAGGGGAGTGGAGTCTCGAAAGTGAGAGGACCATCCTTCGTTTACAAAGTGTGTAATTGTTCTCAAAAGGATAGTGGATTGAAAATCTCAAGTGGAACTTGAGGACTGGACGTAGGTCAAGGATTGGGCCGAACCGGGATAAATCACGGTTTGCATACTCTCTTCCTTATCTCTTACATTCCAGCATATATGTTTGAATGATTGCTTATCACCTTCTAAATTATTATTGTCATTCAAACTACCTTCAGTAATTTGCAGAAAGTTTTTAAAGTTCTAAGTTTTTAATCAAACACCCAATTCACCCCCCTCTTGGGTGATAGCCAAGTCTTTTAGGTTCCTACACACATATTAGAATAACTAACTAACTACTTGCACCAAAACCATTATACAGTTAACATACTAACTAACTAACAGCAACGTCTAACCATATTACACAGTTTACATATCAGACTTGCATGGAATTAGGACATGCTCCTCTGATGCAGGACAAAGGCAGGAAATGTATACTTCTATTCACACACCAAACCATTTAACTAACGAGGATTAGATGTACACAATAACATTCACATATCCGCACGAGGTTAATAAGCAAACAAAAGTGCAAACAAAACTAAATATAAACTCACGAGCTTCGGGGAGTGGTCCGTAGCTGAACAAATTGTTGCCAAGTTTGTTCATCAATAAATTTGTACTTGTCCCAGGGTTTATGGTCAGGCTTCACCTCGGAAAAAATATACGTGTTAGCTAGAAAGGTCTTAAACATCCTCCACCGATCAGCACAATAAGACAATGTTGCGTCTTTCAACTTCTCAGAGTCAGGGACGGTGTATGTAAGTCGGATAGTGTCCCAAATAGGATCCTTTACTATGCTTTGGTCCACATTTTTCTACTCAGCTGTCAAGATGCTAACCTTGCTTCAAACTAGACAGCCGACAAAACTAGTATATGTGGTTTTATTAGGACCGAAAGGTTGCAAATTTTCATCAAACTGAATTTCGAGCTTCGTCCCGGAATTCCGACTAAGGGATACATCCATCATTCGTGTGCTGCTTCTACCACGGCGTGCACGGCGCTGAGGAGGCTCATTGTGAGATGAAGAGGGTTCGTTTGTCTGACCCACACCAGTCAAAGCAATATCTGGAGTTCCAGGAACACGAGTGGAATCGCTTTCACCGTTCATTTTCAAGAAAGTAGAGAGGAATGCCTGAGCAAATGAGGGAGTAATAGAGGCTAACGGTATGTGGGGCGAGGAAGAGAGGTAATGCAACAGGAAGGGTTTCGCAACGTGAACAGGGGTTTTTCAATGAGTGTGACAAAAGCTTCCGCGCGAAGAAACGTATATTTGGCGCCTCATTTTTAAGATCGGACAAATGAGTATATGCGGTCTTAAAAGCTAACCTTTAAGACCGGTCTTTATATAACTCCGGTCTTAAAATTAATTAATTTTTTATTTAAACTTTAGTACCGGCCTGATTTTAAGTCCGGTCTTAAAAGTCTAACTTTTAATACCTGGTCATTCTGTAACTCGGTCTTAACATTAATTAATTTTTATTTAAACTTTAGTACCTAGTAGTGATTTATGTCCGGTCTTAAAGGTCTAACTTTTAAGACCGTCTATTATATATGTTCATTCTTAAAACTTTAATACCTTTATATTTTAATTTTTCCGTATTAATTCAAAAGTGTAGAAAATATAAGTCTGGTTGTATGAGATTTCTCGAAAAGTAATTGATATTTCAATTTTTTTAATAACATTTTTAAGACCGGTTGTTATTTTAACAGGTCTGGATAAGACCTATGAAAAAATGATCCAGTATAAGAAGTTCTTTATATTTACAAATCTGCCATCGGTCATAGTTTTAGGAGCGGTCCTTCGTTAGTCCGGTCTAAATGAGGCGGTCTTAAAGCACTTTAGCGTATAAGAAGTTCTTTTTATTTACAAAACTGCCACCGGTCACACCTTTAAGAGCGGGGCGTCGATGATCCGCTCTAAATGAGGCGGTCTTAAATCCCTTTTTTGCACTAGAGAATGGACACCAAAACCCTCCATTCCTTTTCCTTTCCCTCTAAAATGGAACTTCCAAACAAAACCTTAGAGTCTGAGTTTTCACGTTCTCAACTTCGATATGCTTCTAGCAACAGAATTGAAGAACAAACTACTATTTTCTAATAAATATTCATCTATAGAATTACCCACAGTCCGTCGGTAAAATTCCACAATTTTATTAATAAAAGTAGTCAAAATTTTATGGGACGGAACTTCCTGACAAAGCTTATTATGTTAGCAATCTCAGACGGAATTACTCACGGAAAATGTCCGTTAGAAAATACTGAGGAATTCCATCAGTAATTTCCAACGGACGTTTTTCCGTTAGTAATTTCGTCCCTGATCTGACCTTATTTGTAGTGACTAATGGGACAAAAAGAGTATATATTACTTAAGAAATTTTATTAAAATAAATATGTAAAAAAAAATCACATAAAGTTTGACATTGTTATCCAAGTTACTTGGAAACAGTAAACAATAAATAAAACTGCATAATTTAGCGAACACGAGTTTTGAATAAATCTATGCGTACACATGTAATAATATATATCTATTGCTTACACAGTCAAAACTATTTAAATATAGTTAGTGTCTTATTTGTCTGCCAAGAAAATATGGATGGCGTCTTATTGATCTTTACTTCAATTTTTTTCCAATATTTTATTTTTGATACGGTTCTCTATACTTTATTCTCTGTTACGTTGAGCTGTCATAAAGATAATAAAAGCCCACTTGGGATGTCAAAAAAAAGTTTATTTACTCGTTCAAACTCTCTAGGAGGGCCAGGTTTTTTAGCATTAATTAAAATTAAAATATTATGAAAATGTAATTTTGTAGACATAAAAAATTAAAACATATAGGACAACGAAATTTGGGAGTGATTCTTATGAAAATTTTTTGGCGTGGTTTATACATGTTTTTCCGATGTAAGGCAACTTAAAATGGATGGTTTGGATTTGCCAATAGCACTTATGCCAACATGCTATTGGTTGAAGTGTTAATTAGCCTCACTCCTATAAAGAGGAGAACATAACTTTAAATCTTAGGAAGTGCATATATTGAGAAAGGCAAAAATTATTTACCTTCTTAGTCTTAAAAGGGATTATACCATTGATCAAATCACAATTAATGATACTTGTAATTTTTTATTGGAAAAAAAAAAAACTTTGCGGGACTTTAATCTCTTCACCATTAACATTGATTGCCAAAGTCGTACATGCATGACACCATAGTTATTGTTTTTGTTTTTGTTTTTGTGTGTGCTTGTAATACAAGAAAAGATTATAAAATTGATTATTTTGACTTGTATTTTTCTTAAGAAATTTGTGACACTTTATATTACAAAAGGACCGAGAACCTTGGACGTAATTTCAGAAATTTGATGTCAATATTTATAATTAATTTCATTATATGGTCCCTATTTATTCTTTGCCCTTGATGTTGAAACAAAAAATAAAGGGTAAAATACAATAATTATCCTCGATACTTTAACAATTTATATTAATTTCTCTTAAAATTAAATATATGTTACACATATAAACCTTCCTTACATATTTAAAATAATATTTTCATCGGTCCAACCCTTTTTTTAACTATTATGTCTTATTACTCTTGAACTTTTATTTATACCAAAAAACCATTCTTTAACATAAGAATTATTTTCACATCGAAAAAAAAATTAAGAATTATTTAAATATTTATATTTTATAAAAATTTTAAAAAATTGTTACTAAAACATTTATAAACACATTTAGTCAAGTTTATATTTATTAAATGAATTTACCAAATTTTTTATCAAAACTTTTGTGCTTCTATTCCAATATGATAAAAATACTAGACAAACCACTATTTGTTAAAAGAAACAATGAAATATCAACAAGTAGTTAGTTGATATGATAAGTGGTATCATCTTATAAAAAGAAGAATATAAGTTCGAATATCGAAATATGCACTTAGTTATATGTTTTTAAAATAGAAGGAATATTTGTATAATTAAAATAAAATACTACAAAGTTTAAAGTATTATGCATAAGATAAAATATGGACCGTCAAATTTTAGCATTGATAAACGGTATCTTAGATTACAAACGAGATTTTAGTTGATAATTTCAAATCCCTTCTCCCCATCACTGTCTTCATTTTTTCCCCCAAGTTACAATCCATTCCTCATGTTTACTAATAATTAACGAAATCAACCTTTACTTTCTTTCTTATTTGAAAAAGATTACTTAACGTTTGTGATATTTCTCTCAATTGTATTATATTACAGCATTATTAATAAATTTTATGAAAACAACTCAGGAAAAGATACAAAACACAATGTTTGACATTGTTATAACACTGACGAAGAAATAGTAAACGATAAAACACAGATAATCATCCTATTAAAATTCAACTTAGGCCGGTTACAAAACCAGTAAATCGTCGAATCAAGCTATCTACTACGTCTGGGGAAAAATGAAGAAGCTATCTACTAGGTAATTTAGTCTAGAGTATCGGAGTTTGGACGGGTTGATCAGACTTGATTTTATATATATTTTTTACCTTGATAAACCTAATGTCGTTTAATTTTGAGTTTAAGGAAAAACAAAAAGTAACAATTTATTAAATTTCTACTTTAATAACTTTATTTTATTGCATTATATGTGATATATATATATATTATTTACTATTTATATATGAAATGTCTTTTTATTTAAATATTACCTTGAGCACCAGTTCAATGGCCGACCCTATTTTCAGTGCTTTTTCAAAGATTCATATTTTAATGAAATACGACTTTTGAATAAATCAACTATTAGTACGACTGTCCCGTATCACTTACGCAATCAAAAATTAAATTGGGAAAATTACATGAGGTCCAAGGACCAGAAAATTACACAAAACTCCCTTGAAATCACTAAATTACACAAAAGTCCCTAGGGACTTTTTTGATATTATTTATATGGAAACAAAATCCAAGTTTTTAAATTTTGTTGTAAATATGATACTTCCTGTTGTAAATATGGTTTTTTTTGTTGTAAATGAAAAGATTTTAAATTTTGTTGTCACTTTCTGTTGTAAATCTAGCATTTTTCTGTTGTAAATGACATCTCTACGTTCAAAATCCAGATGTTTAAATGTTGTTGTAAATATGACACTTTTTGTTGTAAATATGGATTTTTCGATTGTAAATGGCCAGATTTTAAATTTTGTTGTCACTTCCTATTGTAAATCTAGCATTTTTCTGTTGTAAATGATATTTCTAAGTTCAAAATCCAGGTATTTAAATGTTGTTGTAAATATGACATTTTTCTGTTGTAAATATGACGTTTTCTGTTGTAAATGGTTAAGTATTTAAATGTTGTTGCAAAAATAGAACTTTCTGTAGGTTATAAATATAGAATTTCCTGTTGTTAATTAAGATAATATCAAAAAAGCCATTGGGACTTCTGTGTAATTTGGTGATTTTAAGGATTGTTTTGTAATTATTTCTTGTCTTTGGGACCTGCACGTAATTTTCCCAATTAAATTTAAATACTATTAGCTAGCGTCAGTTTTATTTCCCCTTTGTTACTTGCTCCATGAAAATAAAGATGGGGCGTCGACATTGATCTCTATTTGGATTAATTAAATACTAGTAATGTTTTAGGGATCATGTTGAAAAATTCTGTACTAAATCAAAGATTAAAAAATGAATAATATAAAAAATAATAATTATAATGAAAGGAACAGCGAATCTGAGCGGTAGAAGTGTAGAACGATGGTTATGAGCCTTAAAAAATTGAAGGAAAAGAAAGATCAATATTCCGTAGAAGTATGCAAAAGGGAAAAATTATTTTCACTGTATAAATTTCATTTATTTTTTTAAATATTTTTATAGTTTTTTAAATTATCATGTAAAAGAAATTCCGTATTAAGCAATATCTATAAAAATAAATTATTGATTCCTATTAGTTTATTATTTATTTATAATTTATTAAGATTGATGTCAGTTTATATAATGTATTATATATAATTAGTCATCAATGTTTTTACACTATTTACCGAAGGAGCAGTTTAATAATATTAAAAAAATGACTCGAATGTTTTTGTAAGAAAAATGAAATAATACTCTATGATATAGGGAGAATTCCAAATAAATACCTTTTGAAATTGTAAAAAGACTAAGAGGTACCAAAGACTTATGAGGAATATGCAAATTCGTATGAAATTACCCTTTTACCCTTAGTTTTAAATAAATAAATAAAAATAAAAAATCCCCCAACCCCACCACCACCACCGGCGGTCGGCGACAACCGCCGCCCCCAGTGGTGGTGGTGGTGGCCGGCCGGCCGCCGGTGGTGGTGGTGGTGGGGGGTTGGGGGTTGGGGTTTTTTTTTTTTATTTATTTAAAACTAAGGTAAAAGGGTAATTTCATACGAATTTACATATCCCTCATAGGTCTTTGGTACCTCTCAGTCCTTTTACAAATTCAACAGACTTCTGAGGGTTTTACAATTTCAAAATGTATTTATTTGGAATTCTCCCTGAGAAATATTTTTATTTCAATTATATCATCAGTATCAAATATATCCATACATGATTGGTGAGGCTACAAGGTGCATTTCATGAAATCAAACAAAATAGTCATACTTTTCAAGACCAACAAATAATGGAAGTTTTTATAAATTCTATCATTTGGTATATCGATATCGCTACATGGATAGATAAGTTGCTCAAAAATCAAACAGAAAATTATCAGAACCGGTTATTAAAAAGGAAGAGACAAAAAAATGTGGGGTTGGTATGTGGGTCATAATCATCCCAAGCCTCTTCCTTTCTCATGATGTAATCATGGCAACAAGTAGGGAAGGCCAAGTCATTGATGAATTTCTATATATATAGGGACGCATTAGACTTGTGCAAAATACAAAAGAGTAGAAGCATAACTCCTTCTTTGGAGTTAAACAAAGATGGAAACCCAAATGGCTTCTACTACTCTCACTTTGTTGTTTTCACTTATTGTATGCCTAAGCTTCCTTCCGTATGAAACCTTTGCAGATGACAAGCCCTACAACAAATATACCTCTCCTCCACCACCGGAGAAGCCCTATTTATATGTGTCTCCTCCCCCGCCAGAGAAGCCTTACGTGTACTCATCGCCTCCTCCACCACCAAAGAAGGAGTACGTATATCCATCACCTCCTCCGCCACCAAAGAAGGAATACGTATACCAATCTCCACCACCACCATACATGAAGCCTTATGTTTACAACTCTCCTCCTCCCCCAGTTTATGCCTACGCTCCATATTACCCAGTGTACAAGTCGGCACCACCACCATACGTGAAGCCGCCTTATATCTACAACTCTCCTCCTCCTCCAAAGAAGGAATACATATACTCATCTCCACCTCCTCCTCCAAAGAAGGAATACATATATTCATCTCCACCTCCACCACCAAAGAAGGAATACGTATACCCGTCTCCTCCTCCCCCGTCAGAGAAGCCCTACGTGTACTCATCTCCTCCACCTCCAAAATACCTATATCCATCTCCTCCTCCACCAGTTTATGCATACTCTCCATACTACCCAGTGTACAAGTCTCCACCACCACCATACACGAAGCCTTATTTCTATTCTTCCCCACCCCCTCCTTACTAGCTACTAGATATTGCATTTCCATGGCTCCTACTACTTGGTAAGCTAAACTAGCTAGTTCCATTAAATTATGCTTTTTCTTGTTTCTCATACATAAGTTCATAGGGTAAAAAGGAGAAGTGATGCACTAGTTTAACTAAAATTACAACTTGAAAATAGTTCTTCTGATCAGATGCGCGCTCATAATACGATATTACCTAAAATATGTATATGTTATGGAACAAATTTGCCAAACATCAATTCGTTTGAGACAATTTTTTACTGTCATGTACAAATATCTCAAAATCATGTAACAACAGTAATTAAATTTTACTTTAATATTTTGTAAATTTATTATACCATATATTTATATATTGTTACATGTCTTCACCCTACTGCAATTAGCCTATGATTAATTTCATTTCATTTCATATATATGTCGGAAACGTTAATGTGATTGCGTTCGGCCAGGGCTAATGGATTTTCATAAATATCTTGTTACAGGGTCTTATATCTCTATCAAATAAAGAAAGCGATCTATGTACGGAAGCGCTTTTACACTTTAGGGTAAAGGAATGGAAGCAAATTTTATCGTTCGTATTGACCGAACAAGATTATGTAAAATAATTTATATTTTATCTATGTCGAATATATAGCATTTGCGCTTTCATTCTCACTTGTATTTTGTTTTATGATGTGATCTATTGGTTGTGAGGTAGTACCCGGTCCATGTATTTGTTTTAGTCAATATTTTTATTGAACTACTTGTGCATTGGAGTTTTCAACCTTCAGCGCTTGCACGGTTTGAAAAACCAATATGTTTTAATAAAATAAAAAGTATTTAATTAGTATAAAAGTAATATAAGAAAAGACTTGAATTAGATTCTAATATTTTATTTTATATTTATAACTTTACATTAATATTTTATTATGTATAATTAGATTTTGAATCACAATACCCATTATTAATTACTCTTCTCTCTCTCTCTCTCTCTCATCCTCTCTCCTTTAATTAATCAAAAGAAATAAAAAGCATCTTTCTTCAAGGATAATTTTGGAAACAAAATATACTTCCTCCTTCCTTAACATTAGTTTTTCCACAACCTAAATGGAACCAAGAAAATTAATTAAATTATTAAACCACTACTAGAAAAAAAAAAAGGCTTTAAGATTGCATCATTTAGACCGGTTATAGAGGATGAGGTCTAAAAAATATGATTGGTGGCAATTTTGTAAATATAAAGAATTTTTTAGATCGATTCCTTTAACATGAAGTCTAAAAGATATTATTTAGACTGGTTTCTCAAACAACCGGTCTCAAAAGTTAATAATAAAAAATAAAATAAAATGTTTGTTACTTTTAAGAGCAGTTGTTACAAATAACATGTCTAAAAAGTTATAAAAAAATAAAAAATCTATTACTTTTAAGATCGGTTGATACAAATAACTGCTGTAAAAAGTTAAAAAAATGTCTATTACTTTTAACACTAGTTAATACAAATAATCAGTCGAAAAAGTTTTTAAAAAATAACTATTACTTTTAAGACTGGTTATTACATAATAATCAGTCTAAAAAGTTAAATTTTAAGAACTTAGTTCGATCATAACCTATCTAAAAAATGTTCAGTGTGGTGATTTCTCTCCATCGAGGAAAGGTGACATTGTCTTAGCTGAGACTTCGGGGGAGAATTGGCTTCGGTATTCATTTGTTCAATTAATTATGCCCAGAAATTGACACATTTTTATGTTGATGAACAAGGCAAGGGGATGAGTTAAATGGCTTCTTCAAAGAGTATTGAATCTGGACCAGATTTAGAGTCAAACCAGAAATTACAAATTAGATCTAGACATTAAACCATCCCATTTTCGTATCTAAAAATTTAAAAAAACTTTTGACATGATGAAGGGAAGTCTAACAAAGGGAAGGAAGAGAGGGATGAGCATGCCTTCTATTCTGTTGGTAGAGTCTCGTGTTGTTGGACCCATTGTTATTTCATATGATGATGAGATGTCCACTCCCCCTTCCAGCCTTGAGCCGATATTCGCCAACCTCCTAGCCCCAATGCGCCTATTGCTATCCCCTCCCCTCATTCCACCTAGCTATGAGGCTCATGTCGCCTCTCTTACATAACGAGTTGATGATCTTCGGCGGGACGTTGATGTTGCTCTCGCCAAAGCCAAGGCATTGGTCAATAAACTTAAGGATTTTTAGTTTCCTTCTTCTTGTTGTTCATTTTCAATTTGTTTTTCTTATTTTTATTTTGTTTGTATTTTCCAGTAATGTAAGAAGCATAAAGAACTAAGCTATTTATTTTCATTTTGTTCATATTCTTCAATAATGAAAGAAGCATATTCTCCGATTTTCTTTATTTTCATTTTTAGTTAAAGCTCTCGCCAAAGCCAAGCCTCTCTTTTGTTGTTCATTTTCTTAAAGAACACATTTATATATAGAAAAAAAAAAAAATACGGCAACATTTTTAAGATTGTATATTATATTATTCTTAAAGAACAAAATTGTTTGATAGTGCGGATCGTCCTGAACTTAAGGATGTTATCGAACACTATGTTATAGGGTTATACTTTGACTATACAACTCTATCCGCCTGAAAATGGGGAGAACAATGTACTCTTGGGTGTAACTCGAATACATGAGTATAGATGCACATGCCTAGAGGACTCGCAGTCCTCTACAAGGGATTAGTAATTCACAAGACCGGTAGAGCTTGGATAGATTTTAATTGACTCGGGAGTCTGTGCGCACAACAAGTGATCATGAAGAGTCATAATCCATTATAGAGTTAATATAAGAAGATTCCTAGTTCTGAGAATTAGCTACATTTAGTCAATCAAGAGAGATGATACTCAGTCTTTGTTCTCAACTAAATGTGAGTGATGTTGTGAGGGATGATACCTACACAGTATCCAAATATGAAAGGTAGATCACTTGATCAACTCAATTAGTTCTGGGGCCGCAGAGCATTGTTAGTGTCTTATGAGGTCATTAGATAATTTAGGCCAGTTAAAGGAGTTTTAATTGATCCAAGTTTATTTATGTCAGTGACTGATTGGGCCTAATGGGTCAGACACAAAGGTTATTCCCGATTGCTTAAAAATTAGCAAGCTTGGGTCAATAATTGTCATTGGGCTTTATCAAGAGTAAAGATGTAATTGCGTTGGAGTGTGACTCCAGGCCTAATAGTGAAAAATGGTGTCACAGTTGGAGTCCCCATTGGAAAATTAGTTTCTCCACAAAAAGGCCTAAATGTGTTAGAAGACCCAACGGGGTCTTAAGCCAAGTTGAATTTGGAATTCAAATTTGGATTTTAAATTCAAGAGATTAGGTTGTAAAAGATAGTTCTGAATTATCTAACAAACAAACATACATACATGCATGCATGTATATATGTATGTTTGTTTGTTAGATAATTCAGAACTATCTTTTACAACCTAATCTCTTGAATTTAAATTCCAAATTTGAATTCCAAATTTACACACACACACACACACACACACACACACATGCTATGGAGTCATTCAACAACGTGTTGGAGCAAATCTGGCATTTGAACCCCAGCGTTGAACTGAACTCCTCCGGGATGCACTATCACACTTACATTGATGAAGGGAAACTAATCCTAGCCCCTTCTTCTCCTAGCAAGATCGTAAGTCGATTAGATGGGGGCCAAGGTGAAGAGGTTCGACCAGAGCCTGAGGTTCAACCGGAGGCTGACGTCTCACGCAACTGAAGGGCTGGGATTCCAGTTTTATTTGTAGATTTTTGTTTGAGGTTCTTCAGCCCCTTTTTGTTTTACGACAATTTTTGTCGGATTACTAACCCAGTTTATTTTTTCCTGGTTTTAATTTCTTTTTACTGTAACAATTCAAACATCAATGAAAGTTCATTCATTCGAGTTTTAACTTCAACACAACAATAGGTTAATTGTATAAACTGAAACATATTTTTAGAGTTCTATTCAATGATTGGGCCAGAGTTAGAAATATATTACACAGAATCTGCTTGATTATTCATCCGGTATTAAAAACCAGTTATCATATTTTCAAAGAATTTTGATTAAATCCTCACGCCACATTCCAGTTCTCTTGGCCGGTTTTCAATCCCAAGTAAGGGCAACCCGTCACATGTTCAAACTCGAGTTTCATTCAAAATTTTAAACATTTCAACCAGATTAGGGTCAGCATGACAACTCACCTCATTACCTTGGAATAATATTTTGATGCATCACAACTATGAATGCTTATTGTTAAAGTACAAATTTTAATATCATGTAAGTATCTTAAGGCTTTTGCAATCTGCTTAGCTTCTATATTTACCATTGATGTACCTACAAATTCATTTTTTAATACATTTTCATATTTTGCTAATATTGCCACATATAAAACTTCTCTTCTCTCATAGGATGTTTCTCCTAATCTTCTAACTTCCATTCTGAAATATAATGATCTTCCTTCCCACCAATTAAGTACATTTCCAATAAAACTTTCTTCTATTATCATATTTACAGCTTCTGGTTCTACTCTTCTATTTATAAGTTCTATTAATTGAGATTTTTTCCATTCTTCTATCTTTCTTTCATTATCCAAATTACAATCTAAATCTAACTATATTCCAGAATTTGGAATTTGTCTAGTTTCATATTGTTCTAGTGGAGGTGGTATAAATTTTTTTCCATATGTTTTTGGTCTTTTATAACTAAAATCAAAAACTGCTCTTGAAATATTAGTTAAATCTTCTGTTATCAAGCTTCTCTGTCTTCTTATTTCTCCTTCTCTTGCCATTTGATAACTTCTTTGTTCTTCATTTACATTTCTAGCTGATGATGTTTCTGTTCTTTCTTGTTCTACTCCTAATTGAGATGTTTGCATATTAATTTGATTTTCATCTATTATTCTTAAACTTTGTAATTCTTGTGTTGTTTCTTCTAAATTTATTTCATTTTGACTCATAAATTTTTCTACCTCATCTTCTGAATCTGAATCTTCATTTCTACTTTTCATCATTTTTTTTATAACAAGAATCAAATATAAAAAAAACAAATAGTCAAAGCAAACACAAAAGGGACTAAGGTCCCAGCCCCCTCCTAATATGAGCTATACTCATCACATCAGCAAGAAGAAACTGGTAAAGGCCAGTAGGAGGATCGGAGAAGTGAGCTTCATCAGGGATCTCCACATCAGATAGGACCATGCTCGCCAGCCAATCCGCACATTGATTCCCTTCCCTAAGGACATGACAGTACCTGATGTCCCATTGACGACGATTAATTGCTCGTATCTTAGCCACCAAGTGGGACTCACGAGCTGCATTACCGTTTTTAGAAAGTAATGCGATGACTGTTTGACAGTCACTTTCAACCACTACATGTCTGCAACCTGCCTCCCATGCCATCTCTAGCCCCCTCAGGACTCCCCACAACTCAGCTGCTAATGCTGAACACCTTCCAAGTCGTGCAGAGAAACCTCCAAGCCACTTTCCAGTACAGTCTCGCAATAAACCCCCACATGCCGCCACCTGTGCCGTGCCTTTAGAGGCCCCATCACAATTAAGTTTCACAAACGGAGCTTCGGGAAAAGCCCAACGAACAGTGGTAGGATAGTGCCCTACACTCCTAACCCCTTCTTTAATATTGGCCATTCTAATATCTTCCAAAAACTGAAGGACCGTCCTAGGGCGATACCTGCCACTCTCATCCGGCTCATTGTGGATATAACCATTCCTCCATTTCCAAATGAACCAGCAGGAAACAATAAATACAGCATGCCAACTATATCCGCCAATTCCATCATTCTCGCATGTCCAATTCTCCCTAACCCAGTCAGTCCAGTCCTACTGACAGAACGAGTGGAAACGGTCAGTGGGCACCACTTCATACCAGAAAGCACAAACCACAGGGCAGTCTCAAAATGCATGTAAACTAGTCTCTTCTGTTTGCTGACACAATGGGCAAAGACAATCATTACCAGTCCACGAACGGATCCAGGAATGTAGTGGGAGTCTTTGGTGAAATAACTTCCAACCAAAAATTTGTACTCTATGAGGTCCCTCCCACTTCCATAACTTGCTCCAAATGTCACACCCTACATCAGAGGCGTAAAAGCCAGATTCGGCTAAGAACATGTAACAGCTTTTGACACTCACGCCAGTTGAATCCCAAACCAACCAGAAAGAGCGATCCGCCCCATCTTCCGCAGAGGGAGGGGGCATCCCTCTAATTAGGCCAACCACATCTAGAGGGAGGAGACTGTGTAAGAGTGGCAGGTCCCAATGGCCATCATGCCCAACAAATCTAGCCACCATGCACTCCCGCATATCATCCGGGATGGGGTCCAAAGCATAATCTCGCAGGAAAATAGTAGAAGATACCCATTTATCTGTCCAAAATGAGATAGAAGTCCCATCCCCTATCTCCCAAAGTACCCCATCCTTCATGTTTTGAAATATATTACACAGGGCGCTCCAGAAGGGTGAACCTCCGGCCTTAAACAGAGGCAATTGCCCATTATGAACCTTATATTTCCCTCGTAAGAACCGAACCCAAAGGGCATCTGCCTCATTCTGAAGTCTCCAGCCATACTTCATGAGAAATGCATCATTCATAAGAGCTGCTGATTTCAACCCAAGTCCGCCCATATGTTTGGGAGTAGTTAATATATTCCAGCCAAGAGCATGGTGGGCTTTCCTTAGCTGGGAGTCCCTCCAGATGAAATTCCTTTGAATTCTATCAATGTCATGGCATATATTCAATGGGAGGCTCGCATACTGCATATGAAAGTACGAGATAGTAGATAGTACATACTTTACAAGAGTTATTCTACCTGCTTGAGACAAACAATGTTGCTGCCACCCAGCTAGCTTCTTTCGAAGCTTGTCCACAATATGCTGGTATGATTGTTTAGTTGCTCGTCCATGCACCATCCAAGCCCCTAAATATCTTCCAAGACTTTTAACTCTTCTGAAACCACTCTTAGCTGCCAAGGAAACAACCAATTCTTCCGGAGTGTGCTTTGGAAGATAAATCATCGTTTTCTCAATGCTTAATTTTAGACCTGAAATCTGTTCAAACAGAGAAAAGCATTTCATAACAATATCCAGTTGCTCAGTCCTTGCCTCTGCAAGTAGAAAAAGATCATCAGCGAACATCAAATGAGAAATTGGGGGGCCCCCCTTTCCCACTTTAATAGGGGTCCCCAGACCACCATTGACAGCCGTGGAAATGATATGAGACAGTTTTTCCATAACTAGAGTAAATAAGTATGGTGAAATAGGGTCACCCTGGCGAACACCCCTAGAAGGTTGGAAAGATGAAGTTTTCCCACCATTCCACAAGATGTTAAGCGAGGAAGTAGAAACAGCCTGCATTATTAATTCAATAGAAACACACGGTAAGCCAACCTCCCCAAGAACTTTATGGAGAAACTTCCAATTAACCCGATCATACGCTTTTTCTAAATCGACTTTAATGGCCATGAACTGCCTTCCTCTCATTTTATGCATTGAGTGGATCAATTCTTGAGCAATGACAATGTTATCATGAATCTGCCTGTGAGGGACAAAACTAGCCTGGAAAGGCGAGATGACTATCTCCATGATCGGCTGCAAGCGTCCCACAATAAACTTGGTGATCAACTTATACAATACTGAGCAAAGGGATATGGGCCGAAACTGAGCCATAGACGTTGGGACCTGCACTTTAGGAATTAAAGCAATCAAAGTAGCATTTAACCCTCAAATATGAGAGGGGTTCTTCCATACATCCATAATAAGCCTCATAATCTGGTGCCTAACCACATTCCACTATGTCTGGAAAAGCACTGCAGGGTACCCATCCAGCCCAGGGGCCTTATAGCTTCCCATACTAAACAAGCATTTACGGACCTAAAGTGATATCCTCCCATATCCCTTCTTGATGATCATTTCTTATGCCGGGTTCATTATCCGCTTCATCTTCTTCATTCATGTCCGGTAGACCCCTTGAAAAAGGAGTACTCTCAGGAAGACCATAATTTGAATGACTTTCCTCATCAATATCAATGACCCTCTTTCCTTGGAGAGCTACGGACCACATTTTATTTTCTTGATCGGTGATATAGAACACTTGTTTCGCATGGTCGCCATAATAAAAGGTTCATCTCCAAAACTTCTACTATTGACATCGACTAAAGTAAATCCTAGCCGATTGATCTGAACACCATTATTGACATTAACCCACTTGCATTTGAAGATGGGAAATCTAATTTTGACATAGTCCACCTCCCAGATCTCTTCAATAACCCCATAATATGGCATGACTTCCATTTTAGGCCTCTTGTCTTTCGAATTGGAGAAGTGCATAGATTCAGCCTCTAACATAACACCACTGTTTTGGACTGTGCTCCTATCATCTAGGGACTTCGTGTAAAATGTATAACCATTGATCACATACGAATTCCAATTTATGACATCAACCTCAGGACAACGTGCTAACCATTTCATTGTATTAGAAACACAT
The DNA here is from genome assembly GCA_025563575.1 of Acacia pycnantha. Taxonomy (NCBI): domain Eukaryota; kingdom Viridiplantae; phylum Streptophyta; class Magnoliopsida; order Fabales; family Fabaceae; genus Acacia; species Acacia pycnantha. The sequence continues at coordinate 106,002 of JAMWYP010000248.1, forward strand.
TCAGATCCCTCGACCTTTAGTTTGAACCAATTTGCACAAGTTCTGTTATGCTCCCTAATCAACCTTTGTTCGGTCATTCGATGGTTTTCTTCCCTTACAGCTTCTTCATGTGCAGATATACTGGCTTGAACTTCATCAACATTATTCAAGATGTATAAGTGGACTTGTGACAATTCATTAGGATCCACACTCTTTACCGAAGTCCCACGTCTACCCCCTTCAGCATGCTGACGTTTTGGAAGCCCAATATGTCTTACTTTGGCCAAATAATTTTGACAGAATTCCATGGCCTCTTCAGAAACATATTTCTGAACAATTGATGCTTCTGGCCGGTATGCGTTCTTCACATACCCTTTTAGGAATTTCATAGATCTTTCAATAGGGTATATCCACCGTAAATGGATAGGGCCGCACAACTTTATCTCCCTCACTAGATGAACAATTAGATGAACCATGATATCAAAAAATAAAGGAACAAAAAGCTTCTCAAGGTGGCACAAGATAAGATATCCTTCATTCTCCAATTCATCCAACTTTTCAATCTCGAAAACTTTACTACAAACCGCATTGAAGAAGAAACAAAGTCTAGTCAAAACGACCCGAAGAACATATTCGGCGATGCCTCGAATAGCTACTGGGAGTAGCTGTTGCATCAAGACATGAAAATCATGAGACTTTTGACCTACTAATTTCAAGTCCTTCATCGAGACAAGCCTCTTAAAATTTGAAGAATACCCCGAGGGAATTTTTGTGCCATGTAAACACTCACAAAAGCTTCGTTTCTCATCCTTAGACAAAGTATGAAAAGCCGGGGGACAATAAGTTCTCTTCCCATATGGCCTTGGATGTAAGTCTTCGCGTATTCTCATTGCTTGCAAATCCAATCTTGCCTTCACACCATCCTTCGAACTACCTTGTATGTTGAGAAGCGTGCCAACAATACTATTACATTAGTTTTTCTCCACATGCATGACATCAATACAGTGTCTCACATCAAGATTGCGCCAATATGGAAGATCGAAGAATACAGATCTCTTCTTCCATATATTTGTTTCTTTTCTACTCTTTCCAGTCTTAGCGAAGATGACACTGATATTTTTAACATTTTCATACACTTGCTCCCCAGTCAATGTCACCGGAGCTTCGTCATACTCTTAGCCACCAAAAAAGGCCTTCTTTAATCAACGATATGGGTGGCTCCGTCTAAGAAATCTCCTATGTCCAAGATACACCATCTTTCTTCCATGTTGAAGTTGATGGTAGTGTGTGCCTTCTTCACAAACCGGACATGCTTTATGGCCTTTTACATTATACCCTGACAAGTTCCCATATGCTGGGAAGTCGTTTATAGTACAAAAATCATGGCTCTCATTTTAAAGACCTCCTTCTTGAAAGAGTCAAAAACATCGACACCTTCTTCCCACAACTGCTTCAAGTCTTCGATCAAGGGCTCAAGGTAAACATCTATATCATTTCCAGGTTGTTTTGGTCCCAAAATCAACATAGACAGCATGATGTACTTTCGTTTCATGCATAACATAGGAGATAAGTTGTAAATAATCAGGAGTACAGGCCATGAACTATGTATGCTGCTAAGGCTTCCATAGGGATTCATGCCATCCGTGCTAAGGGCAAGCCTGAGGCTCCTAGGTTCTTCGCCGAAGTTCGGAGATAATTGATCGATTTTCTTCCATTGAGAAGAATCGGCCGGATGTCGAAGCTGTCCATCCGAAATCCTCTCATCAGCATGCCACCCCAGATTTTTTGCATCATTTTCATTCGCAAACAACCGCTTGAACCTTGGTATGATTGGAAGATACCACAACACTTTTGCAGGCCCCTTATCTGACTTGTAACGTGGGGTTTCACATATCGGACAACTCTGCTTCTCTTCAAACTCTTTTCTATACAGTACGCAATCATTCAGGCATGCATGGATCTTTTTGTACTCCATTCCCAGTGGACAAAGTATTTTCTTAGCATCATAGTAGCGATGCAGAAAATCATTATCATCTGTGAGCATGTCCTTAAAAGCCTCAAGCGATTCTAAAAAACTGTTGTCGCTCCATCCATGACGTGCCTTCAAGCTTACCAATTTCAATACAGCGTTCAACAATTGGTATTTTTACACCCAGGGTATAGCGGCGTCTCTGCATCACTGCACATATTACCATATGCATGTGATCGCTCAAAAGCCTCTTCTCCTACATCACGGATAATGTCCTCTATGCGATCATCCATATCCGTGTCATTATCATTAAAGGCCACTTCCCCATGTTGAGACCCACTTGGCACTTTTTCACCATGCCATACCCATACTGTATAAGTCTTACAAAATCCGTGACAAATTAAATGTGTGTGTATAACTTCAAGACTTAGTCGACTATCATTCAAACAATTTACACAAGGGCAATAAAACTTCCCCTATCATCATGGGCATTTTGTTTAGCAAATTGTATAAATTCCCTCACCCCATTCTGATATTCAACACTCGTTCGTAAAGCATTTATCCAACATGTGATCCATAGTAGAATTCCTATATATAGACGAAAATCATTGATCATACATAATCCAAAAAAATTGAAACTTGCATATAAAATAAGCCAACTCCAAATGTATAGCTCAAATAATCACTTTTACGGAGGAACTAGCCCATTAAATGCATAACAAACAATCACTTTTGGTCATAAATGCATCACAGTGAATCCAAGAACCAAAATAAATGCATGACGAGGAAATTAAATGCATGAGATGGATGAAGGTCTTGTGGACTCACCTGTAGCATATAAATTCAAATGCGTTTGCTGAGTCTTACTTCTCCGACCACGAACATTGATGTTGCAGACAAGACAACAAGAGTAACCTAAAAACACTTGTTGGTCAGTTGGGTAGGTCTAAAGTGCAAATATAATCTTCAAAAAACAATATTCATTAACAACAGATAATACTCACAAGAACTTTTCATCGATTTCGTTAAACCCATGAAAAACCCAGAATGATAAGCTGGAAAATAGTAAAGTTATATAACCAAAACACCTCTTACAGCTTCGTCTATAGACGTTTAGCTAAGGAACCAGAGAGTGATTGTCGAGAGAGGTACGCGAAGCAGTGACGAAGCAACACACAAACATTGGAGTCGGAACCTGAGTAATCACTTTCGACGCGACAAGAGATATTCAGAGAGGGAATTTTAATTTTCCGCGCGACAAAGACACCTTATTTAGCTTTTTGGATTTTATTAATACCGGTTAATTATTAAATGTCTGGTCCTAAAGATATAACTAACTTTTTAAGACCGGAGTTTTAATAGTATCCAGTCCTAAAGTTTTATTAGTCATTTAAGTTTAAGACCGGAGTTTTATAAAACATCCGGTCCTAAAATTCAAATACTTTTTAGACCCGTTACTTATAAAATGTTTGGTCTTAACGGCCTTGGTGATTGCAGTAGCAATTGAATGAATAAAATAAAGGAAATTTTTTTTTTGGACAAAAAATAAAGGAAAATTGGAAAATAAGCTTCTTTAATTAATTACTGGAGAACAGCCAAAAAAAAAATACAGAAGCTTAGTTCTTAATGTGGTCTTACATTACTGGAGAATACAGGTACACAAGAAAAAAACAAAAGAAAAACAAGCTGAAAATTATCATCCACAAGAATCTGACTGAACATGCTTGGCGATATCAGCATGAAGAGCATTAATTTCCCGCCGGAGATTAGCAAGTTCCTGTCTTAGTTGCTCCAGCTTCAATATTTATGCATCATTAGAGGAAAGCGGAGAGGGGTCAGAGGTAGGCGCGTTGGGGCCAACCGGTTGGAGTGGGGGAGCACGAACCTCTGCATGGTCTGAAGGCTGGAGGGGGCTGGCAATCTCTTCATCATCTGAAATAACAATGGGTCCAACGACCCGAGAGTCTTCGGCCACACTAGGACGCACTCTCGCTGGAGGAGGCGCACCGTATAACGATCTAACCATGGCACGAGCTTCAGGTGTAAGAGCACCCCAACGAGCAGTTCTCTTGTATCTAACCATGGTTTGAGGCTTTGAGCAGTTGGGGCAGAGAGCTAGGTAGTGAGTAGTTAGGAGGTAGTGAGGAGTTAATAAGGATAGAGAGGTAGTGTGAGGAGTTAATAAGGACAGAGAGCAGGAGAGATACGCATCTGGTGATGATAAAGTCAATTGGTACAAATGAATTTAGTGTTTCTACTTTAAGAGCATATTTTTTTAAAATATCCGGTCCTAAAAGTCAATTATTTTTTTCAAATCAATTCAATTACTTTTAAGACCGACCTTTTATCGTGTATCCGGTCCTAAAACTCTTTTTTTCAATTCAATTACTTTTAAGACCGACCTTTTATCTTATATCTGGTCCTAAAACTCATTTATTTTTCAATTCAATTTTTTTTTTTCAAGTAAAAATTGTTTGTCAAAAAATATTACTTTTAAGAACGGATCTTTTACAGTATCCGCTATTAAAAGTTCATTCTTTTCAAGATACTCAGATAGCAGAGTCGTATCCTTCCCTATGTTGAAATGAATGATTCAGAGTCTCTTCGGCTTCCACATAAACTTCCCAACTAGGCGTCTCCTCGTATTCTGAGGAACTATGTGTATCCTTATTAATGTTTCCGGCGTTTCACATTATTCATGATGGGTTCTCTATTTAAACCTGTTGTTACTTTACTTTCTTCACATTCATCTCCATCTCCTCCTACAACCTCCACTGTAATGGCTGCTCCACCACCACGAGGTCCTCCTGCTCGGCGAAATCCTCAGCCACCTCCATATCCTCCTCTGTTGCCTCCGAACCCGAACTTCTACCAGATGATGCATCACATGATAGCCCGCGTCGATCATATAGACCGACGCTTGGGCCAACTGTTTCAGGTCTATCACGCCGTCAACAACAAGCTGAACGCGGTACTCGACGCCAATGACGTTGAATACCATACCTCTGATGACGACGTCTCCGACCCTTCCTTCCCCTCCGACAACGATGGGGAGGATTAGATATTTTTATGTTTTTTTTGTACTGCAGCAGAAAAAAAAATAAATTAAAATTTTTAGTTCCCAATCGCCTTGTACTTGTCTTTATGTTCTTTTTTTTCCGACAAAAAGGAAACAAACAAAACATTGTCCTCTTCGTGGTGATCAACATTAAAAATTTGCAGAATACAATTAACAGTTAAGACCATAAAAAAAACATTGTTTACCTTATTCGAATAAAAACAAACAGAGTGACGATTCTTCTCATGGTTGGACCATCGCTGTCGTCGATTTGACCTCCCCTTCTTTGAACATTTTCAGTGTCCTTTTCATTATCACCTTCTTTTTCCGACAAAAAGAAAAAGGACAAAGAAAAGGGACATCGATGATGATCTTCAAAAAAAGGAGAGGTAAAAACGAGGACAACGAAGCACAAAGCTTGAGAAGAACCCTAGAAACTCAGTTGTCTTGAACCCTAATGATTTGTCTGACAACCGAGTCACCAATTCTATTTAAAGGAAGACTATTAGGACCGGACATATATCAAATGAACGGTCCTAAAAGTTAAGCCATATTTTTTAAAAATAAACAAAAATTTGAATTTAGGAGCGGACAATTAACAAATATACGGTCCTAAAAGTCTTGGCAAACTTTTAAAATAAACGAAGACTTTTAAGACCTGACTCCTAACAAATATACGGTCCTAAAAGTCTAGCCATATTCTTTAGAATTAGACGAAGACTTTTAGGACCGGATATTTAATAAATATACGGTCCTAAAATTCTAGCCGTATTTTTTAGAGACTTTTAGGACCGGATATTTAAAATATACAGTCCTAAAAGTCTAGCCATATTTTTTAGAATAGACGAAGACTTTTAGGACCGGATATTTAACAAATATACGGTCCTAAAAGTCTAGCCATATTTTTTAGAATAGATGAAGACATTTAGAACCAGACTTTTAACAAATATACGTTCCTAAAAGTCGCGAATATTTTTCAGAGTCTCTTATGGCTCATTTACAACATCCGCCTGTACCTCAAATTTCAAGCACTAAATAGCTTTATCCACTATCCCATTCATTCAGAAACCCAAAATGGACACACAAAAATTGTTCGAAAAAATAGACAAATTTATTATTGAATTACATTGCGTTATATTTACAAATGAATGAATTGATCGAAAAAATAAACAAATGTACAGAAGGCTGTTGTTGCTACAACATATATTTACAAATGAATTGATTTAGGACATTAATTATAGTCCTGACTTTTTTACCTCATTATACAGATATTCACAAAACACATCGCGTATGTGCTCCACTTCATCATCAGAAAATGGCTGAGGACAGACAAACCTCTGTAACATCAAAGACAGAAACAGAAGTAACTTACGTGCATATTTCATATGTAACATTAAACCAGAGACTGAATTCAGCCATAAGATTTACCTTTGCAGGGAATTTAGTCATTCCTTTCGTCACAATATCATATATGTGTTTCATGACATACGGGCCACATAAGTTTGATTGTTTTGGTTGCCGACTTGTCTAAAAATAACAATAAATATATATAAGAGCATATATAGCTTACTGACCAAGTTCACAAGGCAGTTATACCAGTGTCCAAATATGTACTAACCTTTGGTTGGAACCATTTGTTGGAAATTATGCCCTAGGGGCAAGTCATTGTACTTATCAACGATCCCCATATGAATTGGGTAGTCGCAATGTCTTGCTAGAGGCCGCTTGCGACTTGTGGGCTAGTACAGTATTAGCCCGCTGCCAATCTCATGTGGGCCTGCAGGGTCGCACACAAGAATGGCCCAACACGAGCAAGAGTGTCCAGATTCATTGAATCTTAATGTGTTTAAGATTTAATGAATACTTATTTAATCTAGGATGTGTGTGTGTATATATATATGCATATATAAATATATTAAATTCGAAAATAATAATGATATTATTTATTGACAATAATATTATTATATATAGTATTTAATTTATTTGATAAATTAAATAACTATAATAAATTGAGATATTAAATCTCAGATTTAATTTTCGAATAAAGATATTGCATATCGATTTTAATTTGAACCGAGATATCGGATCTCATTTTAAATTAAATATAACGATATCATATCTTGATTTAATATTAATTAAATTCGAAATTAATATAATAATATTATTTAATAAAGATTATAATATTATTATATATAATATTTGTTTGTATTTAATTTATTTGATAAATTAAATATCTAAAACAAATAGAGATATTGTATCTCATATTTAATTTTCGAATAAAGATATTAGATATTTTATTTAATTTAAATTGAGATATAGTATCTCATTTAATTAAATAGATAAATATCATTTCTTGGATTTAATTTATAAAGATAAATTAAATCAGAAGGCTTTTAATTCGGATTAAATAAATAGATTAAATTAGATCTATAAGATAGATTTAATTAATATATTTTTTAATCCAGATTCAAAATTTGTTTTGAATATAATACGCCTACTAGGTTTAGAAAAACCTACGGGACATTTTGTCGAGCGTATTAGAAAGCCGCGAGAAACCCTAGATAGAAAATAGAGAGACGCACAGTTCAGAGGCGCTAGCACGCCTCCGTTCGTGTTTCTGAAGGCTGTTCGTGTGTATACCGGTAGAGGAAGGCGATTCTAAAGAGTCGGCTTCGTTGATTGAGAAGGTAGCCCACCAATTCAAATTGTTCTGCAAAGGTACGATTCGGAAACCCTAAACCTTGATTTAAACGCCGTTGAGCGATCCGCCTAAGGGATCCGTAATTTTTTTTACTCCGCTGCGTGTATGGATCCCAACACAGTGGCATCAGAGCCAACTCAACCGTGCGTTTAAATTAGGTTTTACGCGTGTTTATATATATGATATATATGCTAAAACCGATCTTTGTATGCGTTTGAATTACAAAACTCGCGTTAGGATTTCTACGGATAGCTAGTCGGATATTGCGGCAGTTCTCTTAATTGTTCAGATCGGACTGTGTGGCTGTTTCGCATGGATCTGAAACGTTCAGATCCGATGGTTCGTTATGGTTTGAAATTTTCGAGAGAAAAAAATCATTTTTTTTTTGAGAAATTATTTTCAAAAATAATATTTTATTTTGACTGATTGTCCGCGAGAATTTAAATCATGATATTATATTATATATTGTATATAATATAATGTAAATTACAGAATTTAAATCATGATATTATATTATATATAGTATATAATATAATATAAATTAGATAATCTAAATCATGATATTATATTGTATTTATAATATAATATAAATTAGAAAATTTAAATCATGATATTATATTATATATAGTATATAATATAATTTAAATTAGAGAATTTAAATCATGATATTATATTATATTTATAATATAATATAAATTAGAAATTTTAAATCATGATAAGATTAATCATAATATTTTATTTCATAATTGTATGACTTAATATATGTTGTGATTTACCTTTCAAATGTTGTTTGGGTATGGTGAACAACATGGCTCTAGAGTTTTACAATTGTTGTAAATTTTAAATATGGCATGCGAGCCATGCCTCTTTCTTTAAATACTCTGATGTACTTCTTTTGTTTTAGAGAAGTCCTCTCATTGGCTTGAGAGGATTTTAGGTTAAGGTTGAGCCATGTTGTGTCACAATTTTAATTATGTCTTGATTTGATCATTGCATAATTAATTTAGAATTTTAATTATGTTTTGATTAGATCACTCATAATTAATTTAGAATTTTAATTATGATTTGATTAGATCACCCATAATCAATTTAGAGTTTTAATTATGTTTTGACTAGATCACTCATAATTAATTTAGATATTATATGAGATACAATAGTGATTGTATTCATATAAGTATAATTAATAGGATTAATCTAATTATACCCTCTAAATAAAATCTTAAGTCATAATGCCACCAATAAATGAATACTTGTCAAAACCTAGATCGCCCATTTGTATGTTCCACCAAAGTGGATGCATCGAGTTATCTTGGTGAGACAAGAGTGAGTAATGGTGATACTCAATATTCATTATTGTCGACTTAATTGAGATTATCAAAACGGTTTTGGATCTCAAGGCATTAGATGGGATTAAACATGACACGTCATATGATGATTGAATCCCATAAAGATCTAAGAGTTACATATGATGTAATTGGCAAGGGGTTTGCCTACCTAAATAACTTAATTTAAGCGTCACCTTAGCGGACTTAAATTTAAGCCAAATATGGATCTTAGCCCACTAATTATAATGAGGGTTGTTAATTCAGTGGGAGGTTACTACTTAAACTTTGCATATCTTTAGTTGTAGAATCATGTAGTCTAGTAATACTTCAACACCATCAATGCGATCAGTCCTTAAGAAGGACGAACTTGATGAGACAAACTTTCTTGACATGTTTGGGAACTTAAGCGTTGATCCTAAACACGAAAGAAAAGAATATCTCTTCAATCAACCCATTCTGACGAGCTGCAGCTGCTGATCCAAGAGCTCTGACTAATGCTTATACAAAGCATAAGGATGACTCTGTGGATACAGGATGCCTGATGCTTGCCACTATGCTTCTAGACCTCAATAGAGATCTAGAACATGTGGAGGCCTTTGGGATGATTGTTCATCCTACGGAAATGTTCCAGTAACAGGCAAGGCAAGTGAGGTATGAGACCACAAAGGCCTTTCATTCCTGCAAGCTGGCTGAGGGTGCATCAGTTAGTCCTCATATTTTGAAGATAAGGGCTACATTGTTCACCTTGAGAGGCTTGGATTCCCCATGTCCTAGGAGTTAGCTACAGATGTGATCTTGAACTCACTCCCAGGAAGTTATGATAACTTTGTCATGGATTACAACATGGAGGAATCAATTTCTGAACTGCATGGGATGATCAAAATTGCTAAGCTGAGCCTTGGAGAGGCCCAGTTTTGTTTTGTCCGTTCAAAAAAGGAAGGGGTATGAAACCGAAAGCCAAGAAGGAAAAACCTCCGAAGGATAGAGTCTGCTTCTTTTACAATGAACTTGGTCATTGAAAGGAATTGCAAACTCTACCTCGAAGATCGGAGAAGAACAAGAAGGATAGCGGGGCTATCGCTTCAAGTATCTATGTCATAGATATTCGTTTTCTACTTCCTCAACATGGGTATTGGATACTACATGTGGATCTCACATTTGAATAAATGTAGGATCTCAAGGACTGTAGGAAAATTGAATGGACATATCTATGACATAACTAGTAAAAGGTTCAAGTCAAATGATTTGAATCCAACCTATCTATGGCATTGTCGTCTAGGCCATATAAATGAGCAACGCATTTCGAAACTCCATAAAGATGGATTTCTTAACTCATTTGATTTTGAATCAATTGATACATGCGAGTCTTGTTTATTGGGAAAGATGACAAAGGCACCTTTCTTGGACACGGTGAGAGAGCCACCAATTTATTGGGCCTCATACATACGATGTGTGTGGACCAATGAATACATCTGCCAGAAGAGGTCATTTGTACTTCATTACATTTATAGACGATTTCAGTAGATATAGATATATCTATTTAATGAAACATAAGTCGGAATCTTTTGAAATGTTCAAAATATTCCAAAATGAAGTGCAAAATCAACTTGGCAAAACAATTAAGACACTTCGATCTGATCGGGGTGGTGAATATTTGAGCCAAGAGTTCATTGACCATCTTAGGAGTTGTGGGATCGTCTCGCAACTTACTCCTCCAGAACACCTCAATGGAATGGTGTTTCGAGCGAGAGGAATCGAACTCTATTAGATATGGTTCGATCTATGATGCGTCAAACAGATCTTCCACCTTCCTTTTGGGGCAATGCCCTAGAAACAGCTGCTCACACCGAATCGTGTTCCGTCAAAGGCGGTTGAAAAGACACCATATGAGATATGGGTCGGGAAGAAACCCAGTTTGTCATTTCTTGAAATTTGGGGATATGAGGTTCACGTTAAACACTAAGCCTCTGATAAATTATCATCCAGATCCTCAAAATGCCTATTTGTGGGGTATCCTAAGAAAACTAAAGGATACTATGTCTACAATCCTACCGATCACAAAGTGTTTGTTATTCGGAATGGTGTCCTTTTCGAGAAAGAGTTCATCTCTAAAAGAGCCAGTGGGAGTAAGGTGAAACCTCGAAGAAGTTCGAGAGTCACCAGACAATGTAGAACCACAGATGGAAACCGGAGAAGACTCACAACAAGTTGTCGAGCCTACGCTAGTAACACAAGGCCCACGAAGGTCCGATAGAACACGGCTACAGCCTCAGAGATATGGATTTCTGATTACTGGAAGCCTTGATTTTTTGCTCATTGAGCACAATGAGCCAACTACCTATCGCGAGGCCATGGTGGGACCCAACTCCGAAAGATGGCTTAGTGCCATGAAGTCTGAAATGCAATCCTTGTACGACAATGAGGTATGGGCCTTAGTCGATCCACCTGAAGGTGTAAAAACCGTTGGGTGCAAGTGGGTTTTCAAAGACAAAACTAACATGGAAGGCAAAGTAAATATCTCCAAGGCACGACTGGTTGCAAAAGGATTCACTCAAACTCATGGTGTGGACTATGATGAAACCTTTTCCCCAGTTGCAATGGAAAAATCAATCAGAATCCTTCTTGCCATTGCATCGAGATCTTTGGAAGAGCTCTTAGCGAGAGCACCGTAGTTGATTCCGCAATAGAAGCCGAGTATATAGCAAGCATCGGATGCAAATGAGGAGGCCTTTTGGATTAGTAAGTTCATTAATGAACTAGGGGTGGTTCCTACCATCTCAAATCCAATAGACTTGTTCTGTGACAATAGCGGTGCTATTCCGCAGACCAAGGAGCCTAGGTCACATCAAAGGACCAACCATATACTCAAGCGATTTCATCTTATCAGAGAAATCAATGATAGAGGTGATACCAAAAAAAAAAAATATTATGCAAAGTACCAGGAGAAAGCAAGTCATTATACTTTAAACGTTAATGTTATTTAAAGAATTCTCCTTTAGTTATCATTTCATTTGCATGTTTATAGTGATAACTGTATCCTTGGATATATCTAATAGATTATCCTAAATGTCCTCAGTCGGTCATCTCCATGGGAGCAAAGATGAAATAAGACCGGTGTGACTTTGATGAGTATGGGGATACGAGTCAAAGTCATAGGAACTTGTAAGAGTACAAGGTCTTTGGACCGACCCACTATGAGAAAGCCGCATGGAATAAGTCATAAGCTTTTCTCATGTATAACCGCGTCACAACGCCCTTTGACCTGAGATCATCATGGATTCCTACATGATGAGTCGCTGGTCTTTGACCTAGTCAAAAGTCACCTTTGACCGGGTGATGATAAAGGCTAGGATCGGGATCGGTGGTTCTCATGCGGAGGAATGTGAGTGGTCAAGATGGGATTTGTCCCTCACATTTGTAGAGAGATATCTTGGGCCCCTCGATGAGTGAGTCGAGAAATGTATGGCCATACTACGATGGAAATGAGTTTCCATCTCAATTGTTAGACTACTCAAGAATCGAAAGTAATGGTCAAGAACAGAAGTTGACATTTTCCATGCCTCATCCTTGACCAAATTATCGCGTGACAAAAGGGACGTGACATGGTTGTACGATAGGTTATATCGCATAAACAATGACGTTGATCCTCTTACTAAGCCGCTTGCACAAGTAAAACATGAGCATCATGTTAGGGCAATGGGAATTAAGGTAATTAATGATTGCACCTAGTGCAAGTGGGAGTCTGTTGGAAATTATGCCCTAGGGCAAGTCATTGTACTTATCAACGATCCCCATATGAATTGGGTAGTCGCAATGTCTTGCTAGAGGCCGCTTGCGACTTGTGGGCTAGTACATGATTAGCTCATTGCCAATCTCATGTTGGCTGCAGGTCGCACACAAGAATGGCCCAACACGAGCAAGAGTGTCAGATTCATTGAATCTTAATGTGTTTAAGATTTAATGAATACTTATTTAATCTAGGATGTGTGTGTATATATATATATGCATATATAAATATATTAAATTCGAAAATAATAATGATATTATTTATTGACAATAATATTATTATATATAGTATTTAATTTATTTGATAAATTAAATAATTATAATAAATTGAGATATTAAATCTCAGATTTAATTTTCGAATAAAGATATTGCATATCAGATTTTAATTTGAACTCGAGATATCGGATCTCATTTTAAATTAAATATAACGATATCATATCTTGATTTAATATTAATTAAATTCGAAATTAATATAATAATATTATTTAATAAAGATTATAATATTATTATATATAATATTTGTTTGTATTTAATTTATTTGATAAATTAAATATCTAAAACAAATAGAGATATTGTATCTCATATTTAATTTTCAATTGAAGATATCATATAATTTGTTTAATTTAAATGGAGATATAGTATCTCATTTAATTAAATAGATAGATATCATTTTTCAGATTTAATTTATAGAGATAAATTAATTCAGAAGGCTTTTAATTTTGATTAAATAAATAGATTAGATTAGATTTATCAGATAGATTTAATTAATATATTTTTAATCCGATTCAAAATTTGTTTTGAATATAATACGCCTACTAGGTTTAAAAACCTACGGGACATTTTGTCGAGCGTATTAGAAAGCCGCGAGAAACCCTAGATAGAAAATAGAGAGACGCACGGTTCGGAGGCGCTAGCACGCCTGCGTTCGTGTTTCGAAGGCCGTTCGTGTGGATACGGTAGAGGAAGGCGATTCTAAAGAGTCGGCTTCGTTGATTGAGAAGGTAGCCCACCAGTTCAAATTGTTCTGCAAAGGTACGATTCGGAAACCCTAAACCTTGATTTAAACGCCGTTGAGCGATCCGCCTAAGGGATCCGTAATTTTTTTTTACTCCGCTGCGTGTACGGATCCCAACACCATTTAGGATCTTTGAGCTCATACCCATGCTTTTTTTTACCTCAATTTGGAAGGTTCTCATGCCACTATCATCAAAATCACAAATTTATCAATAATGATCACTGAAAATTCACAGCAGAGATTTCAGACAAGACAATCAAAATGAAATGCTTACTTGTTGATGGTCTCCTTCAACGTAGGCCCTGGATCGCCGTGAATGGAGCATAAGAAGATAACTATATGCATCTCCATGAACATGACGACCAACTGCCAGTGGTGGCTGTAAATTCACAGCAGCAAAGTACTCGGTGATATATATATGTAGCAGAATTAAGTGAATTGCAGACAATAATTGTGATATGTACCCTTGGTAGTATGGAAACAAGTACACCTTTCTTCTCACTTCAAACAACCTCTTTGATATGTACTGCTGTCTCAATTCCAAAGGTATTGATCTTGCATAGACTGGGCACAAGAATCCAAAATCATCGATTCTGCCCTGTTGAAACAGTTTATCATGCATTCACCTACAAGAATGACATTGATCAGGGAATTAGTATATATGTATGTGTGGCTAAGCGATGCATTTAAATTATGTAATCAAGGAAGAAGATACTTACTTTATAAACATTTGAATAATTGGACTAGTAACCTCCTGTCCAGGAAGTAGCAGGGACGTTACATCAACATTATCAATGTAAAGCGGTTGAGGATGAGGGAGGCCTACTACTTCATTGAAAGACCACGATTTATCTTTAAAATATCCGTTGGCTACCATATCGGATATTCTTTCCTCGGCCGTCAAGTTAGCAGTAGGGGATGGAACTTGAGGAGGGGATTGAGCTTGAGAAGGGGATCCCACTTGAGGAGGGGGTGGAGCTTGAGGAGGAGTAGAGACATCTACAAGCTTCATTGGCCAAGAGATGAAGGTTCCCTTGACATTACTCACAAGCTTCAGCTGATCAGTTGGGAGAGGGACAGGTGCATCAATGATCACCTCTTCAACTGACACTCTGACTTCATCATCAACCATTTGTTGGTGGTGTACAGTTGATCCCAAGTTGTGGACAGTCCCTTTAGCAACTAATAGTCTATGACTATCACGATCCTCCACATACAGGTGACAAGGTTGCTCTGACTGTTCAACAATGCTGCTCCCTCTAGTGCTCTGCTGCATATGTGCAGCTGAAGGTATCAAGGGAACACTGGTCTCTGGCCAAGAGCTCAGGAGACACTTCATTTTCTGATTAATCTCCTCCTTCATCTTGCTCATCTCATCTTGAAACTTTGCCCTCAATGTAGCTTCTCTGGCCGCAAGCTACTGATCCATCTCCTCCCAGGTAACCATACTTTGTCTGTGGCGTTTAGATTTACCAAAGTATTGCTTTAGGCCTACCCGTCCTCCAATCCCCCTTACACGGCCCGAGTGATCTGGTTTTCCGGTTGCAACGGTCAGAACATCATTCCTCCCGTCCGATGCAAAAGATCCCTCTGCTTCTTTCTTTTTAAGATCTTCCTGTAAGAAACAGATAACGAGAAGCTTAGTAATGAAACATGTTTAGTAAGTAAAAAATAACAATATCGATACTTACAATCTTTCAGCAACTACATTTTGCCGAATATACAACCACAACTCCTCGCGACGTATTGGAGATGGCTGGTCAACTACCGCAGAAGGATTGGATTCAGCTTCATCTTCCAATCTCTTCTACTTGGCTGCCATCAAATCTTTTTCGGCCTTTTCATATCCGCCACGAGAAGCCCTGTGTGGGCAATCATTATTTCTCCCGATCTTCTGTGCTTTTTCCCTTCTTTTCTGTGAATCAGGATTGAAAACAACTATCAATTATGAATTTCAGCCATGTCACTAACAGAAATTAGAGAACTTTTGCTTGATATGAACGTCAAATATTAGTCAAATTCACTTCATCAAGTTTCAACATTTTATTTAAGGAAGATGTAGCATTGTAGAAGAAATTGGGAAAAACAAAGGAAAGGGAGTTGCAGAATTGCTGCCAACTCAATCAATTCATTCATTCATCATAACTGGTTCCTACACATATTAGAATAACTAACTAACTACTTGCACTAAAACCATTACACAGTTAACATACTAACTAACTAACAGCAACGTCTAACCATTACACAGTTTACATATCAGACTTGCATGAAACTAGGACATGCTCCTCTGATGTAGGACAAAGGCAGGAAATGTATACTTCTATTCACACACCAAACCATTTAACTAACAGGATTAGATGAACACAATAACATTCACATATCCGCACAGATTAATAAGAAAACAAAAGGGCAAACAAAACTAAATATAAACTCACTAGAGCTTCAGGAGTGGTCCGCAGCTGAACAAATTGTTGCCAAGTTTGTTCATCAATAAATTTGTAATTGTCCCAGGGTTTATGGTCAGGAAGAACCTCGACAAAAAGATACATGTTAGCTAAAAAGGTCTTAAACTTCCACCACCGATCAGCACAATAAGACAATGTTGAGTCTTTCAACTTCTCAGAGTCAGGGACGATGTATGTAAGCCGGATAGTGTCCCAAATACGATCCTTTACTGTGCTTTGGTCCACATTTTTCCACTCAGCTGCCAAGATGCTAACCTTGCTGCGTACTAGACAGCTGACAAAACTAGTATATGTGCTTTTATTAGGACCGACAAGTTGCGAATTTTCATCAAACTGAATCTCGAGCTTCATCCTAGAATTCTGACTAAGGGATACATCCATCATTCATGTGACGCTTCTACCACGGCGTGCATGACGCTGAGGAGGCTCATTGTGAGATGAAGAGGGTTCGTTCTGACCCATATCAGTCAAACCAATACCTGGCGTTCCAAGAACACGAATGGAATCATTTTCACCATGCATTTTCAAGACAGTAAGAGAGGAATGCCTGAGCAAATGAGGGAGTAACAGAGGCTAATGGTACGTGGGCGAGGAAGAGAGGTAATGCAACAGGAAGGGTTTCGCAACGTGAACAGGGGTTCTTCAGTGAGAGTGACAAAAGCTTCCGCGTGAAGAAACATATATTTGGCGCCTCATTTTTAAGATCGGACAAATTAGTATACACGGTCTTAAAAGTTAACCTTTAAGACCGGTCTTTCTATAACTCTTGTCTTAAAATTAATTAATTTTTTATTTAAAATTTAGTACCGGCCTGATTTTATGTCCGGTCTTAAAAGTCTAACTTTTAAGACCGGTCTTTTCAGAACTCGGTCTTAAAATTAATTAATTTTTTATTATGACTTTAGTACTGGACGTAATTTATGTCCGGTCTTAAAAGTCTAACTTTTAAGATCGGCTACTATATATGTTCGTTCTTAAAACTTTAATACCTTTATATTTAAATTTTTCCGTATTATTTTGGAGTGTAGAAAATATAAGTCTGGCTGTATGAGATTTCTCCATAAAGTAATTGATATTTCAATTTTTTTAATAACATTTTTAAGACCGGTTGTTTTGTTAACAGGTCAGGATAAGACCTATGAAAAATGATCCGGTATAAGAAGTTCTTTATATTTACAAAACAGCCACCGGTCATACCTTTAAGATCGGGTCGTCAATAGTCCGGTCTAAATGAGGCGGTCTTAAAAGCCTTTTTTTGTATAAGAAGTTCTTTATATTTACAAAACTGCCACCGGTCATACCTTTAAGACCGGGGCGTCGATGATCCGGTCTAAATGAGGCGGCCTTAAAGCCCTTTTTGCACTAGTGTCATGTGGGCCTGCAGGGTCGCACACAAGAATAGCCCAACAATAGTGTCCAGATTCATTGAATCTGAGATATATCTAATATCTAATCAATACAACATTTACTCTAGGATATATATATATATATATATATATATATATCTGTGTGTGTGTGTATGTGTATATGTATATAATTTTGAAATTAAATAATAATAATAATAATATTATTTAGATAACGATATTATTATACAGTATTTGTTTTGTATTTAATTTATTTGATAAATTAAATAACCAAAATAAATGGAGATATCATATATCTAATTTAATTTGAATTGAGATATAGTATCTCAGATTTAATTAAATAGACAGATATCATATCTCAGATTTAATTTTCGAATAGAGATATCATATATCTGATTTAATTTCAATTGAGATATAGTATCTCATATTTAATTAAATAGATAGATATCACATCTCAGATTTAATTTATAAAGATAAATTAAATCAGTAGGCTTTTAATTTGGATTAATTTAATAGATTTGATTAGATCTGTTGGACAGATTTAATTAAGGGTAATGGAGCAAAAATACACATGTGCTTTACCCTTAGGAGCGCCAAGCACCATATGCTTTTTTTGGGAGAAAAAATACACATGTGATTACATTTTAGGAGCAAAAAGCACACCACCGTTAAAATCTAACTTAACAGTGCATTTGCAACAGAAAATTCCATATTTACAACAGAAAATGCCATATTTACAACAGAAAATGTCATATTTACAACAGCATTTAAACACCTAAATTTTGAACATAGAAAGGTCATTTACAAAAAAAAAACTATATTTACAACAGGAAGTGCTATATTTACAACAAAATTTAAAATCTGGCCATATTTTATAACACATGTGTATTTTTGCTCCTAAAATGTAACCACATGTGTACTTTTGCTTCCAAAAAAAACATATAGTGTTGGGAGCTCCCGAGAATAAAGCACATGTGTATTTTTGCTCCTAAACCCTTTAATTAATATCCAAATTCAAATTCAATGTTAATTGAGATTAGTCTTGAATATTTTAATACAGCCCAATTAGGGTTTTAGAAACTCTATAAAAGATATTGATCTAGTCGTATTAAGAAAATGAACCAATAAGTCGCGAAAGAAATCCTAGAGAGAAAAACGTGAGACACAAAGTAAGAAGGCGCTAGCATGCTACCGTATGTGTTGGAGAGCTGTTCGATGTGGATACCGGTAGAGGGAGTGGATTCGTAGAGTCGGATACTAGAGATTGATCGAGCAAGAAGGTGTTAGCCCACGAGTTCTCAAGGCATGCTAACCAATTCGAATAGGTACAATTTTTCTTAACTAACCCAATTTAACACCGTTGATAGATCCTCTTAAGGAGATTCGTAAAAATTTAATGGATGAATTCCTTTCGTTGCGTGTACGGATCCCAACATTGATACCATATAAGCAAAAATTATTATGTAAAAATTAGAAATAGAATTTTAATACCAGAACATATACATATACATATACATACATACGTACGTACATACATACATACATACATACATACATACATACATACATACATACATACATACATACATACATACATACATACATACATACATACATACATACATACATACATACATACATACATACATACATACATACATACATACATACATACATACATACATACATACATACATACATACATACATACATACATACATACATACATACATACATACATACATACATACATACATACATACATACATACATACATACATACATACATACATACATACATACATACATACATACATACATACATACATACATACATACATACATACATACATACCTACCTATGTATGTATGTATGTATGTATGTATGTATGTATGTATGTATGTATGTATGTATGTATGTATGTATGTATGTATGTATGTATGTATGTATGTATATATATGTATATATACATAGATGTAAATGTGTGTGTGTGTGTGTGTGTGTGTGTGTGTGTGTGTGTGTGTGTGTGTGTGTGTGTGTGTGTGTGTGTATACATACATACATATATATATATATCCTCTCTGAGTTGAGCATTTTTTGTTGGTTGAAAAAGTTTGAGTAGGAATTTACTCCCCAGGTCATTTCAAGACGTGATGGAGTTAGCCGGTAGGTTGTTCAGCCACGTCCGAGCCTTGTTTAATTCGAAAGGTGTCGGGAGTGACTCCTGGAATAACAAATGAGTCGCAAACTTCGATGAATGACTTGAGATGCAGATGAGGGTCTTCAGACGGTAGTGCTTGATGAGTGCTAATTATGCCATGTTTTCCTTATCATATGTGATTGTTTTGCATAGTGAATATGAGCTTAAAAGCATTTAACCTGAGAAAAGATGTCATAATTCATGCATATAGGGAAATATAGGGTGGATCATATAAATCATTATGAAAGCATAATTATCCAATGCATGTGCATAAAAGAAGGCAAATTTAAGGGTTTATTGTGAACGCACATGACACGACCGATACAATGATATAGCATCGGGTCTACCATATCAAGCTGCAATACAATGCAACCCATATGTTATAGCAGTGTAAGTGAAGCAATGATATGCGCAAAATGTTCTGACTTTTCCTCGAGGCTGTTTCAGGAAATAAGTGTAGGTCAATGGACAGACGTTAGTTCATGGTTAGATTGCTAATTGATTAGCTTAGAAGATGCGAAGGATCAAAGATTGAGATTTGGAGATTCCCGCAGTATCAGCAGAATCAATCTACCAAATTTAGAAAGTTGGACCAGTTGGACCTGATAGATTTGGAAAGGCCTAACTCACTGAACTTACGCCATAAGTAAACCGGACTATAAAAGGAAAAGACGACCAACCCTAAAGACATCGAGTCGTTGAGAGTCAAAAAGAAATTCCTATTCGGCTAGGCTCGAAAGAAGAGTGAGAGAAGTACGAAGTACAAGAACTCTGAAAGAACCCAGCATCCTTCCTTGCAGTGAGACGGAGACAAGAAGACATGGAGTTGTCAAGTGACAGGCTTCTCCCACGCCGTCGAACCCTCCGACGATCTTTCTGTTTATTTCTTTGATTTTTTGTTTACTTTTTGTCATGGTCTATTCCACTATGATTTGTTTGGTGATCCCTCATCAGTCATGAACTAAATTTCCTATGGCTGAGTGAGGATGGATTCCTAAGTGTAGAATGAACCCATTTTGTTAGTTCTTAATTTAATATATTCAATTTGTTTATCAGTATTTTAATCTCTTGTCGGTTAGCGGAAGTTAAAGGCTAAATCAGTGGCCTTGACTTACTGGAAGGGAGTCGGGGTTAGACATCTGACAGGCAGTGCTTGCTAGGCAAGCTGGTGCAAAGCTTGACTTATCATTGTTGGCTTCAGGAATGGGTCTACCGCTCATAACCCTAACACCTTGATTTGGAAGGATAATCTGAACTAGAAAATCGCCATAGGCATATGGGAGAAGTATAGTTAACATTGTACGTATAGGACGCAGAAGCTTCTATATAATGTAGTGGTGGGTTAATTGTGAAAATGAAAGGGAATCACCAAGAGGAAGTGAATTGGGGATTTTAAAATTCTTTTCAATTACCCGTGCACCCTAGATGAAGCTGAAAGTAAAGAGATAGGGAAGAAGAGCTTGACACAGAAAGTTTATCCTGGTTCGGTCCTAACTCTTGACCTACGTCCAGTCCCCAGACTCTCTGGGTTTTTCTACTATCACTCAATTCAGATACAGACTCTGTACTCAAGGATTATCCTCTCTCTAGGATACACTCCCCCTTACAAGTTGTAATCTGAAATCCCAATCTCCAAGTCCCCTTGACTTGAGATTCTTACAATGATTGAAATATATGTGTGTAAACTCTCTCACAGAGTAATTATTGATAAACACCGAAGTTCTAAGTATGAAGGATACTTTATGCTTGTTGTGTGTCTTGAAGATTTGTATCCAGCTCTATATATAGTAGCAAATTGTCATATGACCGTTACTTTTCAATTCGGCATATTCTCCATTTGAAATTCTAGCTGTTGAGGATATGGAGGAAGAGCATAGCCGTTGTTTCATAGTGTCCTTTGAATTTCCGGTGATTGCTTTTTGCTTTGAGGATCCTTAGATGTTTCTCCTTAATTAATTCGTTCTGAGTGGAAGCTGTAGCAATTGTTTCCAAGTGGGAAAAAGACATTCTCTTGATTGATTCTTTTTCGTCAATCATCTTGAGGTTACCTGAAACTTACTGGAAATAGATTGATTAAATATAGATATGAATCCTTTAAATGAATGTAATCAATTCACACAGAAATGGTAAATTATAATTCAAACTAAACAGGATGAAATCAGTAACGATCATTTGTGCTGACGACTCAAACTCGAGTTCGCCAAGTCAGGCTCGAGTTTGTAAGGCACTTTGAGTATCAGGTTCATCTTCTGTGAGGAGCAAACTTTGGAGTTTGATGTAAACTCTGGAGTTTATAAATTTTCTCATCATGTAAACTCGAGTTCATAAAGACAGGCTCTAGTTCGAAGCATTGCTGAGCATTTGTCGGGGGAGCACCTGAAATCACATTTCACAAACTAGGCAGGCTCAAGTCCATTAGTGATTAGGCTTGAGTTTAACACTATTCATGCCTAAAAGTTTTAGTCATTAAAAAACGTGAGCTGGAGCTCAAATATGAACTCTGGAGTTTGTACATTTGCTTTACTCATTTTCATTGACCAGGCTCGAGCTCATAATGTCAGGCTCGAGTTCGACTTTGTTTATGTCAAGGCTTTCCAGAGAGAACTGGAGGTTTGAGTATAAACTCTGGAGTTTGTAAATATAGAAAACTTGGAAGCTCTCTGCCAAGGGAAAACTCGAGCTTGCAATAACAGGCTCGAGTTTACACGTTTTGTAAACTCTTCTTTGTTTGTCAAACAACAGAGTAAACTCTACACAAGAATGTTAGGCTTGAGTCCATATCTTGAGGCTCAAGTTTGCATCAATTATCAACCATAGAAAATAAGCAAACTCTACACAAAATATAAACTCTGTAGTTTAAAGAGATGGTTTTTCAATTGGAAAACTTTTCCCGCTAGAGGCAAACTCGAGCTTGTTTATACAGGCTCGAGTTTACACATATGTAAACTCTTTAAAATCATACTCTGGAGATTTAGGCTGGAGCTTATGTATTCAAGCTCGAGTTCTAAACGCTGAAATAGCCTGATTTGCTCTCTGTTAGCAGCAAACTCGAGCTTGCTTATCTAGGCTCGAGTTTGCGATGACAGAATGTATTTGAGGAGAAATTGAATCATTTGGCTTATCAAAAACATTCATACTTGTTTACAATTGTTATTAATCATCAAAACACATAGAGAACTAACAAACTGAATAACAATGTGAAATGCAGCTATGCTGCAGCATTGCGGAAGCTGTGTAGTATAATTTCTATAGCAATGCGTCAACGCAAACTAGGGGACTGATGTATGATGATTGAATATTATTACACTTATTTGTATCTCTTGGTGAATAAATTTAGGAATGTTTGATTGATAAATCATGGATTTTGTTACTTAATTGGTCTTTGAGCTTTTAATTGGATTGAACTCATTTATTATGATTAAATTCCATATTTACAATGATTTAGTATTTTCGCCATAACTTTTGATCTAGATATCCGATTAGCCTGATTCTTCTTTCCTTTTTTAGATGATTCATAGATCTACAATTGTTATGAAGACTTGGAAGACTGATTCGGACAAGAAGATGGAAGAAATTGGAGCTAAAGATAGATGCATTTTTCTGGATTTTTATTTTGCCCGAATTTTGTAATAAAAGACCAATCTTTAGAGATTTCCTATTTATTAGAGGTTTCCTATTTGTTAGAGGTTTCCTATTTTTTAGAGATTTCTTATTTATTAGAGGTTTCCTATTATTAGGGGATTCCTATTTTTGTTTAGTCATCTCTCCTATATAAGGAGGTTAGATGGTGGCTACAAAGACATTCTCAATATTATATATTCTACATTACGTCTTTTATGATTTTTAGAATAAATTAGAAGCTTTTTATTTTCTTTGAGTTGTTCATCATGTTCTTCTTCATCTTTTCTTCTGTGTTTTTCCTAGCCATGTTTGGCTAAGCTTTTGTGGTTGACCCATGGATTGAGGATTCTGTGAATCCAGAGGGCCTGCACTTCAATCGATTATGATTGTGGAATGAGTATTAGATTTAATACCTAGATTGATATCCCAAGGACATAGGTCGGACCAGGTTCTAAGAGAGCGTTGTGCGATCGCACAACGAGCTCGCCACGTGTTCGATCAAATGCTAGGCGATCGTCTAGTCGAGGGAATATTTGGACAAATGCAGATATTTCGGTTTGTCTAGAATCAATCACAAGTTTGGTTATTATCTTTTTGTCCGATGAAGGTTATGGAATTCCAATTCTGGGTTAATCATTTTTTATCTAATTAATCTCGTTTTCTTATTTTCTATTTTATCTTTGCTTCATTTAAATTACATTTCTATTTTAGTTTATTAATTTAAAAATAAAAAACCCAATCCCCCCTTGTTTTCATTTCACTTGCATGACACTTAGATTACTTAGGATTCAATAAAAGGCTCCTCGAAAAGAGAGAACGATCCTAGGTTTGCCTATATGCAATCCTTGGTTAATTGTTGATTGTGGACCCCAAGGCTAATGACAAAAGGTCTTCATCAAATGGCGCCGTTGCCGGGGATTGAACCCGGGTCACCCGCGTGACAGGCGGGAATACTCACCACTATACTCATCAAATGGCGCCGTTGCCGGGGAGCTAAGTAATTGGCTCCCTAGGTGATTTAATTGTCAAATTCACAAAAAAAAAAAAAAAAGTTAATTCATAGCATACTTGCATATTTTATCATTTTTTTGAAAAAAAAAATTCTCCTTTTCTTTTTCACTTGCATTTGTATTTTTTTAGATTCCTTTTCTTAATTTTTATTGTTAGAAAGTTATCTTGTGAACCATTGGGAATTAATTGTATTGAAATTTCATGGCTTGGTTTTATGGTAATCATGATCTACCTTTCAATTCTCACTCTTTTATAGGAAATCAAGAATGTGATGGTCCATTCTACCACCAATACCATGAACCATACCAACAACCTCCATTCCAACAATATCATCAACCCTCTCACTTAACATAGCATCCTTCATTTCATCCCACTTCCATACCATGCCATCCATCTCATGAATCCCTATATCCATTTGAGCCACCTTATGGACCTCATTCTCAACCATGTGTGCCCAACCAAGAACCTTCCATTTGTGAAGTCATTGGAGATTTCCATTTGTGAAGTCATTGGAGATTTCCAAAATCAAATGACCATATGTTATTCTGATTCTCGAGAATGAGATTGAATTCTCGAGAATTGGACCTATTCTCGAGTACCCACAATTGATTCTCGAGTATGCGTAATCTGCCACAACTTCACTTCTGGATATAACATCATTCTCGAGAATGAGTAAGTCATTCTCGAGAATGGAAGTGATTCTCGAGAATAAGTAAAAGATTCTCGAGAATGATCATATAAAAATTAAATCGTCTTATGTCATGTGATTCTCGAGAATGAGATTGTAATTCTCGAGAATGGCAATGATTCTCAAGCACAAGCAAAATATACTCGAGAATGCTAAGTAAATATGAATGATCTAAACTGCTTTACATGATTCTCGAGAAAAAGAAATTAATTCTCGAGAATGACAGTGATTCTCTAGAATGAGCCATGGATTCTTGAGAATGCTCAATGAATATTCAAATTCCTTCCTGACTCATGATTCTCGAGTATGTTAGCTTATCTCTCGAGAATGGAAGCAATTCTCGAGAACTCTCTCATGATTCTCGAGAATGCTAAGTGAATCAATATGATGATCAAATATTTCCTATTACATGATTCTCGAGAGTGTCGAATTGATTCTCGAGAATGGAAGCAATTCTCGAGAATGTCTATCATTTACAAAAATTGATTAATGTCTGATTCTCGAGAATGATGACTCAATTCTCGAGAATGGCTTCATTAATCTTCACGACAAATCTTCTGGCCATAGGATTCTCGAGAGTCAAATGATCAATTCTCGAGAACTCTTTCAGCATTGCTTTCTCTTCTTCTGGTCTTTAAACTGATTCTCGAGAATGATTAGAACAATTCTCGAGAATGTTTTTCTGAAAAACTTACGATGAATGTACGCTACCTAAATCTCTCCTGGAATTTCATGGGCTATTCTCTAATGTTTATTACTCATCTTTAAACTCACTTATATCATATCTAATCATTCTTTGGTTGAGTTTTAAAGTGATTAACCAGGTTAAATTTGAATTCAAGCGAAAGGCAATCCAACGTGGTAGTGCATTAAATGTAAGTCAGAGAAACAGAGCAACATTAGGAATAAGCAATCGCAGCAGACGAAAACATTCTTTCGAGGAACACTTATTCCAGCTTGCTTCTGATTATCTCTCTCTACAAGGTCGTCACCGCCGAGAACATTTAATGCAGTAACGTTCGAATATTCTCAACCATTCTGCTTCTGTGTCTAACGGAAATACAGAGAGTCACAACGGCTATTTCTTGAAGCCTCTCAACAGCATTAATGTCGTTCACTATAAAAGGCCATCGCATTCAATTTTGCCAACCACTGAAACTTTGTGCATTCAATTTGTTCAACCACTTTTACTGTTTCATCAATTACTCTGAGATTAGTGAGCTTCAGTGATTATCATATTTACTCATTAAGTGAGGAATCAAACACCATTTTCATTTGTATTAGTTCAAATCTTAACGTTGTGGAACCTTAAGTGTGGGTGTATGAATTACAACTTGTAAGGGGGAGCGAGTCCGAGAGCGATAGGATTGTCCTGATACAGAGTTTGTAATTGTACTCATTTGAAAGGATAGTGAAATCCCAAGGTGTGTTTGGGGACTGGATGTAGGTCGTTGATTTAGACGGAACCAGTATAAACTCTGTGTTCATTATCTCTTTTCTCAGTCTCTGCTTTTCGATCATTCTGAGTGTGAATTTCGTTTGGAACAAAAATCTTTATAATCACCTATTCACCCCCCTCTAGGTGATATTTCACCTTCACATACTTGACCAAATTATCGCGTGACAAAAGGGATGTGGCATAGTTGTATAATTGGTAGTATCATATTATCGATCCTCATATGAGTTGGGTAGTCGCGCACGCGCGTGCACACACACACACACACACACACACACACACACACACACACACACACACACACACACACATATATATATATATTCGAAAATAATAATAATGATATTATTTATGTAGATAATAATAATATTATTATTTGTTTTGCATTTAATTTATTTGATAAATTAAATAACTAAAACAAATTGAGATATTGTATTTCAGATTTAATTTAAATTGAGATATTGTATCTCAAATTTAATTAAATAGATGGATATCATATCTTAGATTTAATTTATAAAGATAAATTAAATTAGCATGCTTTTAATTTGGATTAAATAAAATAGATTGGATTAGATCTGTTGGACAGATTTAATTAATATTATTTTAAACCACATTCAAATTTCAAAATTAATCAGGATTAATTTTGAATATATAAAACGCCTATTAGGGTTTGAAAGCCGCGAAAAAACAAAAACCCTAGAGAAGAGACACTGAGACGTTGAAGGCATTAGCACGTTGCCGTCGATGTTGGAGTTCTATTCCGTGTGGATACCGTTAGTGGGAGTGGATTCATTCAGTTGGCTCTTGTTGATAGAACAAGACAGACACGAGTAACCAAGGTACGATTTTGAATCCGAACAGTTCGACAGCGTAGGAGAAGCCTGTC
Organism: Acacia pycnantha; assembly: GCA_025563575.1. Classification (NCBI taxonomy): domain Eukaryota; kingdom Viridiplantae; phylum Streptophyta; class Magnoliopsida; order Fabales; family Fabaceae; genus Acacia; species Acacia pycnantha. The sequence goes on from JAMWYP010000248.1 coordinate 133,527, forward strand.
ACATGACAACTCCACGTCTTCTCGTCTCTGTCTCACTACAAGGAAGGATTCTGGGTTTCTTCTAAAACTCTTGTGCTCCGTGCGTTCTCTCACTCTTCGTTTGAGTCTAGCGAAATAAGAATTTCATTGACTCTCTAACGACTTGATAATCTTTAGGGTTGGTCATCTTTTCCTTTTATAGTCAGGGTTCCTTGTAGCATACGTTTAGTGAGCTGGGCCTTTCCAAATCTTTTAGGCCCAACTGGTCCACTTTCCAAATTCGGTTGAGAAATTCTGTTGATATTACAGAATTCTCCAAATCTTAACTTCGATCTTCCGCAACTTCTAATTCCATGTGTCAGCAATCAACCGTTGTCTAACATCCGTCCAACGACCTATAACTAATTTCTTGAAACAACCTTGAGGAAATGTCAGAGTACATAGCGCATAGCATCGACTCACTTACGCTGCTATAGCATTCGGTTTGCATTGTATTGTGGCTTGTTATGGCTGGCCCAATGATATAGCATTGTATCGGCTATGCTATGTGCTTTTCACATTAAACCTCAAACTTGTTCTTTTCTTATGCACATGTATGGGATGCTTGTTCAATTACCATAATTTGTGAGATTCACCCTACATTTCCCTATATGCATGAATTATAACATATTTGCTCAGCTCAGATGCATTTAAGCTCATATTTACTATACAAAACATGCACAAATCATTGGGAAAAACATGGCAAAAATAGTTCTCTTCAACTACCTTTGTCAATTGGAAGATCATCCTTGTTCATGATGAGACATTCTTCTAATCGAAGAAGATCTAGTTGTTATTGTTTGCACTTTGGCTCACGTTCAGGAGATTATCACAAAGTCCTTCCATGTAGTAAACATCTTTAATCAGGGGTCCTTCCTTTTTACCAATTTCACCAATTCCAATGATCTTTCCGGTTTGGTTTCTCCCAAAGGTTACTTTGCCACCATCCTTTGCTTTCATTGCCACGAACTTGCATGAATCTCCCGTCATGTGTTTAGAGCATCCGCTATCAATATACCACTTATTGGTTTTTGATGCTCTCAGACAAAACTGCAATTGAGACAATGTCAAATCTTAGGTACCCATCTTTTCTTGGGTCCTTTTGGGTTATTTTGAGCCTCAGGGAAAACATAGGTTCCCTTAGGTATCCACTAATAGTTTGCAATAGGTTTATCTCTTCTTTCTTTCTTATGAAAGTAGGATGAAGTATTATGCCCTTTTCGATTGCAGTAATTATAGTGAGCAAAGGGGTTTGAAGAATGAACGGATTTCTGAAAGTAGTTCAAATAAGATTTTCCTCTATTTTCTTTTTCCCTTTCTTCTTATAAAAAATAGGATTGCAACCTATGCCCGATCGATCATTTGTAAACCTTTGATCTTTCAAGATCACATTGAGCATTTCATTACCTTTAGTGAACTTCTCAAGTGTTTTCATAAGATAAGCATTTTTTGTTTCAAGATCAGGACATATTTTGCAAATCATGTTTTTGCAAGATAGAAGAGAATCTTTAACTTGTTTTTCAAGAAGTTTGATTTTCCTCTTAGAGGCAATAAGTTCTTTTGCAATTTTTTTTTAAATTCAGAATGTAACTCATTGTATTCAGAAAGCAGTTCATCATAGGTAGGTTCAGAATCATATACCTCATCGGTGTTTTCAGGTTGCTCTTCTTCTGCAACTAGGCATACATTAGCAACCTCTTCTTCTTCCTCACTTTGTTCTTCATCTGAGGAGTTGTCTCCCCATATAGCAGACACATAGGCTTTCATCTTGAAATGATTGAATTTCTTTTTCTCCTTTTCTTTTCCTTTCAGCTAAGGACATTCCGATTTGTAGTGTCCCAGCTTCTCACACTCGTAACAGATGATTTGTTCTGTATCTTTGAACTTGCATATGTTACTTGAGCTTCCTTTCTAGAGTCAATTTTTGAAGCCTTGATCCTTCTTATAAAACTTCTTGAATCTTCGCACGAACATGCTCATTTCATCATCATCGTCATCATTTTCTTCGTCTTTAACCTCCTTCTCTTTCACAGCATAGAGGGCAATACCTTTGCTTTTATTGGTGTTGATTTTGTCCAAGCCCTTCTTGAATTTTAGTTTACTTTCGTATTTAGATAGGCTTCTAAACAGAGCAGCAACTGAAGTCATTGATTCACCATGGGCATCTTTGATTGCTATGACTTTGGCTTCCCAATCTTTCGTTAGGACATTGAGAATTTTTCTAAAAATTTACGGATCACTTAGGTCGATCGCTCAACCGCGTTTAGATCAAGGTTAGATTTCAGAACCGTACCTATACAAGCTTGCTTGCGTTCCGTTCTCGTTTGTGTTAGTTCTCTATGTGTTTTGATGATTAATAACAATTGTAAACAAGTATGAATGTTTTGATAAGCCAAATGAGTCAAATACATTTTGCCATCGCCAAACTCGAGCCTAGATAGGCAAGCTCGAGTTTGCTGCTAACAGAGAGCATATCAGGCTATTTCAGCATGTAGAACTCGAGCCTGAATATTTAAACTCCAGCCTAAATCTCCATAGTATGTTCTTAAGAGTTTACAAATGTGTAAACTCGAGCCGGTATAAACATGCTCGAGTTTGCCATCTGGCGGGAAATGTTTTCCAATTGAAAACCATCTCTTTAAACTACAGAGTTTATATTTTGTGTAGAGTTTGCTTATTTTCTATGATTGTTAATTGATGAAAACTCGAGCCTAACATTCTTGTGTAGAGTTTACTCTGTGGTTTGACAAACAAAGAAGAGTTTACAAAACTTGTAAACTCGAGCCTGCTATTGCAAGCTCGAGTTTTGCCCTTGGTAGAGAGCTTCCAAGTTTTTCTTCATCCACAAACTCCAGAGTTTATGCTCAAACCTCCAGTTCTCTGTGATAAGCCCTGATATAAACAAAGTCGAACTCGAGCCTGACATTATGAACTCGAGCCCTGTCATTGAAAGAGAGTAAAGCAAATGTACAAACTCCGAGTTCATATTTGAGCTCCACCACACTTTCGAATGAATAAATCTTTTAGGCATGAATAGTGTTAAACTCGAGCCTAATCACTAATGGACTCGAGCCTGCCTAGTTTGTGAAATATGATTTCAGGTGCTCGCCCGACAAATACTCAGTGATGCTTCAAACTCGAGCCTGTCTTCATGAACTCGACTTTACATGATGAGAAAATTTACAAACTCCAAAGTTTACATCAAACTCCAGAGTTTGCTCCTCACAGAAGATGAACCTGATACTCAAAGTGCCTTACAAACTCGAGCCTGACTTGGCGAACTCGAGTTTTAGTCGACAGCACAAATGATCGTTACTGATTTCATCCGGATTAGTTTGAACTAAAAACTTACCATTTCTATGCGAATTGATTACATTCATTTAAAGGATTCATATCTATATTTAACCACTCTAAATCCATAAAGTTTCAGGTATTAGTTGGATCAACCAGCATTGATTTCACACGACAATCAGAACCTCTACAATGAAGAAGAATTCACGCGTCTGGAAATCAATCATCTGAAATTCAGGAAAGATTGTGAACCCAACGGCTATAATCCTCAACAACTTGAATTTCAAATGAAGAATATGCAGAATTGAGAAGTAACGGTCACATAACAATTGGCCACTATATATGGAACAGATTAAAAACTTCAAAGACACAAGAAATCAAGCAGAAACGAAAAGCAAGCTCAATAGTTATTTATACTTTCAGTTTTCTTTCTGTATTGTGTTTGTGATACTTAGAACCTCAGTTTTTATCAATATCTACTCTGTGAGAGAGCTGTTATACATATTATTCAATCATTGTAATAATCTCAAGTCAAGGGGACTTGGAGATTGGGATTTCGATTACAACTTGTAAGGGGGTGTATCCTAGAGAGAGGATAATCCTTGAGTACGATTCGTATCTCGAATTAAGTGATAGTTGAAAACCCGAGAGTCCTGGGACTGGACGTAGGTCAAGAGTTAGGACCGAACCAGGATAAACTTTCTGTGTCAAGCTCTTCTTCCCTATCTCTTTACTTTCAGCTTCATCTTGGGTGCAAGGTTAAGTCAAAAGATTTTAAAATCTCCAATTCACCCCCCTCTTGGTGATTTCCTTTCATTTTTAGTTTGCGCCTTGAACCTCGTGCATCTCAGACGTCGTACGTGTCGAACGAGGTGGCATCTTTTATCCGTGATTCTTGATCACGTGGGCTAGTGCCATCTTGTTCGATCAAACAGGAGCTGACTTCATGTGTCCTCTCCCTCTACCGGTATCCACACGAACGGCGTCCAACACTGATGACAGCGTGCTAGCGCCTCAGTATTCTTGCGTCTCTCTCTCTTTTCTCTCTAGGGTTTTGTTTTCGGGACCGTCGAATTCATTCATCTATTTAACACGACTAGATCAGAATCTCTTATAGAGTTTCTAAAACCCTAATGTGTCGTATTAAAATATTCAAAATTAATTTAATTAATTTCAAATTTTAAATTTGGATTAAATAATATTAATTAAATCTGTCCAACAGATATAATCTAACTATTTAATCCGAATTAATAGGCCTTCTGATTTAATTTATATTTACAAATTAAATCAAGATATGATATCCTTATATTTAATTTAAAATGAGATACGATATCTCAGTTCAAATTAAATCTGATATGCAATATCTTTATTCGAAAATTAAATCGGAGATACAATATTTCAATTTCTTATAGTTATTTAATTTATGAAATAAATTAAATACTATATAGAGTAAATACCCTTTTTGGTCCCTGAAATAACACGCGCTACCCATTTTGGTCCCTGAGTAAAAAAAATGTCATTTTTAGTCCTTAAACAGTAAAAAAAAGGTCCCTTTTAGTCCTTTTTGTCATTTTTTGTGGGCATTTTAATCCCTCACAAATTCCCAAAAAATCATTTTTAGTCCCTAAAAAGGACCGAAATGACATTTTTTTTACTCAGGGACCAAAATGAGTAGAGCGTGTTTTTCCAGGGACCTAAAAGGGTATTTACTCTACTATATATAATAATCTTATTATCAATAAATAATATCATTATTATTTTTGAATTTAATAATATATATATGAGTAAATACCCTTTTTGGTCCCTGGAATAAACACGGATGCCCTTTTTGGTCCCTGAAAAAAAATAAGTCACTTTTAGTCCCTAAAATGGAAAAATAAGGTCCCTTTTAGTCATTTTGATCATTTTTTTGAATATTTTAATCCTCGAAATTCCCAAAAAGGTCATTTTTAGTCCCTAAAAAGGACCAAAATGACATTTTTTTTACTCAAGGACCAAAAAGGGTCAAATGTGTTTTTCCAGGGACCAAAAAGGGTATTTACTCTATATATATATACACACACACATATATACATGAGTAAATACCCTTTTTGGTCCCTGAAATAACACGCGCTACCCATTTTGGTGCCTGAGTAAAAAAAATGTCATTTTTAGTCCTTAAACAGTAAAAAAAAGTCCCTTTTAGTCCTTTTAGTCATTTTTTGTGGGCATTTTAATCCCTCACAAATTCCCAAAAAATCATTTTTAGTCCCTAAAAAGGACCGAAATGACATTTTTTTTACTCAGGGACCAAAATGGGTAGAGCGTGTTTTTCCAGGGACCTAAAAGGGTATTTACTCTATATACATACATCCTAGATTAAATATGTATTCATTAAATCTTAAATACATTTAAGATTCAATGAATCTGGACAATCTTGATCGTATTGGGCTATTCTTGTGTGTGACCCTGTAGGCCCACATGAGATTGGCAGCGGGCCAATACTGTACCAGCCCGCAAGTCGCAAGCGGCCTCTAGCAAGACATTGCGACTACCCAATTCACATGGGGATCGTTGATGCGATATAACCTATCGTACAACCATGTCATGTCCCTTTTGTCACGGATAACTTGGTCAAGGATGAGGCATGGATAATGTCAACTTCCTGTTCTTGACCATTACTTTCTCGATTCTTGAGTAGTCTAACAATTGAAATGGAAACTCCTTTCCAACGTAGTATGGCCATACATTTCTCAAACTCACTCATCGAGAGGCCCAGAATTATCTCTCTACAAATGTGAGGGAAAAATCCCATCTTGACCACTCACATTCCTCTGCATGAGAACCACTGATCCCGATCCAAGCCTTTATCATCACCCGGTCAAAGATGACTTTTGACTAGGTCAAAGATCTGTGACTTATCATGTAGGAATCCATGATGATCTCAGGTCATAGGGCGTCGTGACACGGTTATACATGAGATAAGCTTATGACTAAATCCATGCAGCTTTCTCATAGTGGGTCGGTCCAGCACCTTGTACTCTTACAAGTGCCCATGACTTTGATTCGTATCTCCATACCTCATCAAAGTCATACTGGTCTTATCTCATCTTGCTCCAGCGTAGATGACCAACCAAGGACATTTAGGATAATCTATTAGATATATCCAGGGATACAGTTATCAATGTAAACATGCAAACAAAATGATAACCAAAAGAGATAACTTTAAATAACATAAATGTCTAAAGTACAATGACTTGCCCCTAGGGCATAATTTCCAACAGATAGTTGATTGATGAGATGGGTAAACCAAAGTTGGAACTCTGCGATGGATTATCTGGTCTTCATTCGAAAAGATCGTATTCGGTTGTCTACGTATTGATACAATTCTCCTTATTGCTGGAAGTTCCTTCATATATTATCTTCAATGCTTTCCACATCTCCTTTGCACTTGCGAGATTGCATATTCGAAAATACTCCTTTTAACTAAGTGCACTTTGGAGCATCTAGATGGCTTTGCTGTTGAGAGTTACCTTTCTTCTATCGTTCTCATCAAACTCCTCTTCAGTCTTTGGAGTATGGATTCTTCCTACTATATTCGTTGGAACATAATCTCCGTCCTCAAATACTTACTGGCGTCCGTATTCATTAGCTAACACAAACACTCTGAACTTTGTTTTCCAGAATGAATAGTTTTCGCCACTGAAGCCAGGTGGCCAGTTAATCAAGGCACCATTAGGTAATATTCGTTCCATGATCTTTCTTGGGATGTTAAGCCCAAATGAGAATACTAGCTTTGATACCAAATGAAAGTGGAATATCACCTAAGGGGGGTGAATAGGGGATTTTAAAATTCTTTTTGATATTCGCCCGAAGAACACAAAGACAAAGATAGAGACAGAGAGAATGAACACAGAGTGTTTATACTGGTTCGATCTAACTCCTCGACCTATGTCCAGTCCCCAGAACCTTTGGGATTTTTCACTAACTCACAATAAAAAATATAATTACACACTCTGTACTCGAGATGATCCTTTAACACTAGGACTCACTCCCCCTTACAAGTTGTAATTGTACACCCTCACTCAAGGTTCCTTAACCTTGATATTTAATCACTAAACAAATAATCAAATAAGTGTTTATACTCTCTCACAGAGCAGATGAATAATAATCACTGAAATACAAAGATATCCAAAGATATTAAATGAAATTTAATGAAACAGTAGATTGCAATAAGTTCGAATTGAATGTGCAGAGTTTTGGTAGTTGGCGATTCAATGCTTCTGGATTTATAGTTGTTGCCATTAATGACTGTTGGAGAAGCTTGAAGATTGTGCGTTGTGACTCTTCAAAATAGCCGTTAGACAGATGAAGTTTGATAGTCACTTTCGCCGTTAATGATCTAGGAGTAATTGTGCCGTCTTCACATTCTTTGATTCTTTTTGTTTTGCCCATTGTGAAACAACATTTATTACTTGGATGGAATAGCAAAGACTGCTTTAGAATGCTCAGAAGAATGGTTGCCATGATAGTGTCTCGATAAGGCAACTGTATTAAATGCATTCTGACACACAAATTGCTTTATGAATATTTGTTGTTAATCCATGATATAATCATCCAAAACTCATTAGCAAACTGATTAAAAATAGTTAAAAATAGTAATGAGTGATGATATAAGGAAATGAAATCACAATCAAGAAATTTGGATTTATGAAGATGGTGATTTTGAAATCAAAGGAGTTTAACTTCCAATTAAAATGAAGTTTCCTTAAGTTAAAATGACTCGAGGTTGGAACAAATACGACTCGAGGCAATTTTCAAATGATACAGAGAAAGTTAACTTGATATGTTGAATGGAAAGAGTTAAGTCAACATGAAAGTTAACTTGTAAAAATGACTTGAGGCAAAGCATGGTTTTATCGCAAGTTAAAGCATATCAGAGAAAGAGTGCCTAGAGTCAAAATGACTTGAGTCAAAACGGCTTGAGTCAAAATGACTTGAGGTAATAATTTCCTGTGAGAGTCAAGAACGCAAGTTAAGATAGCAAGTGTTTAATTGGAGTTAAAAACATAAGTGCCTAGAGTCAAAATGACAGGAGGAAAAACTTATATGACTCAAGGCACGTTCAACTAATTTAAAAGAATGAACACAAGCGTCTGTGACTCATGGTAATAATTATCTTAACTCGAGATAAAGTTTACCGCGAAGCAAAAGTTTTAAAAAACTTCAATCAAGTTAACTCGAGGCAAACAGAGTTTAACTTGAGGCAAACAATTGACACACTAATTGACTTCTAGTTAAAAGCGATAAACCTCGAGGCATATCAAAACAAGTCAGGTAGCTGAGAAACATTTAACTTGAGGCAAATGGATTTATGACTCGAGGTGAATTTTTCCAGAAACTTCAAAAACAACTATATTTTAAAGATGGATTCAAATACCTTGAATCATTACATTATAATTGTTATCATCAAAACATAGAAGAACTAACAAAAGCATCATTATTAACACCAAAAATAATGTCACCAACATATATTTGAACAATTAACAAATCATTCCTCTTGTTGCATTTAATGAAGAGAGTTGTATCTACTTTGCCTCTAACAAATCCTTGATCAAGAAGAAATTTATTTAGTCTTTCATACCAAGCTCTAGGAGCTTGCTTAACACCATACAAGGCAGAGAAAAAAATGATCCGGATGATGATTACCCTCAAATCCCGGAGGTTGTTCAACATAGACTTCCTCTTAGATAAAACCATTCAAAAATTCAAATTGTTAGATCTCTATTGGTTTTGATGATGACCGACAATTGTAAACTCAGATTGAAGTTTGTCTTTGTTATGTTGAAAAACTTACTGTCAAAGGCAAACTCGAGTTTTGGTTTGGAAACTCGGGTTTAGACTTGACAGAGAGTAGCTCAAGTTTTTGCAAAGTTAGGCAAACTCGAGTTTGGGTATTGAAACTCGAGTTTTGACCATACAGAGAGCATCTAAGTTTTTCAAAGGCAAAGCAAACTCAAGTTTGGTTTTAATGAACTCGAGTTTTGGCAAGACAGAGAGCTACCATTTTTCAAACTTAGCAAAACTCCAGTTTCCATTTGGAAACTCGAGTTTAGGGTAAACAGAGAGTTCTCTAAGTTTCCAAGTTTTGTTGAAAACTCGAGTTTGGTTTTGGAAACTCGAGTTTACAGCATACAGAGAACAATGCTCAATTCTGAACTTGTGAAAACTCCAGTTTTGATTGAAAACTCCAGTTTTCATTTGACAAGGTTTATTCAAAGTTTTTTCTCTCAAATGAGGAAACTCGAGTTTGGTTTTGGAAACTCGAGTTTAGGTCTTACAGAGAAGAACTCAAAGTTTCTAAAGTTTTGAAAACTCCAGTTTTTAATAAGCTGAGAAGTTTCCATTTTTCAAAGATTTATGCAAACTCGAGTTTAGCCAAGCAAAAGCTCTGCTAAATTTGAACCTTTTGAAAACTCCAGTTTTGAAATGGAAACTCCAATTTTGAGATTTTGGACTTAAACATGTTTTCTCATCAAATGTCCAAAACTTGAGTTTGTCACTTAATGACTCGAGTTTTGAACTCTTCTCAAGACCTGCTTCAAAGACCAAAAATCGACATTCTTCTCTGGATGGAGAAAACTTGAGTTAAGTTTTGGAAACTCGAGTTTAGGCTTTTAATGAAAAATGAAAACTCCAGTTTTGATGAACAAACTCCAGTTGTGAAGGATGGTTTGTGAAAATATGATTTAGAGAAAAAGAACTTACATCTCACAAAGGCACTTGAGAAATTCACTAGAGGTAGTGAGATGCTCAATGTCATTTTGAAACAGCAAAGATTTACAAATGACAAATCAGGAGATGGTTACAAACCAGACTTTGATAAAAGAAAAGGCAAAAAGAAATTTGGAGAAAAATCTTATATGAACTACTTTAGAAAATCCATACATTCTTCAAATCCTTTTGTTCATTGTAATTATTGCAATCGAAAAGGTCATACTACTTCTTCCTGTTTTTATAAAATGGAAAGAAAGAGTAAATCAATTGGAAACTATCAATGGGTGCCTAAGGGATCTTACAAGGTTCCTAAGACACAAACTAACCCCAAAGGACCCAAGAAAAGATGGGTACCTAAAACCTGATTATTTATGTTTTGTAGGTCTGTCTAAGAGCATCAAAGTCCAACAAATGGTACATTGATAGTGGATGCTCTAGACACATGACGAGAGATCACTCCAAATTTGCTTCAATCAAGCCAAGGAAGGTGGCAAAGTGATATTTGGTGGAAATCAATCTGGAAAGATTGCTGGGATTGGTGAAATTGGAAACAATGAAGGACCACAAATCAAAGATGTCTACCTTGTGGAAGGACTTTGTCACAATCTCCTCAGTGTAAGCCAAAGCACTGATAAAGGTAAGCTAGTTATCTTTGATTCTGAAGAGTGCTTGATAGTAAGTAAGGATATTCTCTCTTTAGAAAATGTAAAATCAAAAGCCTTATTTAGAGCCCCTAGGGAGGGTAATTGTTATACACTTAACCTTTCTAAAAATGGTTCTCCTTATGAAAAATGTTTTGTTAGTAATTTGGATAATAGTTGGCTATGGCACAAGCGTTTAGCTCATGTCAATATGATTCAACTTGACAAATTACTCAAAAAGGATTTGGTGATTGGTGTTCCAAAACTTTGTTTAAAAAATGATATGATTTGTGATGCTTGTCAAAAAGGAAAACAAACCAAATCATCTTTCAAATCTAAATATGAGATTTCAACTACTACACCTCTTCAATTACTTCACATGTATCTAGTTGGATCAGCTAGAGTAAGAAGCCTTGGTGGCAATCTTTATACTTTGGTCATAGTTGATGATTTTTCTAGATTTGCATGGACTATATTTTTATCATCTAAGGATGAAACATTTGATCAGTTTGTTATTTTTGCCAAGAAGGTCCAAAACGAGAAAGGCTTTGTTATTTCAGGAATTCGGACTGATCATGGAGGTGAGTTCGAAAATCATGCCTTTGCTGAGTTTTGTGACAATATGGGAATCGATCACAATTTCTCAGCCCCGATGACTCCTTAACAAAATGATGTTACGGAGAGAGAGAATCGAGTCCTCACCGAGATGGCAAGAGCAATGCTGAATGAGAATAACACTTCCCAAGTGTTTTGGGCTGATGCAATGAGTACTGCTTGCTACATCTCAAATCGAGCATACCTCCGAAAGAAGATGAACAAGACTCCTTATGAACTGTATAAGGAAAGAAAACCAAATCTGGCTCATCTACATGTGTTTGGATGTAAGTGCTTCATCCATAATAATGGTAAGGATAACTTGGGAAAATTTGATCCCAAGGCGGATGAAGGTATATTTTTAGGTTACTCTAATAGAAGTAGAGCTTATAGAGTCTTTAATAATCGTACTCGTATTGTTGAAGAGTCTATGCATGTTGCATTCTATGAATTCAAGTCTGACAAATCCAAGGATGATGATGAGGAAAATGTTTTCAAAAATCAATTCTTTTCGAAAACTACTCCTGCTTCCATTGAAAATCCTGAAAATATTTTCGAAGTTGATCCTCAATACAATTTAGAAAACCCTGATCAATCTCAGCCTAGAGCTTGGAAATTTATAAGGAATCATCCTTTAGACCAAGTAATAGGTGATGTTAATCAAGGTGTAAGGACCAGAAATAGTACTTTGAATGAAGTTATATTTTCTGCCTTTATTTGAAAGATTGAACCCTCTAAGATGAATGAAACCCTTTTAGACAAGGATTGGGTGATAGCAATGCAAAATGAGTTACACCAATTTGATAGAAATCAAGTTTGGGATTTGGTACCTAGGCCTAAGGACCATCCGGTCATTGGCACTAAATGGGTATTCAAGAACAAACGAGATGAATCAGCAATCATTGTCCGGAATAAAGCAAGATTGGTTGCTAAAGGCTATAATCAAGAAGAAGGAATTGATTATGAAGAAACTTATGCTCCAGTGGCAAGATTGGAAGCGATAAGAGTTCTTCTAGCCTTTGCTTGTGTCAAAGGATTCAAGCTCTATCAAATGGATGTGAAAAGTGATTTTCTAAATGGTTTTATTCAGGAGGAAGTTTATGTGGAACAACCTCCTGGTTTTCAAAATGATCATCATCCAGATCATGTTTATCTCCTTAAGAAAGCCCTTTATGGTCTTAAGCAAGCTCATAGAGCCTGGTATGAGCGATTAAGCAAATTCCTTCTTGATCAAGGATTTGTTAGAGGAAAAGCAGATACAACTCTTTTCATTCAGAGTAATAAGCTTAATGAAATTTTAATTGTTCAAATCTATGTTGATGATATTATTTTTTGAGCTTCTAATGATGCCTTGTGTGAAGAGTTTGCTAAGTACATGCAAGGAGAGTTTGAGATGTCCATGATGGGAGAAGTCAACTATTTCCTTGGTCTACAAATAAAGCAAAGGAATAATGGAATCTTCATTTCTCAGACCAAGTATCTTAATGATCCGCTGAAGAAGTTTGGAATGAACCAATGCAATGGAGCTGATACTCCAATGAGCTCAACCACATCTTTGGATGCTAATGAAGAGGGCAAGGATTTCAACATTACAAGATATAGAGGAATGATTGGTTCATTGCTCTATCTTACTGCAAGCCGCCCAGACATCCAATTCAGTATGGGGATGTGTGCAAGGTTCCAATATGGTCTCAAGGAGTCTCATGCTGAGAATGTGAAGAGGATCTTCAGATACCTTGCTGACACAAAGACTCTTAGATTGTGGTTTCCCAAAGGTCAACCTGAGCATTTGGTGGCTTACTTAGATTTAGACCATGCTGGTTACTAGACGGATAGAAAGAGCACAAGTGGTCAATATCAATTTCTTGGTGGCTCACTTGTCTCCTAGTTCAGCAAGAAGCAAACAACCGTCTCTGTATCATCAACTGAAGCTGAGTACATTGCGGCATCTAGTTGCTGTGCTCAAGTCCTATGGCTCAAGCAACAACTTTCTGACTTGGGAATCAAATTGAAGGAGATACCAATATTGTGTGATAACACAAGCACAATAAGCTTGGTAAAGAATCCAGTTCAACACACTAGGACCAAGCATATTGATGTGAGACATCACTTCATAAGAGATCATGTTCAAAAGAAGGATGTCAAAGTCGTGTTCATTCCAACTCATCTTTAACTTGCTGACATCTTCACCAAACCATTGGCTAAGGAGCAATTCAATTTCATTAGAAGAGAATTGGGAATAGTAAATCCCAATGAGCTGTAAGCATTTCTCATCTCAAATGTTAGTTATGGTTTTGATGATTATTAGATATTAACTTAAGCTTTGGAGTGTTTGGTAATGTTTATGCAGGATTTTTGAATTGATGAAGTTTGCTGTCAGAGGAATCAAACTCGAGTTTTGATATCAAAACTCGAGTTTATCGGGGACAGAGAGTAAGCCTTCAGTTTGGGAAAACTAGAAACTCGAGTCATTAAGTATGAAACTCGAGTTTCGGACAGACAGAGAGCAACACACCTGATGAAGAAAACTGGAAACTCGAGTTAATAAGTGGAAACTCGAGTTTTCATCGCGGAAGTTCAAGAGTTCACAACACATTCTTGAAATCCAGGTAAGTTCTTCACGCCTTATTTAAATATCATTGTTCAGTGTGATTATTAGAACTTGTTCTTCTCTCTCTCAGTCTCTCTGGCTTCCCTCCTTCTTCTCTATTTACTTCATCTTCCTCCATTTTCGCAACCCTAAACTTACGAAAATGACCTCCAAATCTTCTCATGAGAATGATCCAGACTATGAAGATTCACCATCTCCTCCTCCATTGCAAAGACCCAGACATCTGAAGAGTACCCCCAGACTATGAAGATTCACCATCTCCTTCCTGTCTAATGATTTAGCAACTAAGTTTAAAGAAACTTTCATGAAGAAAGATTTTTGTCCTGTCGTATCTATAGACTTAGGAATACTGAAAGATGAATGCAATGTTGATCTTTTTCCATGGCTTTCTCCCTTTGAGTCTTTCCTATCTATTTCTGCTCCATATACTCCCAATCTAGTTAGATTATTCTATTTTAACATGGAATGGGATAATTTGGAAGACTGTGATAATATGTTGGTTGAGGAAAGAGTCACTACCCAAGTCAAAGGGGTAAACTTCACCATTTCTTCCTCTATTATCAATTCAATTTTGAGAATTGATAATCCTCCTCCTGTTCCAATTATTCACTACTCCAATCGAGAGATTTTTTAAATCTTACGACCAAATGAACCCATTCCTGAAAATCAGTTGGTCCATCTCTCTTTTACTCCTGTATCCATGCCTCCTATCCATAGGGTGTTATGGTACATTTATTCTAGGAACATGATACAAAAGGGTGGCAATTTCACTCATTTTGCCCAAAAAGATTATCCCCTTTTTGCTGCTATTGTCAACAAGGTCCCAATAAATCTTGGCCACTGGATTTTCCAGGAGATCACTAAATTCAGATTTTCCTCTCAAAGGCCTTCTCATATTCCATACCCTTCTCTTGTGTCATTCATTCTATATTACTTCAAAATCTAGCACATTGAGGGACGTGACACTTTGAAAACCCCTACTGTGTTTGGCAAAGCTCAGCTCAATCTCATGCGGATTAACTTTGAAGCTGAAGAATATAGACAGTCAAGAGCCCCATCTCGCTTAAGAGCTTCATTTGCTAGAGCCCAGGAAGCACAATCTGCTCCACTTCCTCCTCAATACTCATTGCCCACTGATTTTGATGCTAGAGTCAAGGCCATTGCTGAAATGACTGAGAAAATTGAAGTGGAAGTTGGTCGATTGGTCTCTGAAGTGACCAAGGTCAATTCAGATGTGGTGGATGTCCAGGAGGCAATGAAGGATGAAATTGCAACTCTTTCTGGCCACATGGTAGATCAGGATGCTAAGCTGACTGCCTTGCCCATTTCCCAAGAGAGAATGGATGATCGATTGGCTGCTCTTGCGAAGAAGTTGAGTTCTGGTTCTTCCTCTGGTTTTGGGACTCCCACTCAGTTGAAGCCTGAACCATCATCACTATCTGCATCACCTTCCCTACTCCCATAGCCCCCTCCACTGAACCTATCCCTTTTTATCCAACTATTGAGATTCTTCCACCTATTCCTGCCTCCACAGTCCAAGTTTCATCCCCTGCCTCTACAGTCAAACTCTCTTCTCCATTTTCTACTCCACTAGTTGATCCCTCTATCTCAGCTCCATCCTCTTTTGTTGATTGTTGGATATGATTAGTTTTGATGATGTCTTATATAGATGTCATTCTTAAGAGCAAAAAGGTTGCATACTACATTTATCTTATACTTTGACTGATTCTTCCATTTAAGGTAGATGTAATGTTGATATGAAGAAGATGGAAGTTGGAATGGCTAAATTCAGAGTTAAAATAAGGAAATTAAAGCTTTCCGATGAATAGAAGTTGCTACAATTTAATTGCTACAGTCCTGTGCATGAATAGCTCTTCCTTGCGTTTGAATCTCGTCAATACTCAAGTATCAAACATGTACTCGCGAGTATCAAGCTTCAATTCTTCAGTATGACGCTTCAATACTCGAGTATGGTACTTGGCTACTCGAGTATGGTGCATAAACAGCTGCTTTTGTGCTTAAATCCCGACAATACCCGAGTATGGATCATCAATACTCGAGTATGACACCACTCTGATCAGCTCTGTTTCACGTCCAGCACTGGCGACCTATGGTAATTCGATGATATCTTCCTAACTAGAGATTGGATTGAGGTGAAACCAATTTTTTTGGAAACGAGACTTCCAACCGGTCCTAGTCGCACAAAATTCAAGTCTAAAGGAGGTCAGATGAGAGAGATATGAATTGTTGAAGATGACAGTGACATCACCGTCACACTGCTGACCAAGCCTCAATGTTTTGAGTATATATCACAAACTACAAATCCAATGAAGCTGAAATCAGTTCCATTTGAAAGAAGACTCAAAGGGTTTTCCAACAAGACTTGAAACAACTAAAACGGAGCTCATACAAGGAAGTTATGATATTCGAAAGTAGACACTCGAAATACTGAAGCAACAGAGTTCGAATCAAGCCTCCGTTACATCTGAACCACATGATACCCGAGTATGAGTATGGGATATGAAAATGAAGATTGAATCACCAAGAGGGGGTGAATTGGGGATTCTAAAAATTCTTTTCGAATACTATGTTTTTCGGATATGAAATAGAAGTAAAACAGAGTAAGGGAAGAATAGCAAGACACAGAGATTTATACTGGTTCGGTCCAAACCTGACCTACATCCACTACCCAGACTCTCTGGGATTTCTCACTAACAAGATTGATTACACACTCTGCACTCAAGAGTAATTCTCTCTCTAGAACTTACTCCCCCATACAAGTTGTAATCAATGAACCCAATCTCCAAGTCCCCTTGACTTGAGATAACTCACAATAAATGATTTACAATCAATGAACTCTCTTTTAGAGTAGATAAGATAAACACTGAAGTATGAATGTATCAAAAGATACTTTACACAGAAAATCTTAAGGAATAAATGACTCTTGAATGATTTTCGTTTTCTGTTGGATTGGTTGTTATGAAGAATTGAATGCATCTCTATTTATAGGTAGAGATCATTAATTGACCGTTGTAATCCCAATTGTAACCGTTGGAGGTGTTGGGAGATGATTACATTAAGCTTTGGTCTTCTTCTCTCTCTAATCTTCACTTAATCCAGCTGTATGATTGTTCAGAGTTGTTTCTCTGCAAATTAATCCGTTGGAGTACTTAATGGTGGAAGTGGAAATCATCCTTTCTGCTTTTCCAAACGTGTGCAGGCGGATTAACCAGAAGTATACAACTTTTCTGGGCTTGGCATTTAATGTTCTGACTTGCTTTTTGCTTTAACTCAAATCTTCATTTAATCCTGTCTAAATCATCCGAAACTCACTAACAAACTGATTAAACATAGTTAGGAGTAGTAATGAATGATGATATATGGTATTGAGGTCAAACAGAAGATTTGGCAAAATCATTCGTTCGAAATTCAAACTTCACGATGGAAACTCGAGTTGGTTCTTCCAAACTCGAGTTTTCTCGTTCCAGTGAACTTTTAACAAAAGAGGTAAACTCGAGTTTTCAAACTGAACTCGAGTTTTCTCTTTACAGAGACAAACATCACGATTTGGCATTTTGGACATGGTTGGTGAATAGTGCAAAACTCGAGTCATTAAATGACTAACTCGAGTTTTGGACTCTTAATGAAAAATCAAGTTCTAGTCCAAAATCTCAAAACTGGAGTTTCCAAAACACAACTCGAGTTTTCAAAAGTTCAAATCTTACTGAGCTCTCTGTCTGCTCGAAACTCGAGTTTTCAAAACCTAACTCGAGTTTTCATTTTTTTGGAAAACTTTGGAAACGTCTCTGTAAGATCAAAACTCGAGTTTTAAAACCAAAACTCGAGTTTTCTCTTTTAATGAGAAAACATTGTAAGACTTTATCTAAGTGAGGTATAGTGTTTTCGCAAGGTTGGATTTTGAGTAAATTTCTTTCAAGATACAAAACTCGAGTTTTATATCTTAACTCGAGTTTTCATGAACATTGAAAACTTATTAAAAATCCTTTGAAAAGCTCAACTCGAGTTTCCCATGGAAACTGGAGTTTTGGATTCTTTGAAAATCTTGGTTGCTCTCTGTATGACCAAAACTCGAGTTTTTCAAACTATAACTCGAGTTTGCTTTGTTCAGCTGAAAACTTGAAGGCTTTCTGTATGGCCAAAACTCGAGTTTTAAAACATAACTCGAGTTTTTACATCTTAGCTAAATTTCAAGCCTTTTACTGTCAGGTCAAAACTCGAGTTTTCAACCAAAAACTCGAGTTTGCCTTTGACAGTAAGTTTTCAACTTACAAAGACAAACTTCTCTTGTGTTTACAATTGTTTGTTATCATCAAAACCAATTTGAGAACTAACATTCTCCCCCTTTTTGATGACAACACTTGTAAACCAGAGATTTTGTTATTTTCAAAAGATGTGATCTTTGAGTTAAGAATTTCAGAAATTGGTTTAACACATGTTATGTATGACAGTTATGAAATTCAATCAGAGGTATAGCAGAAGCGGTTTTGATTCACCATAACTGAACTATTGCAATCTCAAAAACATGTATATTAACATCATATCAAAAGCCGAGATGCAAAGTTACATAAACATCAAAACAGAATTACAAACTGAAATTTAAACACGTAAACTCAAAAGAAAACTAATCCTAAACAGAGATCATGACTAAACTCCTTCCTTTAGCTCAAACTTGCTCCTTGGGATCAACTTTGTTCTCTGGTTCTTCTCTCCCTTTGTCATCAACAAAAGAGGATGGAGCTGAGATTGAAACTTCAGTGGAAGGGGTTGAGAGCTTGACAGCGAGGGCGAGAGGATGGAAAGGGAGTTGGAGATGGAGATGCAGGTAGGGCAGGAGAAGTGGGTGGAGTAGTACGAGACAAACTGGGAATGAGAAACAAGAGTGGGTCTAGAAGGATGTCGGAAGAACTGGGTCTGTTGGAAACAAGATTGGAAGATCTTGGATAGGAGTGGAAATTTAGTTCCAAAAGGGTGAAAAGTGGTTGACTGAAGAAAGGAATGTGTTCACCGAACCATTGAGCGTAAGAGGCCATATGTGCTCATGAAATAGGATGACTGAAATGAGATTGGGAAAAGGAATTAATGAAGAATCCTTAATAGGAAACCTAAATTTGGTTATTTCCTGATAAACCCTATTGCCAATGTTGTGAGGAACTTGAGCTATGATGGAGGCGAAAGTAGAGTAGTCCTCTTTGGAGAAGGTAGAAAAATTTCCATTCTTTTGCTTAAGGTTTCTGGCATAAATATACCAGATGGCTTGGAAATGAGGAGGCATGGTTTCAGGGGAAAAGGATAAAGTGGACAGATTGTCAGGGAGTGGTTCATGGGGTCTGAGTAGCTGAAAAATAGCCTCATTGGTAAGATGGACTGGTCTGATAGGTGGAGGATTAGTAATTTGCAAGATGCGATTGATGTATTCGGGTGTCAGGGTGATCTTGTGGTTACCAATGGATGTAGTGAGGCGTTCAAAAATAAATCCGTTATCCTCATATGTTTCAAAACGAAGATTGTGATAAAACAATCTAACCAGAGCAGGACTATAGGTGGCTCGAATAGAAATCATAGGCTCAAATTGAGTCAGCCAGGGAGTAAGATCCAAATGGTTTTCATCCCTTAAGTAGCCTAAGTCCACACAAACGACAGGGCAAAATTCTTTGTTCGCAAGAGTTTCTCTGAAGCGAATACGATTAGTCTCAGGAAGATGATTTGAAATGATCAGGAAGTTATCGAGAGCTTAATGATGGTTGTAGATTTCAGTAAGAGCAGATGAAGTGATGAGATCGCTAGACCTGGATAACGCTTGAGGAGAGGAGTTTGGGCCTTGAAATTCTCCTTCTACGAGTCCTGCTGATGAACGTTCGTCATCAAATCTGGATATCGCTCGAAATAGGCTTGCAGACGTTCGCCGAGAGGTTGACGATTCTCCAGGATGAATGTTTAGCCAGCACTGAGCAATGGGTAGAGTAACAAGGGCTTGGTCTTCAGGTTCGGATTCTGAGTTTAGATCGATAATATCGTGGGGGTTGGAGTTGGAAGACATGATCGATTTGGAGATTAGAGAGGAACTAGGGTTTGGAGATGATCGAAGAGGGTGAAGAGAGCAGAGAGAATGTGAACTTTTGAAATTCCGCGACCAAAACTCGAGTTTCTACTTACCGACTCGAGTTTTCTGAATGCTTCAACAGATGTGAGTCTCTCTGTCTGTCCAAAACTCGAGTTGTCGTTGGATGACTCGAGTTTCCATATCGTGAAATTTCAGAGTTTGCTCTCTGTCTCTTCGAAACTCGAGTTGTCACTTAACGACTCGAGTTTGCATATTTTCTCAGCAACTTATCCCCGATAGTAACCCGACAAAACTCGAGTTTTAGAACAAAACTCGAGTTTTAGAACAAAACTCGAGTTTGCGTCCTTTCACAGCAAACTTCCGATTTTTCAAATGTCCTGCAAAAGACATTGCTATACACTCTGAAGCTTAAGTTAGTAACAGATAATCATCAAAACCATAACTAACATTAGGATGAAAAGAAAGACTCACAATTCATTGGGATTTACCATTCCCAATTCTCTTCTTATAAAATTGAATTGCTCCTTTGCTAAAGGTTTTGTGAAGATGTCAGCAAGTTGAAGATGTGTAGGAATGAACATCACTTTGATATCTTTCTTTTGCACATGATCTCTGATAAAGTGGTGTCTTACGTCAATGTGCTTTGTTCTCGTGTGTTGAACTGGATTTTTCGCAAGACTGATTGTGCTAATATTGTCACAGAGAATTGGAATCTCCTTCAAGTGAATTCCCAAATCAGATAGTTGTTGCCTTAGCCATAGGACTTGAGCACAACAACTGGAAACAGCAACATATTCAGCTTCAGTTGAGGATACAGCCACGGTGGTTTGTTTCTTGCTAAACCATGATACTAGTGCACCTCCAAGAAACTCACATTGTCCACTAGTACTCTTTTTGTCAGTTTTGTAACCAGCGTGATCAGAATCTGAATATGCAACCAAAAATTCTTGTTGACCCTTTGGGAACCACAGACCAAGTTCTTTTGTGTCTGATAGATAGCGAAAAATCCTCTTTACATGTTCAGCATGTGATTCCTTTGGTGCAGCTTGAAATCTTGCACACATGCCCACACTGAATTGAATATCCGGTCTACTTGTTGTTAGATAGAGTAGTGATCCAATCATCCCTCGATATTTGGTTATGTTGAAGTCTTTTCCTTTCTCTTCATCGGCATCTAGAGAGGCAGTGGAACTCATAGGTGTATCAGCACCGTTGCAATGCTCGAAGCCAAACTTTTTGAGCAAATCCCGGAGATACTTTGTTTGTGTAATAAAGATTCCGTCCTTCCGTTGTTGGACTTGCAAGCCGAGAAAATATTTCAACTCTCCCATCATTGACATTTCGAATTCACTCTGCATCTTCTTAGAAAATTCTTCACAAAGAGATTCATTAGTAGAACCGAAAATAATATCATCCACATATATCTGTACGACCAGAATCTCATTAAGTTTATTGGTTTTAATGAAGAGAGTCGTATCAGCCTTTCCTCGAATGAATTCTTGTTCTAGAATAAATTTGCTAAGACGTTCATACCAAGCTCTTGGAGCTTGTTTAAGACCATATAATGCCTTTTTCAGACGATAAACATGATCAGGATAATGCTCATTTTCGAAACCAGGAGGTTGTTCCACATAGACTTCCTCTTGTATAAAACCGTTTAAAAATGCGCTTTTAACATCCATTTGATAGAGTTTGATGACCTTGATGCAAGCAAAGGCTAAGAGAACTCGTATTGCTTCCAATCTAGCCACTGGAGCATACGTCTCCTCATAATCAATTCATTCTTCCTGATTATAGCCTTTGGCAACAAGTCTAGCCTTGTTTCGGACTATAATTGCAGATTCATCTCATTTGTTCTTGAATACCCATTTGGTGCCAATGACCGGATGGTCCTTAGGCCTAGGTACCAAGTCCCAAACTTGATTTCTATCAAACTGATGTAACTCCTCTTGCATTGCTATCACCCAATCATTGTCTGAAAGGGCTTCATCAATTTTGAGGGTTCTATTTTTGAAATGAAAGCAAGAAAAGTAACTTCATTTAAAGTGCTGCTTCTAGTTCTCACTCCTTGATTAACATCACCTATAACTTGATCCAAATGATGATTCCTTATAAATCTCCAAGCTCTAGGTTGTGTTTGATCAGGATTTTCCAAATTGTTTTGAGGATCAACTTCAAAAATGTTTTCAGGATTTTCAATTGAAGCAGGAGTGGTTTTTGAAAAGAATTGATTTTTCAAAACATTTTCTTCATCATCATCATCCTTGGATTTGTCAGACTTAGACTCAGAAAGCAACATGTATAGATTCTTCTACGATACGAGTACGTATATTAAACACTCTATAAACTCTACTTCTATTAGAATAGCCTAAAAATATACCTTCATCTGCTTTGGCATCAAATTTTCCCAAATTGTTCTTACCATTGTTGTGGATGAAACACTTACAACCGAACACATGTAGATGACTTAGGTTAGGCTTTCTTCCTTTGTATAGCTCGTATGGAGTTTTGTTCAGCTTCTTCCGGAGATATGCTCGATTCGAGATGTAGCTTGCTGTACTCATTGCATCAGCCCAGAACACTTGGGAGGTATTATTCTCATTTAGCATTGCTCTGGCCATCTCGGTGAGGACTCGATTTTTCCTTTCTACAACACCATTTTGCTGTGGAGTTCTTGGAGCTGAGAAATTGTGATCAAATGGACAATTATGATGAATCATCATCAGAAATTCAAGATGCACATGTGGTAAATAATTCCAATTCTTCTTGCGTAGTTAAGAAAAATGATTTTGAACAATTGCATAAAATTATTTTTCAACCACTTACTGATTCTATTTTGAAAAGCAAAAATGTTTTTAATCATGCTGGAAAATTTATTGGGAAGAAATATTATTCAAATAAGATTTATTTAAATTTCCACTCTGACAACCAACACAATACTTGCATAAAATCTCATAATACACATCATCATATTGTTTGCAATTATTGTGGTAAATCTAGACATATTTCTCACACATGTTATATTAGGAGAAATTATAATGTGAGAAATAAATTTGTTTGGGTTCCCAAAGGACAAGCAAAGTCCAATACTAACGATCAAGGACCCAAGTATAAGTGGATACCAAAATGTCCATCTAGTGCTTTATGTGCACAGGATGATTTGAAAATCAATGGACATAAGGGTACAGAGAAGATGAACAAGAAGCCAAGAGTTTCTCATGCACCAATGAAGAAGATCATAGCATCAAGTAAGAGAAATCTCAGGGCATCCATTGCTAGAACTACAAGGTCTAAACATCAAAAGAAGCAATGGATACAAGCAAGAAGAGTATCATCTACCTCAAGAACAAACTACCATAGAGTACCATTCAACTATCTTGAGGAGATCAAGAAGAGGAGAATCTTTCAAGTATCAACTAGAAGACTCTTGAAGTCTATATCCTCAGAGAGAACTTTGCGAGATACCCATGGAAAGACATATGAAGAACCAATGGGTAAGCAAAGTCAATCCTCCAAGTACCTAAGGTAAAGGTATATAATAGTAAAACCTCCTATGCTATTATTTGAATTATATATTGAGGTTTTATATTTTGTAGCCTTAGGAATGAGCATTGCAAACTGTTTTGAAATTGATTTTTTTTCACATCCCTTAAAAATCCATCTAATAGATTTATTTATAAAGGGATTGCAATGTTTAATAGTTTAATTCTTTATGCATACATGATGATTTGAAAAGAAAGTATCTCTTTTATGCATAAAGTCATGATTAATTCATTGTGCTCAATTATGCTAAATTGATTATATTCATAAGAGCATGTGAATTTTTGTTCCTACAAGCTAATGATGATTGGATCCAAGTAAGGTTGGATACCTAGAAAGAAAAAGATTTATACAGTTTTGTAGGATCAAAGAAAGCTTCTCAAGAATGCATTATAGAGAAATAATTCAAGTCTTGAAGAAGCTAAATAGGCTATGCTTGATGTTGATGGTGAACGTCAAAAAGGGAGACATCTACATCAATTCACCTTAATCAAGCAAGCATCTACAAGGACAAAGGGAATTAGGGTGATATCTAACTCTTACCCTATACTATGCTTATATGAGATTAATATTTGGGTAAAGAATACTTGTCCATCATTGCATTCCATTAGCAATCAATCATTTATGTCCTTCAAAACATTTTCAGATTACTAAATAAACCAAAAGTCAATTTGTGCATTATCTTCTAATTTTATGCTTTTGAAATGCACAATTTGAAATTGGTTTGATTCACTTTGTCTTGTGAAAATGCATACACACGTTTTGAAAATTATTCATACTTTGAAAGTATTTCAGATAGATTTGAAAAATACCTTGAGTGCATTCAAATGATGTTTCAAATTGGAAGTTAATAACATATATGATTCAAATTTGTTTAAGTTGAATATTTTCTATCCCTCACATTCATCTTTAGAATTCAATGTGTTGCTTGAACTGTCTAGTTTCACTCTTGAACTAGTTGGACTTCATATCTAATAAGTTATTCATATATCAGTTTCAAGTCTATCTTCAAGAAAAGAATTCGATTTGTGAATCTGTTATGCTTAATGCATAAAATTTTTCAATGGCCTAGTTATTCCAAGCTTTATAAATGTTTATTAGTGCATTGAATGATAATGCATTAACCATTAATGGAATAGCTTACTAGGATGATTTTCTCGGAACTCTGGTCATTTGGACTAATAAGTTTGTGCTTCATCATTCATGAATCCTAGTACTCTCTTAGTTGCTCAAATTCATCAGCATTGGTCTTCCATTTTTATTTCGAGTAACTATATTAATATTCTAGCCTTGATCATTCATTTCTAATACTAAGATGCAAGATTATTTTCTTGTCAATAGCAAAGTCATTGTGCTCTTACATTTCATTGTGCTAAGAACATTTCTTTAGTACTATACCTTCATGACTTTTACTTCGAATAAACTCCTCAACTTGTTAAGGGAAATGTTCAACATATTCTCCAAATCTGAAGCATACTGATACGTTCTTTAAACTGTTAATTTCCACCATGTTTAGAGTGAGCATCGTTTTCCAACATATTTCAAAAATGAATTCTTTTTCATACATTAAAATCTTAATTTTTGAAATGCACTATCATGATTTGAAAGAACAAGTGAGAGTTGAAATAATCTGTAGATTTCATTAGCATTTCTGACAAGTCTATTTCCATTGAAAAATTACATGCATTCTCCTCAATGACATATATTCTACATCAAGTGTATCTATAAAACTGTCAATTGAGAAATAACATTTATTGGCATCATTTAGTTATTACCCTTTTGATTCATTGGATTGAACTTATTTGTTTGGGTAAAATTATGTGGAAAGGAGCAGCTCATGTTTTAAATGTTTTGTATAGCTTTCTGCTACCTCCCATATATTTGCTTTTGAACTCTACTGCAATTCTGTAATATTTTGAATCCTCTATGATAGAGAGATTTGTGCTTCATTTCTAAGTTATGCAGTGTGCTTATTGCTGCATTCTATATTTGCTGCTAACTCTGATTATGTTTCAAATCTCTGATCCATTCTGATTGCTAACTCTGATGAAGATTTTGATATCGTTTCTGATTATGATTCAAACTTTAAATTCTGATTTCTGTTATCTAATTATCATGACTGCTTCTGATCTCAAGAGTTAAAATGAAATTATCAAGTGAACTATCATGAAGCTTCTATTCGTTCAAATGGATTAAACAGAAATAAGTCAGATGAATCAAATCTTATTCAAGAATTTCAGTGTTTCTGCAAAAGCTTTGCCCAAACTAGTTTTCATTGATTTCAAATGTTCAAATCCTTATTCTTTGAAAACAGTTAATTGTTTACAAGTGTTGTATGCTCTTTGCTCAAGTTTCATATGATTCATTCTATTTCAAGCATTCAAAGAAATCTTTCACAGTGCTTAATCTTCATTGAACATTGGCTTCACATTATTATTTGGTACTACTAGAGAGAATGCATTCATTAAGGGGGAGTTTCACATTAACATGTGTTTTATCTTAAAAAGCTCGTCTCCTTGATTTGAAGAAAATTATCTTTAATAATGCTCATCCGCACTCCCTATGATTTATTAGTTTTGATGATGAGTTAATATCATATTTTCCTTTCATTATCTCAATTTGAAAATTTCATACAGAAAGGAATATTTGGATATCTGATTGCACTAACAATTCTCTCTTGCAAGAAAGTTTCACAATTATGACAGGAGAACTCATCAGGCAAAGATGAAGTTGTGATATGCTCTACAAAGTAGAAGAAAACTTCTTGAAGCCAATTGAGACATATTCTACAGAAGAGCTATATAAAGTAAAGGAGAAGGATGGAAATGATCTCATACAAGAAGAAAGCAAGAAAATGGCCTTCATTGATCATTCATCAATTTGCAGAACCTACATGAGCTTTTCTGAACTTTATCTTTTTATATTCAGTAAATTTTGCACATGTTTGGTGTTTATATGCTTTAAATGTAAAAGATTTCTTGAAAACCTCTCCAAATTCTCTCAAATTTGTTTTCATAAAAACATTCCAAATTGCATCATATTAAGAATGAAAACAATTTCAAATGGGGGAGAGAAAATCAGTTCTTTGATTCTGTCTAATTTGGTTTCACATTTGCCTCTACAACCATCTCTTCTTTACTTCAACGTTTTGCTAATGACAAATAAGGGGGAGAGAATGGCAAGAAAAATATGCTGGGTTTATTAGCTTTTCATATTTATAAATATTTTTCTCAAAGTATTTGTCATCATCAAAAAGGGGGAGAATGTTGGATATGATTAGTTTTGATGATGTCTTATATAGATGTCATTCTTAAGAGCAAAAATGTTGCATAATACATTTATCTTATACTTTGACTGATTCTTACATTTAATGTAGATGTAATGTTGATATGAAGAAGATGGAAATTGGAATGGCTAAATTCAGAGTTAAAATAAGTAAATTCAAGCTTTCCGATGAATAGAAGTTGCTACAATTTAATTGCTACAGTCCTGTGCATGAATAGCTCTTCCTTGCGTTTGAATCTCGTCAATACTCAAGTATCAAACATGTACTCGCAAGTATCAAGCTTCAATTCTTCAGTATGACACTTCAATACTCGAGTATGGTACTTGGCTACTCGAGTATGGTGCATAAACAGCTGCTTCTGTGCTTAAATCCCGACAATACCCGAGTATGGATCATCAATACTCGAGTATGACACCACTCTGATCAGCTCTGTTTCACGTCCAGCACTGGCGACCTCTGGTAATTCGATGATATCTTCCTAACTAGAGATCGGATTGAGGTGAAACCAATTTTTCTGGAAACGAGACTTCCAACCGGTCCTAGTCGCACAAAATTCAAGTCTAAAGGAGGTCAGATGAGAGAGATATGAATTGTTGAAGATGACAGTGACATCACCGTCACACTGCTGACCAAGCCTCAATGTTTTGAGTATATATCACAAACTACAAATCCAATGAAGCTGAAATGGGTGCCATTTGAAAGAAGACTCAAAGGGTTTTCCAACAAGACTTGAAACAACCAAAACGGAGCTCATACAAGGAAGTTATGATCTTCGAAAGTGGACACTCGAAATACTGAAGCAACAGAGTTCGAATCAAGCCTTCGTTATATCTGAACCACATGATACCCGAGTATGAGTATGGGATACTCGAGTATAATCGAATTCCAAAGCTTCCGGTATACCTTAATCACTTAGATACCCGAGTATTAGAATTTAATACTCGAGTACGTTCGGTAATCATACTTCCGCTGTGTCGAGACTTCGGATCGCGATTCTGGAAATCAATACTATTAATGAGGATCTTTAATGATTTGTTTACTGACCGATTTACTCATATCTTTTCAAATATTTGAATTACAGTACAGGATCATTTCGAAATCTTCATGGGTCACACATATCTGATAAATTGATTATGAAATGATGCAAAACGGACAAATCGTGAGGATCACTTTTGAACGAACAGACAGCCCCAAATCTTGATTCATTAATGACATTCTCATCACAGGCAAGTATCATGGAGGATCAAGACACTCCAACGGCAATATCATCAAAAGAGAATCACAAACAATCCGATCAGATTATGGGCATTAATGGAATTCAATATGGCAGCATCTGCAATGATCATCTTCAAAGCATTATAAATAGATGAAGAACCACCTGCTCTCAACACACAACTACAGAGAAAACGCACAAAGAGAATCAGAAAGATACTTGCAAGAGTCTAGTTCCGCTTGAAAACGAAAGGAAATCACCAAGAGGGGGTGAATTGGGGATTTTAAAACTTTTAACACAAAAAGAACTTTTCACCCAAGCTGAAGCTAAACGTAAAGGGATAGGGAAGAAAAGCTTGACACAGAAAGTTTATCCTGGTTCGGTCTAAACTCTTGACCTACGTCCAGTCCCCAGACTCTCTGGGTTTTTCTACTATCACTCAATTCAGATACACACTCTGTACTCAAGGACTATCCTCTCTCTAGGATACACTCCCCCTTACAAGTTGTAATCTGAAATCCCAATCTCCAAGTCCCCTTGACTTGAGATTATTACAATGATTGAATAAGATGTATAACAGCTCTCTCACAGAGTAGATATTGATAAACACTGAGGCTCTTTGTATCTCAAATACAATACAGAAAGAAAACTGAATGTATAAGTAA
Organism: Acacia pycnantha; assembly: GCA_025563575.1. Lineage (NCBI taxonomy): Eukaryota > Viridiplantae > Streptophyta > Magnoliopsida > Fabales > Fabaceae > Acacia > Acacia pycnantha. Next base: position 162,224 of record JAMWYP010000248.1, read on the forward strand.
CTCTTGAGCTTGCTTTTCGTTTCTACTTAATTTTTCGCTTTTTTTCGAAGTTTGTAATATGTTCCATATATAGTAGTCAATTGCTATGTGACCGTTACTTCTCAATTCTGCATGTTCTTCACTTGAAATTCAAGTTGATGAGGATTATAGCCGTTGGGTACTGAATTTCAACTGATTGATTTCCAGACGCGTCAAATCTTCTTCATTGTAGAGGTTCTGATTGACGTGTGAAATCAATGTTGATTGATCCAACTAATACCTGAAACTTTCTGGATTTAGAGTGGTTAAATATAGATATGAATCCTCTAAATGAATGTAATCAATTCGCATAGAAATGGTAATTTTGTAGTTCAAACTAATCAGGATTAAACCAATAACGATCATTTGTGCTGTCGATCAAAACTCGAGTTCGCCAAGTCGGGCTCGAGTTCGTAAGGCACTTTTGAGTATCGTGTTCATCTTCATGAGGAGCAAACTCGGAGTTTGATGTAAACTCGGAGTTTGTAAATTGTCTCATCATGTAAACTCGAGTTCAGAAAGGTAGGCTCGAGTTCGAATCATCGCTGAGCATTTTGTCGGGCGAGCACCTGAAATAATATTTCACAAACCAGGCAGGCTCGAGTCCATTAGTGATTAGGCTCGAGTTTAACACTATTCATGCCTAAGAAATTTGATCATTCGAAAGAGTGGGCTGGAGCACAAATATGAACTTTGGAGTTTGTGCATTTTCTTTACTCTTTTTCAATGAAGGGCTCGAGTTCATAATGACAGGCTCGAGTTCGACTTTATTTATTTCAGGGCTTATCGGAGTGAACTGGAGGTTTGAACTTAAACTCTGGAGTTTGTGAATGAAGAAGAACTTGGAAGCTCTTCGCAAGGGAAAACTCGAGCTTGCAATAACGAGGCTCGAGTTTACCCATTTGGTAAACTCTTCTTTGTTTTGTCAAACCATAGAGTAAACTTAACACAAAAGTATTAGGCTCGAGTCCATATACTTAGGCTCGAGTTTTCATCAATTTACAGCCATAGGAAATAAGCAAACTCTACACAAAATATAAACTCTAAAATTTAAAGAGATGATTTTCAATTGGAAAATGTTTCCGCCAGAGGAAAACTCGAGCTTGTCTATACTGTGCTCGAGTTTACTCATTTGTAAACTCTTTAACAATATACCATGGAGGGTTAGGCTGGAGTTTAAATATTCAGGCTCGAGTTCTGCATGCTGAGATAGCCTGATATGCTCTCTGTTAGCAGCAAACTCGAGCTTGCCTATCTAGGCTCGAGTTTGGCGATGACAGAATGTTTTTGACTTATTTGTCTTATTAAAACATTCATATTTGTTTACAATTGTTATTAATCATCAAAACACATAGAGAACTAACACCGCTATACTCTTGTCAGATACTTTCGAATACTTTCATCCAATACTCTGCAATACTCTCAGTTGATATCTTGTAATACCATGTACTTCAGTGCTTAGAGTTATCTGCTCTTATAGAGAGTTATCCTTCAGCTATCATTTCCTTGTGAGAATCTCAAAGTTGTGGGACTTTGGGATTGGGTATTTGATTACAACTTGTAAGGGGGAGTGTAATTCAAGAGAGAGAATTGCTCCGAGTGTTACAGAGTGTGTAATCATTTGATCGTAAGTTAGGGAAATCCCGGAGTGTTTCTGGGGACTGGACGTAGGTCAAAAGTTGGGCCGAACCAGTATAAATTCTCTGTGTCTATCTCCTCTACTCTATCTCTACTTTGCCTTGATATATATCTGTTGTGTGGGTGACCGAGTAACTAGCAAAAAGAATTTTGTAATCACCTATTCACCCCCCTCTAGGTGATATTCCACCTTCATTGATGACAAAGGGGTAGAAGAACCAGAGAACCCAAAGCATTAGAGATTAGAGATTAGAGTAGCATTTTGCAAAGTTTGTTGTTTAGAGTTTGCTTTTTGAATTGCTTGAGGATTTTGTGTTTTGACAGTATGTGTTTTGCAAAATCAATTGTATAAGTGCCTTAATATGTCTTAACTGCTATTCTATTGTAAAGTTCTCAAAATGCAATGAAATGATATGTCTTTTACCATTTACTTCTGCTATGATTATCTCTGATATCCTGTGTTCAATGTCTAAGCATATCTGTCATGATGCATTTCAAACCATGTTTGAGTAAAATCAATTTACAATTCCAAATCTCTCAAACTAGTAGCAACTCTGGTTTACAAGTGTTGTCATCATCAAAAAGGAATGTTAGTTCTCGATTGGTTTTGATGATAACTGACAATTGTAAACTCAGATTGAAGTTTGTCTTTGTTAAGTTGAAAAACTTACTGTCAAAGGCAAACTCGAGTTTGGACTTGACAGAGAGTAGCTCAAGTGTTTGCAAAGTTAGGCAAACTCGAGTTTGGGTATTGAAACTCGAGTTTTGACCATACAGAGAGCATCAAAGGCAAAGCAAACTCCTTGGGAGTAGATTGGAACCTTGCACACATCCCTATACTGAAATGAATGTTTGGACGTCTTGCAGTAAGATAGAGCAATGAACCAATCATTCCTCTATATCTTGTAATGTTGAAATCTGTGCCCTTTTCATCAGCATCCAAAGATGTGGTTGAGCTCATTGGAGTATCAGCTCCATTGCATTAGTCCATTCCAAACTTCTTTAGTAGATCATTGAGATACTTGGTCTGAGAGAAGAAGATTCCATTCGCCCTTTGCTTGATTTGCAGACCAAGGAAATAGTTGAGTTCTCCCATCATGGACATCTCAAACTCTCCCTGCATGTTCTTAGCAAACTCTTCACACAAAGCATCATTAGAAGATCCAAAAATAATATCATCAACATAGATTTGGACAATTAAAATTTCACCAAGATTTTTACTTTTAATAAAAAAGAGTTGTATCTGCTTTTCCTCTAACAAATCATTGATCAAGAAGGAATTTTCTTAATCGCTCATACCAAGCTCTAGGAGCTTGCTTAAGACCATAAAGAGCTTTCTTAAGGCGATAAACATGATCTGGATGATGATCATTTTGAAAACCAGGAGGTTGTTCCACATAGACTTCCTCCTGAATAAAACCATTTAGAAAAGCACTTTTCACATCCATTTGATAGAGCTTGAATCCTTTGACACAAGCAATGGCTAGAAGAACTCTTATGGCTTCCAATCTTGCCACTGGAGCATAAGTTTCTTCATAATCAATTCCTTCTTCTTGGTTATAGCCTTTAGCAACCAATCTTTCCTTATTCTGGACAATGATTACTGATTCATCTCGTTTGTTCTTGAATACCCATTTAGTGCCAATGACCGGATGGTCCTTAGGCCTGGGTACCAAATCCCAAACTTGATTTCTATCAAATTGATGTAGCTCCTCTTGCATTGCTATAACCCAATCATTGTCTGAAAGGGCTTCATCAATCTTAGAGGGCTCAATCTTTGAAATAAAGGCAGAAAAAGTAACTTCATTCAAAGTACTATTTCTGGTCCTTACACCTTGATTAACATCACCTATAACTTATTCTAAAGGATGATTCCTTATAAATTTCTAAGCTCTAGGTTGAGGTTGATCAGGGTTTTCTAAATTATTTTGAGGATCAACTTCGAAAACATTTTCAGGGTTTTCAATAGAGGCAAGAGTAGCTTTCGAAAAGAATTGATTCTTGAAAACATTTTCCTCATCATCATCCTTGGATTTGTCAGATTTAGATTCACAGAATGTAACATGCATAGACTCTTCAACAATACGAGTACGAATATTAAAGACTCTATAAGCTCTACTTCTATTAGAATAACCCAAAAATATATCTTCATCCGCCTTAGGATCAAACTTTCCCAAGTTATCCTTACCATTGTTATGGATGAAGCACTTACATCCGAACACATGTAGATAAGCCAGATTCGGTTTTCTTCCCTTATACAACTCATAAGGAGTCTTGTTCATCTTCTTTCGGAGTCATGCCCGATTTGAGATGTAGCATGCTGTACTCATTGCATCAGCCCAAAACACTTGAGAAGTGTTATTCTCATTCAGCATTCCTCTTTCCATCTCGGTGAGGACTCGATTCTTTCTCTCCACAACACCATTTTGTTGAGTAGTCCTCGGGGCTGAGAAGTAATGATCAATTCCCATATTGTCACAAAACTCAGCAAATGCATGATTTTCGAACTCACCTCCATGATCAAATGTTTCATCCTTAGATGATAAAAATATAGTCCATGCAAATTTAGAAAAATCATCAACTATGACCAAAGTATAAAGATTGCCACCAAGGCTTTTTACTCTAGCTGGTCCAACTAGATCCATATGATGTAATTGAAGAGGTCTAAAAGTTGAAATCTCATTTTTAAATTTGAAAGATTATTTAGTTTGTTTTCCTTTTTGACAAGCATCACAAATCATATCATTTTTGAAACGAAGTTTTGGAACACCAATCACCAAATCCTTTTTGAGTAATCTGTCAAGTTGAATCATATTGACATGAGCTAAATGCGTGTGCCATAGCTAACTATCATCCAAATTACTAACAAAACATTTTTCAAAAGGTTAGGCATTTCTAGAAAGGTTTAGTGTATAACAATTGCCTTCTCTAGGGGCTCTAAATATAGCTTTTGATTTTATATTGTCTAAAGAGAGAATATCCTTACTTACAATCAAGCACTCCTCAGAATCAAAGATAACTAGGTTACCTTTATCAGTGCTTTGGCTTACACTGAGGAGATTGTGACAAAGTCCTTCCACAAGGTAGACATCTTTGATTTGTGGTCCATCATTGTTTCCAATTTCACCAATCCCAACAATCCTTCCAGATTGATTTCCACCAAAAGTCACTTTGCCACCTTCCTTGGGCTTGATTGAAGCAAATTTGGAATGATCTCGTGTCATGTGTTTGGAGCATCCACTATCAATGTACCATTTTTTGGACTTTGATGCTCTTAGACAGACCTACAAAACACAAATAATCAAGTCTTAGGTACCCATCTTTTCTTGGGTCCTTTGGGGTTAGTTTGTGTCTTAGGAACCTTGTAAGATCCCTTAGGCACCCATTGATAGTTTCCGATAGGCTTACTCTTTCTTTCCTTTTTATGAAGCAGGAAGAAGTAGTATGACCTTTTCGATTGCAATAATTGCAATGAGCAAAAGGATTTGAAGAATGAACGGATTTTCAAAAGTAGTTCATGTAAGACTTTTCTCCAAATTTCTTTTTGCCTTTGCTTTTATCAAAATCTGGTTTGTAACCAATTCTTGATTTTTCATTTGTAAATCTTTGCTGTTTTAAAATGACTTTGAGCATCTCATTACCTCTAGTGAATTTCTCAAGTGCTTTTGTAAGATGTAAATTCTTTTTCTCTAAATCAGGACAATTTTCACAAGCCATATGTTCACAAGAAAGATTTTTGACTTGCATTTCAAGAGTCACATTTTTCCTTTTTAAAGATATGTATTTTTCAGCAAGCTTTTCAAATTCAGATTGCACAACAATGTATTCAGCAAATAACTCATCATAAGATGGTTTTGAATTATATACCTCATTGTTGTCAAGTTGCTCTTCTTCTTCAGCAACTAAGCAAATATTTGCTTTTTCTTCCTCATCAGCTTCATCTTCATCAGATGAGCTATCTCCCCATATGGCTGAGACATAGGCTTTCTTTTTTAATTTGTTGAACTTCTTCTTTTCTTTATCCTTGTTCTTCAGCTGGGGGCATTCAAACTTGATGTGGCCAGGCTTGTCACATTCGTAGCATATGATTGGCTTCTTTGCCTCGGTGCTGGAGCTATCCTTGTGAAATCTTTAGTACCCTTGGTACTTCTTATAAAATTGCTTGAACCTTCGGACCATCAAGCCCAGTTCTTCATCTTCGTCTTCTTCTTCATCATCATCAGATTCCTTAGCTTCTTTGACAGTCTTGAGAGTAGTCCCTTTGCTCTTGACAATCATCTCATCAAGTCCTTTTTTGAACTTGATCTTCCCTTCATACTCAGATTGACTGCCAAAGAGGACTGCTACAGAACTCATTGATTCCCCACGAGCTTCCTTAATGGCTGTGACTTTGGCTTCCCATTCTTTGCTGAGGATATTTAGAATTTTCCTCACTTGAACAGGTTGTTCGTACGTTTTGCCCAATGCAGCAAGCCTGTTGATGAGATTGGTGAATCTTAGCTGGAAGTCGATGATGGATTCTCCCGTCTTCATGCGAAGAAGATCATACTCAGTCATGAGAGTATTGACCCTATTCTCTTTTACTCCGGTAGTTCCTTTATGAGCTATCTCCAAAGTATCCCACATGGCTTTAGCTAATGGTATCGTGCAAATACGGAAGTAATCCTGTTGACTTAGAGCACTTTGCAGCATGAGGATGGCTTTGTTGTTGAGAGTGACGTTTCTTCTATCATTCTCATCATAGTTTTCCTCTGGCTTAGAAACTCGGAGTCCATTTTCTAGGACTGTTGGAGCATAGTTACCAATCTCGAACACCCTCCACAGGCCATATTCGCTAGCCATGACAAAGACCTTGAACTTGGTTTTCCAGAAGGAGTAATGCTCTCCACTGAAGTCAGCTCCTGTTTGATCGAACGAGATGACACCACGTTCAAGACGTACGATGGTCGAGACGCACGACGTTCGAGATGCGCACCAGGCCGAGTTGAATGAAACGCTGAACCCTTCGTATAGGTACGATTCAGATTCTTTTAACCTTGATTTAAACGCCGTTGATGGATCCTCCGATGGGATTTGTAAGTTTTTAATTCCGCTGCGTGTATGGAATCCAATACTTGTCGCCAATGTCATCAAGTCCTTTTTTGAAGTTGATTTTCCTCATACTCAGACAAGCTTCCAAATAAAGCTACCACTGATGAGTTGATTAGGTTGAAGTTTGGTCCAGTCTCTCTCTTGATTAATGTTAATCCAAATGCACAGAAGTTTATGGTTGACTTCCCTTGAATTAAATCCGTTGGAAGAGCAGCTTCTTGATAGGGAAATAAACCATTAAATCCTTAGCATCGTGCAGAGAATGATTATCCAAAAGCATGCAACTTTTTCTGGACTTGCAATAAATGTTGCTGACGTCACTTTTTGCTTTATGATTAATCTTCATTCTAGCACTCTCTAAATCATCTGAAACTCATTAACAAGCTGAATAAACAAAGTTAAGAATAGTATTGAGTGATGATAAGAAGTATCTAGATCAAACATGAAGGTTTCACAAATTCGTGCAATTTGATTTTCAAACACAGTGACACAAACTCGAGTTTGTTTGAGAAAATTGGAGTTTGCAACTCTTCTTCAGGAACCAAACTTGAGTTTAGAAACTCAAACTCAAGTTTCCTCTATCCAGAGAAGAATGTCGTGATTTGAGCTTTGAAAAGTATTTTGAGAATAAGGGCAAACTCGAGTTAATAAGTGACAAACTCGAGTTTGGAACTTTTGAAGAGAAAATATGTTTAAGTCCACAAAGCTCAAAACTGGAGTTTTCCATAGTGAACTCGAGTTTTCAGAAGATCAAAATAGTAAGAAGCTCTCTGCTTGACACAAACTCGAGTTTGCTCACTCAAACTCGAGTTTCCATGAAAGATCAAAGATCTTGAAAACTCTCTGCCAAGAGCAAACTTGAGTTTGCAAATACAAACTCGAGTTTGCTAAAGTTATGAAACTTTGAAAACCCATTGTCAAGACTAAACTCAAGTTTATTATGCTAAACTCGAGTTTTCCCAAAACATGGAAAAATTTTGAAAGACTCTTGGCCAAGTGCAAACTGGAGTTTGACATATCAAAGTCGAGTTTGCTTAAGTTGGAAAAACATTAAGGCCCTCGTTCAAGCAAAAACTTGAGTTTGGAAAACTTAACTCGAGTTTGGTTAAGTTTACAAATCCTTGGAAGCTCTCTGTGTAATACAAACTCGAGTTTACATATACAAACTCGAGTTTGCCTTACCTTGAAAAAGCTTTAGTACTCTCTATATGACACAAACTCGAGTTTACCACTAATCAACTCGAGTTTGCCTAAGTTTACAAAAGCTTGAGCAATTCTCTGTCCCGACCAAACTCGAGTTTGCAAATACAAACTCGAGTTTTCCTTTGACAGTAAGTTTGTCAACTTCAAAGACAAACTTTCATTTATGTTTACAATTTCCAGTTATCATCAAAACACATAGAGAACTAACATTTTTCTTACTTGGACTTGTTGATCAAGTTGCAAGTTGATTAATCAAATAAGTGAATTTGAGTTGGAATTCGCCAATGGATTCTCCAAACTTCATACAAAGTAAATCGTATTCAGTCATCAAAGTATTAACTCGATTTTCTTTGATTCTAGTTGTCCATTCATGAGCAATTTGTAGTGCATTCCACATTTCTCTAGCAGAAGATAGAGTGCAAATCCTAAAATATTCTTTCTAACTTGGAGGACTCTGGAGCATTAGAATGGCCTTATTGTTGAGAGTGACTTTCCTTCTATCATTTTCATCATACTCTTCTTCCAGCTTAGGAACTGTTACACCCCTACCGGCCTCGCCTTTTCAGGTGGCGGGTTAGAGGGATTCCTTTTTATCTATTACCTCTTCACAGTTACTTATTCCTTTTTAACATACATCAGAGTATGTGTGGCAGAGCCTTTTATCGATTTGGACGTACCTTGTAAGAACCGGATAAACCCAAAAGGGGGTGAATTAGGTGAAGATTAAAAAACTTTAAACTTTAAAATCTTTTCGCGTCTTCTAAATCAACAATTAGATATTCAAATAAACATATACTGGAAATATAAGAGATAAGGGAGGAGAATATGCAAACTGTGATTTATACCAATCCCCAAGCTTCACTTGAGATTTTCAATCCACTATCCTCTTGTTTAATCCGGTCACAAGAAAAGCCAATACAATCCCACAAGTTCACCCAGGCACTTGTGAAGCCAAATTTATCACCGAGATACTTCTTTCAATCAGTTACACACTCTGTACTCAAAGTTATCCTCTCACTAGGATACACTCCCCCTTACAAGTTGTAAACTGATAACCCAATCTCCAAGTCCCACGACTTGAGATTCGTACAATTTCTCTCTAAAAGAGTAGATAAATAAACATTGAAGTACAATACAAATCATTTCACTCTTTATGATGAGCTATGTAAGCATTGAGAACAGAGAGTGTATGAGTTAAGCATTGGATTCAGAATGCCAACATTTCGACAGTGCAAGCTCTCATCATTGTTATCTCTATTTTGAATATGTCTCTACTTAAAGACAATTGATATTAATCCGTTGAAGCATTAGTCTGTTGTAGAATATTAACGTTGTAAGTTTCAGTCCGTTTGAGAAATAGCCGTTGAAGCTTATGATGTAATCATCTTCTTTTTGTAAACTGTTGTTAATTTTTCTTATAATCATCTGAAACTCATTAAAAAAATGATTAAACATAGTTAGGAATAGTAATGAGTGATGATAAGAAGAAATGAAATCATAATCAATGATTTTGAGATTTCAGACACGATGATTTTCTGAAGCAGAGATGCTAACTTGAGTTATCATTAATTGACTCGAGTTAATAGGTTGTTGCTTTACTCCAGATTGCTTTATGTCTCGTCTTGACTCGAGTTGCATTAGCTGTGACTCGAGTTAAAAACACTTTCTCAAACTTCATTGCTCTCTGTCTTTGAATGACTCGAGTTATCATGCCTTGACTTGAGTTACGCCTTTGTTCCAAACTTGCTTTGCTCTCTGTCTGACTTGTACTCGAGTTACCAATGTCTTGACTCGAGTTACAAACTCTTCTCAAAACTTGGTTTGCTCTCTGTCTTCCAAAACGCAAGAATATTATCAACACAAAGGTCAATTTCCATTGAGTATAGCGTCTTTGATATAGCTCCGAATTTGGAAAACCACCTATCCCCACATAGCATTTTCAGTCTTCTTTCCAATGCAAAAAGAATCAGCTCCAAATTCATTGTATTATGATCATTATGATCCGATGAATGAAGATTGTTCTTGACTCCTGAACTAATTGTCAACTTCAAAAACTCATATCTCTCTCATTTGATCTTTGTTTTATATGATCTTGATATTTTTGGAATGAACTTGAGTCTAGTTTCAAATGGAACCATTTTCAGCTTAATTGGAAGTATAGATAGTGAGATACACCCAAAATACCGAGGCTTGATCTGCTATGTGGTGTGAATTTCATTGTCAACTTCCATAATTCATATATCCTTGATCTAAACTATTTTGGGATTGAATTTTATATCAAAATGACACATTGGGAGTCTAGTTTCATACAAAATTGGTTTCACTTCAATACAATTTTTGGTTTAGGAGATATCATCAAATTATCACACTTTGCTAAGGTGAAACGTGAAACAGAGGTTAACAGAATGGCTGGAAAGTACTCTAAGTCGAGTCAACTTTGGCTTGACTCGAGTCAATTCATACCAAAGGAGAAAATTAGTGTTGAAAAATCTATTAACTCGAGTCAATAGTTGCTGACTCGAGTTAAATCATTCCAGAGACGACAGAGGTGCTGAAAACACTTATTAACTCGAGTTAATGCTGTCTAACTCGAGTTAACTCATTCTGAAAATTATTTTTGCTGATTTAAACTTCAAATTGAGCCATTCCAACTTCCATTTGATCATAGAAATTTGAATATTGATATTCTCATTATATTTGATAAGATCTTCTTTCTTCAATCTCATTTCTTCATCATTGTCCACAATGCAACTTGAACTAAACATTTGCAAGTTTCTCTTTCTTTCTTCTCTTCTCTTGATCATTTTCCACAAATCAATTTGGACTAATCTACATTAAATATAACAATTATTCAATGTATATGATACAAATATTATACACACTTTTTTCTCTTAATAATGGCATCTATATAAGACATCATCAAAACTTATCATATCCAACATACCTATCATACTGGTGTTGGCCAATTTCCTTAATGGCAAGTGAACCATTAGAACAAGTAATAGAGAGTAAGTAGAGTATCATCCCACAGAGACTGAGATTCCAATGATCATACTGATTAACGCAAACAATTGTGTGCAAAATCAAAAGAAAAGTATGATTGGTTTGGGATTTTTGTGGTTATAACTAATAAGAAAGAAAGCGAACAAATGATTCTAGTCGTAAGAAGATATCAGTTAAAAGATGAGCTGAGTATCGGATTTCATCCTAAGAATATCAATCCTCCAGTTTGCCTTAACACATTGCTATAGCAATTATACTGCATAGCTTCCGCAATGCTACCACATAGCCGCCTTTCATAATGTTATTCAGTTAACCCACCACTACAATATATAGAAGCTTTCGCGTCCTATACGTACAACCTTAACTATACTTCTCTCATATGCCTATGGCGATTTTCTAGTTCAGATTATCTTTCTAAATCAAGGTGTTATAGTTATGAGCGGTAGACCCATTCCTGAAACCTACAATGGTAGGTCAAGTCTTGCACCAGCCTGACTAGCAAACACTGTCTATCAGATGTCTAACCTCAACTCCCTTTCAGTAAGCCGAGGCCACAGATTCAGCCCTTAGCTTCTACTAATCGACAGGAGATAAAAATACTGATAAGCAAACTAAATTTATTAAATTAAAGAAATTGCAAAATGGGTTCATTCTACACTCAAAAATCCATCCTTACTCAGCCAAAGGAAATTTAGTTCATGACTGATTAGGGAATCACAAAACAAATCACAGTAGAACAACCCATGACAAAAGATAACTAAAAATAAACAGAAGTAAACAGAAAGTTTGTCGGAGGTTTTGACGGCATGGGTGAAGCCTGTCACTTGAAAAATCCACGTCTTCTCATCTCCGTCTCACTGCAAGGAAGGATGCTAGGTTCTTCTGGGGTTCTCGTGCTTTGTAACTTCTCTTACTCTTCTTTAGAGTCTAGCTGAATAGGAATTCTTTTTGACTCTCAATGACTCAATGCCCTTAGGGTTGGCTGTCTTTTCCTTTTATAGTCAGGCTTACTTATGGCGTAAGTTCAGTGAGTTGGGCCTCTCCAAATCTGTCATATCCAACTTTCTAAATTCGGTAGATTGATTTTGCTTATACTGCGGGATTCTCCAAATCTAAATCTTCGATCCTTCGCATCTTCTAGGTCAATCATCTATGCAGGAGCAAAGATGAAATAAGACTAGTATAACTTTGATAAGGTATGGAGATAGGAATCAAAGTCATAGGCACTTGTAAGACTACAAGGTGTTGGACCGACCTACTATGAGAAAGCTACATGGATTAAGTCTTATCTCATGTATAACCACGTCACAATGCCCTTTGACCTGAGATCATGATAGATATCTACATGAGAGTCGCTGATCTTTGACCTAGTCAAAATTCACCTTTGACTAGGTGATGATAAAGGCTTCGATCGGGATTAGTGTTTTCGTGCAGAGGAATGTGAATGATCAAGATAAGATTTGTCCCTCACATTTGTAGAGAGATATTACTGGGCCCCTCGATGAGTGAGTCTGAGAAATGTATGACCATACTACAATGGAAAGGAGTTTCCATTTCAATTGTTAGACTACTCAAGAATCAAGAAAGTAATGGTTAAAGAACAAGAGGATGACACTATCCACGCTTCATCCTTGACCAAATTATCGCGTGACAAAAGGGACATACCATGGTTGTGTTGGAAATTATGCCCTAGGGGCAAGTCATTGTTCTTATCAACGATCCCTATATGAATTGGGTAGTCGCAATGTCTTGCTAGAGGCCGCTTGCGACTTGTGGGCTGATACAGTATTGGCCCGCTGCCAATCTCATATGGGCCTACAGGGTCGCACACAAGAATGGCCCAACACGAGCAAGAGTGTCAGATTCATTGAATCTTAAATGTGTTTAAGATTTAATGAATACTTATTTAATCTAGGATGTGTGTGTGTATATATATATATGCATATATAAATATATTAAATTTGAAAATAATAATGATATTATTTATTGACAATAATATTATTACATATAGTATTTAATTTATTTGATAAATTAAATAACTATAATAAATTGAGATATTGTATCTCAGATTTAATTTTCGAATAAAGATATTGCATATCAGATTTAATTTGAACTGAGATATCGGATCTCATTTTAAATTAAAGATAATGATATCATATCTTGATTTAATATATATTAAATTCGAAAATAATAATGATATTATTTATTGATAATAATATTATTATATATAGTATTTAATTTATTTGATAAATTAAATAACTATAATAAATTGAGATATTGTATCTCGATTTAATTTTCGAATAAAGATATTGCATATCGATTTAATTTGAACCGAGATATCGGATCTCATTTTAAATTAAAGATAATGATATCATATCTTGATTTAATATATATTAAATTCGAAAATAATAATGATATTATTTATTGATAATAATATTATTATATATAGTATTTAATTTATTTGATAAATTAAATAACTATAATAAATTGAGATATTGTATCTCAGATTTAATTTTCGAATAAAGATATTACATATCAGATTTAATTTGAACTGAGATATCGGATCTCATTTTAAATTAAATATAACGATATCATATCTTGATTTAATTTATAAATATAAATTAAATCAAAGGGCTTTTAATTCGGATTAAATAAATAGATTTGATTAGATCTATCAGATAGATTTAATTAATATGTTTTTTAATCCATATTCAAAATTGGTTTTGAATATAATACGCCTGCAAGGTTTAAAAACCTACGGGACTTTTAGTCAAGCGTATTAGAAAGCCGCTAAAAACCCTAGAGAGAAAAGATAGAGAGACGCAAGAATAATGAGGCGCTAGCATGCTGCCGTCAGTGTTGGATGCCGTCCGTGTGGATACCGGTAGAGCGCGAGAATTTAAATCATGATATTATATTATATATTGTATATAATATAATGTAAATTACAGAACTTAAATCATGATACTATATTATATATAGTATATAATATAATATAAATTAGAGAATCTAAATCTTGATATTATATTGTATTTATAATATAATATAAATTAGAGAATTAAATCATGATATTATATTATATATAGTATATAATATAATTTAAATTAGAGAATTTAAATCATGATATTATATTATATTTATAATATAATATAAATTAGAAAATTTAAATCATGATAAGATTAATCATAATATTTTATTTCATAATTGTATGACTTAATATATGTTGTGATTTACCTTTCAAAAGTTGTTTGGGTATGGTGAACAACATGGCTCTAGAGTTTTACAATTGTTGTAAATTTTAAATATGGCTCATGAGCCATGCCTCTTTCTTTAAATACTCCTGATGTACTTCTTTTTGTTTTAGAGAAGTCCTCTCATTGGCTTGAGAGGATTTTAGTTAAGGTTGAGCCATGTTGTGTCACAATTTTAATTATGTCTTGATTTGATGATTGCATGATTAATTTAGAATTTTTAATTATGGTTTGATTATACTCATAATTAATTTATAATTTTAATTATGTTTTGATTAGATCACTCATAATTAATTTAGAATTTTTAATTATGGTTTGATTAGATCACTCATAATTAATTTAGAATTTTAATTATGTTTTGATTAGATCACTCATAATTAATTTAGAATTTTAATTATGATTTGATTAGATCACTCATAATCAATTTAGAGTTTTAATTATGTTTTGACTAGATCACTCATAATTAATTTAGATATTATATGAGATACAATAGTGATTGCATTCATATAAGTATAATTAATAGGATTAATCTAATTATACCCTCTAAATAAAATCTTAAGTCATAATGCCACCAATAAATGAATACTTGTCAAAACCTAGATCGCCCATTTGTATGTTCCACCAAAGTGGATGCATCCGAGTTATCTTGGTGAGACAAGAGTGAGTAATGGTGATACTCAATATTCATTATTGTCCTGACTTAATTGAGATTATCAAAACGGTTTTGGATCTCAAGGCATTAGATGGGATTAAACATGCCACGTCATATGATGATTGAATCCCATAAAGATCTAAGAGTTACATATGATGTAATTGGCAAGGGGTTTGCCTACCTAAATAACTTAATTTAAGCGTCCTGCCAAAGCGGACTTAAATTTAAGCCAAATATGGATCTTAGCCCACTAATTATAATGAGGGTTGTTAATTCAGTGGGAGGTTACTACTGAAACTTTGCATACCTTTAGTTGTAGAATCATGTAGTCTAGTAATACTTCAACACCATCAATGCGATCAGTCCTTGAGAAGGACGAACTCGATGAGACAAACTTTCTTGACATGTTTGGGAACTTAAGCGTTGATCCTAAACACGAAAGAAAAGAATATCTCATCAATCAACCCATTCCTGACGAGCTTGCAGCTGCTGATCCAAGAGCTCTGACTAATGCTTATACGAAGAATAAAGATGACCCTGTGGATGCAGGATGCTCGATGCTTGCCACTATGCTTCTAGACCTCAATAGAGATCTAGAACATGTGGAGGCCTCTCGGGATGATTGTTCATCCTACGGAAATGTTCCAAGAATGTGCAAGGCAAGAGAGGTATGAGACCACAAAGGCCTTTCATTCCCGCAAGTGGCCGAGGTGCATCGCTTAGTCCTCATGTTTTGAAGATAAGGGCTACATTGATCACCTTGAGAGGCTTGGATTCCCATGTCCCAGGAGTTAGCTAAAGATGTGATCTTGAACTCACTCCCGTGAAGTTATGATAACTTTGTCATGGATTACAACATGAACAACATGGAGGAATCAATTTCGAAATGCATGAAATGCTCAAAATCGCTGAGCTAAGCCTTACAAAGAGGCCCAATACTGTTTTGTCCGTTCGTAAAGGAAGGGGAATGAAACGGAAAGCCAAGAAGGCAAAACCTCCGAAGGATAGAGTCTTTCTTTTACAATGAACTTGGTCATTTGAAAAGGAATTGCAAACTCTACCTCGAAGATCCGGAGAAGAACAAGAAGGATAGCGGGGCTATCGCTTCAAGTATCTATGTCATAGATATTCGCTTTTCTACTTCCTCAACATGGGTATTGGATACTACATGTGGATCTCACATTTGAATAAATGTAGGATCTCAAGGATAGTAGAAAATTGAATGGACATATCTATGACATAACTACTAAAAGGTTCAAGTCAAATGATTTGAATCCGACCTATCTATGGCATTGTCGTCTAGGCCATATAAATGAGAAACGCATTTCAGAACTCCATAAAGATGGATTTCTTAACTCATTTGATTTTGAATCAATTGATACATGCGAGTCTTGTTTATTGGGAAAGATGACAAAGGCACCTTTACTTGGACACGGTGAGAGAGCCACCAATTTATTGGGCCTCATACATACCGATGTGTGTGGACCAATGAATACATCTCGCGAGGAGGTCATTTGTACTTCATTACATTTATAGACGATTTTGGTAGGTATGGATATATCTATTTAATGAAACATAAGTCAGGAACACCTCAATGGAATGGTGTTTCTGAGCGGAGGAATCGAACTCTATTAGATATGGTTCGATCTATGATGAGTCAAACAGATCTTCCACCTTCCTTTTGGGGCCATGCCCTAGAAACAGCTGCGTTCACACTAAATCGTGTTTCGTCAAAGGCAGTTGAAAAGACACCATATGAGATATGGATTGGGAAGAAACCCATTTTGTCATTTCTTAAAATTTGGGGATGTGAGGTTTATGTCAAGCATCAAGCCTCTGATAAATTATCATCCAGATCCTCAAAATGCCTCTTTGTGGGGTATCCTAAGGAAACTAAAGGATACTATGTCTACAATCCCACCGATCACAAAGTGTTTGTTATTCGAATGGTGTCTTTTGGAAAAAGAGTTTATCTCTAAAAGAACCAGTGGGAGTAAGGTGAACCTCGAAGAAGTTCGAGAGTCACAGACAATGTAGAACCACAAATGGAAACCGAGAAGACTCACAACAAGTTGTTGAGCCTACTCATGTAACACAAGACCCACGAAGGTCCGATAGAACACGGCTACGGCCTCGAGATATGGATTTCGATTCGGAAGCCGTGATGTTTTGCTCATTGAGCACAATGAGCCAACTACCTATCGCGAGGCCATGGTGGGACCCAACTCCGAAAGATGGCTTAGTGCCATGAAGTCCGAAATGCAATCCATGTACGACAATGAGGTATGGGCCTTAGTCGATCCACCGAAGGTGTAAAAACCGTTGGGTGCAAGTGGGTTTTCAAAGAGAAAACCGACATGGATGGCAAAGTAAATATCTTCAAGGCACGACCGGTTGCAAAAGGATTCACTCAAACTCATGGTGTGGACTATGATGAAACCTTTTCCCGCTTGCAATGGCCAAATCAATCGAATCCTTCTTGCCATTGCATCATATTATGACTATGAAATATGGCAGATGGACGTCAAAACAGCCTTCCTTAACGGAAAGCTCCTTGAGATGTGTACATGACACAACCTGAGGGTTTTGTGCGTCCAGAGGACTCCGGTAAAGTTTGCAAGCTTCAAAGATCCATTTATGGATTGAAGCAAGCATCTCAGAGCTGGAATCATCGTTTTGATGAAGTAGTCAAAGAGTTTGGATTCATTCAAAACATAGATGAACCTTGTGTTTACAAGAAGGTTAGTGGGAGCACATTTGTATTTCTAGTGCTTTATGTTGATGACATCCTACTCATTGGGAATGACATTCCTACCTTGCAGAGTGTCAAGTCTTGGTTAGGAAAGTCTTTCTCAATGAAAGATTTAGGCGAAGCCACTTACATCCTTGGGATTAGGATCTATAGAGATAGATCTAAGAGGCCGATAGGCCTAAGTCGAGCACATACATAGACAAGATACCGCATAGATTCAGTATGCAGGATTCAGAAAGGGTAATATGCCCATGTCTCATGGCATCCATCTCGGTAAGAATCTGTGTCCTAGTACACAAGATCAAAGAGACCGCATGAGTAAGATTCCATATGCCTCCGCCATTGGATCTATCATGTATGCCATGTTATGTACTCGACCGATGTGTCATTTGCCTTGAGTATGACCAGCAGATATCAACAAGATCCCGGTGAGGGTCACTGGATGTGTCAAGAATATCCTTAAGTACTTAAGAAGGACTAAGGACTTATTCTTGGTATATGGTGGCTTGGAAGATGAGCTCGTGAACCGGTTACACATATGCGAGTTTCCAAACCGACCAAGATGATTCAAGATCGCAATCGGGATATGTATTCCCGTTGAATGGTGGTGCGGTGAGTGGAAGAGCTCTAAGCAGAGCATTGTAGCTGATTTGTGACAATAGTGGCGCTATTGCGCAGACCAAGGAACCTAGGTCACATCAAAGGACCAAGCATATACTCAAGCGATTTCATCTTATCAGAGAAATCAATGATAGAGGTGATACAAAAAAAATTATGCAAAGTACCAGGAGAAAGCAAATCATTATACTTTAAACGTTAATGTTATTTAAAGTATTCTCCTTTAGTTATCATTTCATTTGCATGTTTATAGTGATAATCGTATCCCTGGATATATCTAATAGATTATCCTAAATGTCCTCGGTCGGTCATCTACGCGGAGCGAAGATGAAATAAGACCAAAGTGTGACTTTGATGAGTATGGAGATACGAATCAAAGTCATAGGCACTTGTAAGAGTACAAGGTGCCGGACCGACCCACTATGAGAAAGCCGCATGGAATAAGTCATAAGCTTTTCTCATGTATAACCGCGTCACAACGCCCTTTGACTCCGAGATCATCATGGATTCCTACATGATGAGTCGCTGGTCTTTGACCTAGTCGAAAGTCACCTTTGACCGGGTGATGATAAAGGCTAGGATCGGGATCGGTGGTTTTCATGCGGAGGAATGTGAATGGTCAAGATGGGATTTGTCCCTCACATTTGTAGAGAGATAATATGGGCCCTCGATGAGTGAGTCTAAGAAATGTATGGCCATACTACGATGGAAAGGAGTTTCCATCTCAATTGTTAGACTACTCAAGAATCGAGAAAGTAATGGTCAAGAACAGGAGTTGACATTTTCCATGCCTCATCCTTGACCAAATTATCGCGTGACAAAAGGGACGTGACATGGTTGTACGATAGGTTATATCGCATAAACAATGACGTTGATCCTCTTACTAAGCCGCTTGCACAAGTAAAACATGAGCGTCATGTTAGGGCAATGAGAATTAATGCCAATCTCATATGGGCCTACATGGTCGCACACAAGAATGGCCCAACACGAGCAAGAGTGTCCAGATTCATTGAATCTTAAATGTGTTTAAGATTTAATGAATACTTATTTAATCTAGGATGTGTGTGTGTATATATATATATGCATATATAAATATATTAAATTTGAAAATAATAATGATATTATTTATTGACAATAATATTATTATATATAGTATTTAATTTATTTGATAAATTAAATAACTATAATAAATTGAGATATTGTATCTCAGATTTAATTTTCGAATAAAGATATTGCATATCGATTTAATTTGAACCGAGATATCGGATCTCATTTTAAATTAAAGATAATGATATCATATCTTGATTTAATATATATTAAATTCGAAAATAATAATGATATTATTTATTGATAATAATATTATTATATATAGTATTTAATTTATTTGATAAATTAAATAACTATAATAAATTGAGATATTGTATCTCAGATTTAATTTTCGAATAAAGATATTGCATATCGATTTAATTTGAACCGAGATATCGGATCTCATTTTAAATTAAAGATAATGATATCATATCTTGATTTAATATATATTAAATTTAAAATAATAATGATATTATTTATTGATAATAATATTATTATATATAGTATTTAATTTATTTGATAAATTAAATAACTATAATAAATTGAGATATTGTATCTCGATTTAATTTTCGAATAAAGATATTGCATATCAGATTTAATTTGAACTGAGATATCGGATCTCATTTTAAATTAAATATAACGATATCATATCTTGATTTAATTTATAAATATAAATTAAATCAAAGGGCTTTTAATTCGGATTAAATAAATAGATTTGATTAGATCTATCAGATAGATTTAATTAATATGTTTTTAATCCAGATTCAAAATTGGTTTTGAATATAATACGCCTGCAAGGTTTAAAAAAACCTACGGGACTTTTAGTCAAGCGTATTAGAAAGCCGCTAAAAACCCTAGAAAGAAAAAGAGAGAGACGCAAGAATACTGAGGCGCTAGCACGCCGTCGAGTGTTGGATGCCGTTCGTGTGGATACCTAGGGTAGAGGAAGGCGATTCTAAAGAGTGGAAACACGTTGATTGAGAAGGTAGCCCACCAGTTCAAATTGTTCTGCAAAGGTACGATTCGGAAACCCTAAACATTGATTTAAACGCCGTTGAGCGATCCGCCTAAGGGATCCGTAATTTTTTTTTACTCCGCTGCGTGTACGGATCCCAACAGGTTGTATGATAGGTTGTATTGTATCATCAATCCTCATATGAATTAGGTAGTTACAATGTCTTGCTAGAGGCCGCTTGCGACTTGTGGGTTGGAACAGTATTGGCTCGCTGCCAATCTCATGTGTTCCTGTAAGGTTGCACACAAGAATAGCCCAACATGAGCAATAATGTCCAAATTCATTGAATCTTAGATATGTCTAAGATTTAATGAATACAACATTTAATCTAGGATATATATATATATATATATATATATATATATATATATATATATATATATATATATATATATAATGTAATTTTGAGAATAATAATATTATTATTTATATAGATAATAATATTATTATATAGTATCTAATTTATTTGATAAATTAAATAACTAAAACAAATAGAGATATCGTATCTCATATTTAATTTGAATTGATATATAGTATCTCAGATTTAATTAAATAGATTGATATCATATCTCAGATTTAATTTATAGATAAATTAAATTAGCATGCTTTTAATTTGGATTAAATAAATAGATTAGATTAGATTTGTTGGACAAATTTAATTAATATTATTTAAATCCAAATTTGAATTCAAGATTAATTTTGAATATTTTAATACGGCCTTTTAGGGTTTCAGAAACCCTATAAGATAATGATCAAGTTGTATTAAAATTAGACGAGCCGTGAAAGAGAAACCCTAGAGAAAGAAAAGAGACGTAAGACGTTGAAGGCGCTAGCACGCTGCCATCAGTGTTAGAGTTCTATTCTGTGTGGATACTGGTAGAGGGAGTGCACTCACTCAGTCGACTCCTGCTGATCGAACAAGGTGCACACGCATACGAAAGGTACGGTTCTGACTACTTTAATTTAAACGACGTTACAGATCCTCATATAGGATTCGTAAGTTTATTGGATAAATTTCCTTCAACTGCGTGTATGAATCCCAACAGAACTAACGTCCGTCTATCAACCTATGCTTAATTCCTGAAAAAGCCTCGAGGAAAAGTCAGAACATACGATGCATAGCATGGCTTCACTTACGATGTTATAGCATATGGGTTGCATTCTATTGCAGCTTGATATGGTCGACCCGATGCTATCGCATTGTATCAGCTATTTTATGTGCGTTCATAATAAACCCTTCAAATTGCCTTCTTCTCATGCATATGTATAGGATAATTATGTATTTATCATGATTTATAAGACTGTCCTGCATTTCCCTATATGCATGAATTATGACATATTTTCACAGATTAGATGCTTTTAAGCTCGTATTCACTACACAAAATAGTCACACATGATAAGGAAAACATGGCATAATTAGTACTCATCAAGTATCACCATACTTAGCTTTTTGCACTCCTAGGCAAAATAGAGATATATACAATAGAGCAAAAAGTCAACCTTTAGCGGCAGTATTCTTATCTATATAACCATGCTTTTGTTATTGACTTTAGTTCACATTCTCAAGTCGGCAATCCCACTGCCTAGTACCAGCGGCTCTTGATGCAAGATATTGCTTAGATGAGGACATGTTAAGAGACTCTCAGACTTGGTGTTTACTCTCTCTCACCTTGGGATTTAAATCTCTCTTGTCACGCTAACTTAGTGTTGAAAATTATGCCCTAAGGGCAAGTCATTGTACTTTAAGCGTTTATGTTATTTAAAGTATTTCTCCGTTTAGTTATCATATCATTTGCATGTTTATAGTGATAACTGTATCATTGGATGTATCTTATAAACTATCCTAAATGTCCCTAGTCGGTTATCTACGCGGGAGCGAAGATGAAATAAGACCAATGTGACTTCGATGACGTATGGAGATATGAATCAAAGTCATAGGCGCCTTACAAGAGCTTGGCTCGAGTCAGAGAATAAGATAACTCGAGTTAAGGCCTGGACTCAAGGCACACTTTTGCTTGGCTCGAGTCAAAATGGCAATTTTGCAATAAACAACAGTTTATTGACTCGAGTCACAGAGATTGGCTCGAGCCAATCTGACAGCAACAATTTTAACTGATATGCTTCACATATTCGACTGAATTTGATCTGTTTGGATTTGTCCTATGTATCAAAAGTTCTTTCTAAAATTGCTTGCTCTTGGATCTTTGTTTTGACAATATTGACAGCATTGACTATATGCATGTATGTGGATGGTTACTAATGTTTGGACTGTTTCAATTATATGCAAATTATGTTCATTGTATGTCTAAATCGTATGACAAGATTTTAAGCCGTTACAAAAAAAAAATTTAACTTCTTTTTTTCAAAAGTTGTCATCATCAAAAAGGGGGAGGATGTTAGTTCTCAATATGTGTTTTGATGATGATTATGCCCTAGGTGCAAATCATTGTACTTTAAACATAATGGTTATTTAAAGTTTTTCTCTTTTTTGTTATCATATCATTTGCATGTTTATTATGATGATTGTATCCTTGGACGTATCATAAATATTGTCCTAAATGTCCCTGGTCAATCATCTATGCAGGAGCAAAGATGAAATAAGACTAGTATAACTTTGATAAGGTATGGAGATAGGAATCAAAGTCATAGGCACTTGTAAGAGTACAAGGTGTTGGACCGACCTACTATGAGAAAGCTACATGGATTAAGTCACACGCTTATCTCATGTATAACCACGTCACAATGCCCTTTGACCTGAGATCATGATAGATATCTACATGAGAGTCGCTGATCTTTGACCTAGTCAAAATTCACCTTTGACTAGGTGATGATAAAGGCTTCGATCGGGATTAGTGTTTTCGTGCAGAGGAATGTGAATGGTCAAGATGAGATTTGTCCCTCACATTTGTAGAGAGATATTACTGGGCCCCTCGATGAGTGAGTCTGAGAAATGTATGACCATACTACAATGGAAAGGAGTTTCCATTTCAATTGTTAGACTACTCAAGAATCGAGAAAGTAATGGTTAAAGAACAACAGGATGACACTATCCACGCTTCATCCTTGACCAAATTGTCGCGTGACAAAAGGGACATACCATGGTTGTATGATAGGTTGTATTGTATCATCAATCCTCATATGAATTAGGTAGTTTTGAAACACAAACTCGAGTTTTGGTCTTTCTTAGGTAAATGTCGCGATTGAGATTCGAAGAACATTTTGAATTTGAAGCAAAACTCGAGTCATTAAGTGACAAACTCGAGTTTTGGAGTTGCTCTGCCCTTGGTTGCTCTCTGTCTGATGGAAACTCGAGTTTTGGTCTCACAAACTCGAGTTTTGAAGATGCTCTGACGTTTGTTGCTCTCTGTGTGATGGAAACTCAAGTTTCCAACTAAATGACTCGAGTTTCGGTCTTTCCCAAAATCAGATTTTAGTCTCTGTCCTTGACAAACTCGAGTTTTGTTTCCCAAACTAAAGTTTGCTTCATTTGATAGCAAACTGTGCAACATCGTGAACAGAAAGTCAACTTTCAAGGGCCATATCTCCCTGGTATGAACTCCATTTTGGTCCGTTCAAATCTTGATGGAAATCCGTTTGAGTCTAATTTCATATGCCACCAACTTCAGCTCAATCGGATTTGTCATTTGTGAGATACGCTCAAAACATTTTAGCTTGGTCTGCTGAGTGGCGTGAATTTCACTATTAACTTCATAAATTCATAACTCCTTCATATGAACTCCTTTTGGCTTGAGTTATATATCAACATGACTCATTGGGAGTCTAGTTTCATATTCCACTAGTTTCACCTCAATCCAATCTCTATTTTAGGAGATATCATTGAATTACCAAACGTCGCCCGAGTGAAACGTGAAACAGAGTTGCTGAAGTACTGAAGAACGCTGTAAACTCGAGTTTTGACTTATAAACTCAAATTTTCCTTGTCCAGAGACACCAGAGATGCTGAAGACATTGGAAAATCGTGTTCGAGTTTTGAGTTCCAAACTCGAGTTTTCTCATACCAGAGGGGCAAATCATTGTAGCGAAGTAGGAAACTCGAGTTTTAAGATCTAGACTCGAGTTTTGTCATCTTGGAACTGATTTTTTGCTGGTTTTCACTCCAAATTAAGTCATTTCAACTTCCATATCATCTTGAAGACTTCTAGAATCAATCTAAAGGCTTGAATAATGATTTCCTAAATCCATTTAACAAGTTCTTCCTTCTTTCTTCTCTTCTCTTCATCATTCTCCATAATTCAACTATTTCTTTCTTTTCTTCTCTTCTCTTGTTCATTCTCCATCATTCAACTTGAACTCATCATTCTTTGCAAGTTCTACTTTCTTTAATATCTCATCTTCTTCTTGAACTTGACATTCTCTCTGCAACCTTCTACCTTCTTCAATATCTCATGTTCTTCTTGAACTTAACATTCTTTCCAATTTCTTCTTTCTTTAGTCTCCTTTCTTGATCATTTTCCATTATTAAACTTTGCATCTACATTAAGTATAAGAATTAGTCAAAGTAGAAGATAAATGTAGTATGCAACCTTTTTGCTCTTAAGAATGACATCTATATAAGACATCATCAAAACTAATCAAACCCAACAACTGACATTTTACTTACAGTTCATTAGGATTTACCATTCCCAATTCTCTTCGGATGAAATTGAACTATTCTTTTGCTAGAGGCTTTGTGAAAATATCAGCCAGTTGTAAGTGCGTGGGAATGAACATCACTTTTACATCTTTCTTTTGCATGTGATCTCTGATGAAGTGATGTCTCACATCAATGTGCTTGGTCCTTGTATGTTGAACTGGATTTTTTTCCAGACTGATTGTGCTTGTGTTGTCACAAAGCATTGGAATTTCTTTCAAATGGATTCCCAAGTCCGATAACTGTTGTTTCAACCACAGAACTTGTGCACAACAACTTGAGGTAGCCACATATTCAGCTTCTGTTGAGGATACGGCCACAGTGGTTTGTTTCTTGCTGAACCATGATACAAGTGATCCTCCCAGAAACTCACACTGACCACTTGTGCTTTTTTTTATCAATTTTGTAACCAGTGTGATCTGATTCTGAATATGCCACCAAGAATTCTTGCTGACCTTTTGGAAACCAAAGTCCAAGCTCCTTTGTATCAGCAAGATAACGAAAAATCCTCTTCACATGCTCGACATGTGATTCTTTAGGAGCAGATTGGAATTTCGCGCACATTCCCACACTAAATTGAATGTCAGGCCGATTGGCAGTAAGATACATTAGTGATCCTATCATTCCTCGATACTTGGTTATATTGAAGTCTTTCCCTTTTTCTTCATCCGCATCTAAGGCAGCCGTTGAACACATCGAGGTGTCTACACCATTACAATGTTCCATTCCAAATTTCTTGAGCAAATCGCGAAGATACTTGGTCTGTTAGATAAATATCCCATCTTTTCGTTGTTTGATTTGTAAGCCAAGGAAGTAATTCAATTCACCCATCATTCGAAAGTGGAGCTGAATCACCAAGAAAGGGGGTGAATTGGGGATTCTAAAACTTTTTCGAAGTGCTCTGTTTTGGGTAATGAAAAACAGGGATAAACAGAGGATAAGGAAGAGAAGCAAGACACAAAGGATTTATACTGATTCGGTCCAATCTCTTGACCTACGTCCAGTCCCCAGACTCTCTGGGATTTTCACTATCACAATTGATTACACACTCTGTAACTCAAGAGTAATTCTCTCGCTAGAACTTACTCCCCCTTACAAGTTGCAATCAATATCTCAATCTCCAAATCCCCTGACTTGAGATTCTTTACAATGAATGATTTACAATAAATGAACTCTTTCTAAGAGTGGATAAGAATAAACACTGAAGTACAATGTATCAAAAGATACTTCTCACAAGAAAACTCAAAGAGTAGTTGGAAACTTGAATGATTTTCGTTTTCTCACAGATTGGTTTTTGAAAGGAATTGAATGCTTCTCTATTTATACCAAGAGAACATTAAATGACCGTTGTAATCCTCAATGTGACGGTTGCCAGCATTAAGAGTGGATTAGTTGATGTTTTGGTCTTCTTCTCTCTCTACTCTTTGGTTAATCCAGCTGCACAAGAGTTTAGGCTTGACTTCTTGACTTTTAATCCGTTGGAAGAGCAGCTACTGGATGTGGATAGGAAACATTAATCCCTTTGCAACGTGTGGAGAATGGTTGTCCAAAAGGATGCAAGTTTTCTGGACTTTGCATTTAATGTGCTGACATCATTTTTTTCTTTTGTCTAAATCTCCATTTAATATACTCTAATCCATCTGAAACTCATTAACAAACTCATTAAACATAGCTAGGAATAGTAATGAGTGATGACAAGAAGTATTAAGATCAAACCGGAAGATTTCACAAATTCGAGTAACTTGATTTTCAACTAAGATTTCACTCATTAAACATAGCTAGGAATTGTAATTGTACACCCACACTTAAGGTTCCACAACCTTAAGTTTTCAACTAAGATAATGAAATAGTGTTTAGCTCCTCACTGAGTAAGTTTATGATAAACACTGAAGTACAGAAATATCCAAAGATAAAGAAAGTTTAATGAAATAGTAGATAGTAGTTGAGACTAATTGAATGCACAGAGTTTCGGTCGTTTGATCATTCAATGCTTCTAGTATTTATAGATGTTAGCATTTATGACCGTTGAGAAGCTTGAATAAATATCCGTTGTGATTCTGGAATATAGTCGTTGGAGAGTAGAGAAGCAGAATCATCAATCTCTTCCAATATTCTTTCATTCTTTTATTCTTTCGATTTTGACCGTTGGAAGCACAACAAAGAGAATGAAGCAATTTGTATGTCCGTTGGTTGAGTGTCTTGAATGGGTAACTACATTAAATGCACTCTGACACGTCGGTTGCTTTATGAAGATTAGAGTAAATATTCTTTCTAAGATTATCTGAAACTTACTCATCAAACTGATTAAATGATGTTAGAAACAGTGATAATTAATGATATGAATAATCCATAAACATACTTAGAAGATTTTACAAGTTGAAAATTGATTTGAAGAAACAGAGCACAATTAACTCAAGTCAAGCTTTTTACTGGCTCGAGTCAGAGCATCGATTAACGTACATCACATTTTTTAATTTCCTTTCTAACTCGAGGCAAACCATATCTTGGCTCGAGTCGAGGCTCTGACTCAAGTAAGCCAAAAGTGTGGCTCGATTTAAGTCAATGATTCACGCTCAGGAATACCTAAAAATCCTTTCTGACTCGAGGCAGACCAGAGCTTAACTCGAGTCAAGGCTTAGACTCGAGTCAGCCAAGAACGTGGCTCAAGTCAAGGTATTGAATAAATCAATTAATTGACACATTTAACTCGAGGCAGCTTTTATCTTGGATCGAGTCAGCCTTTAGACTCGAGGCAGACAAATAGGCTCGAGTCAATAGCGAAGAACAGACGTTTGGAATTTCTGAACCAAGAGCTTGGCTCGAGTCACTAAGTGTTGGCTCGAGTCAAATGCTATTTTCAAAAGTAACGGTAAGTATTCTTGGCTCGAGTTAATATACCTGGCTCGAGTCAATTGAAGAGATCAAACGACATTTCAAAATTTACAAGAGCTTGGCTCGAGTCAGAGAATAAGCTAACTCGAGTCAAGGCCTAGACTCGAGGCAGCCTTTTGCTTGGCTCGAGTCAAAATGCAATTTTGCAATAAAACAGTGTATTGACTCGAGTCACAGAGATTGGCTCGAGCCAATCTGACAGCAACAATTTTAACTGATATGCTTCACTTATTCGACTGAATTTGATCTGTTTGGATTTGTCCTATGTATCAAAAGTTCTTTCTAAACTTAATCATCATCAAAACACATATTGAGGACTAACACGACCCACTATGAGAAAGCTGTGTGGATTATGTCATAAACTTATCTCATGTATAACCGCGTCATAACGCCCTATGACCTGAGATCATCATGGATCACTACATGAGAGTCGCTGATCTTTGACCTAGTCAAAAGTTACCTTTTACCGGGTGATGATAAAGACTTTGATCGGGATCAGTGGTTTTCATGCAGAGGAATGTGAACGATCAAGATGGAATTTGTCCCTCACATTTGTAGAGAGATCATACTAGGCCCCTCAATGAGTGAGTCTGAGAAATGTATGGCCATACTACGGTGGAAAGAAGTTTCCATTTTATTTATTAGACTACTGAAGAATCGAGAAAGTAATGGTCAAGAACAGGAGGTTGACATTATCCATGCCTCATCCTTGACCAAATTATCGCATGACAAAAGGGATGTGACATGGTTGTATAATAGGTTGTGTCGTATCAACAATCCTCATATGAATTGGGTAGTCGTAAGTCTTGCTAGAGGCCGCTTGTGACTTGTGTGCTGGTACAGTATTGGCCCGTTGCCAATCTCATGTGGGCCTGCAGGGTCGGACACAAGAATAGCTCAACACGAGCAACAGTGTCCAGATTCATTTAATCTTAAATATGTCTAAGATTTAATGAATACATCATTTAATCTAGGATGTGTGTGTGTAGTAAATTCAAAATCAATAATAATATTATTTATATAAATAATAATATTATTATATAGTATTTAGTTTATTTGATAAATTAAATAACTAAAATAAATAGAGATATCATATATTTGATTTAATTTAAATTGAGATATAGTATCTCATATTTAATTTTCGAATAGAGATATCATATATCTGATTTAATTTAAATTGAGATATAGTATCACATATTTAATTTTCGAATAAAGATATCATATATCTGATTTAATTTTAATTGAGATATAATATCTCAGATTTAATTAAATAGACAGATATCATATCTCATATTTTAGGCAGGCTTTTGATTTGGATTAATTGAATAGATTAGATTAGATCTGTTGGATAAATTTAATTAATATCCAAATTTGAATTTCAAGATTAATTTAGATTAATCTTGAATATTTTAATACAGCCCAATTAGGGTTTTAGAAACTCTATAAAAGATATTGATCTAGTCGTATTAAGAGAACGAACCAGCAAGCGGTGAAAGAAATCCTAAAGAGAAAAACGTGAGACATTAAATGAATGTATCAACAGATACTTTACAACAGAAAACTCAAAGAGTAGTTGAAACTTTAATGATTTTCGTTCTTGCACAGATTGGTTGTTGTGAAGTATTGAATGCATCTCTATTTATAGCTAGAGATCATTAAATGACCGTTGTAAATCCTCATATAACCGTTGGAGACATTAGAGGATGATTAGTGAAGGTTTTGGTCTTCTTCTCTCTCTACTCTTTGGTTAATCCAGCTTTGCAGAAAATCAGAGTTGACTTCCTGACTTTTAATCCGTTGGAAGGACAGTTTCTGGATGTGGAAGGCAAACATTAACTTCTACAAAACGTGTGGAGAATGTTTGTCCAAAAGCATGCAAGGTTTCTGCACTCTTCATTTAATGTGCTGACATGCTTTTTGCTTTTTCCTTAATATCCAATTAATCCTGTCTAAATCATTTGAAACTCACTAGCAAACTGATTAAACATAGTTAGGAATAGTAATGAGTGATGATATAGAGTATTGAGATCAAACACAAACATTTTGCAAATTCGTTCAGTTCGAAATTCGAATTCTGCGATGGAAACTCGAGTCAGTTCTTCCAAACTCGAGTTTTCATGCTTCAGTGAACCTTTAAGTAAAAGACCGAAACTCGAGTTTTCTCATTCCAGAGAAAAACATCGCTATTTTGTATTTGGACATGTTTTGGAAACAGTGCAAAACTCGACTCATTAAGTGACTAACTCGAGTTTTGGACTTTTGATGAGAAATCATGTTTTAGTCCAAAACCTCAAAACTGGAGTTTCCAAATCAAAACTGGAGTTTTCAAATGTTCAAAAGATAGAAAATCTCTCTGCCTGGCCAAAACTCGAGTTTTCACATTCTTTGAAAACTATGGAAACTTCTCTGTAAGCTCGAAACTCGAGTTTTCAAAACAAAACTCGAGTTTTCTCTCTTAAGAGAAAACCTTGAAAGACTTTGTCGAATTGAAGCAAGAAGTTTTCACAAGGTCAGAGACGAGCATTGTTTTCTTATGATGCAAACTCGATTTTTCAATTTTAACTCGAGTTTCCATAAAACGTTGGAAACTTAGAGAACTCTATGTATAACCTAAACTCGAGTTTCCAAATGGAAACAGGAGTTTTGGTATCTTTGAAAAACTTGGTTGCTCTCTGTCTTATCAAAACTCGAGTTTTCATTTCTTGACCCGAGTTTGCTTTGTCTGTGGAAAAAACTCAAAAGCTCTCTGTATGGTCAAAACTCGAGTTTTCCTTTCTTTGTAAAAACTTGAGCTCTTCTATGTCAAGCCAAAACTCGAGTTTCCAAACTGAAACTCGAGTTTGCCTTAGACAGTAAGTTTTTCAACTTACAAAGACAAACTTTATCTATGCTTACAATTGTCCGTTATCATCAAAACCAATAGAGAACTAACATTCTCCCCCTTTTTGATGATGACAACACTTGTAAACCAGAGTTGCTTTATTTTTCAAAAGATGTGAGATTTAAAGAAAGCTTTCACAAACTGGTTGAGGCAAGGGATGGAATTGGGATTGGAGAAGCAAGTGGTGCAGTTGAAGTGGTTTCTGTAATAAGCAAGAAATTGCGAATATGAAATGAGTAGAGGACCAGAGGAAGATGAGGATGAGGAGGAACCACTGGAGGAGCTGGAGCCTTCATGGTTAACATGTGAAGAGCTGGGGTCTTCATCGAAATTGAGGCCTAGGAGAGCAAAAAGTGGTCGATCAAACCATGGAATATGCTGCGGCTGATCATATATAGGTAGAGGCCAAATTTTCTCATGAAACAAAATAACTGAGATTAGACTGGGAAAAGGGATCTGAGAGCATTCTCTAAGAGGAAATCAAAACTTAGTTATTTCTTGATAGATCCAATTTCTAATATTCAGAGGGGCTTGTGCGATGATGGAGGCAAAGGTGGAATAGTCTTCTTTTGAGAAGCGTGAAAATATACCATTCTTCTGTTTGAGGTTTCTAGCATAAATGTACCAGATGGCCTGATACTTCGGAGGCAAGGATGCAGGTGAAAAAGTCAAGGTGGATAAGTTCTCAGGAAGAGGTTCATGTGGTCTTAACAGTTGAAAGATCTGCTTATTAGTAAGATGCACTGGTCTTATAGGTGGAGGATTAGCAATTTGCAAAATGCAGTTAATATAAGCAGCAGAAAAATGATTTTGTGACCACCAATAGATGTAGTGAGTCGCTCAAAGAGAAAACCACCATCCACAAATTCTTCATACTGCAAGTGGTGATAGAATAGTCTAACAAGAGTGGGACTATAGGGGGCTCAAACGAAAATTAAGGGATCAAATTGAGTCAGCCAGGGAGAAAGATCCAAATGACTTTCTTCCTTTAGCTTGGCTAAATCAACATAAACTACAGGACAAAAATCTTTGAATGCAAGCCGTTCTCTATAGCAAGTAGCATCTTCCCCAGATAGGTTATAAGAGACGTTCAGAAAGTTTTCAGGAACTGAACGATGATTGTAGATTTCAGTTAGGGCAGAGGAGCTTACTAATTCACTGTTCCTAGATAGTTCCTGAGGTGAAAGAGAGAAAGGAACTTGAGAACCATCTTGACCCGATGATTGATCAGCCAGGAATCTGACTTGAGAGCGAGCTTGAGCTTGAGCCGATGAATGTTCCTCGGTGAATCTTGAAAAAGACCTTGCGAATCCAGATGAGGCACACCGAGAGATTGACACTACCCTTGGAGAAAGATTTAGACGAGACTGTGAAGTGGGTTGTGGGGTTAAGTTCTGGATTTCAGTTTCGGATTCAAGAATCCGAGATTGAGAATATCTTGTGGGTTTGAACTTGAAGCCATTGACGATTGGATGTGAGAAGTGAGATTAGGGTTTCAAAAATAGATGGAGATGAAGAGAAAAGTGGAGAAGATGAAGAAAGCAGAGAAAAACTCTAGGGTAAACTTGAGTTTTGAGGGAAGTTTAGATGAACAATGAACAATCAAGTTTAAATAGGGCGCGAAAATACTGACCTGGACTTCAAAAATGTATTGTGAACTTTTGAAATTTCGCGACCAAAACTCGAGTTTCCACTTGCTGACTCGAGTTTTGTGTATACCTCAACAGGTATGTTGCTATCTGTCTTCCCGAAACTCGAGTTTCCAACTCGTGAAAACTCAGAGCTAGCTTCTGTCTCTTTGAAACTCGAGTTACTCACTTAACGACTCGAGTTTCCATCTTGCTCAGCAACTCATTTCTCTTCTGACCCCAATAAAACTCAAGTTTTGAAAACAAAACTCGAGTTTGCGTCTTTTGACAGCAAACTTTAGGATTTTAAACATCTTGCATAAAACATTGCTATGTACTTCGAAGCTTAAGTTAGTAATAAATATTCATCAAAACCATAACTAACATTGAGAAGAGACATACTTATAGTTCATTGGGATTTACCATTCCCAATTCTCTTCTAATGAAATTGAATTGTTCTTTAGCTAAGGGTTTTGTGAAAATGTCAGCAAGTTGCAAGTGTGTGGGGATGAACATCACTTTAATATCTTTCTTTTGCACATGATCTCTGATGAAGTGATATCTCACATCAATGTGCTTTGTTCTTATGTATTGAACTGGATTTTTCGCAAGACTGATTGTGCTGATGTTGTCACAAAGGATTGGGATCTCTTTCAAGTGAACTCCTAAGTTAGATAATTGTTGTCTTAGCCACAAGACTTGAGCACAACAGCTAGAGACAAAAACATATTCGGCTTCGGTTGAAGATACGGCCACGGTGGTTTGTTTCTTGCTAAACCATGATACTAGTGAACCTCCAAGAAATTCACACTGTCCACCAGTACTCTTTCTATCAGTCTTATAAACAGCGTGATCAAAATCTGAATATGCAACCAGAAATTCTTGTTGAACTTTTAGAAACCAGAGACCAAGCTCCTTTTTATCTGAGAGATAGCGAAAAATCCTCTCTACATGCTCAGCATGTGATTCTTTTGGTGCAGCTTGGAATCTGGCACACATGCCCATACTGAATTGTATATCTGGTCTACTTGCTGTCAAGTAGAGAAGTGAGCCAATCATCCCTCGATATTTGGTTATGTTGAAATTGTTGGGTTTGATTAGTTTTGATGATGTCTTATATAGATGCCATTCTTAAGAGCAAAAAGCTTGCATGATATATTTTATCTCCTACATTGACTAGCTACTATATTTAATGTAGATTAGTCCAAGTTGAATAATAGCTCAAGAAAGAGATAAGAGATTTTAGAAAGAAGAAATTGGAAAGAATGTCAAGCTCAAGAAAGAGGAGATATTGAAGAAGGTAGATCTTGTTGAGAATGATGATTTCAAGTTCAAGAAGAAGAGAAGAAAGAATTGAATTGTGGATCATGATCAAGAGAAGAAGAGAAAAGAAGAAAGAAAGAGTTAAATTATGGAGAATGATGAAGATAAGAGAAGAAAGTAGGAAGAACTTGTTGAATGGATTGAGAAGATTATTATTCAAGCTTGTATATTGATGCTAGAAGTCTCCAAGATCATATGGAAGTTGGAATGGGTCAATTCGAGTTAAAACCAGCAAAAATCAGTTCCAGGATGAGAAAACTCGAGTCCAGGTATTAAAACTCGAGTTTCCAACTTCGCTACAACGATTTGCCTCTCTGGTATGAGAAAACTCGAGTTTGGAAGTCAAAACTCGAGTTTGTAACTCAAAACTCGAGTTAATCATTAACTGACTCGAGTTTGCAATGTCTTCAGCATCTCTGGCATCTTTGGACAAGGAAAACTCGATTTTCCATTTCAAAACTTGAGTTTCCAGCTCTCTTCAGCAACTCTGCTCTACTCTGTTTCACGTTCAGCTCGGGCGATGTCTAGTAATTTAATGATATCTCCCAAATAAGAGATCGGATTAAGGTGAAACCATCGGAATATGAAAATAGACTCCCAATGTGTCATTTTGATATAAAATCCAAGACAAAAGGAGTTAATATGAAGGAGCTATGAATTTATGAAGTTGACAGTGAAATTCACGCCACTCAGCAGACCAACCTTCAATGTTTTGAGTATATCTCACAAAGTAAAAATATGATTAAGCTGAAATTAGTGGCATATGAAAGTAGACTCAAAGGGATTTCCAACAAGATTTGACCCAACGAAAATGGAGTTCATACCAGGGAGATATGGCCCTCGAAAATCGACTATTTGTTGAGGATGTTGCTCAGTTTGCTATCAAATGAAGCAAACTCGAGTTTGGGAAACAAAACTCGAGTTTCCATCGGACAGAGAGAAATCTTGAGTAAAGAAACAACCTCTAAACTCGAGTTAATAAATGAAAACTCGAGTTTTCACCTCGGCTTTAGAAAATCAGCGTTTCGAAAATCTTGTTTTCCATCAAGAACATCCAGATGAATACCCAAATGATTCATAATACTTCTAAACATGATTTATATCATTTGTGTACATGTTTCAGATGATCAAAGGATGTTAATCTGAAGATCAAGACTAAAGAAAATGCTGATGTCATAGTTGGTTCAGAAAACGAAGTTCTAACAGCTAGTTTCTAACGGCTATATTTCTTTATCCAACAGTCATTGAACCTTCTCAACAGCTATATTCCCAACAGCTATATTCTCCAACTGTCATCAAGCTTCAATCTATATAAATACCCAGAGATTTGAGGTTTCCATCAGATAAGAGAGAATACAGAGCAGAAAAACGCAGAGACACAGCTTCATCTTCATCATGCTAATACTCTGATATCTTATCATTTACTCTCTGTTTTCAATGTCTACATAGTTTATCATAGAGAGTGAAATGTTTTATATTGTTCTTCAGTGTTTATCCATTCACTTCTAAGAGAGAAGATTTATTTGTAAACATTCTATCTTTCTATCTGTGAGTTACTCAAGATTGGGTGATCTTGAGTGGGAAACCCGTTGTATTGATTACAACTTGTAAGGGGAGTGAATTCTAGTGAGAGAATTACTTCGAGTACAGAGTGTGTAATCAAGTGGGTGTATTGATTACAGTTTGTAAGGGGGAGTGAATCCTAGTGAGAGGATTACTTCAAGTGCAGAACGTGTAATCAAGTTGAAAGAAGATAGTGGATTGAAAATATCAAGTGGAAGCTTGGGGACTGGACGTAGGTCAAGGATTGGGCCGAACCAGTATAAATCACAGTTTGCATATTCTCTTCCCTTATCTCTTACATTCCAGCATATATGTTTTCAATGATTGTTCATCTCTTTATAAATTATTATTGTCATTCAAACCACTTTCAATAAGTTGCGAAAAGTTTATTAAAGTTCTAAGTTTTTAATCAAACACCCAATTCACCCCCCCTCTTGGGTGATAGCCAAGTCTTTCATTTGGTATCAGAGCTAGGCTCTTGTTTAAAGGACTTAACAGTCTCAAGAGTTATCAATGGCTGATTTTGGGTGTTGCTCGTTTTCAGAAGGTTTTGATTATACGATTCCACCGTTTTTCAAAGATATTGATTTTTGGTTTTGGAAAGCTAGAATGACTAGTTTTATCAAAGCAACAGATTTTGATATGTGGAATGTTTTTATAAATGTCTTTGATTTCAAACCAAGAAAGGATTGGATAGAAAAGGAAAAGAAAATGTTTTCATTGAACATTAGAGCAATGAAAATCCTTTATTGTGCTTTAACCGAAAATGATTTTCATAAAATCAAGTTTTGTTCTAGTGCTAAAGAAATATGGGATACTCTTGATTTTATATATGCTTCTAACAATTGTGTTGAAGTTGATAGTGTTGATAGTTCATCAGAATTTATAAATTGCATATCTATGACTGATGAACAACTGGAGATTGAAGAAGGAGAAATCATTGAATACTTCCATGATCCAGTCAACACAAAAGAACAAGAGGAAGAGGATTCCCAGGAAGAGCTCATGGACAATTGTGATCAATCATTATCTAGAGCTCAAGATACACATGTGGTAAACAATTCCAATTCTTCTTGTGTAGTTAAGAAAAATGATTTTGATCAATTGCATAAAATTGTTTTCCAACCAATTATTGATTCTAGTTTGAAAAGCAAAACTGTTTTCAAAAATGATCTTTGGAAAGTTTATTGGGAAGAAAGATTATTCAAATGAGATCTACTTAAATTTCCATTCTCACAACCAACACAATACTTGCATAAAATCTCATAATGCACATCATCATATTGTTTGCAATTATTGTGGTAAATCTGGACATATTTCTTACACATGCTATATTAGGAGAAATTATAATGTGAGAAATAAATTTGTTTGGGTTCCAAAAGGACAAGTAAGGTCCACTACTAACAGTCAAGGACCCAAGTATAAGTGGGTACCAAAATGTCCATCTAGTACTCCATGTGTGCAGGATGATTTGAATATCAATGGACATCAAGGTACAAAGAAGAGGAAGAAAAGTCCAAGAGTTTCTCATGAACCTAAAAGGAGATTAACATCCATTAGGAGAACTCGTGGAGAAGCCATTGCTGAAATTACAAAGTCAAATAACAAAGATAAGCAATGGAAAATAGGAATACATTCCACCTCAAGAATGAACTATCATAAAGTACCTAAGGTAAAAGTATACAATGGTAAAACCTCCTTTCCTATCATCTGAAATATTCATTGAGGTTTTATATTTTGTATCCTTAGGAATGAGCATTGCAAACTATTTTGAAATTGATTTTTCACATCCCTTAAAAATTCACTTAATAAGTTTATAAAGGGATTGCAATGTTCAATAGTTTATTCTTTATGCATACATGATGATTTAAAAAGAAAGTATCTTTTTTTTATGCATAAAGTCATGTTTAGTTCATTATGCTCAATTTCCTGTTCGTAATTATATTCATAAGAGCATGTGAATTTTGGTTCCTACAAACTAACAATGATTGGATCCAAGTAAGGTTGGATACCAAGAAAGAAAAAGATTTATATGGTTTTGTAGGATCAAAGAAATCTTCTAAAGAGTGTAATATAAAGAAACAATTCAATTCTTGAGGAAGCTAAACAAGCTATGCTCGATGATGATGGTGATTGTCAAAAAAGGAGACATCTACATCAATCCACCTTAAACAAGCAAGCTTCATCAAGGACAAGAGGAATTATGGTGATATGTAACCTTACCCCATACTATAATTATATGAAATTCATTTCTGGTTTGTCTTTAGTTGAGTTAAAAGGTTTTGAAACGTATTCAATTTCAATCAGCAATTTTATTGTCACAGTCAAACTCCAGTTTTGATTTGGAAATTCCAGTTTTCAGTTTGCCATGAGTTTTCTAAGTTTTTTCAAAGTTTTGAGAAAACTCGAGTTTTACTTTGGAAACTCGAGTTTAGGCTATACAGAGAGTTCTCTAAATTTCCAAAGCTTTATGAAAACTCGAGTTAATTTTGAAAACTCAAGTTTGCATCATCAGAGAACAATGTTCGACTCTGACCTTGTGAAAAACTCCATTTCTCAATTCGACAAAGTTTTTCAAAGTTTTCTCAAAAACGAAAACTCGAGTTTCGATTTGGAAACTCGAGTTTCAACTCTTACAGAGAATAACTCAAAGCAAACCGAGAAGTTTCCATTTTTCAAAGATTTATGGAAACTCGAGTTTCAGTTTGAAAACTCGAGTTTTGTCCAGGCAGAGAGCTCTGTCAAGTTTGAACGTTTTGAAAACTCGAGTTAAGTTTTGGAAACTCCATTTTTGAGATTTTGGACTAAAACCTGATTTTTCATCAAAAGTCCAAAACTCGAGTTAGTCACTTAATGACTCGAGTTTTGCACTGTTCACTGAGTATGTCCAAAATGCCAAATCGTGATGTTTGTCTCTGGAATGAGAAAACTCGAGTTAAGTTTTTAAAACTCGAGTTTCGGTCCTCTTACTGAAATATGAAAACTCGAGTTTTGTAGAACTAACTCGAGTTTTCATCACAGAATTTGAATTTTGAACTGAACGAATTTGCGAAACTTTTGTGTTTGATCTCAATACTTTATATCATCACTCATTAATATTCCTAACTATGTTTAATCAATTTGTTAGTGAGTTTTTGATGATCAAACAAGTGAATTTGTGTATAATTTTTATGAGTTTATGTTTTTCAAATGCACAAGTCTAAAATTTGTTTGGATTTCAATTCACTTTGTTTTATAAAGATGCATACAAATGTTTTGAAAAATATTCATACTTTGAAAGCATTTCAGATAGATTTGAAAAATACTTTGATTGCATTCAAATGATGTTTCAAATTGGAAGTTAATGTTGTATACTGAATGTTGGATATGCTTCAAATTTATTTGGTAGAATTTTCCCTATCAGTCACTTATTGATCTTTGGTAATTCAATGTGTTGCTTGAACTCCTCATTCTTTATTCTCTAACTAGTTGGACCTCATGTCTAACAAGTTGATCATATATGAGTTTCAAGTTTATCTCCTATAAAAGAATTCAATTTATGAGTGTTATGCCTTCTACATAAATTCTTATTGGCCAAGTTATTCCAAGCATTATGAATGTTCATTAATGCATTGAATCTTAATGCATTAACCATTAGTGGAATAACTTACTAGGATAATATTCTGGAACTCTAGTCATTTGGACTAATGAGTTTGTGCTTCATCATTCATGAATCCTAGTAGTCATGTTGTTACTCAAATTCATAAAGTTTGTCTTCATCCATCCTTGAGTAACTATATTCTTGCTTTGAATGTTCACATACTTTCAAGATTCTTTTCTAAGAAGCAAGATTATATCTCGGTCATAGCAAAGTCATTATGCATATATATCTTCGTTGTACTAAGCATGTTTCGTTAATGCTTTACCTTCATGACTTTTGCTTTTGAGGAAATTCTTCAACATGTTAATTGCAATATTCAACATGTTCTCTAAAACTGAAGCATACTGATTTATTCTTTAACATATTAACTTCCACCATGTTTAGAGTGAGCATTGATCTTAAACATGTTTCAAAATGAACCTTTCATAGAATTTCTTAATACTTCATCAATGTTTGAAAGAAAATTTGAGACTTGAAACTATTTGCATATTTCATTATCATTTTTGGAAAATCTGATCTCATTCATAAACTATTAGTTGATAAATGTTTATCTTTATGGATAAGATTTTCTATGCTCAAACTTAAATGTATTTTATCAATGACATCTTCTCTGCATAAAGTATATTTCTAACTTGTCATTGAGAAATAACATTCTTGGTATATCTTATTTGTTACCCTTTATGATTCACTGGCATGAACTTATTTGATTGGGTAAAATTATGTTAGCTTATTATGCTCTTTGCTTAAATATTATATGACTTAATCTTTCAAGAGCATAAGGTTGTCATGTCTAATCTTGTGTGGACTCAAGAATCATTGAGTACCAAAGGACACATATTTCTGCAGGAGTTGACCAAAATGCTCTAATGTTGGGAACAAAGAACATAGGCAAACAAAATAGACCATTTCAGTGGCTATGTCTGCAAATTCTGTGACATCCCATCACTAGCATGAGTCTTAGACCAAGATGATAAGGAGAATACTAGCCTAATGAGAAGCTATGAGTAGAAACTGATTTTGAAATCCTATGCAAAGCTTATTTGGAATTTCTGCTTCTTAGATGAATTCAAAGCAATTGATAATGGCTAGCCAATGATGCATCTATGGATTACAAAGAATTATAACTCAAGTGATTACGATATTACTTGAGTAAGGTATTGTTTTTGAAATAATATGCATATATCATGATCATGCTAGGCTAACTTGCTTTTATTCATTCCATTTTATCTCATGAAATTTAGCCTGAGCAAACTCATTTTTAAAAACGATCCTTATGCTTTAAACACTTCTATGATCTTAAAAAGCATAAGTGATTTCTTCATAACAATTTCAAGTCCATCCAAGTGAACTTAAAAGTTCTTAATTCTGAGATTCCTTGTTGTGTTCTTTGGAGCAGGGATAACTCCAACCTTCATAACATTTGGTGTCACATTATTATTTGGCATCTTTAAAGGGAGCTTTATATTTTTAAGTCATGTATTCATTAAGGGAGAGTTTCACATTCTCGTGTTTTATATCTTAAAAGCTCATCTCATTTATTTGAAGAAAACCCTTTTTAAGCATTCTCATATGCATTCACAATGTTGTATTAGTTTTGATGATGCATTAATATCATATTTTCCTTTCATTATCCTTATTTGAAAATATCATATAGAAAGAGATATTTTGATAGCTATACGTAAAATTAGGAACTGAGATACCATGTAATGCCACAATAGAGGTATCACTACGGAATTACATTTGGTATGCACTAACAAATCTCTTTGGCAAAGAAAGTGTTTAATTTGTAGCAGGAGATTATGTTATATGCTAGGACATTCCTATGACTTGGTCTAAAGGATGATTCCTTATAAATTTCCAAGCTCTAGGTTGTTGTTGATCAGGATTTTCCAAATTGTTTTGAGGATCAACTTCGAAAACATTTTCTGGATATTCAATAGAGGCAGGAGTGGTTTTCGAAAAGAATTGGTTTTTCTAAACATTTTCCTCATCATCATCATCCTTGGATTTGTCAGATTTAGATTCGCAGAAAGCAACATGTATAGATTCTTCTACAATACGAGTACGTATATTGAAAACTCTATAGGCTCTACTATTAGAATAGCCTAAAAATATACCTTCTTCCGCTTTGGCATCAAATTTTCCCAAATTGTCCTTACCATTGTTGTGGATGAAACACTTACATCCAAATACATGTAGATGACTCAGATTTGGCTTTCTCCCTTTGTATAGCTCATATGGAGTCTTGTTGAGCTTCTTTCTAGGATATGCACGATTTGAAATGTAACACACAGTACTCATTGCATCAGCCCAGAATACTTGTGATGTATGATTCTCGTTCAGCATTGATCTAGCCATATCAGTAAGAACTCGATTCTTTCTCGTTTTGGACCTTCTTGGCAAAAACGACAAACTGATCAAAAGTTTCATCCTTAGATGACAGAAATATGGTCCATGCAAATCTAGAGTAGTCATCGACTATAACTAAGGTATAGAGATTTCCACCAAGACTTCTAACTCTTACTGGACCAACCAAATCCATGTGAAGTAATTGAAGAGGTCTAGAAGTTGAAATCACATTTTTC
Source organism: Acacia pycnantha (assembly GCA_025563575.1). Classification (NCBI taxonomy): domain Eukaryota; kingdom Viridiplantae; phylum Streptophyta; class Magnoliopsida; order Fabales; family Fabaceae; genus Acacia; species Acacia pycnantha. The sequence continues at coordinate 203,714 of JAMWYP010000248.1, forward strand.
AATTTGAAAGAAGATTTAGTTTGTTTTCCTTTTTGGCATGCATCACAGATCATATCAGTTTTAAAACGCAATTTAGGAATACCAATAACTAAATCCTTTTTGAGTAATCTGTCAAGTTGGATCATATTGACATGTGCTAAACGCTTATGTCATAACCAACTGTCATCCAAATTACTTACAAAACATTTTTCAAATGTGGAGTCATCTCTAGAGATATTAAGAGTGTAACAATTACCTTCTCTAGGAGCTCTGAAATAGCTTTTGATTTTACATTGTCTAATGGAAGAATATCCTTACTTACAATCAAGCATTCCTCAAAATCAAAGATAACTATGTTACCTTTATCGGTGCTTTGGCTTACACTGAGGAGGTTGTGGCAAAGGCATTCCACAAGGTATACATCTTTAATTTGTGGTCCATCGTTGTTACCAACTTTACCAATTCCAGCAATTCTTCCTGATTGATTTCCACCAAAGATTACTTTGCCACCATCTTCATGCTTGATTGTAGCAAATTTTGGACTGATCTCCCGTCATATGTCTTGAGCATCCACTGTCAATAAACCATTTGTCAGTTTTTGATGCTCTTAGACACACCTACAAATCAAAAGAGATCAAGTCTTAGGTACCCATCTTTTCTTGGGTCCTTTGTGGTTAGTTCGGGCCTGAGGAACATAGGTTCCTTTAGGCACCCATTGATAATTACCTACGGGTTTATTTTTCTTATCTTTCTTATGAAAACAAGATGAAGTTGCATGCCCCTTTCGGTTACAATAATTATAGTGAGCAAATGGATTTGAAGAGTGGACAGTTTTTCGAAAATAATTTAAATATGACTTTCCACCATTCTTCTTCTTTCATTTCTTTTTATCAAAGATGAGATTATATCCAATCCCAGAACGATCGTTTGTAAACCTTTGTGCTTTTAAAATCACATTTAGCATTTCACTGCCTTTAGTAAACTTTTCAAGAGTTTGCGTAAGATAATAATTCTTTTTCTTTAACTCAATGCAATCATCACAAATGAAATTTTCAGGAAAAGAGAAGTTTTCTACTTGTTGTTCAAGAGAAGTATTTTTCCTTTTCAAAGCAATGTATTTATCAGCAAGTTTTTCAAATTCGTTTTGAACAGTATTATATTCAAGCAATAATTCATCATAAGAGGGTTGGGAGTCATATACCTCTTTATCATCCTCTTGTTGCTCTTCTTGAGCAACCAGACATATATTTGTTGTTTCTTCCTCTTCAGCTTCATCTTCATCGGATGAGCTATCTCCCAAATTCCTGAGACATAGGCTTTCTTCTTGTACTTATTGAACTTCTTCTTTTCTTTGTCCTTGTTCTTCAGTTGGGGACATTCCGACTTGATGTGACCGGGCTTTTGGCATTCATAGCAGATAATAGGCTTCCTTTCTTCATTGCTAGTGTTGCCTCTGTTGAATCTTTTATGCCCATGGTCCTTCCGAAAGAACTTTCGGAATCTTCAAACCATCATGCCTAGCTCTTCTTCTTCATCTTATTCACCATCATCGGATTCCTTGGCTTCTTTGTCTGCCTTGAGAGCAATGCCTTTATTTTTGACATTCGTCTCATCAAGTCCCTTTTTGAACTTGAGTTTACCTTTATACTCGGATAGGCTGCCAAATAATGCTGCTATAGAGCTCATTGATTCCCCACGGGCTTCTTCAATGGTTATAACCTTAGCTTCCCACTCTTTTCTCAGAATATTCAGAATCTTTCTTACTTGAGCGGATTGTTCGTATGTCTTGCCCAAGGCAGCAAGCTGGTTGATTAGATGAGTAAATCTTAGCTGGAAGTCAATGATGGATTCACCAGGCTTCATTCGAAGAAGATCATATTCGGTTATTAGAGTATTGACTCTATTTTCTTTGACTCCGGTTGTTCCTTCATGGGCAATCTCCAAGGCATCCCACATAGCTTTTGCAGTTGGTAGAGTGCAGATGCGGAAGTACTCTTGTTGGCTTAGAGCACTCTGGAGCATGAGAATGGCTTTGCTATTGAGAGTGACATTTCTTCTGTCATTCTCATCATATGTATCTTCTGGCTTAGGAACTCGAAGCCCATTCTCCAAGATGGTCGGAGTGTAGTTGCCTATTTCGAACACCCTCCATAGACCGTAGTCACTGGCCATGACAAACACTTTAAATTTGGCTTTCCAGAAATAGTAATGTTCGCCACTGAAGCCGGGCGGACGGTTGATCGAAGCTCCATCAGGTAGAATACCTTCCATTGGATCCTTCTCGAGATGTTAAGCTCTTAGGAGAAGACCTAGCTCTGATACCAAATGAAAGTGGAGCTTGAATCACCAAGAGGGGGTGAATTGGGGATTCTCAAAAATCTTTTCGAATGCTCTGTTTAAGGATATGAAAAGAGGATAAAACAGAGAAGGGAGAAGAAGGCGGACGCAAGAATTTATCTTGGTTCGGTCCAACAACTTGACCTACGTCCAGTACCAGACTCTCTGGGATTTCTCACTATCAAGATTGATTACACACTCTGCACTCAAGAGTAATTCTCTCTCTAGAACTTACTCCCCGTTACAAGTTGTAATCAATGAATCCAATCTCCAAGTCCCCCTTTACTTGAGATAACTTACAAGAATGATTTACAATCAAGAAAAACTCTCTCTAAGAGTAGATATGATAATCACTGAAGAATAAATGTATCAACAGATACTTTCACAAGAAAACTCAAAGAGTAAATGAAACTATCTTAATTTTCATTCTTGCACAGATTGGTTGTTGAGAAGACTTGAATGCATCTCTATTTATAGGTAGAGAACATTAATTGACCGTTGAAATCCGATCCTCAGATAACCGTTGGAGTGATTAGAAGAGGATTAGTGAAGGTTTTGGTCTTCTTCTCTCTCTACTCTTTGGTTAATTCAGCTTTTCAGAAATTCAGAGTTGACTCTCTGATTATTAATCCGTTGGAAGAGCAGTTTGCTGAATGTAGAAGGCAAGTATTAACTTCTCCAAAACGTGTGGAGAATGTTTGTCCAAAAGCATGCAAGGTTTCTGCACTTTACATTAAATGTGCTGACATGCTTTTTGCTTTTTTCTTAATCTCCATTTAAACCTGTCTTTAACCATCTGAAACTCACTAACAAACTGATTAAATATAGTTAAGAATAGTGATGAGTAATGGTAAAGAGTATTGAGATCAAATAGAAACATTTCATGAATTCGTTCAAATCGAAATTCAAATTTTGCGATGGAAACTCGAGTTGGTTCTTCAAAACTCGAGTTTTCATGTTTCAGATAACTTCTAACAAAAGACCGAAACTCGAGTTTTCAAACTAAACTTGAGTTTTCTCTTTACAGAGACAAACATCGTGATTTGCCATTTTGGACATGTTGGTGAATAGTGCAAAACTCGAGTCAATTAATGACTAACTCGAGTTTTGGACTCTTGAATGAAAAATCATGTTTTAGTCCAAAAGCTTAAAACTGGAGTTTCCAAAACATAACTCGAGTTTTCAAAGGCTCAAAATTGGCAGAGCTTCTGCCTGGCCAAAACTCGAGTTTCCAAAACATAACTCGAGTTTTCACATTGGTTGAAAACTTTGGAAACTTCTCTTTAGTGACGAAACTCGAGTTTCAAAACGGAAACTCGAGTTTTCTCTTTTATGAGAAAACGTTGAAAAACTTAGAGAACTCTCTGTATAACCCAAACTCGAGTTTCCAAATGGAAACTGGAGTTTTGGTTTCTTTGAAAAACTTGGTTGCTCTCTGTCTTGTCAAAACTCGAGTTTTCAAAATCAAACTCGAGTTTGCTTTGTCTGTGAAAAACTCGAATGCTCTCTGTATGGATAAAACTCGAGTTTTCAATCCAAAACTCGAGTTTGTCTTTCTTTACAAAAATTTGAGCATTTCTTTGTCAGGCCAAAACTCGAGTTTCCAAACTGAAACTCGAGTTTGCCTTAGACAGTAAGTTTTTCAACTTACAAAGACAAACTTCAATCATGTTTACAATTGTCTGTTATCATCAAAACCAATTGAGAACTAACAATATGTAAATCAACCTTAAAGATTTAGCATTTACGAAGACGGTCATTGTAAAACAGAGACAATTTGTGCTTGAGTTGAATTCAACCAAACTGAAGCAGATGACTCGAGTTAAGCATTCTATTCTCAAGTCACTGGATTATCTTCTGTGAAAATAAGTTTGAAGTTTAAATGAAGAGGTCTCTGTATGACTTAGGCTCGAGTTTCAAACGGTTAACTCAAGAGCATGACTCGAGTCACTTGAGGTTAGTTCGAGTCAAGTTCTTCTTTCACAAATAACATTTTGAAAATGGTTTGAAATCGTGTTAGCTCGAGTCATTAAGTGACTAACTCGAGTTAACTAATTCATTAGAAAAATTGACCAAAAAGGTATGCTCGAGTTAAAGAGTGCTGGCTCGAGTCAAGGACTTCTATTTTGAAAGATAAGTTTAAATCCACAAAATATGACTTGAGTCAAATAGCAGAGGCTCGAGTCACTATCATTTCTTTAAATATTTCATAAGAGCTTATCACTCAAGTCTATATAAGTTTAAAAATACTTTGATAGCTCTCTGTCTTGCATTGACTCGAGTTTTACAAACTGAAACTTGAGTCAAGTTGAGTTCAAATATTTTGACAACTCTCTGTCTTATGTTGACTCAAGTTTTACAACTATAAACTCGAGTCAAGTTTGATAGTAAGTTACTAGTTCAATTTGAACTGTAAATGGAGAAAATCACCAAGAGGGGTGAGTTGGGGATTTTTAAAATTTCTTTTTAAAACATCAAACACAGATAGTAAAACCAGGCGAACAAAGGAAGGGTAGAGAAGAAAGACACAACAGGATTTTTACTGGTTCATCCTTAACTCTTGACCTACGTCTAGTCCCTAGACACTCTGGGATTTCCACTAACTCACACAATTAGTTACACACTCTGCACTCGAAAGTTATCCTCTCACTAGGATACACTCTCCCTTACAAGTTGTAAACTGATAATCCCAATCTTCAAGTCCCACGACTTGAGATTCTTACAATAAATGATTTCAATAAATAAACTCTCTCAAAGAGTAGATATAATAAACATTAAGGTACAATGTATCACAAGATACTTTACAAGAGGTAGACAATTGTAAGAGTAGATGAAACTTGAATGCTTTTCATTTTCTTGTGTTCTGGTAGGTGAAGAGACTTGAATGCTTCAGCTTCTATATGAAGGAGGCATTAAATGACTGTCGGAGACATTAATCTAGCTGTTAGATACAATTTGGTCACTTCTTTCCCTAGTCTTTAGTTAATCTAGGAGGACAGATGTTTTAGTTGACTTCCCTTGAGATAAATCCGTTGCAGAAGAATGTTTCCATAGAGGGAATGACGACATTTAATCCTGTGCAAAGTTTAGAGAATGATTTGCCAAAAGGGTGCAAGGTTTTTTGGACTTGCAATAAATGCGATGACGCCACCTTTTGCTTTAAGCTAAATCCTCATTCTAATACACTTTAAATCATCTGAAACTCCCTAACAAACTAATTAAACCTAGTTAAGAATAATAATGAGTGATGATAAGAAGTATTAAGATCAAACATGAAGATTTCGCAAATTCGAATAATTTAATTTTCAAACAGGGCGACACAAACTCGAGTTTGTTCAAGCAAAATGGAGTTTGCAACTCTTCTTCAGGAACCAAACTCGAGTTAATAAACTCCAACTCGAGTTTGCTTCTTCCAGAGAAGAATGTCTCAATTTGAGCTTTGAAGAGCATTTTGATAATATGAGCAAACTTGAGTTAATAAGTGGCAAACTCAAGTTTTAGACTTTTGAAGTGAAAACAAGTTTAAGTCCACAAAGCTCAAAACTGGAGTTTCTAAAAGCAAACTGGAGTTTTCAAAATTACAAAATAGTTAGGAGCTCTCTGCTTGGCATAAACTCGAGTTAGTTAAATCAAACTCAAGTTTCCTTAAAAGATGAAAATATTTGAAAACTATCTACCAAGTACAAACTCAAGTTTACTATGCTAAACTCGAGTTTTCTCAAAATATGGAAAACTTTGAAAAGTTATTGGCCAAGTGCAAACTCGAGTTTGGCATATCAAACTTGAGTTTGCTTAAGATGAAAAAGCATTAAGACTCTCGGTCAAGTGCAAACTCGAGTTTGGAAAAACTTAACTTGAGTTTGGTCAAATTCACAAATCCTTGAAAGCTCTATGTGTAACACAAACTCGATATTACAAATACAAACTCGAGTTTGTCTATGTTTAGAACACTACTAGAAAATACTAAAATAGCGACGGAAAAAAATTCCATCACAATTTGTGACCGAAAAAAAAGTTTGTCACAATTTGCGACTTATTTTTTTTTCCGTCGCAAATTGTGACTAAAAGGAAATTCTAAAATTCCGTCGCAAATTGTAACTAGAAGGAAATTTCATCGGAAATTTTTGCGACTAAAAAAAAATCCGTCACAATTTGCGATAGATTTTTTTTTTTCTGTCGCAGATTGTGACTAAAAGGAAATTCCATCGGAACTTTTTGCGACGGAAAAAATTACGTAACATTTGCGATGGAATTTGTTTTCCGTCGCAAATTGTAACTGAAAGGAAATTCCATCGGAAATTTTTGCGACGGAAAACAAATTCCGTCGCAAATGTTTATGACAGAAAACAAATTCCGTTGCAATTTGCGGCGGAATTTTCTTTCTGTCGCAAATGTCAAAGGCCAGGCCCGTTTCATTTATTTCCATCGACATCAATGAATCAAAGGAGGAAGACATTTCAGTTTGCCTGAGTTGAAATCCCTAGCCCTTTCTTCCAGTATGTCGTTGTCGACCTTCGTCCTCTTCGCTGTCGTCAATGTGCTTGCGTGCCAAGGACCGTCACCGTCGTCTTCCTCCTCTGCTCAAGTTCTGGTTGCTACTCTCCCGTTTTCGGATCTATTTGCCCTAGCCGTGAAATCTCTCGGTCTTTCCTCTAATTAATGAGGTTTTGTTCATTCCAAGTTGGGCACGCGCCGCTATGATGACCGGCGAGGAGACGGATCCCACTATATATTTTCACGAATTAGCGACCTTAAAACGAGTGAGTCTGTATCGACCAAAAAAACGAACTAACAGCGGGGGCGGCTTGTATATAGTATTCTAGGGCAGTTGCAAAGGAAAAATGGTCGAATCCGTGATACCAAATGAGCTCCAAGAAATCGTAAAGCCATTTTGTCAGAGAACTGCAGAAGTAGAGGTAAGGCTTGTTTGTTATATCGCCCACTAGTTTTTCAATTTAAACTCGTCGACAAAAGAAAACATGCGACTCTGAAACGCATCTGCCCATTATTTGTTGATTTGTCTTTCGATATTGATGACAACGCACTTCTTTGTGCTCATTCATCTTCTTCCTATGTGCCTTTTTTTGGTTGAAAGTCACCTATTACTACGAATCTAGGTGTGGTTTGCTGTATACTAAACAGTCTTTTTGGGGATTTTAAGTCTGTTTTGTTTTAGCGCGCTGTTCTGTGAACCACTTCTCCCATATGGCTTACATCTGATTTGGCTTCTTCTTTTGCCCCCGAAACTATGCAATTGCTTGTTCAGGAGTTTTTTAGGGCTGTTTGTTTGTGCATAAATTGGAGAAGATTTGAGCACTAGTCTTATATACTTAATACACTTTTGTTTTTCAGATCAGAATAAGCAAGTAGATTTCAAAGTGTTCAGAATATTAATAACTAGATTTTGTTATAGGATAAATAATATTAAAAAATACCCATGTTCTGATTTGATCGGAAACATCCACCTTAATATATAAGGGTAATTTGTGAATAGCACACCTAATTATAAATTTTATTACTATATATTGATGATATATTAATTATTATCCATGACTTGTGATGTGTATATGAAATTGATTATTCTATTAAACTCTATTTCTGAGAGAGAAGAATTCATAAAGTAAGGTAGCATCTATCTTTTGTTTGGTGTTATGCATTTCTTGTGCCCTACATAAGCTCGGTGGCCCTGCAAATTATTGTTCCACTTGGATTATATATATGAAGTAACTCAATTAGAGGGTGAATAAATATCACTATGAAGCATACCTGAAGTGCATGGCCCATGTTTCCTCCATGAGAAGGCGTGAAAACATCACTCTTATCAAAGACCATGTAATCTATGGCAGCCATTAGAGAAGCCTTTTTCTGAAAGGCTCTAGCGAATTTCAAAGGATTGGAAGTATGGAGTTGTTTTCAGCTTGTGGTTCTTCTTGTTTTCGCTGCTGGTTGCTGTGCAGGATTTTATCATTGATCCCACTGAAGGTAGTATTTTCCTTTATGTATTTTTGCTCTTCACTTTTCATATTTATTACAACTTGTGTTTCTGGAAATGGTAGCTTTTCTATCCTGGGTTTCTCTTACTTCTATACAAGGTTCTTACATTAAAAATTGATGTCTTAGTTGTCATTTAATAACCAAGACATAAGATTATTTGCACACATTTGTTTTAAAACCTTCTTTTTCCTTCAACAAAGGATGCCACTAATTTTAATAATGTGAAACAAGTGTTTTGTGGATCATTTGAATGTCAAATGTTTCTTAAAGAAAGTAGGCTAAATAGTTGAAGGTATATTTCTCACAGGAGAAATAACCGTAAATATTCAAAATTTCCTGTGCAACCAGTATGAGGATGTCGGTGGGACCCATGAGAGTGTTCTTCTTCTCTTTAGTTTGTATCTTTAATCCGAATGACTTATAATCTTTATATCAGAATGTGCGTCTCTAGTTAACTTATTGTTTCTTTTTCTGATGTTTAGGTTTAGGACTTTTGGCTCATTTTTTGATTGTTTTTTCTAATAGAAATTCCAGACACGGGAACCTTACCTATTTAAAGAAACAAGCATAAGCATCTTTGGAAGTAGAGGTAATAATGATGCATCATCTCGTTATAAGCTTCTAATCTGTTAGTCAGATATTTATAAATTTGAGAACTGTGTCTCTTGTATGTCAATTCAATGAAGTGCATATGTTCTTGCAGAAGCTATATATGTATTATATGCTATTCTGTGTTGGCTTATATCTCATATTCAATCTCAAGTTGGGCAAACCGGAAGAAATGGGTCATGGGAGTAATGTTGCAGTTGAAGGGTAGGTAGTTTTTATTTGAGAGACCTAACTGCTTCAGTTGAGACCATTTCGATCATCCTATCCTATTGTATATTTGTTTGGAAGTATTTGAGGTAATCTTTCTTCAAATAAAACAATACGAGTGAATAGTTCAAATTGGGCTTAGATTTGGTCTTATCAATTAATATTATTCTCTTTTAACATTTCTTTTTATCTGCATTACATTGTATTCGTTGTTTGGCCAAGGTCGCTTGCAAAGCTGCAACATGTTTGCCTATCGGGTTGTCTAACAATTGATCTTCTTTTAGCTTATATTCAAATAATCATTTTTATATTTCTTTTGGCTGGCACGTGGTTTTTTGGAATTTTACAACTAATTTGTGAATGGAATAAAATCATAGTGATAATATTTTCTTCAAATGAAAAGTTACTTACTCCTAATTATTCTATTGTGGTTGTCATCTGCTATGATTATACTTTCAGACTTTTGCCTCTTGACATTTTTATAGCCAAAAAATAAAAATTCAAGTATTAGTTCTGGGGTGCGTTGCCATAGTTTATACGGTAATGGATCTTTTTCATCACTTTAGGATAACAAGGCAAAAGTATAGTATTTTTAATGGGTGCAACAGACAAATTCATGTAATTGCTAATAACAAGTATGATAATAATACTTTTGGAACTTTTGTGACTGACAGTGGATGGAAAAAAATCACCTTCCTGTTTGATATTAATGGCAAGGTTCTTTGATTTTTGTTTTAGGTCGAAGACAAGGTTCTTTGATTGAATCTTATAAGGCATTGTTTATATTTTAGAACGAAATATCTAATCAACTGCACATGTGGTTCCATCTAATTTAAGTGACCCTATTCATATTCGTATTTTTCCTATTAATATCATATTGAGCTTGATGGTTGATTGTGGATGCAAAATTTATGTAGGTAGTATATTATTGTTTATGTTTTACCTTGTAAATGACTATAACACATTTTATTGCACTACAAGAAGGTGCTCTTTGGAGGAGTGGGTGACCAAACTTTTGTCAGACATTGATGTATCTAGATGTGCTACAATGACGTCATTTTTTGTGCTTTTTAGTTACTTGGTGTATAACTTATTTATGATTTTTGTGCTTTTTAGTTTATTTTGTTGGCAACATTGGTGTTTATATTTCGTTTTGTTTATTTAAAATTTTTAGGATTGCTATAGTACATATTTCTACATACACTTTTCTAATACAATATTCAGTATTATTTATATACATTTTCTTATTTTGTAATTTTCATATAATTTTAAATTTGGTAATTATTTGTATTTATTTTATATAATTCTTTTTTTTGGAATTGAGATTTGCAACGGAAAATGAATTCCGTAAAAAAAAAAAAGGAATTTTGCTACAGAATCAAATTATGTAATATTTTTATATTTTTTATGTAATTTTTATATTTTTTTAACAATTTTTATATTTTTTTTAATAAAATGAATTTTAAGACAGAAAATAAATTCATTCGCAAATTGTAGGAATTTGCGACCGAAATGAATTCCGTCGCAAATTCCTGATATTTGCGACGAAATTTATTTCCCGTCGCAAAATTCAAAATTTGCGACGGATTTTTGATTTTCCGTCACAATTGTGACGAGGTGTTTTGCGACGGACGAAATCCGTCGCAAACGCATTTTGCGACAGAAAAACCTTTTTTTGCGACGGATTTTTTCTGTCGCAAAAACTGACTTTTTTTGTAGTGGAAAAATTTGAGCTACTCTCTATCAAGTCCAAACTCGAGTTTGTCTTTGATAGTAAGTTTTACAATTTAACAAAGACAAACTTCAATTTGAGTTTATAATTATCAGTTATCATCAAAACATATAAAGAACTAACATGAACAAGTTTATAAACATTTTTTAACTTAATCATTAACTTCATTTAGTTTACAATTGTCAGTTATCATCAAAACACATAGATAACTAGGGGTTGGCTACGGTCCTCTTCCCTTCCCATCCACTTCCCATCCTCTTCCTCATCTCAGCCGTTGGATTGAAATCTTAACCGTTCAGATCTAATATTATATAAAAGTATTATTTTTATATTTTTTTAATAATTTAATATTTTTTTAATATAAAAATAATATTTTTATAAAAGATTAAATTTGAACCGTTCAGATTTTAATCCAACGGCTGAGATTGAGAAGAGGATGGGAAGTGGATGGGAAGGGAAGAGGATGAGAGCCACACCCAGATAACTAACACTAGCCACTGGCATCGACCATTACCATGTCGGTGCCGACAACTTCAAAAACATTTTTTAAAAAAGAATCAACTATCCAAACAATTTTTATTTTTATTTTTTAAAAACTTGTTTTTAAATTATAAACTTGTTTTGGGGGAAAACAGAAACAAATAGGCCCTCGTTTTCACAAACTATAATGTGACATTAAGGGTGTGCATGGTAACGCTCCCAGAATTTTTTTTTTGTTAATTTCTGTTCCCCGGAACACAAATGGATGAGAAATCTGTTTGGTAAATCCGGTTTTTTTATTTGTTCCCGGGATGAACCGATTCCTTTTTGTGTGCTGGGGAATAGAAAAAAAAGCGAAAATTCATGCTTTTCTATTTCTGGGTACAAAATCAGAATTTATTCCTCAACGTACAACCTCTCTTTTTTCTCTTGAAAACCTTTCGCAGTGTCAACTACCCTCCCCACCGCCACCGCCACCGCCGCCACCACCCCAACCGCTGCCACCCCCACCTCACCGCCACCACCACCACCACCACCCCCACTGCCACCACCACCCCCACTGCCACCACCACCACCACCCTCGCCGCCCCACCCTCACCGCCACCACCGCTCCGCCACCATGATGCCACCACTCGCCATTGCCGCCGCCGCCGCCGCCGCCGCCACCACCACCACCACCCCCACCCACCACCACCACCACCACCACCACCACCCTCGCCGCCGCCCCCCCACCTCACCGCCACCACCACCACCCCCACCGCCACCACCCTCGCCGCCGCCCCACCTCATCGCCACCACTACCACCACCATGACCGTCACCGCCGCCACCACCGCCACCACCACCACCACCCCCACCGCCACCACCACCCTCGCCGCCGCCGCCGCCACCCCCACCCCCACCGCCACCACCACCACCCCCGCCGCCGCCCCACCTCATCGCCACCACTACCACCCCACCACCACCACCCCGCCGCCGCCCCACCCCCACCTCATCGCCACCACTACCACCACCATGACCGCCACCGCCGCGCCGCCGCCGCCACCACCACCACCCCCACCCCCACCGCCACCACCACCTCGCCGCCGCCGCCCCACCCCACCGCCACCACCACCACCCCCGCCGCCACCACTACCACCACCCTCGCCGCCGCCCCACCTCATCGCCACCACCGCCACCACCATGACCGTCACCGTCGCCGCCACCGCCACCACCACCACCCTCGTCGCCGCCACCCCCACCTCATCGCCGCCACCACCACGACCACGACCATCACCGCCGCTGCCATCGCCACCGCCACCCCACCCCCACCTCACCGCCACCACCACCTCGCCGCGCGCCGCGCCACCCCCACCTCATCGCCACCACCACCACATAAATAATTTTTGAATATAAAAATTACATAAATAAAAATAAAATGTGTTAACAAACGTAATTCGATTCTCGGAGTAAAAATAAAATGAGTTAACAAACGTAATTCGATTCTCGAACTCTTCCCGAGCACGAGAATCGAAAAAACTGTTCCATCTCGAAAGCGTCTTTGGAGAACAGAATGGTTGCCATGCATGACCTAAATGCTTTTCTAATGAATTGAGTGTTTTAGGATGATTTATTAAGTATTTTACGGACTAAAGGAGATCTAGAGGTATAAGATAAAAAAAAATGATTATTTAAAAAAATATATATAAATAAATAAATTTTTATAAAATTACAATATATTATTATATTATTAAATTATATCATTATATATATATATAGTAAGGGAGTAGGGACGGTGGAATAATATATTATTATATTATATAATTATATTATATATATTATTATATAAAAGTAGGCAGAATTAGAAACAAAACAAAACATGTGGGACCCATCTGAAAATATTTTCAAACCCTCCGAAAGACCTTTCACGTGAAGTTTGAAAATTTGGCACGGGAAAATTACGTAGAATGACCCGAGAGGTGTAAATCACGGTTAAGGACCCATTTTTCTCAACTATAAATACACACACGCACGCACCCCGTGAAACGCAGAAGAGGAAGAAAAGAGAAAGGAAAGAGAGGAGAGAGAAAGAAAGGAGAGAGAGAGAAAGGAAGGAAAGAGAGAAGGAGAGTAAGGTGGTAATTATTTGGGGATACTGGTAGTTGCTCTTTGGTGATTATTTGAGAGTTAGCAAGTAACGTGTAACTCGGATATTTTTCCTTATACTTGTGAATTATGTATGATTATATTTTTATGCTTATACTATTTATTTTAGTGATATATATGATACAATATTTTATGGGTTGTAAGGTTTTAAGATTTCGCTATGGAAATTTTAGATTGTATTTGTACATGGCACTAAATGCACGTATTATACATACCAATTTACTATTTACTATTTACTATTTATCACTGTTTACACGGTGATACTATTTATTGATCATGAATTTCAATGGTTTTATTTGATATTAATGGAAGCGTAATGCATTATTTTTGAATGAGTGCATTTATCATGGCGGTTGTATTTGTGATGGGATGGAGTTTGGAGGAATCGATATGTTATGATTTTATGCCACCACTCGGTGCACGGTGGATTGGTACTTTTCGTGGCCCTTCTTCCATGTTTTCCTCTCGGGATAGCATTGGAGTTGTGGGACATGTGACACCTCCTTTATTCTCGATAAGGAGGAGCCATAGTCCATACTTAAGCTCTATACTTTTGGCCGAGTATATCTTAAGTTTTGGTGAGCTTGGAACAATTCACCACATGAATATGTTTCGTTGGACTATGTGTTAGCCTATGGCTCCACTTCGGTGATAAGGACTAAGAGGATATAAGGGTGGTTGCATCCGCTGCCAAGTTTTCAGGTGATGGATTTGAGGTGTTACAGCCACCGCCACCACCACCACCCTCGTCGCCGCCACCCCCACCTCATCGCCGCCACCACCACGACCACGACCATCACCGCCGCTGCCATCGCCACCGCCACCCCACCCCCACCTCACCGCCACCACCACCCTCGCCGCCAAGGCCGCCGCCACCACCACCACATAAATAATTTTTGAATATAAAATTACATAAATAAAAATAAAATGTGTTAACAAACGTAATTCGATTCTCGGAGTAAAAATAAAATGAGTTAACAAACGTAATTTCGATTCTCGAACTCTTCCTGCACGGAATCGGAAAAAGCTGTTTCCATCTCGTAAACCGTGGCCGGAGAATGTAATGGTTGCCATAAAGCATCGGTAACCTTAGAAGATATAAATGCTTTTATTTTAATATAGGTTTATATTTAATTGAAATTTTATCTGTCAATGAGGGGGTACATCGAAGAAGATGATAAATTATGATCCAACTGATTATGCAACTATTGACGAAGTGAACTTTTTGGTTACATATGAATATCCCATTTCTGAGATTGATAATGTACATGTGGCAATCCATAATAGTGAAGCCATTGTGCTAATCCTTCAATTCTAGATAAGTGGTATAATGAAGGTTCATATGTCGTATTAATATTCTATCTTTGTCCAAGTATAGTGTTCCCTCCGGTTCTAATTATAGGAGCAAATTACTAGAATTTGGGGAGATTAAGGAATGAAGTTAAATTAGTTAATTATGTGTATTTTCCAAAAATACCCCTCTAAAAATTAAAAAAGAGATTAGAGCAATTGTTAGCTGTGCACAGTGGAGTATTGCGATTGCGATTTCTGGTAAGTAATAAAATGAACATTCAACATTAAATCAAAAAGTACAAATTAAAGACTTAGATTGGTGGAAAACTTGAACTAAAAAAAAAAAGATCGGTGGAAAAACGTGTATGGGAAACAAATTAAAAGTCCTGATTTGATTCCTCACTTTTATTTCACAGCTTCCTTATTTTCCATTTTCAATAATACACGCAACATTTCCTAAATATTTTTAAAGGGATATTAAAATTATTTTATTTAAAAATAAAAAATAAGGTAGAATCTCTCACTTGATAGAATATAAGTGTGTTGTAAATTAATTATTGTAGAAGAAGTATTAGTAGAGGTGATATGAGAAAAATATGACAGAAATTGCTCAAAATTATTTTATATTAAAAAGTATAATTTAGGTGTATATGACATTAATGAGTTGTAAACATTATTTACTTTATAAAATATATAGGAGTATTATTAAATTATTATTGTCTTTAATTATTATTAAAAAGTATAAATAGGGGTATTATAGGAAAAAATGACAAAAGTTAAAACTTGCTCTTATAATTAGGACAAAAACTAACTCTAAAATTTACTCTTATAATTAGGACCAGATGGAGTAATTAGCTTTATACACAACCATTAATATTAATTATTGTCATAGGTGATGAAGATATATTTATTCATGAACCCCGAGTTAATGTTAATACTACTTTACTTTTTTCTCGGTTAGCTCCTAATGTTTCTATTCCTATAGATTTGAATGAATTTAATGATGATTTTGGTATCAATGATTGTGAATATTATTTATTGCAGGATTGTAAAAATAAATATCCTCAATATTGTTGTATTATCTTCTTGTTACAATTAAACTATTGCTGTATTTTCTTATATTTTCTTATTTTTAATTAAATTAGGGTTAAGTAGCATTTTTGTCCCGAAAGTACGTAGTTAGGAGCAATTTTGCCCTGAAAGTTTTTTTTGGAGCAATGTTGCCTCGGAGTCTAAAATTGGAGCAATGTTGCCCCTCCGTTAATAACCCTAACGGCCAACAGGGTTGTTAATGGAGGGGCAAAATTGCTCTAAAAAAAAATTTCCGGGGCAAAATTGCTACTTAACCAAAAAAAAAATGTTAAAACTGATATTTATGATATTATATATTTTTAATTCTTATTTATATAATATCAAGGGGTAGAAACATGTTGGGCCAGCCCAAGCTTCACCCTTAACAGGCCAGGCCTGTTCAGTAACAAACTGGCCTGAGTCTGACCTGTGGCATGTTAGAGGCCATTTCTCCAGCCTAAGTTTGGCCTGTGCCCTATTAAGGAAGCCTATATTTTTAAAAATTTTATAATTAGGCTAACAAGCCACAAGCCTTACTGCAAAACAAGCCAAAAATAGGCCTACTTTAAACAAGCCGAAGTACATAAATCAACGAAGGTAGAGATAAAAAAGGGTTGCATTTTTATTAATGAGTTATTATTGTAAAATTAAATATAAAAAACAGTTAAGTAGCATTTTTGCCCCGGAAGTATAGGGTCAGGAGTAATTTTTCCCTAGAATTTTTTTTTGGAACAATGTTGCCCCGGATTTTTTTTTTGGAGCAATGTTGCCCCTTCGTTAACAACCTTTAGGGTTGATAATGAAGGGGCAACATTGCTCTAAAAAAAATTTTTTGAGCAATATTGCTCCAAAAAAACTTTCAGGGCAAAATTGCTCATGCCTTATACTTCTGAGACAAAAATGCTACTTAACCCATTAAATTATACTCCCTCCAGTCCTAATTATAATACAACATTTGGGAGTTGGTTTTGGTCCTAATTATAGGAAAACATTCAAATAATTGTCAATTTTTTCCTAAAATACTCCTATTTTATTCTCTCAAGTGTGTTTGGTTTATTTTGAGTATATATATGTGGGTACGTATACTCTTCCAGTCAGTTAAACTTATATATATATATATGTGTGTGTGTGTGTGTGGGGGGTGTGTGTGTATGTATCTATGTATGTATATATGTGTGTGTCTACACACAAATATCTATAGACACACACATATACATATCTGTGTGTGTGTCTATGTATATATGTATGTATATATGTGTGTGTCTACACACAAATGACACACACACATATATGCATATTTGTGTGTGTCTGTCAATATGTGTGTATGTGCAAATATAAACACACACACACACACATATATACATGTATATCTTTGTGTGTGTGTGTTTATATGTTTGTGGGGGTGTGTATGCCTATATGTGTGTGTTGATATATGCGCGCGCGCGCACACACACAGATAGATATATATATATATGTATATATATATGTATATGTATATATATATATCTATATATGTATATATATATATATATATGTATATGTATATGTATATATATATATATATATATATATATATGTATATATAGTAATATCATTATTTTAATTAAATAACGTGTGAAAAAGAAAATTCTAGGTTGGAGATGTATGTAATAGGAGCTATTGATTTACTTTTACATAGGTCATTTTAAATTTATATAAAGGCATTTTTGGAAAATAAGTAAAATTAACTTATTTAACCTCTTTCCTTAATCACCTTAAAATCAGTTAAATATGTCCTATAATTATAATTAGTACAGGAGGGGGAGTACTATTTTAATTGATCAAAATGGCCCTAAGTTGACCGAATGCCTCAAACCATCACATAGGCGAGACTCGAGGGTTCATTCGCAGTCCGGCTTTACTCGTGCGAAAAAACTTCAAAAAACAGAGCCCGACTTGCGGAAAGCAAAGCACAAGACGCTTTTTGACTGCTTTCTCAAAAGCCAGGCATCGTCAAATTCTCTCTCCCCTCTGAATCCTCCACCCGCCCCCCGGCCGGCCGCCCATGGATTGTCCTCCGATCTATCATCTACCTCAGGACTCTCTCCACCAGATCTTCTTTTCCCTCCCTCTCCGTCAGATCGTCGTCTGCCGCGCCGTCTCCAAGTTCTTCAACCAGTTCCTCACCTCTCCTTCCTTCCTTCAGTCTGTCTCTTCCCAGCATCCACCTCACTATCTCCTCGCTCTCCGCCCACCCCACCATCGCCATCTTCATCACCCCCAACGCCATCATGTCTCCTCTCCTCCTTCCCTTGATGTCTTCGACCCTGACCTCAACCAATGGCTCAAGTTCCCTCTCGATTTCCTTCCATTTCGATCGCTTCAACCCGTCGCATCCTCTCCGGGAGTCGTCTATTTCTGGGGTGAATCGTCCGACTCGCTCGATTCGAACAAGTCACTGGTTGTCTGTAACCCAATGAATCGGCAATTTCGGGTCTTGCCGCAGCTGGGATCCGCTTGGTCGCGTCATGGGTCAGTCCTTGTTGACTCGGCTAGTCGAGTCATGGTTCTTACTGAACTCGCAGCTCTCTACTTCTCGGGCACATCAAAGCACTGGCTGAAGTTCTCATCCAATTTGCCCTCGAAACCTAGAAGCCCAATTTTGGTTTCTGATTCAGTTTACGCGCTCTGTGATGTTGGGTCTCCTTGGAGAAGTCAATGGAAGCTGTTCTCTTGCAATCTTATCAAGCTTACTACCACGCTGACTTGGACTCGCCTTGAAAGGCAGGAATGGAGGGACGTGTTCGACATTTTGAAACGGCCCCGTCTGGTACGCGGAGTTGCAAACCGGATTCTGATGGTTGGTGGGTTGAAATCTTCCTTCTCTTTGAACTCACCTTGCTCAACAATTTTGATTTTGAGGTTGGATTTGGACACATTAGACTGGGACGAGGCTGGGCGAATGCCATTGGATATGTTCAAATGCTTTCAAGAATCAAGCAAGTTCAAAGTGTTTGGCGGCGGAGA
Organism: Acacia pycnantha; assembly: GCA_025563575.1. NCBI lineage: Eukaryota > Viridiplantae > Streptophyta > Magnoliopsida > Fabales > Fabaceae > Acacia > Acacia pycnantha. The sequence goes on from JAMWYP010000248.1 coordinate 222,565, forward strand.
TAGGGTTTGTTTTTCAGCCAAGAGGATTGGGAAGTTGGTCTTGTGGGATCGGAATGGTGCTGGAGGGGAATGGCGGTGGATAGATAAGATGCCTGGAAATGTCGATGGGCTCTACCGGGGTTTTGTGTTTGAAGGAAAGCTAACGTCTGTGCCTTGATGGGTCATACTCCTTTTTCGCTTGCTATGTGAAATCGGAGGATGGGTATGCTTGTGAGGATTGTTTGTTGTACGATTAGTTAATCTTGAACTTTATCTGTACCAAACTACCAATTTTTAATTAATGCAATTAAACTAAACTGCAGATTTTTCTAAGGTATCATCAGCACAATCATTTGTCATATGCTTATCGTTGTCTGATATCCATGTTTTTGTTTTAATCCATACGCTTTCTTTCTAAATCTAATATAAGTAAGTATTAAAGCTGAATGGTGCGCATTACTTTGTCTGAAGTTTGTCATGGCTTGTGTTACTATGCTATTACTGAACTTATAATTTCACAATTGCGGTAACAACACCATACTGTACATAATTTATATAGAACTAAAGTGGACTTCATGCATTTTTCTGAAACGAAAGATGAGGCACACATTGTTCATAGCTTGTGAGAAATTAGCCTACAACTTTCATTTATATAAAATATTCATTCATTTTTCATCTTTAAATTAGTGTTTAGCTCTGTGTAAGTGTGCTTAGCACAGACTTTTCTGCAGTAGCGAAGGGTACCCTTTTATGGATGTGATTCCTTTGAAATTCAAGTGAACCCATGACTTTGAATTTTATGTGGTGACGTGTATAGAGTTTGATAGCTGATGTGAATTTTTCTGATTTGTTAATTCTTTGATGGAATGTGCTTGCGATCTGGTGAATCTCTCTCCTTCCTTCTAGAATCTTGTTTAGACTAAATTATAGTGAATTATCTAGTTGAATTAGAAACTGCTTTAGTTTTCTTCAAATGAAAGCATGGAAGGCTTTCTAGGGCACTAAATTGCTCTAGCTTTAGGTTTTTCTTACTATTGCTAGTTTTTTTGTTAGATTGACCGATCTCCTCGTTGGTGTGAGTATTACTAGAGGAAATTGATTGGAAACTGTAAGCAGCTGATCATAAAACTATTGGACTAAGTACCTGCCAATAACCATTATACTTTAAAGCATGAAGTTTAGACACTGAAAGATTTCTCTTGTATTTTAGAGGCTTGCATTTTTGTTATAATCTCTGCCCCTGAACTTTGGCAATAGCAATTGAGAATTTTGGCAGCACCTATAACCAGTAAAAGGGCTCTGCGAAACTTGCAGAAAATGGATTATGGAACAGTGATCCATTTGTTGATGTGGTGAATGGCTATATTTTTTCACCTACATTTTTATCAATTCCTCGATTGCAAAATTCAAAAGTGCTATTGCAAGATTTTGTTGTTTCCCCTGGTACCTTTGAGGAATAAAAAGGAAATGAAAAAAATGAATAAGATGGATGAAAATGACACTTCTACTTTCAAAAAGTAATAATATTTTTTCTCTCTAATTGCCCCATTACATTCTCCCCCTGCTGCCAAACATGCTCAGCTGTTAGGAATTTTTCTGGATAAAGAACTTACCCCCTTTATAATGGGGAAAAATATATTATAGTTATAGATTCAAAAGTTGGCAAAGGACTGAACTTCATGAGAAACATGTAATATGCTGATTCTATGGTATTTGTATCATGAATCCTGAGTATTCATTTGTTGGATAACAAAATTTTATTGAATGAATCTATCATGGGTTATACAGGAAAAACATTGGTGGAAAGTATAACATATTTTACAGTATGGGAACATTTCTTCAAAAGCGTGAGTCATAAGATCGTACTGAAGCTGATAGTTATTGTCTATAAATACAAAATTATGAAGCTCGCTTCTCTTATCAACACTGTTATTCTACTCTTTCCCTCCAAAAAGACTGCCAAATCCCTTTAAGTGAGTTAAAGAAGTCTGAGAGTTAATAAACTCGTGCACAGAAATCATGGTGATAGAAAAAGTTATGATGCATCTGTGGGACGTATATCCTAGGGATAAACAAATAATACCAGATGGAGAGAAAAGTGAAAAATACTCCTTTTATTGAATCACCAGCCTTGATGTCAGTAATTTCTTTAAATTACCATGATATGATAAACAAGCATTCAGTCAAGCATTCCTTTTCCTGAACAAAACTGATTAGAGTGGTGGTTATTAACACTGCACTTCTTATGATTCTGGGAACCACTTTTCTATTGCTGTGGCGTAGACAGCTTACTGTGTTTCTGAGAATGAGTTGAGTTTGTGAAGTTGACCTTTGAAAGCATAGACAATAATGGAGGACTAATGGTGCAAGGAATTAAGTACTCTACTTACAAAGAGGAACGAACGCCAGCCTTGATCTTGAATGAATAATTGCTCATTCTTAGGGAAGTCATTTGATGCATAAACCAGAGTTGATCAGGAATGTAAAACTAAGCATAAGCATATGAAGTCTAATGGTTATTTTATAGGATGTCAAAATTGATTTCTAAGTCAGATGCATGATAGAAGAGACATCATAGGAACATTTGGGACGATCATGTCTCTCAATATAACTCTTAAGTATGGTTTATGGATATCCTAAAGGTCCTTATAAACCTTGTATCAAAATCCCATACCCCTTTCCACTGTTAGACTCAAGTCTCGTATTGCAATTAAATCAAAACCATGTTGCTTTGTTGACCCAAGATGTAGTTAGTGTTGATTAATTTTGTCTATTACATGACTTTCATACAAAGTTTCATGAGGTTGAAAACCAAAATTTTGTTTAATCGTTGCAGAAACCCGTAACTCCTTATGGTCCTCATGAATTATTAACCTTAACTCATTACATTAATTAGTTATTATTATTAATCCGTAACTCTTTAGGTGCTCATACGAATTTATAACAATTTATAATGTTCATGAGTTTCAGGATTACTCGTTAAAACAACTAATGAGGATTATGATAACTTAATAACACGACTATTGGAGATTAGGATTACCTTAGATCACTTGAAGACCTCAATGTTGTTGATGTTCTCTAACGTTGATCCACACAGCTATCCTCGATTGCAACGAGAACTCCTTCTCTTGAAACCTCCCGCTCCTTGGATGCTTGCTAGGCGAAGACAAGGTTGAGTTTTGGTTTCCTTGGGTTTTTTTCTTTTCAAGAACGTGATGGTTTCTTGGAATTAGGTTATGGATAGGATGAACAAGGTTGGAACCTTACCCTTTTATGGATGGTGCCTTTTCCTCTCTAAACCTTTGGTAAAGACCAAAATTTAGAGAGTATAAGGATTCTTGTTTTTCTCCTAGAAAAACGTGCAAGAAAAAGGCATACAAAAAATCAGCACTTTATAAGAATCTAACCCTAATTTAAGTGCTTACAAGAAAGGCTCAATCCAAGCTTGAATTGGAAAATCCAATTCACAATTAATTAAATTCATATTTTGATTGATTGATTGAATTTAAGATGATGAATCATATTCATATCTTGTCAACTAAGTCACATTAAATTCACATTTTGATTGATTGATTGAATCTAATATGATGATGTTGGAAATTATGCCCTATGGGCAAGTCATTGTACTTTAAGCGTTTATATTATTTAAAGTATTTCTCCGTTTAATTATTCATCATTTGCATGTTTAGAGTGATAACTGTATCCTTGGATGTATCTTATAAATTATCCTAAATGTCCCTGGTTAGTCATCTACGCGAGAGCGAAGATGAAATAAGACCAGTGTGACTTTGATGACGTATGGAGATACGAATCAAAGTCATAGGCACTTGTAAGAGTACAAGGTGCTGTACCGACCCACTATGAGAAAGCTGTGTGGATTATGTCATAAGCTTATCTCATGTATAATCGCGTCATAATGCCCTATGACCTGAGATCATCATGGATTCCTACATGAGAGTCGCCGATCTTTGACCTAGTCAAAAGTCACCTTTGACCGGGTGATGATAAATGCTTTGATCGGGATCAATGGTTTTCATGCAGATGAATGTGAACGGTCAAGATGGAATTTATCCCTCACATTTATAGAGATGATGGATCACATTTATTTCCTTTCCTTGCATTTTAGATGATGGATCACATTTATTTCCTTTCCTTTCTTCAAAAAAACGTCTATAAAAAAGGCACATAAGAAATCAGCATTTTATAAGAGTTTAACCCTAATTTAAGTGCTCACAAGAAAGGCTCAATCCAAACTTGAATTGGAAAATCCAAATCATAATGAATTAAATTCATATATTGAATATTGAATAATAATTTAAGATGATGAATCACATTCATCTCTTAAACTAAATCAATCATCATTTATTATTTCTCCTATCTTCATCCAATCATTATTGGATCATTCTCCTATATATATATATATATATATATATATCTATATATATATATATATATATATATATATATATTAGATAATTCAGAATTATCTTTTATAACCTAACCTTTTAAATTAAAATTCAAATCTTCTTATTGGGCTTGGAGTCCCACTCCAACCCAATTACACACTTACTCTTGATAAGCCCAATAACAATTATTGGTCAAAGTTTGCTAATTTTAAACAATTCGGAATAACCTTTGTGTATGACCCGTTTGGCCCAATTAGTCACTGACATAAATAAACTTGGACCAATTAAAAACCCCTTTAACGGGCCCAATTTATTTAATGACCTCATAAGACACTAGCAATGCTCTGCAGCCCCAAAACTAATTGAGTTGATCAAGTCAGATACCTTTCATATTTGGATACCATGCAGGCATCATCCCTCACATCGTCATTCACATTTAGTCGAGAGCAAAGATAAAGTATCATCTCTCTTAATTGACTAAATGTAGCTATTTTACAGAACTAGGAATCTTCCTATATTAACTCTATAGCGAATCATGACTCTTCATGATCACTTGCTGTGCGCACATGTTAGTCCTGGCTATCACCCAAGAGGGGGGGTGAATTGGGTGTCTGATAAAAACTTATTAGCTTTGAAAATCTTTTTGCAACTTACTAAAGTAATTTGTATGATAGAAGTAATTTATAAAACGATAGTCAATCATTCAAAACACATATGCTGAAATGTAAGAGTTTAGGGAAGAGAGTATGCAAACAGAGATTTATACTGGTTAGACCCAATCCTTGACCTACATCCAGTCCCCAAGCTGCACTTGAGATTTTCCACTATCTCCTTGTTTAACCAGGCACAAGAGAAAAGCCTTTACAACCTCACAAGTTTAGCCGGGCACTTGTGCAGCCTTTACAATCTCTTTCCAAGATATCCTCTTATGCACTGTAAGAATACAACTATCGACTCTGTACTTAGGATGATCCTTTCACACTAGGACTCACTCCCCCTTACAAGTTGTAATTGTACACCCACACTCAAAGGTTCCACAACCTTGAGATTTGATCTCTAAACAGATAATCAAATAAGTGTTTAGACTCTCTCATAGAGCAGATGAATAAAAATCACTGAAGTACAATACAAATCATTTCACCCTCTATGATAAGCTATGTAAGCATTGAGAATAGAGTGTATGAGCTAAGCGTATATTCATAATGTTGGCATTTCGGCAGTGCACGCTCGTGTGTTTTTTTTTTTAAGTTTGAATACTTGTTCTTTTATAGCTAACCAATAGCATTCGACCGTTAGAGAAATCCTTCAGTTGAGCTTCTTAGAATATTACCGTTGTGACTTGCTCTGAGTTACCGTTAGAGCTCTGACGTAATCATTCACTTTTTGATAATCTAATGCTAATCCTTCATTTGATCATCTGAAACTTGCTAACAAACATGATTAATAGTATTGAGAAGTATAGCAAGTAGAAATCAATTGATAAGAGAGATTTCTGAATTCACGGAGACGGTGATTTTGAAAATAGTGATGATCTTGCTCGAGCATGATAACCAGTATGCTCGGGCAACCTGTAGAGGAGATGCTTTGAAAGAACAGAAAATCGCCCTATGCTCGAGCAACCAACTAAGCTTGCTCGACAAGCTCCTCCTGGACAAGTTAAAAGATGATTATCGTCGCTAATGCTCGAGCAAATTTTTTGTCTGCTCTAGCATGGTGCTCGAGCATGAAGAATTCATGCTCGGGAAAGCTTCTTCCACAAGTAGTTAAAAAATGTTCAGACTCGTTGATGCTCAAGCAAGCCAACATTCTTGCTCGAGCAAGACACAGACAGAGGCGAGAACTTGAGAATTCAGCGATGCTGCTCGAACAATCTTTTACCTTTGTTCGAGCATGGTGCTCGAGCAAGCCTTTCACTCTGCTCGGGCATGACTCTTCAATTTGCAAATCCTTGCTTTTGGCTCGGTGATGCTCGGGCATGCCAAATGCTCTGCTCGAGCATGACTGTCCAATTTGCACTTCTTCGCTCTGATTTCGATGAAGCTCAGGCATTACAAATACCTTGCTCGAGTAGGCTTCCTTCGAGTGTCAGGCTACTGCCTACCATGATCTTGTGCAAATATCAAACTTTATTGACTTTAGATTTGCTATCTTTTTAAGTTATTTTCTTCTATGTCTTCTGCCACTTGGAGTTGCTTAATATGTTTGCATTATTTAACTTTGTTTTCCAGGTTTGTATTATTTAAGTTAAATGTGCTATTTTATTTATATTTAAATGTGTCTCCCTCTTCAGTTGTTTGTATTTGATTTTTGATAATTCACTTTTTCTCATTTGGTATTATATTATGTTATATTAATTTTTTCTCTTTTTTCCATAGCTTTCATTTATTTGTTTTGTTAAGATTTACTTAGTTTATTTTTTTCCTTTAATTATTATTTATTTGTTGTACTACTAATTATTTATCATGTATATGTACCACTAAATTATCTCCTTTAAACGTGACTCTCATCTCATGCTGTTTTTTTTTTTAATTATTATCTAGTTTCTTCTAGTGTATCTATTTAAATTATTTGGCTTAGATTTGTTATTTTCTTTTTTATTTAGATGTGCTATTTTTTTAATTTATTTTCTTCTAACTTGGAGTTGCTTAATATGCTTGATTTATTTAATTTGGTTTACCAGGTCTGTATTATTTAATTTAAATTTGCTATTTTATTTATATTTAAATCTTCTTCCCTCTTCAGTTGTTTGTATTTGATTTTTGGTAATTCACGATTCCTCATTTGGTATTATATTATGTTATATTAATTGTTTTCTCTTTTTTCTGTAGTGCCATAACTTGATAACTTTATATTTGGTTGCATGTTATTTATTTCGTTGATATTTACTTAGTTAATTTTTTTCCTTTAATTATTATTTATTTATTGTAATACTTATTATTTATCATGTATATGTACCAGTAAATTATCTCCTTTATCTGTGACTCTCTTGTCATGTTTTTTTATTATTATCCAGATTCTTCTTGTATATCTATTTAAATAATTTGACGTAGATTTGTTATTTTCTTTTATATTTAGATTTGCAATCTTTTTAAGTTATTTTCTTCTATGTCTTCTGCGACTTGGAGTTGCTTAATATGTTTGCATTATTTAATTTTTTTTACCAGGTTTGTATTATTTAATTTAAATGTGCTATTTTATTTATATTTAAATGTGTCTCCCTCTTCAGTTGTTTCTATTTGATTTTGGGTAATTCACTATTCCTCAAGTTTTTATTATTATCCAGTTTCTTCTGGTGTATCTATTTAAATTATTTGACTTAGATTTGCTATTTTCTTTTATATTTTGATTTGCTATCTTTTTAAGTTATTTTCTTCAAAGTCTTCCGCGACTTGGAGTTGCTTCATATGTTTGCTTTATTTAATTTTGATTTCCAGGTTTGTATTATTTAAGTTAAATGTGCTATTTTATTTATATTTAAATGTGTCTCCATCTTCAGTTGTTTCTATTTGATTTTGGGTAATTCACTATTCCTCATGTTTTTTTATTATGCAGTTTTTTCTAGTGTATCTATTTAAATTATTTGACTTAGATCTGCTATTTTCTTTTATATTTTGATTTGCTATCTTTTAAAGTTATTTTCTTCTATGTCTTCCACGACTTGGAGTTGCTTCATATGTTTGCATTATTTAATTCTGTTTTCCAGGTTTGTATTATTTAAGTTAACTGTGCTATTTTATTTATATTTAAATGTGTCTCCATCTTCAGTTGTTTCTATTTGATTTTTGGTAATTCACTATTCCTCATGTTGTATTTTTTTATTATCCAGTTTCTTCTGGTGTATCTATTTATAATATTTGACTTAGATTTGCTATTTTATTTTATACTTAGATTTGCTATCTTTTTAAGTTATTTTCTTCTAGGTCTTCCCCGACTTGGAGTTGCTTAATATGTTTGCATTATTTAATTTTGTTTACCAGGTTTGTATTATTTAAGTTAAATGTGCTATTTTATTTATATTTAAATGTGTCTCCTCTTGATTGTTTCTATTTGATTTTTGGTAATTCACTCTTCCTCATGGTGTTTTTTATTATTCAGTTTCTTCTGGTGTATCTATTTAAATTATTTGACTTTGATTTGCTATTTTCTTTTATATTTAGATTTGCTATCTTTTTAAGTTATTTTCTTGTATGTCCTCCGCGACTTGGAGTTGCTTAATATGTTTGCATTATTTAATTTTGTTTTCCAGGTTTGTATTTTTTAAGTTAAATTTGTCTCCCTCTTCAGTTGTTTCTATTTGATTTTTGGTAATTCACTCTTCCTCATGTTGTTTTTTTTATTATTCAGTTTCTTCTGGTGTATCTATTTAAATTATTTGACTTTGATTTGCTATTTTCATTTATATTTAGATTTGCTATCTTTTTAAGTTATTTTCTTCTATGTCTTCCACGACTTCGAGTTGCTTAATATGTTTGCATTATTTAATTTTGTGTACCAGGTTTTTATTATTTAAGTTAAATGTGTTATTTTATTTATATTTAAATGTGTCTCCCTCTTCAGTTGTTTCGATTTGATTTTTGGTAATTCACTCTTCCTCATGTTTTTATTATTATTAAGTTTCTTCTGGTGTATCTATTTAAATTATTTGACTTTGATTTGCTATTTTCTTTTATATTTAGATTTGCGATCTTTTTAAATTATTTTCTTCTATGTCTTTCGTGACTTGGAGTTGCTTAATATGTTTGCATTATTTAGTTTTGATTTCCGGGTTTGTATTATTTAAGTTAACTGTGCTATTTTATTTATATTTAAATGTGTCTCCATCTTCAGTTGTTTCTATTTGATTTTGGTAATTCACTATTCCTCATGTTTTTTTATTATGCAGTTTTTTCTAGTGTATCTATTTAAATTATTTGGCTTAGATTTGCTATTTTCTTTTATATTTAAATTTTCTATTTTTTAAGTTATTTTCTTCTATGTCTTCCACGACTCGGAGTTGCTTAATATGTTTGCATTATTTAATTTTGTTTACCAGGTTTGTATTATTTAAGTTAAATGTGCTATTTTATTTATATTTAAATGTGTCTCCCTCTTCAGTTGTTTCTATTTGATTTTTGGTAATTCACTATTCCTCATGTTGTTTTTTTATTATCCAGTTTCTTCTGGTGTATCTATTTAAATTATTTGACTTAGATTTGCTATATTCTTTTATATTTAGATTTGTTATCTTTTTAAGTTATTTTCTTCTAGGTCTTCCCCGACTTGGAGTTGCTTAATATGTTTGCATTATTTAATTTTGTTTTCCAGGTTTGTGTTATTTAAGTTAAATGTGCTATTTTATTTATATTTAAATGTGTCTCCCTCTTCAGTTGTTTCTATTTGATTTTTGGTAATTCACTCTTCCTCATGGTGTTTTTTATTATTCAGTTTCTTCTGGTGTATCTATTTAAATTATTTGACTTTGATTTGCTATTTTCTTTTATATTTAGATTTGCTATCTTTTTAAGTTATTTTCTTCTATGTCTTCCGCGACTTGGAGTTGCTTAATATGTTTGCATTATTTAATTTTTTTTTCCAGGTTTGTATTATTTAAGTTAAAATTTTATTTATATTTAAATTGTCTCCCTCTTGATTGTTTCTATTTGATTTTTGGTAGTTCACTCTTCCTCATGTTGTTTTTTTATTATTCAGTTTCTTCTGGTGTATCTATTTAAATTATTTGACTTTGATTTGCTATTTTCATTTATATTTAGATTTGCTATCTTTTTAAGTTATTTTCTTCTATGTCTTCCACGACTTCGAGTTGCTTAATATGTTTGCATTATTTAATTTTGTGTACCAGGTTTTTATTATTTAAGTTAAATGTGTTATTTTATTTATATTTAAATGTGTCTCCTCTTCGATTGTTTCGATTTGATTTTTGGTAATTCACTCTTCCTCATGTTTTTATTATTATTAAGTTTCTTCTGGTGTATCTATTTAAATTATTTGACTTTGATTTGCTATTTTCTTTTATATTTAGATTTGCGATCTTTTTAAATTATTTTCTTCTATGTCTTTCGTGACTTGGAGTTGCTTAATATGTTTGCATTATTTAGTTTTGTTTACCAGGTTTGTATTATTTAAGTTAAATGTGCTATTTTATTTATATTTAAATGTGTCTCCCTCTTCAGTTTTTTCTATTTGATTTTTGGTAATTCACTATTCCTCATGTTGTGTTTTTTTAGTATTCAGTTTCTTCTGGTGTATCTATTTAAATTATTTGACTTAGATTTTCTATTTTCTTTTATATTTAGATTTGCTATCTTTTTAAGTTATTTTCTTCTATGTCTTCCGCGACTGGAGTTGTTTCATATGTTTGCATTATTTAATTTTGTTTACTAGGTTTGTATTATTTAAGTTAAATGTGCTATTTTATTTATATTTAAATATGTTTCCTCTTGATTGTTTCTATTTGATTTTTGGTAATTCACTCTTCCTCATGTTGTTTTTTTATTATTCAGTTTCTTCGGTGTATCTATTTAAATTATTTGACTTTGATTTGCTATTTTCTTTTATATTTAGATTTGCTATCTTTTTAAGTTATTTTCTTCTATGTCTTCCGCGACTGGAGTTGTTTCATATGTTTGAATTATTTAATTTTGTTTTCCAGGTTTGTATTATTTAAGTTAAATGTGCTATTTTATTTATATTTAAATGTGTCTCCCACTACAGTTGTTTCTATTTGATTTTTGGTAATTCACTCTTCCTCATGTTGTTTTTTTATTATTCAGTTTCTTCGGTGTATCTATTTAAATTATTTGACTTTGATTTGCTATTTTCTTTTATATTTAGATTTGCTATCTTTTTAAGTTATTTTCTTCTATGTCTTCCGCGACTGGAGTTGCTGAATATGTTTGCATTATTTAATTTTGTTTACTAGGTTTGTATTATTTAAGTTAAATGTGCTATTTTATTTATATTTAAATGTGTCTCCTCTTCGCTTGTTTCTATTTGATTTTTGGTAATTCACTCTTCCTCATGTTTTTTTATTATTCAGTTTCTTCTGGTGTATCTATTTAAATTATTTGACTTTGATTTGCTATTTTCTTTTATATTTAGATTTGCTATCTTTTTAAATTATTTTCTTCTATGTCTTTGCGACTTGGAGTTGCTTAATATGTTTGCATTATTTAATTTTGTTTACCTGGTTTGTATTATTTAAGTTAAATGTGCTATTTTATTTATATTTAAATGTGTCTCCCTCTTCAGTTGTTTCTATTTGATTTTGGGTAATTCACTATTCCTCATATTTTTATTATTATTCAGTTTCTTCTGGTGTATCTATTTAAATTATTTGACTTAGATTTGCTATTTTCTTTTATATTTAGATTTGCTACCTTTTTAAGTTATTTTCTTCTATGTCTTCCGTGACTTGGAGTTGCTTCATATGTTTGCATTATTTAATTTTATTTCAGTGTTTGTATTATTTAAGTTAAATATGCTATTTTATTTATATTTAAATGTGTCTCCTCTTGATTGTTTCTATTTGATTTTTGGTAATTCACTATTCCTCATGTTTTTTTATTATGCAGTTCCTTCTGGTGTATCTATTTAAATTATTTGACTTTGATTTGCTATTTTCTTTTATATTTAGATTTGCTACCTTTTTAAGTTATTTTCTTCTATGTCTTCCGTGACTGGAGTTGCTTCATATGTTTGCATTATTTAATTTTGTTTTCCAGGTCTGTATTATTTAAGTTAAATGTGTTATTTTATTTATATTTAAATGTGTCTCCTACTTCAGTTGTTTCTATTTGATTTTTGGTAATTCACTCTTCCTCATGTTTTTTCTATTATGCAGTTCCTTCTGGTGTACCTATTTAAATTATTTGACTTCGATTTGCTATTTTCTTTTATATTTAGATTTGCTATTTTTTTAAGTTATGTTCTTCTATGTCTTCCGGGACTCGGAGTTGCTTAATATGTTTGCATTATTTAATTTTGTTTACCATGTTTGTATTATTTAAGTTAAATGTGCTATTTTATTTATATTTAAATGTGTATCCCTCTTCAGTTGTTTCTATTTGATTTTTGGTAATTCACTCTTCCTCATGTTTTTTTTATTATGCAGTTCCTTCTGGTGTATCTATTTAAATTATTTGACTTTGATTTGCTATTTTCTTTTATATTTAGATTTGCTATCTTTTTAAGTTATTTTCTTCTATGTCTTCCGCGACTTGGAGTTGCTTAATATGTTTGCATTATTTAATTTTGTTTACCAGGTTTTTATTATTTAAGTTAAATGTGCTATTTTATTTATATTTAATTTGTCTCTCTCTTCAGTTGTTTCTATTTGATTTTTGGTAATTCACTCTTCCTCTTGTTTTTTATTATTCAGTTTCTTACGGTGTATCTATTTAAATTATTTGACTTTGATTTGCTATTTTCTTTTATATTTAGATTTGCTATCTTTTTAAGTTATTTTCTTCTATGTCTTCCGCGACTGGAGTTGCTTAATATGTTTGCATTATTTAATTTTGTTTACTAGGTTTGTATTATTTAAGTTAAATGTGCTATTTTATTTATATTTAAATGTGTCTCCCTCTTCAGTTGTTTCTATTTGATTTTTGGTAATTCACTCTTACTCATGTTTTTATTATTATTCAGTTTCTTCTGGTGTATCTATTTAAATTATTTGACTTTGATTTGCTATTTTCTTTTATATTTAGATTTGCTATCTTTTTAAATTATTTTCTTCTATGTCTTTCGCGACTTGGAGTTGCTTAATATGTTTGCATTATTTAATTTTGTTGACTGGGTTTGTATTATTTAAGTTAAATATGCAATTTTATTTATATTTAAATGTGTCTCCCTCTTCAGTTTTTTCTATTTGATTTTTGGTAATTCACTCTTCCTCATGTTTTTTTTTTATTATTCAGTTTCTGGTGTATCTATTTAAATTATTTGACTTTGATTTGCTATTTTCTTTTATATTTAGATTTGCTATCTTTTTAAGTTATTTTCTTCTATGGCTTCCGCGACTTGGAGTTGCTTAATATGTTTGCATTATTTAATTTTGTTTACCAGGTTTTTATTATTTAAGTTAAATGTGCTATTTTATTTATATTTAAATGCTCTCTCTCTTCAGTTTTTTCTATTTGATTTTTGGTAATTCACTCTTCCTCTTATTTTTTTTATTATTCAGTTTCTTCTGGTGTAACTATTTAAATTATTTGATTTTGATTTGCTATTTTCTTTTACATTTAGATTTGTTATCTTTCTAAGTTATTTTCTTCTATGTCTTCCGCGACTTGGAGTTGCTTAATATGTTTGCATTATTTAATTTTGTTTACCAGGTTTGTATTATTTAAGTTAAATGTGCTATTTTATTTATATTTAAATGTGTCTCCCTCTTCAGTTGTTTCTATTTGATTTTTGGTAATTCACTCTTCCTCATGTTGTTTTTTTTTTTATTATTCAGTTTCTTCTGGTGTATCTATTTAAATTATTTGACTTTGATTTGCTATTTTCTTTTATATTTAGATTTGCTATCTTTTTAAGTTATTTTCTTCTATGTCTTCCGCGACTTGGAGTTGCTTAATATGTTTGCATTATTTAATTTTGTTTACCAGGTTTGTATTATTTAAGTTAAATGTGCTATTTTATTTATATTTAAATGTGTCTCCCTCTTCAGTTGTTTCTATTTGATTTTTGGTAATTCACTCTTCCTCATGTTTTTTTTTATTACTCAGTTTCTTCTGGTGTATCTATTTAAATTATTTGACTTTGATTTGCTATTTTCTTTTATATTTAGATTTGCTATCTTTTTAAGTTATTTTCTTCTATGGCTTCCGCGATTTGGAGTTGTTTAATATGTTTGCATTATTTAATTTTGTTTACCAGGTTTGTATTATTTAAGTTAAATGTGCTATTTTATTTATATTTAAATGTGTCTCCCACTACAGTTGTTTCTATTTGAGTTTTGGTAATTCACTCTTCCTCATGTTTTTTTATTATGCAGTTCCTTTTGGTGTATCTATTTAAATTATTTGACTTAGATTTGCTATTTTCTTTTATATTTAGATTTGCTATCTTTTTAAGTTATTTTCTTCTATGGCTTCCGCGACTTGGAGTTGCTTAATATGTTTGCATTATTTAATTTTGTTTACCAGGTTTGTATTATTTAAGTTAAATGTGCTATTTTATTTATTTTTAAATGTGTCTCCCTCTTTCATTGTTTCAATTTGATTTTTGGTAATTCACTCTTCCTCATGTTGTGTTTTTTTATTATTCAGTTTCTTCGGTGTATCTGTTTAAATTATTTGACTTAGATTTGCTATTTTCTTTTATATTTAGACTTGCTATATTTTAAGTTATTTTCTTCTATGTCTTCCGCGACTCGGAGTTGCTTAATATGTTTGCATTATTTAATTTTGTTTACCTGGTTTGTAATATTTAAGTTAAATGTGCTATTTTATTTATATTTAAATGTGTCTCCCTTGTATCTATTTAAATTATTTGACTTAGATTTGCTATTTTCTTTTATATTTAGATTTGCTATCTTTTTAAGTTATTTTCTTCTATGTCTTCCGCGACTTGGAGTTGCTTAATATGTTTGCATTATTTAATTTTGTTTACCAGGTTTGTATTATTTAAGTTAAATGTGCTATTTTATTTATATTTAAATGTGTCTCCGTCTTCAGTTGTTTCTATTTGATTTTTGGTAATTCACTCGTCCTCATGTTTTTATTATTATTCAGTTTCTTCTGGTGTAACTATTTAAATTATTTGACTTTGATTTGCTATTTTCTTTTATATTTAGATTTGCTATCTTTTTAAGTTATTTTCTTCTATGTCTTCCGCGACTGGAGTTGCTTAATATGTTTG
This sequence comes from Acacia pycnantha, assembly GCA_025563575.1. Lineage (NCBI taxonomy): Eukaryota > Viridiplantae > Streptophyta > Magnoliopsida > Fabales > Fabaceae > Acacia > Acacia pycnantha. The sequence continues at coordinate 237,816 of JAMWYP010000248.1, forward strand.
CATTATTTAATTTTGTTTACTAGGTTTGTATTATTTAAGTTAAATGTGCTATTTTATTTATATTTAAATGTGTCTCCTCTTGATTGTTTCTATTTGATTTTTGGTAATTCACTCTTCCTCATGTTTTTTTATTATTATTCAGTTTCTTCCGTGTATCTATTTAAATTATTTGACTTAGATTTGCTATTTTCTTTTATATTTAGATTTGCTATCTTTTTAAGTTATTTTCTTCTATGTCTTCCGCGACTTGGAGTTGCTTAATATGTTTGCATTATTTAATTTTGTTTACCAGGTTTGTATTATTTAAGTTAAATGTGCTATTTTATTTATATTTAAATGTGTCTCTCTTTGATTGTTTCTATTTGATTTTTGGTAATTCACTCTTCCTCATGTTGTTTTTTTTATTATTCAGTTTCTTCTTGTGTATCTATTTAAATTATTTGACTTTGATTTGCTATTTTCTTTTATATTTAGATTTGTTATCTTTTTAAGTTATTTTCTTCTATGTCTTCCGCGACTTGGAGTTGCTTAATATGTTTGCATTATTTAATTTTGTTTACCAGGTTTTTATTATTTAAGTTAAATGTGCTATTTTATTTATATTTAAATGTGTCTCCCTCTTCAGTTGTTTCTATTTGATTTTTGGTAATTCACTCTTCCTCATGTTTTTTTTATTATGCAGTTTCTTCTGGTGTATCTATTTAAATTATTTGACTTTGATTTGCTATTTTCTTTTATATTTAGATTTGCTATCTTTTTAAGTTATTTTCTTCTATGTCTTCCGCGACTGGAGTTGCTTAATATGTTTGCATTATTTAATTTTGTTTACTAGGTTTTTATTATTTAAGTTAAATGTGCTATTTTATTTATATTTAAATGTGTCTCCTCTTGCTTTTTTCTATTTGATTTTTGGTAATTCACTCTTCCTCATGTTGTTTTTATTATTATTCAGTTTCTTCTAGTGTATCTATTTAAATTATTTGACTTTGATTTGCTATTTTCTTTTATATTTAGATTTGCTATCTTTTTAAGTTAGTTTCTTCTATGTCTTCCGCGACTTGGAGTTGCTCAATATGTTTGCATTATTTAATTTTGTTTACTAGGTTTGTATTATTTAAGTTAAATGTGCTATTTTATTTATATTTAAATGTGTCTCCCACTACAGTTGTTTCTATTTGATTTTTGGTAATTCACTCTTCCTCATGTTTTTTTATTATGCAGTTCCTTCTGGTGTATCTATTTAAATTATTTGACTTTGATTTGCTATTTTCTTTTATATTTAGATTTGCTATCTTTTTAAGTTATTTTCTTCTATGTCTTCCGCGACTTGGAGTTGCTTAATATGTAGTGTATCTATTTAAATTATTTGACTTTGATTTGCTATTTTCTTTTATATTTAGATTTGCTATCTTTTTAAGTTAGTTTCTTCTATGTCTTCCGCGACTTGGAGTTGCTCAATATGTTTGCATTATTTAATTTTGTTTACTAGGTTTGTATTATTTAAGTTAAATGTGCTATTTTATTTATATTTAAATGTGTCTCCCTCTTCAGTTGTTTCTATTTGATTTTTGGTAATTCACTCTTCCTCATGTTGTTTTTTTTATTATTCAGTTTCTTCTGGTGTATCTATTTAAATTATTTGACTTTGATTTGCTATTTTCTTTTATATTTAGATTTGCTATCTTTTTAAGTTATTTTCTTCTATGTCTTTCGCGACTTGGAGTTGCTTAATATGTTTGCTTTATTTAATTTTGTGTACCGGGTTTTTATTATTTAAGTTAAATGTGCTATTTTATTTATATTTAAATGTGTCTCCTCTTGATTGTTTCTATTTGATTTTTGGTAATTCACTCTTCGTCTTATTTTTTTTATTATTATTCAGTTTCTCTGGTGTAACTATTTAAATTATTTGACTTTGATTTGCTATTTTCTTTTATATTTAGATTTGCTATCTTTTTAAGTTATTTTCTTCTATCACTTCCGCGACTTGGAGTTTCTCAATATGTTTGCATTATTTAATTTTGTTTTCCAGGTTTGTATTATTTAAGTTAGATGTGCTATTTTATTTAGATTTAAATGTGTCTCCTCTTCAGTTGTTTCTATTTGATTTTTGGTAATTCACTTTTCCTCATGTTGTTTTTATTATTATTCAGTTTCTTCTTGTGTATCTATTTAAATTATTTGACTTTGATTTGCTATTTTCTTTTATATTTAGATTTGCTATCTTTTTAAGTTATTTTCTTCTATGTCTTCCGCGACTTGGAGTTGCTTAATATGTTTGCATTATTTAATTTTGTGTACCAGGTTTTTATTATTTAAGTTAAATGTGCTATTTTATTTATATTTAAATGTGTCTCCCTCTTCAGTTGTTTCTATTTGATTTTTGGTAATTCACTCGTCCTCATGTTTTTATTATTATTCAGTTTCTTCGGTGTATCTATTTAAATTATTTGACTTTGATTTGCTATTTTCTTTTATATTTAGATTTGCTATCTTTTTAAGTTATTTTCTTCTATGTCTTCCGCGACTTGGAGTTGCTTAATATGTTTGCATTATTTAATTTTGTTTACCAGGTTTGATTTTTTAAGTTAAATGTGCTATTTTATTTATATTTAAATGTGTCTCCCTCTTGATTGTTTCTATTTGATTTTTGGTAATTCACTCTTCCTCATGTTGTTTTTTTTTTATTCAGTTTCTTCTGGTGTATCTATTTAAATTATTTGACTTTGATTTGCTATTTTCTTTTATATTTAGATTTGTTATCTTTTTAAGTTATTTTCTTCTATGTCTTCCGCGACTTGGAGTTGCTCAATATGTTTGCATTATTTAATTTTGTTTACTAGGTTTGTATTATTTAAGTTAAATGTGCTATTTTATTTATATTTAAATGTGTCTCCCTCTTCAGTTGTTTCTATTTGATTTTTGGTAATTCACTCTTCCTCATGTTTTTTTTTATTACTCAGTTTCTTGGTGTATCTATTTAAATTATTTGACTTTGATTTGCTATTTTCTTTTATATTTAGATTTGCTATCTTTTTAAGTTATTTTCTTCTATGTCTTCCGCGACTTGGAGTTGCTTAATATGTTTGCATTATTTAATTTTGTTTACTAGGTTTGTATTATTTAAGTTAAATGTGCTATTTTATTTATATTAAAATGTGTCTCCCTCTTCAGTTGTTTCTATTTGATTTTTGGTAATTCACTCTTCCTCATGTTGTTTTTATTATTATTCAGTTTCTTCTGGTGTATCTATTTAAATTATTTGACTTTGATTTGCTATTTTCTTTTATATTTAGATTTGCTATCTTTTTAAGTTATTTTCTTCTATGTCTTCCGCGAGTTGGAGTTGCTCAATATGTTTGCATTATTTAATTTTGTTTACTAGGTTTGTATTATTTAAGTTAAATGTGCTATTTTATTTATATTTAAATGTGTCTCCCTCTTCAGTTGTTTCTATTTGATTTTTGGTAATTCACTCGTCCTCATGTTTTTATTATTATTCAGTTTCTTCTGGTGTATCTATTTAAATTATTTGACTTTGATTTGCTATTTTTCTTTTATATTTAGATTTGCTATCTTTTTAAGTTATTTTCTTCTATGTCTTCCGCGACTTGGAGTTGCTTAATATGTTTGCATTATTTAATTTTTTTTACAGGTTTTTATTATTTAAGTTAAATGTGCTATTTTATTTATATTTAAATGTGTCTCCCTCTTGATTGTTTCTATTTGATTTTTGGTAATTCACTCTTCCTCATGTTTTTTTTATTATTATTCAGTTTCTTCGGTGTATCTATTTAAATTATTTGACTTTGATTTGCTATTTTCTTTTATATTTAGATTTGCTATCTTTTTAAGTTAGTTTCTTCTATGTCTTCCGCGACTTGGAGTTGCTCAATATGTTTGCATTATTTAATTTTGTTTACTAGGTTTGTATTATTTAAGTTAAATGTGCTATTTTATTTATATTTAAATGTGTCTCCCTCTTCAGTTGTTTCTATTTGATTTTTGGTAATTCACTCTTCCTCATGTTGTTTTTATTATTATTCAGTTTCTTCTAGTGTATCTATTTAAATTATTTGACTTTGATTTGCTATTTTCTTTTATATTTAGATTTGCTATCTTTTTAAGTTATTTTCTTCTATGTCTTCCGCGACTTGGAGTTGCTTAATATGTTTGCATTATTTAATTTTGTTTACCAGGTTTTTATTATTTAAGTTAAATGTGCTATTTTATTTATATTTAAATGTGTCTCCTCTTGATTGTTTCTATTTGATTTTTGGTAATTCACTCTTCCTCATGTTTTTATTATTATTCGGTTCCTTCTGGTGTATCTATTTAAATTATTTGACTTTGATTTGCTATTTTCTTTTATATTTAGATTTGCTATCTTTTTAAGTTATTTTCTTCTATGGCTTCCGCGACTTGGAGTTGCTTAATATGTTTGCATTATTTAATTTTGTTTACCAGTGTTTTTATTATTTAAGTTAAATGTGCTATTTTATTTATATTTAAATGTGTCTCCCTCTTGCTTGTTTCTATTTGATTTTTGGTAATTCACTCTTACTCATGTTTTTATTATTATAATTCAGTTTCTTCTCGTGTATCTATTTAAATTATTTGACTTTGATTTGCTATTTTCTTTTATATTTAGATTTGCTATCTTTTTAAGTTATTTTCTTCTATGTCTTCCGCGACTGGAGTTGCTTAATATGTTTGCATTATTTAATTTTGTTTACAGGTTTGTATTATTTAAGTTAAATGTGCTATTTTATTTATATTTAAATGTGTATCCCTCTTCAGTTGTTTCTATTTGATTTTTGGTAATTCACTCTTCCTCATGTTTTTTTTATTATGCAGTTCCTTCTGGTGTATCTATTTAAATTATTTGACTTTGATTTGCTATTTTCTTTTATATTTAGATTTGCTATCTTTTTAAGTTATTTTCTTCTATGTCTTCCGCGACTTGGAGTTGCTTAATATGTTTGCATTATTTAATTTTGTTTACCAGGTTTTTATTATTTAAGTTAAATGTGCTATTTTATTTATATTTAAATGTGTCTCCCTCTTCAGTTGTTTCTATTTGATTTTTGGTAATTCACTCTTACTCATGTTTTTATTATTATTATTCAGTTTCTTCTGGTGTAACTATTTAAATTATTTGACTTTGATTTGCTATTTTCTTTTATATTTAGATTTGCTATCTTTTTAAGTTATTTTCTTCTATGTCTTCCGCGACTTGGAGTTGCTTAATATGTTTGCATTATTTAATTTTGTTTACCAGGTTTGTATTATTTAAGTTAAATGTGCTATTTTATTTATATTTAAATGTGTCTCCCTCTTCAGTTGTTTCTATTTGATTTTTGGTAACACACTCTTCCTCATGTTTTTTTATTATTCAGTTTCTTTTGGTGTATCTATTTAAATTATTTGACTTTGATTTGCTATTTTCTTTTATATTTAGATTTGCTATCTTTTTAAGTTATTTTCTTCTATGTCTTCCGCGACTTGGAGTTGCTTAATATGTTTGCATTATTTAATTTTTTTTACTAGGTTTTTATTATTTAAGTTAAATGTGCTATTTTATTTATATTTAAATGTGTCTCCCTCTTGATTGTTTCTATTTGATTTTTGGTAATTCACTCTTCCTCATGTTGTTTTTTTTTATTATTCAGTTTCTTCTGGTGTAACTATTTAAATTATTTGATTTTGATTTGCTATTTTCTTTTACATTTAGATTTGTTATCTTTCTAAGTTATTTTCTTCTATGTCTTCCGCGACTTGGAGTTGCTCAATATGTTTGCATTATTTAATTTTGTTAACCAGGTTTGTATTATTTAAGTTAAATGTGCTATTTTATTTATATTTAAATGTGTCTCCCTCTTCAGTTGTTTCTATTTGATTTTTGGTAATTCACTCTTACTCATGTTTTTATTATTATTATTCAGTTTCTTCTGGTGTAACTATTTAAATTATTTGACTTTGATTTGCTATTTTCTTTTATATTTAGATTTGCTATCTTTTTAAGTTATTTTCTTCTATCACTTCCGCGACTTGGAGTTTCTCAATATGTTTGCATTATTTAATTTTGTTTTCCAGGTTTGTATTATTTAAGTTAGATGTGCTATTTTATTTAGATTTAAATGTGTCTCCCTCTTCAGTTGTTTCTATTTGATTTTTGGTAATTCACTTTTCCTCATGTTGTTTTTATTATTATTCAGTTTCTTCTTGTGTATCTATTTAAATTATTTGACTTTGATTTGCTATTTTCTTTTATATTTAGATTTTCTATCTTTTTAAGTTATTTTCTTCTATGTCTTCCGCGACTTGGAGTTGCTTAATATGTTTGCATTATTTAATTTTGTGTACCAGGTTTTTATTATTTAAGTTAAATGTGCTATTTTATTTATATTTAAATGTGTCTCCCTCTTCAGTTGTTTCTATTTGATTTTTGGTAATTCACTCGTCCTCATGTTTTTATTATTATTCAGTTTCTTCTGGTGTATCTATTTAAATTATTTGACTTTGATTTGCTATTTTCTTTTATATTTAGATTTGCTATCTTTTTAAGTTATTTTCTTGTATGTCTTCCGCGACTTGGAGTTGCTTAATATGTTTGCATTATTTAATTTTGTTTACCAGGTTTTTATTATTTAAGTTAAATGTGCTATTTTATTTATATTTAAATGTGTCTCCCTCTTCAGTTTTTTCTATTTGATTTTTGGTAATTGACTCTTCCTCATATTGTTTTTTTCTATTATTCAGTTTCTTCTCGTGTATCTATTTAAATTAGTTGACTTCGATTTGCTATTTCTTTTATATTTAGATTTGTTATCTTTTTATGTTATTTTCTTCTATGTCTTCCGCGACTTGGAGTTCTCAATATGTTTGCATTATTTAATTTTCTTTACCAGGTTTGTATTATTTAAGTTAAATGTGCTATTTTATTTATATTTAAATGTGTCTCCCTCTTCAGTTGTTTCTATTTGATTTTTGGTAATTCACTCTTCCTCATGTTTTTTTTTATTACTCAGTTTCTTCTGGTGTATCTATTTAAATTATTTGACTTTGATTTGCTATTTTCTTTTATATTTAGATTTGCTATCTTTTTAAGTTATTTTCTTGTATGTCCTCCGCGACTTGGAGTTGCTTAATATGTGTTCATTATTTAATTTTGTTTACCAGGTTTTTATTATTTAAGTTAAATGTGCTATTTTATTTATATTTAAATGTGTCTCCCTCTTCACTTGTTTCTATTTGATTTTTGGTAATTCACTCTTCCTCATGTTGTTTTTATTATTATTCAGTTTCTTCTGGTGTATCTATTTAAATTATTTGACTTTGATTTGCTATTTTCTTTTATATTTAGATTTGTTATCTTTTTAAGTTATTTTCTTCTATGTCTTCCGCGACTTGGAGTTGCTTAATATGTTTGCATTATTTAATTTTTTTTACCAGGTTTTTATTATTTAAGTTAAATGTGCTATTTTATTTATATTTAAATGTGTCTCCCTCTTCAATTGTTTCTATTTGATTTTTGGTAGTTCACTCTTCCTCTTGTTTTTTTATTATTCAGTTTCTTCTGGTGTATCTATATAAATTATTTGACTTTGATTTGCTATTTTCTTTTATATTTAGATTTGCTATCTTTTTAAGTTATTTTCTTCTATTACTTTTGCGACTTGGAGTTGCTTAATATGTTTGCATTATTTAATTTTGTTTTCCAGGTTTGTGTTATTTAAGTTAAATGTGCTATTTTATTTGTATTTAAATGTGTCTCCCTCTTCAGTTGTTTCTATTTGATTTTTGGTAATTCACTCTTCCTCATGTTGTTTTTTTATGCAGTTTCTTTTGGTGTATCTATTTAAATTATTTGACTTAGATTTGCTATTTTCTTTTATATTTAGATTTGCTATCTTTTTAAGTTATTTTCTTCTATGTCTTCTTCCACTTGGAGTTGCTTAATAAGTTTGCGTTATTTAACTTTGTTTACCAGGTTTGTATTATTTAAGTTAAATGTGCTATTTTGTTTATATTTAAATGTGTCTCCCTCTTCCCTCTTTTTTCTGATATAGACGTCACATCTGCAGCTTGTTCAGGTTCCTCTAATTGCTTGGCAGACTGAAGGGAGATAGTACTTACATTCCCCTTAGGATTGAGAATTGTTTATGAAGGAAGAGTGTTGGATCCCTAAGGTTGGAGCTGGTTCAATGATGTTCGCAATTGGCCAATTTGAGTATGCAAAGTCTAAATGGAAGTTCCAATCTATTGTTGGAATTGCCTAGTGTTTGTGGCAAATTGCTTCATCATGTCCTCTAATGAGAAACCACTACTACTAGCTTGCTGTTGTGCCTCCTATGGAGGAGCACATTGAAAGACGAAATATCACCAAGAGGGGGGTGAATTGGGGATATAAAATTTTCTTCTAAAATACTCTGAAACAGATAAGCTAAAATAGAGTATAACAGAAAGGGATAGAGGAAGAGTGAACACAAGCAATTTGTAATATCCTGAATTTTGGACTCTGAGAACTAAGAATAGGCCTATAGTAGGCAAACAACTAAGCCCGGTTCGAGAAGAGTCGCAAGAATGATGAGAGATAGGAAGCTTTTAGGGACTAAGTAACTTGGCTATACGAGTCAGTGGACCTAGTATGTACAAGCCTTGAAATTAAAAGTGTCAATGGAAAAGGGGCACAGAGGACCTATACAATGTTAACCAGTTGGTAAAAATGATATTTAGCTATGCCCTAAGGTATAGGACAATTAACTAAGCAAAAGTGTGTTAAAATAAGTGTGCACATGACATTTCTTGGTTAGGTGAGGACTTCCTGCGTTTTTCAAGATAAAAAGTTAATGTAATCACTATTGGAGGACACGTGTCACTGCGGGGTTAAAAAGCAAAAAGTAATGATTACAGGGGTAGAAAAGTCAAATCCTTACCCCTTAAGTATTCAATTTCTTCCACATGAAGCAGGAGAGAGAAAATTAGATGATTTTATCCATACTCAGGCCCAAACACAAAATATGGGTCCCATTGGGTGTCAACCGGTAGAAAGGTGACCAATAGGGACCAATTAGGGGCTTCTTTTTTGGACTGAATGAGACAAGTATGGGGCCACATAGGAAGTCAAGGAGGCACCACATATTTATGTCCATGCAGGGGAAAATATCTAAAAAGTTGAAGAAAAGTATAAACAGAAGTACCCTGTTAACTAGCGAGGCTCAGGGAAGGAGATTGGACCGGATAAAGCGGAAAAGACAGAGGAAAAACATGAGGGAAAATTTTTTGGGGGCCAAAATGGTGCCACCTAGCACTTATAATTATTAAAAACTTACTTGGAGGAAAAGAAAAGCAAAATCAGTCCAAAAGTCAAAGTGTGTGTCCGACTTTTTGGATAAAAGGAATAAATCAGATAAATTGAGAAAAATAAAATAAAAATCAAGAGATCATATTTTTGGGCCCAAGATGGCTCCACCTATCCCTAGGAATCATCTAGAGTGCTTGGGGAAAAAGAAAAGAATAATAAAGTAGTTATGAGCCAAAACTGGTAATTTTCATAAATTTTGGGCCAAAGTAGGTAATTTTCACCATTTGAAAAGTAAAAATCTGCCCAATTTGGATGAGAATGTGCCACATGTACCCCTTCTAGAATTCTATGGAGATTCTTGGGGATAAATTCAAAAGCCTGATCTAATTTATTAACTTCCGGACAAAAACATACACTAGATAATTCGGGCTGCCCAAACTCATTTTAATCATTTTAAAAGGACATGAACCCTTCATTTTGCATCCCTAGGATGAAAATAAGAAGAGAGAAGGGATATCTCAGCCAAGCATCAAGTACAAAGAGAAAGAGCAAGAACACCAAGCAAACTTCCGATTTCAGGTAAACATCAAAAATTCTACGCTTTGGGTTTCTAGTTGAGAATTTTCGTTGAAGAAGTTAGGGCTTGGTTTTGTGGTCTAATTTTGTATTTTTTTATGGTTCCAATGATTTTAAAACTTTATTTTACATGAGGATAGGTAAGGGTTTGAGTTTACGAGTTTGAAAAACACTGAAAAGCCTAAGATGAAGATTGCTGCCAGTTCTGGACAGCGAAGCTTCAACTGTGTTTTTGAAATAGTAAACGAAGTCCGATTAATTTGAAATTTTACATGCATAAATTAAACTTCCTGAGGTTCACCTTTATGTATAATGTTTTGTCTTTTGGATATTTCTACCAGGATAAATAAATATTTGGAAAAGAGTCTTGAAGCTACAGTAATTTTCGGACCAAAGGGTACGTTTTGGACTACACGTTGAAATAAGTACACTTCTGGACTTTGGGAATATTTTTCCAGTGAACTATACATCTTGAAGGTTCATAAGAAATTTATTCTGTATAAATATGACTTTTTTGGAATTTATGAAAAATGTTTGAATTTGGACCCGATTTTCTGGATTTTCTTGAAAATTAAAAAGGAGCTCAGTTTTGAGGAAAATGTAAGGGTATTTTTGGAAAATTCTAAAATAAGGCTTTTTGGTGTTATTTATGGATTAACCATACTTTGGGGAGCTATTGGGCCCAATAAAATTTTAAGACGGTACATACCCCCACCAGGTAGTAACTACTTTACTCTGGCACTTTTATGTGTTTTGTTGCATGTTTTGCTGACCATATATGTTTTTGTATGTGTTTTGCCAAATATGCATACAAACCATGTTAATTATTGTGTTCTAGCTCTGTGGCCTAGTCTGAGGCCTGTCTTAAGTGGCGGCTTAACAGAGACAGGATTGTGACTCCGGTAAGTTTGGGGCTTGCCTTGGTAAGGTAGCCTGATGGCACGTGGTAGTCGGTTATTGTGGTATGTTTCTGTTTGCACATATGGTGTATTTGGCATATTATCTGTGGTTACATATATGTCATGGTTGCTTGCATACACTTTACACATTTAATGCATGAGTATTGATAGTTACTCTGGGGGCCATTGTTGAACTCTAGAAGCTCCTGTTGACGCAGGGGATGTGCCTGACTTTGAAAGGCCTTTCTGGAAAGGTAGGGTATGGCGGAGCTGTTGAAGGATAAGGGATGCCCTATCTTATTTTTTACTTTTACCTTTTATGGATGACTATATATTATTTTGGTATTTTATTTTGGATGACTGTACCCTTAAATCTTCAGGGACTTTTACTTTTGTTTGTGGCACTTTTACCAGTACAATAGGTAGTCCAAACCGGTCATATGCTCTATTGCGCGTACTCTAATATATAATTAAATGGACTAACAATTAAAAGAAATCCCTCTAACCCGCCACCTGAAAGGGCAAGGCCGGTAGGAGTGTAAAACAATTTATATTGTTCGGTCTAAATCCTCGACCTACATCTAGTCCCTAGACTCTCTGGGATTTCACTAACTCATATGATTACACACTCTATAACTCTCGGAGTAACTCTCTCATTAGAACTTACTGTTGGAAATTATTCCCTAGGGGCAAGTCGTTGTACTTTAAACGTTAATGTTATTTAAAGTATTCTCCTTTAGTTATCATTTCATTTGCATGTTTATAGTGAGCACTGATCCTTGGATATATCTTATAGATTATCCTAAATGTCCCTGGTCGGTCATCTCCGCGGGATCGAAGATGAAATAAGATCAGTATGACTTTGATGAGTATGGAGATACGAGTCAAAGTCATAGGCACTTGTAAGAGTACAAGGTGCTGGACCGACCCACTATGAGAAAGCTGCATGGAATAAGTCATAAGCTTTTCTCATGTATAACCGCGTCACAACGCCCTTTGACCTGAGATCATCATGGATTCCTACATGATGAGTCGCTGGTCTTTGACCTAGTCAAAAGTCACATTTGACCGGGTGATGATAAAGGCTTGGATCAGGATCAGTGGTTTTCATGCAGAGGAATGTGAATGGTTAAGATGGAATTTGTCCCTCACATTTGCAGAGAGATAATACTGGGCCCCTCGATGAGTGAGTCTTAGAAATGTATGGCCATACTACGATGGAAAGGAGTTTCCATTTCAATTGTTAGACTACTCAAGAATCGAGAAAGTAATGGTTAAGAACAGGAAGTTGACTTTCTCCATGCCTCATCCTTGACAAAATTATCGCGTGACAAAAGGGACGTGACATGGTTGTATGATAGGTTGTATCGTATCATCGATCCCCATGTGAATTGGGTAGTCGCAATGTCTTGCTAGAGGCCGCTTGTGACTAGTGGGCTGGTACAGTATTGCCCCCTGCCAATCTCATGTGGGCCTGCAGGGTCACACACAAGAATAGCCCAACACGAGCAAAAGTGTCCAGATTCATTGAATCTTATATGTGTCTAAGATTTAATGAATACTGTATTTAATCTAGGATGGATATATATATATATATATATATATATATATATATATATATATACATATATATATATATATATATATAATTAAATTTGAAATTAATATAATATTATTATTTAATAAAGATTATAATATTATTATATATAATATTTGTTTGTATTTAATTTGTTTGATAAATTAAATATCTAAAACAAATAGAGATAGAGTATCTCAGATTTAATTTTCAAATAAAGATATCATGTATTTTATTTAATTTAAATTGAGATATAGTATCTCAGATTTAATTAAATAGATAGATATCATTTCTTGGATTTAATTTATAGAGATAAATTAAATCAAAAGGCTTTTAATTTGGATTAAATAAATAAGTTAGATTAGATCTATCAGATAGATTTAATTAATATATTTTTAATCCAGAGTCAAAATTAGAATTTCAAATTAATGAGGTTTAATTTTGAATATAATACACGTACCAGGTTTAGAAAAACCTACGGGACTTTTTGTCGAGCGTATTAGAAAAGCTGCCAGAAACCCTAGAGAAAAATAGAATAGAGAGACGCACAGTTCAGAGGCGCTAGCATGCCTCTGTTCGTGTTTCTGAAGGCTGTTTGTGTGGATACCGGTAGAGAAAGGCGATTCTAAGAGTCGACTTCTGCTGATCGAGAAGGTAGCCTACCAGTTCAAAGCATTCGGCATAGGTATGATTCGGAAACCCTAAACCTTGATTTAAACACCGTTGAGCGATCCTCCGGTGGGATTCGTAAAAGTTTTTAATTTCGCTGCGTGTACGGATCCCAACAGTGGCATCAGAGCCAACTCAACAAAGCGTTTAAATTAGGTTTTATACGTGTGTTTATGTATGAGATACATGTATGCTTAAGCCGAATCTATGTATGTGTTTTAAATCGATATATGATTAATTGAATCCTGTATGCATTTAAAACGTTCATACGCGATAGGGTTTATATGAGATTATATATATGTGATGTATATATGGTTAAAACCAAATCCAGTAATGTGTTTAAATTCAAAAGCTCGCGTTAGGGTTTCTACGGGTTCCAAGTCGGATTGTGTGGCTGATTCGCGTGGATCTGAAACGTTCAGATCCAATGTCGATCAGGACGCTGAGTAGTTTGTGCGTCAGTCGAGTTCGTGCGTCAGATGCGTTCTGAATAGTTTGGACGTTGCTCACGCTCGAACGACAGCCATGTTCTGAATCGTTCAGTTCGTTGATCACGTTAGGGTTTGAAATTTTCGAAAATCATTTTTTTTTGGGAAATTATTTTCGAAAACAATATTTTATTTTGAAAAAAATTCTAACGGGGCGCTGTCCTTGCACCCCGCAAGAATTTAAATTTCTAGAGGGACCGTTGTAGGGATCCCGGCTGATTGTCAGTAGCGCGAGAATTTAAATCATGATATTATATTATATATAGTATATAATATAATGTAAATTAGAGAATTTAAATCATGATATTATATTATATATAGTATATAATATAATGTAAATTATAGAATTTAAATCATGATATTATATTATATATAGTATATAATATAATATAAATTAGAGAATTTAAATCATGATAAGTTTAATCAGAATATTTTATTTTCATAATTGTATGAATTAAAATATGTTGTGATTTACCTTTCAAATGTTGTTTGGGTATGGTGAACAACATGGCTCTAGAGTTTTACAATTGTTGTAAATTTTAAATATGGCCTACGAGCCATGCCTCTCTCTCTAAATACTCTTGATGTACATTCTTTTCTCATCTCACTACCCTCGTATGTTGAAACGAGGTTTCTCCTGATGTATTTCTTTTTTTTAGAGAAGTCCTCTCATTGGCTTGAGAGGATTTTAGGTTAAGTATGAGCCATGTTGTGTCACAATTTTAATTATGTCTTGATTTGATCATTGCATGATTAATTTATATTTTTAATTATGATTTGATTAGATCACTCATAATCAATTTAGAGTTTGAATTATGTTTTGATTAGATCGCTCATAATTAATTTAGATATTATATGAGATACAATAGTGATTGCATTCATATAAGTAGAATTAATAGGATTAATTAAATTATACCCTCTAAATAAAATCTTAAGTCATAATGCCATCAATAAATGAATACTTGTCAAAACCTAGATCGCCCATTGGTATGTTCCACCAAAGTGGATGCATCTGAGTTATCTTGGTGAGACAAGAGTAAGTGTTGGTTTTGATTAGTTTTGATGATGTCTTATATAGATGTCATTCTTAATAGCAAAAAGGTTGCATACTACATTTATCTTTTACTTTGACTAATTATTATATTTAATGTAGATGCAAAGTTTTATGATGGAGAATGTTGATTGAAGAAAGAAGCTCTTGCACAATATAATGGGAATATCATAATATTAAGGAAGCAAGAGGTTATCAAATGATTTTGGGGGATAATCTAGAAGGAGAGAAGAAATTGAAGAAGGAAGAACTTGCAATGCAATGGAATATCTTTATTGAAGTTCTTATATTGATGCTAGAAGTATCCAAGATCATATGGAAGCTGGAACGGATCAATTCAGAGTTTAAACCATCAAAAATCAGTTCCGGGATGAGCAAACTCGAGTTCATAACTTGCAAACTCGAGCCTGTAATGTCCTCAGCAACTCTGGCGCCTCTGGACAAGTCAAACTCGAGCTTAGAACTCAAACCTCAGGTTTGGAACTCCAAACTCGAGCCCATCATTAGCAAACTCGAGCCCGTAGTGTCTTCAGCATTTCTGGTGTCTCTGGACAAGGCAAACTCGAGCCTATTAGTTGGCAAACTCGAGCTTACAGCGGTGTTCAACATTTCAGCTACTCTGTTCCACATTTCACTCGGGCGACATGTGGTCATTCAATGATATCTCCTAAAATACAGATCGGATTGAAGTGAAACTAGTGGCATATGAAACTAGACTCCCAATGCGTTATTTTGATATATAATTGAAGCCAAACGGAGTCAAGATGAAGGAGCTATGAATTTATGAAGTTGACAGTGATATTCACGTCACACAAATGACCAACCTTCAATGTTTTGAGTGTATCTCACAAACGGAGAATCCAATTGAGCTGAAATCGGTGGCATTGGAAAGTAGACTCAAAGGGATTTAAAATAGATAGTTGAACCAACCAAAACGGTGTTCAGACCAGGGAGATATGGCCCCCGCAAATAGACAGTCTGTTCTGGGTGTTGCACAATTTGCTGAGAAGCAAACTCGAGCCTATTAGTTGACAAGCTCGAGTTCGCGGGTTACAGAGAGCTACCAGGTCGCGAAAATCATCCAAACTCGAGCCTATAAGTGACAAACTCGAGCCTAGACAAGACAGAGAGCAAAATCTTTTACACTGAATGATTGTAAACATCCTATCATTCTACCTTAGAGTTACTCAAGATTGGGTGATCTTGAGTGGGAAATACTTTGTGTTGATTACAGCTTGTAAGGGGAGTGAATCCTAGTGAGAGGATTACTTCGAGTGCAGAGTGTGTAATCAAACGGGTGTATTGATTATAGTTTGTAAGGGGAGTAAGTCCTAGTGTGAGGATTACTTCAAGTACGAACGTGTAATCAAGTTGAAAGAAGATAGTGGATTGAAATTCTCAAGTAGAGCTTGGGACCGGACGTAGGTCAAGGATTGGGCCGAACCAGTATAAATCACCGTTTGCATATTCTCTTCCCTTATCTCTTACATTCCAGCATATATGAATGATTGCTTATCACTTTATAAATTATTATTGACATTCAAACTATTTCCAGCAAGTGAAGAAAAGTTCTTAAAGTTCTAAGTTTTTAATCAAACACCCAATTCACCCCCCCTCTTGGGTGATAGCCAAGTCTTTCAGTAAGTAATGGTGATACTCAATATTCATTATTGTTCGGACTTAATTGAGATTATCAACATGGTTTTGGATCTCAAGGAATTAGATGGGATTAAACATGCCAAGTCATATGATGATCGAATCCCATAAAAATCTAAGAGTTACATGTGATGTAATTGGCAAAGACGTTGCCTACCTAAATAACTTAATTTAAACGTCCTTCCAAAGCGAACTTAAATTTAAGCCAAATATGGATCTTATCCCACTAATTATAACGAGGGTTCTTAATTCAGTGGGAGGTTACTGCTTAAACTTTGCATATCTTTAGTTGTAGAATCATGTAGTCTAGTAATACTTCAACACCATTAATGTGATCAGTCCTTGAGAAGGACGAACTATGATGAGACAAACTTTCTTGACATGTTTGGGAACTTAAGCGTTGATCCTAAACACGAAAGAAAAGAGTATCTCATCAATCAACCCATTCCTGACGAGCCTCCAGCTGCTGATCCAAGAGCTCAGACTGATGCTTATACGAAGCATAAGGATGACTCTGTGGATGCAGGATGCCTGATGCTTGCCACTATGCTTCTAGACCTCAATAGAGATCTAGAACATGTGGAGGCCTCTGATATGATTGTTCATCCTACGGAAATGTTCCAGAAACAGGCAAGGCAAGAGAGGCATGAGACCACAAAGGCCTTACATTCCTGCAAGATGGCTGAGGGTGCATTAGTTAGTCCTCATGTTTTAAAGATGAAAGGCTACATTGATCACCTTGAGAGGCTTGGATTCCCCATGTCCCAGGAGTTAGCTACAGATGTGATCTTGAACTCACTCCCAGGAAGTTGTAACTTTGTCATGAATTACGACATCAACAACATGGAGGAATCAATTTTTGAACTACTTGGGATGCTCAAAACTGCAGAGCTAACCTTAAGAAGAGGCCCAGTACTGTTTTGTCTGTTCAGAAAGTAAGGGGTACGAAACAGAAAGCCATGAAGTGAAAAACCAACTTGGCAAAACAATTAAAGCCCTTCGATCCGATCGGGGTGGTGAATATTTGAGCCAAGAGTTCATTGACCATCTTAGGAGTTGTGGGATCATCTCACAACTTACTCCTCCAGGAACACCTCAAAGGAATGATGTTTCTGAGTGGAGGAATCGAACTCTATTAGATATGGTTCGATCTATGAAGAGACAAATAGATCTTCCATGTTCTTTTTGGGGCCATGCCCTAGAAACAGCTACGTTCACACTGAATCGTGTTCCGTCAAAGGCAGTTGAAAAGACACCATATGAGATATGGACTGGGAAGAAACCCAGTTTGTCCTTTCTTGAAATTTGGGGATGTGAGGTTTACGTTAAACACTAAGCCTCTGATAAATTATCATCCAGATCCTCAAAATGCCTATTTGTGGGCTATCCTAAGGAAACTAAAGGATACTATATCTACAATCCTACCGATCACAAAGTGTTTGTTATTCGGAATGGTGTCCTTTTGGAGAAAGAGTTCATCTCTAAAAGAACCAGTGGGAGTAAGGTGTACCTCGAAAAAGTTCGAGAGCCACAAGACGACATAGAACCACAGATGGAAAACGGATAAGACTCACAACAAGTTGTTGAGCCTAAAAGTGGAGCTTGAATCACCAAGAGGGGGGGTGAATTGGGGATTCTCAAAAACTTTTCGATAGCTCTGTTTGAAGATTCGAAACTAAGGGTAAAACAAAGTATAAGGAGAAGAAGTAGGACACAAGGATTTATACTGGTTCGGTCCAACAACTTGACCTACGTCCAGTCCCCAGACTCTCTGGGATTTCTCACTATCAAGATTGATTACACACTCTGCACTCAAGAGTAATTATCTCTCTAGAACTTACTCCCCCTTACAAGTTGTAATCAATAACCCCAATCTCCAAGTCCCCTTGACTTGAGATAACGTACAAGATTGATTTACAATCAAGAAAACTCTCTCTAGGAGTGGATATGATAAACACTGAAGAATAAATGTATCAAAGATACTTTACAACAGAAAAACTCAAAGAGTAGTTGAAACTTTAATGATTTTCGATTTTGCACAGGTTGGTTGTTGAGAAGACTTGAATGCATCTCTATTTATAGGTAGAGATCATTAATTGACCGTTATAAATCCTCAGATAACCGTTGGAGTGATTAGAGGATGATTAATGAAGGTTTTGGTATTCTTCTCTCTCTACTCTTTAGCTGATCCAGTTTTGCAGAAGTTCAGAGTTGACTCTCTGACTATTAATCCGTTGGAAGAGCAGTTTGCTGGATGTAGAAGGTAAGCATTAACTTCTCCAAAACGTGTGGAGAATGTTTACCCAAAAGCATGCAAGGTTTCTGCACTTTTGCATTTAATGTGCCGACATGCTTTATGCTTTTGCTTAATCTCCATTTAATCTGTCTAAAATCATCTGAAACTCACCAACAAACTGATTAAACATAGTTAGGAATAGTTATGAGTGATGATATAGAGTATAGAGATCAAACACAAACATTTCACGAATTCGTTCAAATCGAAATTCAAATTCTGCGATGGAAACTCGAGTCAGTTCTTCAAAACTCGAGTTTTCATGTTTCAGTGAACTTTTAGCAAAAGATCAAAACTCGAGTTTTCAATCCAAATTCGAGTTTTCTCTTCACAGAGACAAACATCGCGATTTGGCATTTTGGACAAGCCTAGTGAATAGTGCAAAACTCGAGTCATTAAGTGACTAACTCGAGTTTTGGATTTTTAATGAGAAATTATATTTTAGTCCAAAATCTCAAAACTGGAGTTTCCAAATCATAACTCGAGTTTTCAAATGATTGAATTTTAGCAAAGCTCTCTGCCTGGTCAAAACTCGAGTTTCCAAAACTAACCTCGAGTTTTCTCATTTGTTGAAAACTTTGGAAACTTCTCTGTAAGGTCGAAACTCGAGTTTTCTCTTTTATGAGAAAACATTGAAAAACTTAGTCAATTTGAAACATGGGAGTTTTACAAGGTCATAGATGAGCATTGTTCTCAGGTGATGGAAACTCGAGTTTTCTAAGGTTAACTCGAGTTTTCATGAACTTCGAAAAACTTAGAGAACACTCAGGAAAGCCTAAACTCGAGTTTCCCATGGAAACTGGAGTTTTGGTTTCATCGAAAAACTTGATTGCTCTCTGTCTTGTCAAAACTCGAGTTTTCAAAATCAAACTCGAGTTTGCCTTGTTTTTGAAAAACTCGAATGCTCTCTGTATGGCCAAAACTCGAGTTTTCAATCCCAAACTCGAGTTTTCCTTTCTTTACAAAAATTTGAGCATTTCTTTGTCAAGCCAAAACTCGAGTTTCCAAACTGAAACTCGAGTTTGCCTTAGACAGTTAGTTTTTCAACTTACAAAGACAAACTTCAATCGTGTTTACAATTGTCCGTTATCATCAAAACCAATTGAGAACTAACATTCTCCCCCTTTTTGATGATGACAACACTTGTAAACTAGAGATTCTTCATTTTTCAAATTATTTGAAATTCGAGGAGAAATTTTCAGAAGGTGTTTTGAAAAATACTGTGATAGTTATAAAGTTCACACACCGAGATATAGCAGAAGTATTTAAATCAAAACACGATTGAACCATTGCATTTCAATTAACAGCAGTATACAAAATTAGAAATGCAAAATTACATGATCTTCAAACTAAAGACTAAAACAGGCAAGTTCAAATCTAAAGTCCTAAGTTCAAATCTAAACTCCTTCCTTCAACTCAAGATTGTTGCTCATTTGGATCAACTTCTTTCTCTGGTTCTTCTCCCCCTTTGTCATCAACAAAAGAGGATGGAGCTGAGATTGAAGGTTCAGTGGAAGGGGTTGAGATCTTGACAGTGGTGGCAGGGGATGGAATGGGGATTGGAGAGGTAAGTGGGGTATGGAGAATCTCAATGGTTGGGGAAGAGACAGGGTCAGAGGAAGGTGCTATAGGAGTGGTGAAGGCAAAAGAAGGTGAAAGAGGAGGGGAAGAGGATTCAGTTGGCATGCCAGTAGGAGTCCCAAATCCAGAAGCAGAACTCATGTTAGTCTTGTTGATAAAGGCAGTCAAGCGATTGTTCATGTGCTCCTGAGATACCAGTAAGGTAACCAATGAAGCATCGTGATCGATCAAGTGATTTTACATAGTGGATAGCTTGACCCTCATTGCATCCTGAATTGCAATCATTGATGTATTGCTTTTCATCATCTCAGTGCACAATCGATTGACTTCATCTTGAACACGAGTGGACATATCATCAACAGCTTTATCCATTATGACTTGAACCCGAGCATCAAAATCAAGAGGAATAGATGAATGCGGAGGGGCAGATTGAGCTTCCTGAGTTCTGGATCGGGGTAGCAAACTTGGAATAATCTTTGTTGGCAAAGTGAGTGAAGTTTCCACCCTTTTGAATCATGTTCCTAGAGTAAATGTACCATAGGACACGATGAACAGGAGGCATAGACATAGGAGTGAAAGAGAGAGTGACTAATTGATCGGCGGGAATGGGTTCATTTGGCCGAAGAATTTCGAAAATTTCTTTATTGGAATATGTAACTGCGGGAGGAGGAGGAGGATTGGAGATTTGAAGAATAGAATTTATAATGGCTGCAGATAGAGTGACTTTGACACCCCTAACATGAGTAGAAACTCTTTCTTCTACTAAGATATGATCTTCATCCTCTAAATTGTCCCATTCCATATTAAAGTAGAACATCTTGGTGACATAATTACTAAACTGGGCAGATATAGATAAGAATGCTTCATAGGGTTTGAGCCAGGGAGAAAGATCGATATGAAAAGTTTCTCTAATTTTGTCTAAGTCTACTGAAACTATTGGGCAAAAAGACTTTTTCTTATAAGTTTCTTGGAATTTCTTAGCACGCTCACTAGTAAGGATATGACTGTCAGTGATGAAACCTGGAGGAGCCGAATTATGGAGGTAGATTTCTGTTAGAGCATTCGGGATGGTCGTTGGAGTTTGAAATGATTGAGAAGGATTGAATCCAGCCTTTGATGATCCTTCACCTCTGTGAGCTCGTAGTTTCTTGCGAGGCTGAGGTGGTACACCTTCTTGTTGTTTTCCTTTTGGGTCTTTGTGTAGTGGTTCAGAAGCTCGAGTGGATTCGGTCTGGGATGGTTCTCGAATCGAGACACCTTTAGACTTAGGTGAGGATGTATGATATGATGGAAGCCCAGGGATTTGTTTGTCTGTTCCATGGTGGAATCGATTTGGGATATGCTTCACCCTCTTAGGTCGTGTGAGAGGAGGTGGTGATGGTGACTCGGTAGAAGCTTCGTAATCGGCATCTCTTTTGGCAGATTTTGTGCGAGCCATAGCAATTTAGGACAAGAGAGATGTTAGTTTTGATTAGTTTTGATGATGTCTTATATAGATGTCATTCTTAATAGCAAAAAGGTTGCATACTACATTTATCTTTTATTTTGACTAATTATTATATTTAATGTAGATGCAAAGTTTTATGATGGAGAATGTTGATTGAAGAAAGAAGTTCTTGCTCAATATAATGAGAATATTATAATATCAAGGAAGCAAGAAGTTATCAAATGATTTTGGGGGATAATCTAGAAGAAGAGAAGAAATTGAAGAAGGAAGAACTTGCTATGCAGTGGAATATCTTTACTCAAGTTCTTATATTGATGCTAGAAGTCTCCAAGATCATATGGGAATTGGAACGGATCAATTAAGAGTTAAAACCAGCAAAAATCAGTTCCAAGATGAGCAAACTCGAGCCCATCATTAGCAAACTCGAGCCTGTAATGCCCTCAGCAACTCTGGTGCCTATGGACAAGTCAAACTCGAGCTTAGAACTCCAACCTCAGGTTTGGAACTCCAAACTCGAGCCTATTAGTTGACAAACTCGAGCCTGTAGCGATCTTCAGTATTTCAGCAACTCTGTTCAGCGTTTCACTCTGGCGATGTCTGGTCATTCGATGATATCTCCTAAAATACAGATCGGATTGAAGTGAAACCAGTGGCATATGAAACTAGACTCCCAATGCGTCATTTTGATATATAATGGAAGCCAAACGGAGTCAAGATGAAGGAGCTATGAATTTATGAAGTTGACAGTGATATTCACGTCACACAAATGACCAACCTTCAATGTTTTGAGTGTATCTCACAAAAGGAGAATCCAATTGAGCTGAAATTGGTGGCATTGGAAAGTAGACTCAAAGGGATTTAAAATAGATAGTTGAACCAACCAAAACGGAGTTCATACCAGGGAGATATGGCCCCCGAAAGTAGACAGTCTGTTCTGGGTGTTGCACAATTTGCTGAGAAGCAAACTTGAGCCTATTAGTTGACAAGCTCGAGTTCGCGGGTTACAGAGAGCTACCAGGTCGCGAAAATCATCCAAACTCGAGCCTATAAGTGACAAACTCGAGCCTAGACAAGACAGAAAGCAAAAGATGATTTTGAAGAGACCCAAACTCGAGCCTATAATTATAGACTCGAGCCTAGATCCTAAAAATGTTGCAAACTCTAGAGTTTGCTTTAAAACCTCCGGTTTGCACCCGAACTTGACATTCAAAATACGGCAAACTCGAGCCTACTCAAGCAAGCTCGAGTTCATGTCTCTGATGCGGAAAAACATCATTCCGAAAGTATCATTTCTCATCCAGATGATTACCCAATAACTTATACTTCTTCTTAACATTATTTATATCATTTATGTATAAGTTACAGGTGATTAAAATGAAGGATTAGAAGCAAATCAAGAAATGACAGATTTGTGAAGATGAACTTGCTGCACATTTCCGAAATGGAGCGATGACAGATTTGAATGAGGAACTTGGACAAATGCTCAAGTGTAATGCTTCTCCAATACGTTCGTGCATTCGAAGATGAAATAGAAGCCTCAACGGAATCATCATTCAAAGTTTCTATTATGACAGATTTGAATTTGCTTTAAAGTCAATTAAAGCAAGTCGATGACAGCCTTGGAAAGAATCAAAAGCATTAATCTCACGCGTCAAACAGAGGATCAGTCAAAATGATGAATTCCCTCATTTGGAAACAATTGCTACAACTTTTACTCAGAAATGGGAATTATGCATAAATATTCCCAACAGCTAGAAATTTCGTATGGATTCAAATCTGAATGGATATGCAACGGTTACTGTTCATAACGGTAACATTTTTCAACAGACAAATGCTTCAAACGAAGTGAATTCGGTTGTCTATAAATAGAAGACAGATTGAAGACAGAAAATGCAGAGAACAAGCTTACATCTTCAACATGCTAATACTCTGATCTTTATATCATTTACTCTCTGTTTTTCAATGTCTATATATCATAGAGAGTGAAATGTTTTGTATTGTACTTCAGTGTTTATCCATACACTTCTGAGAGAGAAGAATCATTGTAAACATCCTATCATTCTACCTTAGAGTTACTCAAGATTGGGTGATCTTGAGTGGGAAATACATTGTGTTGATTACAACTTGTAAGGGGAGTGAATCCTAGTGAGAGGATTACTTGAGTGCAGAGTGTGTAATCAAACGGGTGTATTGATTATAGTTTGTAAAGGGGAGTAAGTCCTAGTGTGAGGATTACTTCAAGTACAGAACGTGTAATCAAGTTGAAAGAAGATAGTGGATTGAAAATTTCAAGTGGAGCTTGGGGACTGGACGTAGGTCAAGGATTGGGCCGAACCAGGATAAATCATAGTTTGCATATTCTCTTCCTTTATCTCTTACATTCCAGCATATATATATTTGAATGATTGCTTATCACTTTATAACTTATTGTTGTCATTCAAACTACTTTCAATAAGTTGCAGAAAAGTTTTTAAAGTTCTAAGTTTTTAATCAAACACCCAATTCACCCCCCCTCTTGGGTGATAGCCAAGTCTTTCAAGAGAGGGATTAGGGTTCGAAGGCGACTGGAAAATCAAAGAGTGATCAAAGGAGATGAAGAGAGCATAGGAAACTCTAGGGAAAACTTGAGTTTTAGGTCGAGTTTAGATGAACAATGAATAGTTATGCTTAAATAGGGCGCGAAATTTCTGACCAGGATTCAAAAGTGTAAAGTGAACTTTTGAAATTCTGCGACCAAAACTCGAGTTTCCACTTACTGACTCGAGTTTTGTGGATACTTCAACAGGTGTGTTGCTCTCTGTCTGCCCGACTCGAGTTTCCATTTGATGACTCGAGTTTCCACTTCGCGAGAAACTCAGAGCTTGCTTTCTGTCTCTCCGAAACTCGAGTTACTCATTAATCGACTCGAGTTTACATTTTGCTCAGCAACTCATTCTCGATTGGACCCCGATAAAACTCGAGTTTTGATATCAAAACTCGAGTTTGCGTCTTATGAGAGCAAACTTTAGGATTCGAACATCCTGCATAAAACATTGCTATGTACTCCGAAGCTTAAGTTAGTAACAAGTATTCATCAAAACCATAACTAACATTACGATGAAAAGAAATACTTACAATTCATTGAGATTTACCATTCCCAATTCTCTTCGTATAAAATTGAATTGCTCCTTTGCTAATGGCTTGGTGAAGATGTCAGCAAGTTGAAGATGTGTTGGAATGAACATTACTTTGACATTTTTGTTCTGAACATGATCCGTTATGAAGTGATGCCTTACATCAATATGCTTGGTTCTTGTGTGTTGAACTGGATTCTTGGCCAAGCTTATTGTGCTTGTGTTGTCACACAAATTTGGGATCTCCTTCAGATTAATTCCCAAGTCAGAGAGCTGCTGCTTGAGCCATAGGACTTGAGCACAGCAACTTGAGGCAGCAATGTATTCAGCTTCAGTTGAAGATACTGAGACGGTCGTTTGCTTCTTGCTGAACCAAGACACAAGTGAGCCACCAAGGAATTGACATTGGCCGCTTGTACTCTTCCTATCCGTCTTATACCTAGCATGGTCTGAATCTGAATATGCTACCAAGTGTTCAGGTTGACCTTTGGGGAACCAAAGTCCAAGAGTCTTTGTGTTAGCAAGGTATCTGAATATTCTCTTCAAATTTTCAGCATGCGACTCCTTAGGAGCAGACTGAAACCTTGCACACATTCCAACACTGAATTGGATGTCTGGGCGACTTGCAGTGAGATAGAGTAATGATCCAATCACTCCTATATATCTTGTGATGTTGAAATCAGTCCCCTTCTCATCAGCATCCAAAGAAGTGGTTGAACTCATTGGAGTGTCAGCACCAGTGCACTGGTCCATTCCAAACTTTTTCAGCAAATCATTGAGGTACTTGGTCTGAGAAATAAAGATCCCATTTGATCTTTGCTTGATTTGTAGACCAAGAAAATAATTGAGTTCTCCCATCATGGACATCTCAAATTCTCCCTGCATATTCTTTGCAAATTCTTCACACAAGACATCATTAGAAGCACCAAATATAATGTCATCAACATAAATTTGTACAACTAAAATTTCTCCAATTTTGTTACTTTTGATAAACAAAGTTGTGTCTGCTTTTCCTCTAACAAATCCTTGATCAAGAAGGAATTTGCTTAATTGCTCATACCAAGCTCTAGGAGCTTGTTTAAGGCCATAAAGAGCTTTCTTGAGGCGATAAACATGATGAGGATGATGTTCATTTTGAAAACCAGGAGGTTGTTCTACATACACTTCCTCCTGAATAAAAACATTTAAGAAAGCGCTTTTAACATCCATTTGAAAAAGTTTAAATCCTTTGACACAAGCAAAGGCTAGAAGAACTCTTATGGCTTCCAATCTTGCTACTGGAGCATAAGTCTCTTCATAATCAATTCCTTCCTCTTAATTATAGCCTTTGGCAACCAATCTTGCCTTGTTACGAACAATGATTGCTGACTCATCATGTTTGTTCTTGAATACCCATTTAGCGCCGATGACCGGATGGTCCTTAGGCCTAGGTACCAAGTCCCAAACTTGATTCCTATCAAATTGATGTAACTCCTCTTGCATTTCTATCACCCAATCATTGTCTGAAAGGGCTTCATCAATTTTAGAGGGTTCTATTTTTGAAATAAAAGCAGAAAAAGTAACTTCATTTAAAGTACTACTTCTAGTTGTCACTCCTTGGTTAACATCACCTATGACTTGGTCCAAAGGATGATTTCTAATAAATCTCCAAGCTCTAGGTTGTTGTTGATCAGGATTTTCCAAATTATTTTGAGGATCAACTTCGAAAACATTTTCTGGATTTTCAATAGAAGCAGGAGTTATTTTTGAAAAGAATTGATTTTTCAAAACATTTTCCTCATCATCATCATCCTTGGATTTGTCAGATTTGGGTTCGCAGAAAGCAACATGCATAGATTCTTCCACAATACGAGTACGTATATTAAAAACTCTATAGGCTCTACTTCTATTGGAATAACCTAAGAATATACCTTCATCTGCTTTGGCATCAAATTTTCCCAAATTGTCCTTACCATTGTTGTGGATGAAACACTTACATCCAAACACGTGCAGATGACTCAGATTTGGCTTTCTTCCTTTGTACAGCTTATAGGGAGTTTTGTTCAGCTTCTTTCTGAGATACACTCGATTCGAGATGTAGCAAGCCGTACTCATCGCATCAGCCAAAAATACTTGTGAAGTGTTGTTTTCATTTAGCATTGCTCTAGCCATCTCGGTGAGGACTCGATTTTTCCTTTCCACAACACCATTTTGTTGAGGAGTCCTTGGTGCTGAGAAGTTGTGGTCAATTCCCATGTTGTCACGTAACTCAGCAAAAGCATAGTTCTCGAATTCACCTCCATGATCAGTGCGAATACCTGAAATCATAAAACCTTTCTCGTTTTGGACCTTTTTGGCAAAAACGACGAACTGATCAAAGGTTTCATCTTTTGATGACAGAAAAATAGTCCATGTAAATCTAGAGAAATCATCAACTATAACCAATGTGTAAAGATTTCCGCCTAGTCTTCTTACTCTAGCTGATCCAACTAAATCCATGTGAAGTAGTTGGAGAGGTCTATTAGTTGAAATTTCATTTTTGGACTTAAAAGAGGATTTAGTTTGTTTTCCCTTCTGACATGCATCACAAATCATGTCATTTTTAAAACGAAGTTTTGGAACACCAATTACTAAATCCTTTTTAAGCAATCTGTCAAGTTGGATCATATTGACATGTGTTAAACGCTTATGCCATAACCAACTATCATCCAAATTACTTACAAAACATTTTTCAAATGTAGAGCCATCTCTAGAGAGATTAAGAGTATAACAATTACCTTCTCTAGGAGCTCTAAAAATAGCTTTTGTTTTTATGTTATCTAACGAAAGAATATCATTACTTACAATCAAGCATTCCTCAGAATCAAAGATAACTAAGTTACCTTTATCGGTGCTTTGACTTACGCTGAGGAGGTTATGACAAAGTAGACGTCTTTGATTTGTGGTCCATCGTTGTTCCCAACTTCACCGATTCCAGCAATCTTTCCAGATTGATTTCCACTAAAGATTACTTTGCCACCATCCTTGTGCTTGATTGAGGCAAATTTGGATTCATCTCCCGTCTATTGTCTTGAGCATCCACTATCGATGTACCATTTGTTTGACCTTGAAGCTCTTAGACATACCTGCAAATCAAAATGGATCAAGTCTTAGGTACCCATCTTTTCTTGGGTCCTTTGAGGTTAGTTCGAGCCTTAGGAACATAATTGCCAACAGGTTTATTTCTCTTATCTTTCTTAAGAAAGCATGATGAAGTAGTATGACCCTTTCGGTTACAATAATTACAATGAGCAAATGGATTGGAAGAGTGTACGGTTTTTCTAAAATAGTTTAAATAATATTTTCCACCACTCTTCTTCTTTCCTTTCTTTCTATCAAAAATGGGATTGTAGCCTATCCCTGAACGATCGTTTGTAAATCTTTGTGCTTTTAAAATCACATTCAGCATCTCACTACCTTTTGTAATTTTTTCAAGAGTGCTTGTAAGATATGAGTTCTTTTTCTCTAAAACGACACAATCATCACATATGAGATTTTTAGAAGAGGAAAGATTTTCTACTTGCTGTTCAAGAGTAATATTTTTCTTTTTCAAAGCAATATATTTCTCAGCAAGTTTTTCAAACTCAGATTGAACAATGGTATATTCAGCAAATAATTCATCATACGATGGTTTCGAATCATATACCTCATTGTTCTTTTTATGTTGCTCTTCTTCTTCAGCGACTAAGCAAATATTTGCTTTTTCCTCTTCATCAGCTTCATCTTCATCGGATGAGCTATCTCCCCATATAGCTGAGACATAGGCTTTCTTTTTAAACTTATTGAACTTCTTTTTGCCTTTGTCCTTGTTCTTCAGCTGGGGACATTGTGACTTGATGTGGCTGGGCTTTTCGCATTCGTAGCATATGATTGGCTTCTTTATCTCAGTGTTTGAGCTACCCTTGTTGAATCTTTTGTATCCTTGGTCCTTTTTGTAAAATCTCTTGAATCTCCGGACCATCATGCCCAATTCTCCATCTTCGTCATCATCTTCTTCTTCTTCACCATCAAATTCCTTAGCTTCATTTGCAGCCTTGAGAGCGATGCCTTTGCTTTTGCTACTTGTTTCATCAAGTCCCTTTTTGAACTTGAGTTTGCCTTCGTACTCGGATAGACTGCCAAATAATGCTGCTACGGAGCTCATTGATTCCCCACGAGATTCTTCAATGGCTGTAACCTTAGCGTCCCACTCTTTGCTCAGAATCTTTCTTACTTGAACGGGTTGTTCGTATGTCTTACCCAAGGCAGCAAGCTGGTTGATCAGATGAGTGAACCTTAGCTGAAAATCGATGATGGATTCACCGGTCTTCATGCGAAGAAGATCATATTCAGTCATTAGAGTGTTGACTCTATTTTCTTTGACTCCGGTTGTTCCTTCATGGGAAATCTCCAAAGCATCCCACATAGCTTTTGCAGATGGTAAAGTGCAGATTCGGAAGTACTCTTGTTGACTTAGAGCACTTTGTAACATAAGAACTGCTTTGTTGTTGAGAGTGACATTTTTCCGGTCATTCTCATCATACTCTTCTTCAAGCTTGGGAGTTCGAACGCCATCTTGAACTAAGGATGGCTCATAATTGCCTCTTTCAAATACTCTCCAAAGGCCATATTCACTAGCCATGACAAAGACTTTGAATTTGGCTTTCCAGAAGGAGTAATGTTCTCCATCGAAACCTGGAGGTCTGTTGATCGAAGCTCCATCGGGTAGAATACCATTTATGGTGATCCTTCTCGAGATGTTAAGCTCTTATGAGAAGACCAGGCTCTGATACCAAATGAAAGTGGAGCTTGAATCACCAAGAGGGGGGTGAATTGGGGATTCTCAAAAACTTTTCAATAGCTCTGTTTGAAAATTCGAAACTAAGGGTAAAACAGAGTATAAGGAGAAGAAGTAGGACACAAGGATTTATACTGGTTCGGTCCAACAACTTGACCTACGTCCAGTCCCCAGACTCTCTGGGATTTCTCACTATCAAGATTGATTACACACTCTGCACTCAAGAGTAATTCTCTCTCTAGAACTTACTCCCCCTTAAAAGTTGTAATCAATAACCCCAATCTCCAAGTCCCCTTGACTTGAGATAACTTACAAGATTGATTTACAATCAAGAAAACTTTCTCTAAGAGTGGATATGATAAACACTAAAGAATAAATGTATCAAAGATACTTTACAACAGAAAAACTCAAAGAGTAGTTGAAACTTTAATGATTTTCGATTTTGCACAGGTTGATTGTTGAGAAGACTTGAATGCATCTCTATTTATAGGTAGAGATCATTAATTGACCGTTATAAATCCTCAGATAACCGTTGGAGTGATTAGAGGATGATTAATGAAGGTTTTGGTATTCTTCTCTCTACTCTTTAGCTGATCCAGTTTTGCAGAAGTTCAGAGTTGACTCTCTGACTATTAATCCGTTGGAAGAGCAGTTTGCTGGATGTAGAAGGTAAGCATTAACTTCTCCAAAACGTGTGGAGAATGTTTACCCAAAAGCATGCAAGGTTTCTGCACTTTTGCATTTAATGTGCTGACATGCTTTTTGCTTTTTGCTCTCCATTTAATCCTATCTAAAATCATCTGAAACTCACCAACAAACTGATTAAACATAGTTAGGAATAGTTATGAGTGATGATATAGAGTATAGAGATCAAACACAAACATTTCACAAATTCGTTCAAATCGAAATTCAAATTCTGCGATGGAAACTCGAGTCAGTTCTTCAAAACTCGAGTTTTCATGTTTCAGTGAACTTTTAGCAAAAGACGGAAACTCGAGTTTTCAATCCAAACTCGAGTTTTCTCTTCACGAGACAAACATCGCGATTTGGCATTTTGGACAAGCCTAGTGAATAGTGCAAAACTCGAGTCATTAAGTGACTAACTCGAGTTTTGGATTTTTAATGAGAAATTATATTTTAGTCCAAAATCTCAAAACTGGAGTTTCCAAATCATAACTCGAGTTTTCAAATGATTGAATTTTAGCAAAGCTCTCTGCCTGGTCAAAACTCGAGTTTCCAAAACTAACCTCGAGTTTTCTCATTTGTTGAAAACTTTGGAAACTTCTCTGTAAGGTCGAAACTCGAGTTTTAAAACAGAAACTCGAGTTTTCTCTTTTATGAGAAAACATTGAAAAACTTAGTCAATTTGAAACATGGGAGTTTTACAAGGTCATAGATGAGCATTGTTCTCAGGTGATGGAAACTCGAGTTTGCTAAGGTTAACTCGAGTTTTCATGAACTTCGAAAAACTTAGAGAACACTCAGGAAAGCCTAAACTCGAGTTTCCCATGGAAACTGGAGTTTTGGTTTCATTGAAAAACTTGATTGCTCTCTATCTTGTCAAAACTCGAGTTTTCAAAATCAAACTCGAGTTTGCCTTGTCTGTGAAAAACTCGAATGCTCTCTGTATGGCCAAAACTCGAGTTTTCCTTTCTTTACAAAAATTTGAGCATTTCTCTGTCAAGCCAAAACTCGAGTTTCCAAACTGAAACTCGAGTTTTCCTTATACAGTAAGTTTTTCAACTTACAAAGACAAACTTCAATCGTGTTTACAATTGTCCGTTATCATCAAAACCAATTGAGAACTAACAAAGCCTACTCAAGTAACACAAGGCCCACGTAGGTCCGATGGAACACGGCTACAGCCTCAGAGATATGGATTTCTGATTACTGGAAGCCGTGATGTTTTGCTCATTAAACAAAATGAGCCAACTACCTATCGAGAAGCCGTGGTGGGACCAAACTCCGAAAAGATAGCTTAACGCCATGAAGTTTGAAATGCAATCCAAGTACGACAACGAGGTATGGACCTTAGTCGATCCACTTGAAGGTGTAAAAACCGTTGGGTACAAGTGGATTTTCAAAGAGAAAACTGACATGGATAGCAAAGTAAATTTCTTCAAGGCACGACTGGTTGCAAAAGGATTCACTCAAACTCATGGTGTGGACTATGATGAAACCTTTTCCCCAGTTGCAATGGCCAAATCAATCAGAATCCTTCTTGCCATTGAATCATATTATGACTATGAAATATTGCAGATGGACGTCAAAACAGCCTTCCTTAACGGAAAGCTCTTTGAGGATGTGTACATGACACAACCTAAGGGTTTTGTGCGTCCAGAGGACTCTGGTAAAGTTTGCAAGCTTCAAAGATCCATTTATGGATTGAAGCAAGCATCTCGGAGTTGGAATCATCATTTTGATGAAGTAGTCAAAGAGTTTGGATTCATTCAAAACATCGATGAACCTTGTGTTTACAAGAAGGTCAGTGGGAGCACAATTGTATTTCTAGTGCTTTATGTCGATGACATCCTACTCATCGGGAATGACGTTCCTACTTTGCAGAGTGTCAAGTCTTGGTTAGGAAAGTATTTCTCATTGAAAGATTTAGGCGAAGCCACTTATATCCTCGGGATAAGGATCTATAGAGAAGATCCAAGAGGCTAATAGGCCTAAGTCAAAGCACATACATAGACAAGATACTGCATAAATTCAGCATGCAGGATTCCAAAAGGGGTTACATGCCCATGTCTCATGGCATTCATCTCAGTAAGAATCTGTGTCCTAGTACACAAGATCAAAGAGACCGCATGAGTAAGATTCCATATGCCTCCGCCATTGGATCTATCATGTATGCCATGTTATGCACTCAACCGGATGTCTCATATGCCTTGAGTATGACCAGAAGATATCAACAAGATCCCGGTGAGGGTCAGTGGACTGCTGTCAAGAATATCCTAAAGTACTTAAGAAGGACTAAGGACTTATTATTGGTATATGGTGGATTGGAAGATGAGCTCTGTGTGACAGGTTACACAGATGCGAGTTTCCAAACTGATCAAGATGACCTAAGATCGCAATCTGGATATGTATTCATTTTGAATGGTGGTGCGGTAAGCTGGAAGAGCTCTAAGCAGAGCACTGTAGTTGATTCTGCAATAGAAGCTGAGTATATAGCAGCATCGGATGTAGCTGAGGAGGCCTTTTGGATTAGTAAGTTCTTTAATGAACTAGGGGTGGTTCCTACCATCTCAAATCCAATAGACTTGTTTTGTGACAATAGCGACACTATTGCGCAGACCAAGGAGCCTAGGTCACATCAAAAGACCAACCATATACTCAAGCGATTTCATCTTACCAGAGAAATCAATGATAGAGGTGATACAAAAATTATGCAAAGTACCAGGAGAAAACAATGTCGCTGATCCTCTTACTAAGTCACACAAGTAAAACATGAGCGTCATGTTAGGGAAATGAGAATTAGGGTAATTAATGATTGCACCTAGTGCAAGTGGGAGTCTGTTGGAAATTATGCCCTAGGGGAAGTCATTGTACTTTAAACGTTAATGTTATTTAAAGTATTCTCCTTTAGTTATCATTTCATTTGCATGTTTATAGTGATAACTAATCCTTGGATATATCTTATAGATTATCTTAAATGTCCCTGGTCGGTCATCTCCGCGGGAGCGAAGATGAAATAAGACCAGTATGACTTTGCTGAGTATGGAGATACGAGTCAAAGTCATAGGCACTTGTAAGACTACAAGGTGATGGACCGACCCACTATGAGAAAGCTGCATGGAATAACTCATAACCTTTTCTCATGTATAACCGCGTCACAACGCCCTTTGACCTGAGATCATCATGGATTCCTACATGATGAGTCGTTGGTCTTTGACCTAGTCAAAAGTCACATTTGACCGGGTGATGATAAAGGCTTGGATCGGAATCAGTGGTTTTCATGCAGAGGAATGTGAATGGTCAAGATGGAATTTTTCCCTCACATTTGCAGAGAGATAATACTAGGCCCCTCGATGAGTGAGTCTTAGAAATGTATGGCCATACTACGATGGAAAGGAGTTTCCATTTCAATTGTTAGACTACTAAAGAATCGAGAAAGTAATGGTCAAGAAGAGGAAGTTGACTTTCTCCATGCCTCATCCTTGACAAAATTATCGCGTGACAAAAGGGACGTGACATGGTTGTACGATAGGTTGTATCATATCATCGATCCCCATGTGAATTGGGTTGTCGCAATGTCTTGCTAGATGCCGCTTGCGACTCTTGGGCTGGTACAGTATTGGCCCACTGCCAATCTCATGTGGGCCTGTAGGGTCGCACACAAGAATAGCCCAACACAGCAAAAGTGTCCAGATTCATTGAATCTTATATGTGTCTAAGATTTAATGAATACTGTATTTAATCTAGGATATATATATATATATATATATATATATATATATATATATATATATATTATTAAATTCGAAATTAAAATAATATTATTATTTAATAAAGATTATAATATTATTATATATAACATTTGTTTGTATTTAATTTGTTTGATAAATTAAATATCTAAAACAAATAGAGATAGAGTATCTCAAATTTAATTTTTGAATAATGATATCATGTATTTTATTTAATTTAAATTGAGATATAGTATCTCAGATTTAATTAAATAGATAGATATCATTTCTCGGATTTAATTTATAGAGATAAATTAAATCAGAAGGCTTTTAATTTGGATTAAATAAATAAGTTAGATTAGATCTATCAGATAGATTTAATTAATATATTTTTAATCCAGATTCAAAATTAGGATTTTAAATTAATGAGGTTTAATTTTGAATATAATACGCGTACCAGGTTTAAAAAATCCTACGGGACTTTTTGTCGAGCGTATTAGAAAAGCCGCGAGAAACCCTAGAGAAAAATAGAATAGAGAGACGCACAGTTCAAAGGCGCTAGCACGCCTCTGTTCGTGTTTCTGAAGGCTGTTTGTGTGGATACCGGTAGAGGAAGGCGATTCTAAGAGTCGACTTCTGCTGATCGAGAAGGTATCCCACTAGTTCAAAGCGTTCAGCATAGGTATGATTCGGAAACCCTAAACCTTGATTTAAACACCGTTGAGTGATCCTCCGATGGGATTTGTAAAAGTTTTTTAATTCCGCTGCGTGTACGGATCCAACACTTACTCCCCCTTATAATTTGTAATCAAATATCTCAATCCCAAAGTCCCAATACTTTGAGATTCTTACAAAGATTGATAATCTATAATAAACTCTCTAAAAGAGCAGATGTATAAACATTGAAGATTTAAATATCTGAATATATTGTCGGTAAGAGTAGAAATAGTAAATGCTTAAGTTGCTAATTGAATGCGCATAGTTTTGGTGGTTGCAAAATTGAATGCTTCTAGCTTTTATAGTTGATGGCATTGATGACTGTTGAAGAGGAACCAAAGAGCCGTTGAGTGAAATGAATTTATCCGTTGAAGTTGAACGTTGTCCTTTCTCTTCGTATCCTTTTGATGTCAGCCGTTATTCTCCGTTGACATTCTTCATTCAATTTGTCCATTAAGGCTCAGTTGGAATGTTGAACAAAAATGGCTAGAATACTTTATGCTTTCTCAGAAGATCAATTTCCACTTTCGTGTTTTTATCTCTGCTAAGAATTTAATGCGTTCTGACACAGATTTGCGTTACAGCGATTTGGTGTTTAAACCGTGTTAGATTCATATGAAACTCATTAGAAAATTGATTAAACTTTGTTAGAAATAATAATAATCAATAATATGAAGTACCCAAAGCATACCAATGAATTACAGATTACGAGAACGAGGATTTCAAAAACTAAGGAACATGACTCGAGTCAACTTAACATATTTTAAAATGGCAGAAAGGTTTTAGAATCACTTTACTCAAGTCATTTAATACTTAACTCGAGTCATCTAGTCTTGAAATACATCAGGTTCTCTCTGTAACATAGTTGACTCGAGTTAAACCATAGATGACTCGAGTCATATCAGATAAGCAAAAAGCTACTATCGGGCATGGGCTTTGAGAAAACTTGAAACCATGTCATGACTTGAGTAATTAAGTGACTGACTCAAGTCATTCTCAACAATGAGATTTATTTGAAAGTTCTAAGATGAAACACAATTATATGACTCGAGTTACACATGCTTGACTCGAGTCATAAGTCTTTCAAAAATTTGTTTTAGCAAAACTATGACTCGAGTTAAATGAGTTTGACTCGAGTCATTTCGTTCAAGAATGATTTAGCATATAACACAGAGATGTATGACTCGAGTTATAAAACTCTGACTTGAGTCATATCAGCACAGAATGACATATTGTTATTGAACCAAGTTAACTTTCGATTTTAAACACATTGGCTTGAATCAATAACAATATTTTTGATTTCCAAATGTCAGTTATCATCAAAACATATAGAGAACTTACATTCTCTCCCTTTTTGATGATGACAACACTTGTAAATCAAAGAGATTCAAAATTTTTGAGATTAAGCGCAGGAATGAGAAAACAGATAAGCACAGAATTCTAAATTCTCATTCATTGCAAATGATATCAGATAAATCACAGAAATGGGAAATAGATGACAATTAGATAAAAGATTCATTTAAGTCTAAACAGAGTTCATACATAGCAGTGAGGTACAGAGGCAACAACTAATGAAATTAAAATACAAGAGAACCAATTGTTGCAAAAACACACAACTGTACTGCTTATCATCACTTTTCTCATTCTTCACAACCTTCTCTTTATCTCTCCCTTTTTCATCAAGCAAAAAGGAAAAACCAGAGCCCAAGGAAGCATGCAAGGCCTAAAGAATGGGTAAAGGTGAATAAATGGTGAGAGAGAGAAGAAGAAGCAGATGGTGAAGTGACAGACAATGGAGAGGCTGGTCTAGGAGGAGTGGCAGAAGGGTGAATGGAAGAGTCTGAGGAGTGGTCATCAAGAGGTCAGTTGTGTCACCAGAGTCAAAAACTCTCACGGTAGACGCATAAGATGTAGGTACAGGAACAGTAGGAGGAGCAGAAGAAATATGAAGAGTAGTGAAAATTGAGGTTGATAAAATAGGAGTAGAGGATGGTGGAGGAGAAGGATAGTGAGAAGGGGAAGGCATAGGATAAGGAGGTGGTGAAGGAATCACCCCAAAGGTATTAGCAACATCTTCAGGCTTCGTTAGCTTAGAAATCTTGGAGTCTATAATCAAATAGAGAGAGTTCATGTGATCAAATCTGGCTCCAAGATCCTCAAAATGGCCTTAAATATTCTCCATCCTTTCATCCAAAGAATCCATCTTTTCCTCTTGCGTCTCTTGCTTTGAAGTGACCCTCTCTATCAGCTTACCAACCTCTATCTCCAATTTATCAGTCAACTTATAGTGTTGAGCTGTCAAGGTGGTTTGAAGGGTCCCAAAAGTCTCTTGCATTGCCTTTTCAACAATGCTTTTGATTGAAGCATGTAGACTTGAAGACTGAGAAGCAGGCTGAGACTGGGTAAGAGAAGACTGGGCTTCAATTGGTCTTGACACAGATGCTCTGGATCTAGAAGGGGCTCTGGACTCCCCTGAACCTTCTTTAAAAGAAATTTTCATAAAGTTTAAATGGACTTGACCAAACATGACAGGTTTGACAGGTTTTTCATAGAGGTTAAGATACCAGATTTTATTGGTGTACAACAAAAAGGATACCAAATTGGGAAAAGGAATTGTAGCTTGATAAGAAGACTCAAATCTAAACATTTACATCTCTTGATAGGCCCAATGACCTATATTGAAAGGCACTTTGTCTACCAGAGAGGCAAAAAGACCATAATCAGTAGAATTGAAATGAGTGAAATTTTTGCCCTTATGAACTAGATTTCTAGAATAAATATACCATAGGGCTCTGTGGATAGGAGGCATAACAATAAGAGAAAACTTAAGTTCCCCTACGGGTTTACCAGGCCTGAGAATTTTGAATTTTTTTTCTTTATCATAAATAATGTTAGGCACAGGTGGAGGATTTTCAATAAAAGAGTAAATACCCTTTTTGGTCCCTGAAATAACACGCGCTACCGATTTTGGTCCCTGAGTAAAAAAATGTCATTTTTAGTCCTTAAACAGTAAAAAAAGGCCCCTTTTAGTCCTTTTAGTCATTTTTGTGGGCATTTTAATCCCTCACAAATTCCCAAAAAATCATTTTTAGTCCCTAAAAAGGACCAAAATGACATTTTTTTTTACTCAGGGACCAAAATGGGTAGAGCGTGTTTTTCCAGGGACCAAAAAGGGTATTTACTCTCAATAAAAAGAAGTGAATTAATCACATCAGTAGAGACAGTGATTGATCTTCCCCTAACAGAAGTAATACACTTATCCTCAATTGTATTACCCTCACTATCTTGCACAATAGTAAAAGACATATTAAAATAGAAATGTTTGACAAGAGAAGGACAATAAGGAGTGTTAATGGCTAACAGATTCCTAAATTGATCTAGCCAAGGGGAAAATGAAGATTACAATCATTATTTAGTTTGACCAAATCCACATACATTGTGGAACAGAAACCACGAGAAAAATATTTTGCTTTAAAATCTTTCATTAGAGCATTTGTCATAGGAGTAGGAGTGCAAAGATATTCATGATTGGGAGATTTTTCCAAAACAGGAGGATTAAAAACATATTTAGGAAGTCCAGATACCTTTGAACCAGAAGCACTAGGTTTAGGACCAGATTGAGCTTGAGAGCTAGACTAAGCCTTCGAACCAGACCCATGAGCTTCAGAGATAGTGAATGCTTTCTTTTTCTTCTTCAGAGGAGCCACTACTGGTTCCTTGTCCCTTTGTGTGGTAGCAGGAATAGCTTCTTTTCGAACTGGATTTGCCGAAGGTTTCACGACCTTCAAGATTCTGGGTTTCTTTGATAGAGATTCAGAAACCTTAAAAGAAGGTTTTCACTTCCTTTTTCGGTCTCGACGAAGCAAGAGGATATGCTGAGACAATTGCTTCGTAATCAGAAGATGATTCCTTTGGGGTTTTAGGAATTTTAGGTGGCATTTTAGAAGAATTAAGAAGAAGAAAAGAGAGACCGAAGGCGGAGCAACTCGGGTTAGGGTTTGCGAGAGAGAGAGAGAAATGACGAGCAACAGTAGAAACACATATATATATCAGATTCATGACTTGAGTCATTTAATGAGTGACTCGAGTCAGATATGAAAAAAATTACTGAGCTGTAAAGAGACCCATTTACTTGTGACTCAAGTTATGGCTGAATGACTCGAGCCAACTTTGATGCTTTAGCTCTTTGTCTTCGCATGTCTGAGTTGAGATTTAGTTGACTCGAGTCAAATAATGTCAGTTGCTCTCGATCTGATTGTGACTCGAGTCATTTACCAAGTGACTCGAGTTACTTCGCTACCAACACCATTCATCATGAGGAGATCTTTGATATGACTCGAGTCATTCCTACTCTGATGACTTCTGTCAACTGATATCAATATAAAGTCCGGCATAAACAACATCTAGAAACTCTGAAGCTTAAGTCAGTGATTATTGATCATCAAAAACATATAACTAACATTGAGTAAGAGCAACTTAAAATTCATTGGGATTTACCATTCCCAATTCTCTTTATGATAAACATGAATTGTTCTTTGAGTAAATACCCTTTTTGGTCCCTGGAAAAACACATTTGACCCTTTTTCATCCCTGAGTAAAAGAAATGTCATTTTGGTCCTTTTTAGGGACTAAAAAGGACATTTTTTGGAATTTTTGAGGGATTAAAATGTGCAAAAAAGATGATCAAAAGGACTAAAAGGGACCTTATTTTTCCATTTTAGGGACTAAAAGTGACTTATTTTTTTTCAGGGACCAAAAAGGGCATCCGTGTTTTTTCCAGGGACCAAAAAGGGTATTTACTCTTGTTCTTTAGCAAAGGATTTACCATTTCCAATTCTCTTCTGATAAACTCGAGTTATTTTGTTCAAGAATGATTTAGCATATGACACAAAGATGTATGACTTGAGTTATAAAACTCTGACTTAAGTCATATCAGCACAGAATGACATATTGTTATTGAACCAAGTTAACTTTTGATTTTAAACACATTAGCTTGAATCAATAACAATCTTTTGTCAGTTATCATCAAAGCATACAGAGAACTAACACACATATGGCTGGTTGAGGAGGTGGTGTTAGTATTATGGCTTTCCCAGAAAAACACCCAATGCAGCTACCGACTGATCTTAATAAGTAGGATCATGCAATGTAGGACAAGAGTTAGTAGAATGATAAGGGTCAGAACAGAACCCACTGAGTATCCAATCTGAGGAGGGGAAGACTGTACTATCTGTGTCACTACCAACTGCCTCACCAGAGAGGTCAGATCATCAAGTCTATTCTCTAATCTTTGGAATCATACTGGACTGGAGGTGTTTGAATCTGCTAAAGAGTAGGACTATTCGCTCTGGTGCCAAACTGCTGAGAATTAGCAGCCATAATGGATATCAACTCCCCGACATCTTCAAGTGTCTTGCTGTCTAAGGCCTCACCACTTGATGCATCTACGGAACTTCAGTCTAATGGTAATAAACCCTCATGGAAGTATGTAATCAGTAATTGGTCTGTAATTTGGTGGTGTGGGCTGTTAGTTCTCTATATGTTTTGATGATAACTAACAATTGGAAATCTAATAGATTGTTTAACTTAAGTAAATGTGTTGTAAAATTTGAAAAACAAATTGACATTAATTTGACTCGAGTCATATGGTTTATGACTCCAGTCATTTGTCTCTTGGTCTTAAGTAAAACCCATTCTGATATAAAATGACTCCAGTCAAGAATGCATAACTCCAGTTATAACGTTTGAAAACCAATTTGCAAAAGTCCCATGACTCGAGTCAGTCATTAAGTAACTCGAGTCATGCTATGTGTTTCAGTTTTTCAAAATGACTCCTTCGATATCAGTTTCTGATAATTGATATGACTTGAGTCATCAAGTATTTGACTCGAGTCATGAGGTCACAGAGAGCCTTTGCTGATAAACTATATATACTGATATGACTCCAGTCAACT
Organism: Acacia pycnantha; assembly: GCA_025563575.1. Classification (NCBI taxonomy): domain Eukaryota; kingdom Viridiplantae; phylum Streptophyta; class Magnoliopsida; order Fabales; family Fabaceae; genus Acacia; species Acacia pycnantha. The sequence goes on from JAMWYP010000248.1 coordinate 278,347, forward strand.
TGAGGTGACTCGAGTCATCAAATGTTCATTTCGCCTCTGTCTGAGAATGACTCGATCCGTCATAACGTAACTCGAGTCATCAAATTGCCAATTCCTCTCTATTTGATATTAACTCGAGTCAAGAAAGAATGACTCGAGTCAAGACATGCGAAACTCTTCTTGGATTGAATGTTTTAATCGAATGACTCGAGTCAGTGATAAATGACTCCAGTCATCTTACTTGATATTACTCTCTGTTCATACTTGACTCCAGTCATAGAAGGATGACTCGAGTCATGATTGCACATAAGCCTTTGTGGAATTAGAAAGATGACTCGAGTTAGTCATAGATGACTCGAGTCATGTCGACCAGTTCTTACAAACATCATTCTCATAAACTGCAATTCACTAATTTAAGGCATGGGTACTTCATATTATTATTGATTATTGATTCTAACCAAGTTTAATCGTTTGCTTATGAGTTTCAGATGAATCTAACATGGTTTAAACTTCAAATCGCTCAAAAGCACTTTATGTCAGAAGTGCATTAAATGCAAAGCAGAAACAAAGCACCATTTGAGTAAATCATACTCTTGAGCATACAAAAAGCATTACAACCATTTCCATTCAACATTTCAACTGAGTCTCAAAGGAAAAAACGAATGTGGAATGTCAACGGAGAATATTCTAACGAATGTGAAGAGACTATGCAAAACGCAACTCAATGGATATATTCCAACGGCTCATTAAACTCTTCAACGGTCATTAAATGCCTTCAACTATAAATAGAAGAAGTATTGAATTCTCCAACTACTGAACAACTGAGCATTCAATTAGCAATTAAGTGCATTTACTATTCATACTCTTATACGCTATATCTTCGGATATATCAATCTTCAGTGTTTATATATCTGCTCTTTTAGAGAGTTCTTCATTGATTATCAATCATTGTAAGGATCTCAAAGTATTGGGACTTTGAGATTGGGATACTTGATTAAAACTTGTAAGGGGGAGTAAGTTCTAGTGAGAGAATTGCTTTGAGAGTTACAAAGTGTGTAATCATTTGAGTTAGTGAAATCCCAGAGAGTCTGGGCACTGGACGTAGGTCAAGGATTTAGACCGAACCAGTATAAATCGTTTGTGTTCAATCTTTCCTTCCCTTACTCTGTTCATCTCTGTTTCCATTCGCGTTTCACAGAAAGTCATTGGCGAAAATTTAATATCCCCAATTCAACCCCCCTCTTGGTGATATTTCGTCTTTCATTTGGTATCAAAGAAAGGTCTTCTCTGAAGAGATTAACATCTTGAGAAGGATCATTATGGACGACATATTACCTGATGGAGCTTCAATCAACCGACCACCAGGTTTCAGCGGCGAACATTACTCCTTCTGGAAGGCTAAGTTCAGAGTCTTTGTTTTGGCCACTGAATATGGTCTTTGGAGGGTGTTCGAGAGAGGAGACTATCAACCATCCTCAGTTTAAGATGGTGTTAGAATTCCAAAGCTTGAAGAAGAATATGATGAGAACGACAGAAGACAGGTCACTCTCAATAGCAAAGCTATTCTTATGCTTCAAACTGCTTTAAGTCAAGGTGAGTATTTTCGTATATGCACTTTGACATCAGCAAAAGCTATGTGGGATGCCTTGGATATTGCTCATGAAGGAACAACTGGAATCAAGGAAAATCGTGTAAATACCCTCATGACTGAATACGATTTACTTTTTATGAAGTCTGGGGAATCCATTGGTGAGTTCCAACTGAGATTCACTCATCTGATAAATCAACTTGCTGCTTTGGGCAAACAATATGATCAACCTGTCCAAGTAAGGAAAATCCTAAATGTCCTTAGTAAGGAATGGGAAGCCAATGTCACCGTGATTGAAAAAGCTCGTGGAGAATCTATGGCTTCGGTTGCAACTTTGTTTGGAAGTCTTTCTGAATATGAAGGGAAGATCAAGTTCAGAAAAAGACTTTATGAGATAAGTGGCAAGAGCAAAGGAATTGCTCTCAAGATTGTTGAAGAAGCTAAGGAATCAGATGATGATGAAGAAGAAGATGAGGATGAAGAGCTGGGCTTGATGGTCCGAAGATTTAAGAAATTCTATAAGAAATACCAAGGGTACAAGAAATTTCACAAGGGTAGCTTTAGCACCGAGACAAAGAAGCCAATCATTTGCTACGAATGTGACAAGCCTGGCCACATCAAGTCTGAATGCCCCCAGCTGAAGAACAATGATAAAGATAAGAAGTTCAACAAATTCAAAAAGAAAGCCTATGTTTCAGCCATATGGGGAGATAGCTCATCTGATGAAGATGAAGCTGATGAGGAGGAAAAAACAAATATTTGCTTAGTTGCTGAAGAAGAAGAGCAACATGACAACAATGAGGTATGTGATTCAAAACCATCTTATGATGAGTTATTTGTTAAATACATTGTTGTGCAATCTGAATTTGAGAAGCTTGCTGAAAAATACATTTCTTTGAAAAAGAAAAATGTGACTCTTGAAATGCAAGTTAAAAATATTTCATCAGATGAAATGCCTTGTGAAAATTGTCCTAATTTGGAGAAAAAGAATTTACATCTTACAAAGGCACTTGAGAAATTCACTAGAGGTTGTGAGATGCTCAATGTCATTTTGAAGCAGCAAAGATTTACAAATGACAGATCAGGAATTGGTTACAAACCAGATTTTGATAAAAGAAAAGACAAAAAGAAATTTGGAGAAAAATATTACATGAACTACTTTAGAAAATCTGTTCATTCTTCAAATCCTTTTGCTTATTGCAATTATTGCAATCGGAAAGGTCATACTACTTCTTCCTGTTTTCATAAAAAGGAAAGAAAGAGTAAGCCAATTGGAAACTATCAATAGGTGACTAAGGGAACCTATGTTCCTAAGGCCCAAACTAACCCCAAAGGACCCAAGAAAAGATGGGTATCTAAAACCTAATTTATTTTGATTTGCAGGTTTGTCTAAGAGCATCAAAGTCCAACAAGTGGTATATTGATATTGGATGCTCTAGACACATGACGAGAGACCATTTCAAGTTTGCTTCAATCAAGCCGAAGGAAGGTGGCAAAGTGACCTTTGGTGGAAACCAATATGGAAGGATTGATGGAATTGAAGAAGTTGGTAAAAATGAAGGACCACAAATCAAAGATGTCTACCTTGTGGAATGACTTTGTCACAATCTTCTTAACGTAAGTCAAAGCACTGACAAAGGCAACTTAGTTGTGTTTGATTCTGAGGAATGCTTGATCGTAAGCAAGGATGTGCTCCCATTAGACAAAATTAAATCAAAAGCATTATTCAGGGCTCCTAGGGAAGGTAATTGTTATATCCTCAACCTCTCTAGAAATGGTCTTGATTCTGAAAAATGTTTTATTGGTAACTTGGATGAAAGTTGGTTATGTTGAATATGATTAGTTTTGATGATGTCTTATATATATGCCATTATTAAGAGCAAAAAGATTGTGTAATATATTTATCTCCTACATTGACTAACTACTATGTATTTAATGTAGATTAGTCCAAGTTAAAGTATTTTGGGATTAATCAAGAAGAGGAGATATTGAAGAATTAAATTATGAAAATGATCAAGAGAAGAGGAAAGAAAGAAGAACTTGCTAAATGGAATGATAAAATCAATATACAAGTTTTAGATTGATTGTAGAAATCTCCATGATGATATGAAAGTTGGAATGACTCAATTCGGGGTTAAAATAAGCTACAATTGCATTCCTGAAGTCATGCTCGAGCAATGTACACTTCCAGCCCATTTTCTCGCAAAAATCCGCTCATGCTCGAGCAGAAAAATGTCCTTGCTCGAGCATGAAAAATGGCTTGCTCGAGCAGAAGCAAACCTGGTGCTTGAGCAACAACGAGTTTCAGCTACTCTGTTCAGCTCAGTTTCAAGCGACCTCTGGTATTTTGGCGATATCTCTCAAACCAGAAGTCCGATTGAGGTGAAAACAATTTTGTTGGAAACTATACCTCCAATGAGTCATTTTGACATAAGATTTAAGTCTAAAGGAGGTCATATGAGAGAGCTATTAATTTTAGAAGATGACAGTGAAATCAACATCACACAGCAGACAAAGCTTCGGTAATTTGAGTGTATCTCACACATTACAAATCCAATTGAGCTGAAATCGGTGGAATATTAAATTAGACTCAAAGGGATTTTCATCAAGAGTTGAACCAACCAAAATGGATTTCATACCAGGGAGATATGGCCCTCGAAAGTGGACGGTCAGTTCAGAATGTTGCAAAAACGTTGGTCAAGAACACCTCCAATCATCTCATGATAATGGACGAAATACAATGAGTTTGGAGCTGATTCTTCTTGAATTGGAAAGAAGACTTGATGAGCTTTGTATTGGAGAGTATTATACTTATTCGCATATGATCAGAAGCCTCAAAGACAAAAGCTTACTCGAGCAGAACATTTGGCATGCCCGAGCATCATCGAGCCAAAAGCAAGAATTTGCGAATTGAAGATTCATGCCCGAGCAGAGTAAAAAGCATGCTCGAGCACCATGCTCGAGCAGCATCGCTGAAGCACTCATTCTTGCCTCTGCCTGAGGCTTGCTCGAGCAAGCATAATGGCATGCTCGAGCATCAGCGAAGAATCCTGTTTCTTGAGAGAGCTTGCCCGAGCAACGTAAAACATCATGCTCGAGCATCAACGATACACAAAGATTCTCGATACGCTATCTCTGATTGATTATCTCTGATAATTATTGGGCCACCTTACCATTATTACTGATCATATTCAAACTCGTTTAATTTCTATTTAATCATTCTGTTTAAATGAGTTTCAGGTAATCAACACTTGATTTACAGCAAAACAAATCAGAGCATTGATTTCACGTGTCAACGAACAGAGCAATAGTCAAGAAGATGAAGTCCTTCGTTTTGGAAACAATTGATATAGCCATTACTCAGAGTGATTCCCTGCACAAATAAAGGGAAGACACTAAATGACATAACGGTCATATGCTAAATGGGAATAAATGTTCAAACGGTCGAATACTCTTCATCAACTATAAAAGCATAAGCATTCAAGATAGAAGAGGTCAGAGACACGAGCTTACATCTTCAAAATGCCAATACTCTGATATACACATACACATACTCTCTGATTATCTCAATGATCATATAGTTTATATTAGAGAGTGAGATTATTTGTAATGAGCTTCAGTGTTTATCTTTATCACTTATGAGAGAGAAGATTATCTGTAATCATTCATTACAAAGGTTGTATCCTTACAGTGAGTAAGGGGGAGTATCTCGTAAGAGATTTGTAAAAGGCTGCACAAGTGCCTGACTAAACTTGTGGGTTTGTAAAGGCTTCTCTTGTGCCTAGATTAAACAAGAAGAAAGTGGATTGAAAATCTCAAGTGGAGCTTGGGGACTGGACGTAGGTCAAGGATTGGCCGAACTAGTATAAATCTCTGTTTGCATATTCTCTTCCCTTATCTCTTATATTCCAAGCATATATATTTGTATGTCTGTTTAGTGTTTTATAAATCCTTACTGTCATACAAACTATTTTTAGTAAGTTGCGAAAAGATCTTCAAAGTTTTAAAGTTTTATCGAACACCCAATTCACCCCCCTCTTGGGTGAAAGCCAGGACTAACAGGTTATGACATAAACGATTAGCTCATGTTAATATGATCCAACTTGACAAGTTGTTGAAAAAGGATTTGATTATTGGCTTACCAAAACTTCATTTTAAAAATGACATGATTTGTGATGCTTGTCAAAAGGGTAAACAAACCAAATCATCTTTCAAGTCCAAAAATGAAATTTCAAATAATAGACCTCTTCAACTACTACACATGGATCTAGTTGGACCAGCTAGAGTTAGAAGTATTGGTGGCAATCTTTATACTTTGTCATAGTTGATGATTTTTCTAGATTTGCTTGGACTATATTTTTATCATCTAAGGATGAAACATTTGATCAGTTTGTTGTTTTTCCCAAGAAGGTCCAAAACGAGAAAGGTTTCTCAATTTCAAGAATTCGGACTGATCATGGTGGAGAATTCGAAAATCAAGCCTTTAGTGAGTTTTGTGATAATATGGGCATTGATCATAACTTCACAGCCCCAAGGACCCCTCAACAAAATGAAGTCGTCGAGAGAAAGAATAGAGTTCTCACTGAGATGGAAAGAGCAATGTTGAATGAAAACTCAACCTCTCAAGTGTTTTGGGCTGATGCGATGAGTACAGCTTGCTACATCTCAAATCGGGCATATCTCCGGAAGAAGTTGAACAAAACTTCCTATGAGTTGTATAAAGGAAGAAAGCCTAATATAACACATTTGCATGTGTTTGGTTGCAAATGTTTCATCCACAATAATGGTAAGGATAACTTGGGAAAATTTGATTCCAAGGCGGATAAAGGTATATTTCTGGGTTACTCTAATAGAAGTAAGGCATATAGAGTCTTTAATACTCGTACTCGTATTGTTGAAGAATCTGTGCATGTTGTATTCTGTGAATCTAAATCTGGTATGCCTTTGGATGATGATGAATAAAACATTTTAAAAAAAAAATTCTTTTCAAAAACTACTCCTGCCTCAATTGAAAATCCTGAAAATGTTTTTGAAGCTGATCCTCAAAACTATTGTGAAAATTCTGGCCAATCTCAGCCTAAAGCTTGGAGATTCATTAGGAATCACCCTTTGGACCAAGTAATATGTGATGTAAATCAAGGTGTAAGGACCATAAATAGTACTTTAAATGAAGTTACATTTTCTTCCTTTATTTCAAAGATTGAGCCCTCTAAGATTGATGAAGCCCTTTCAGACAATGATTGGATGATAGCAATGCAAGAGGAGTTACATCAATTTGATAGAAATCAAGTTTGGGATTTGGTACCTAGGCCTAAGGACCATCTGGTCATCGGCACTAAATGGGTATTCAAGAACAAATGAGATGAATCAGCAATCATTGTCCGGAATAAGGCAAGATTGGTTTCTAAGGGCTATAATCAAGAAGAAGGAATTGATTATGAAGAAACTTATGCTCCAGTGGCAAGATTGGAAGCAATAAGAGTTCTTCTAGCCTTTGCTTGTATCAAAGGATTAAAGCTCTATCAAATGGATGTGAAAAGTGTTTTTCTTAATGGTTTTATTCAGGAGGAAGTTTATGTTGAACAACCTCCTGGTTTTGAAAGTGATCATCATCCAGATCATGTCTATCGCCTCAATAAAGCTTTATATGGCTTTAAGCAAGCTCCTAGAGCTTGGTATGAGCGATTAAGAAAATTCCTTCTTGATCAAGGCTTTATTAGAGGAAAAACAGATACAACTCTCTTCATTAAGAGTAATAAGCTAAATGAAATCTTAATTGTTCAGATTTATGTAGATGATATCATTTTTGGTGCTTCTAACGAATCTATGTGTGAAGAATTTTCTAAGACAATGTAGGGAAAATTTGAGATGTTCATGATGGGTGAACTCAATTACTTCCTTGGTCTTCAAATCAAGCAACGATCAAATGGAATTTTTATATCTCAGACCAAGTACTTAAGAGATTTGCTGAAGAAGTATGGTTTGGATGGATGCAATGGAGCTAATACACCCATGAGTTCTACTGCTTCTTTGGATTAAAATGAGAAAGGAAATGATTTTAATATCACAAGATATAGAGGAATGATTAGCTCATTACTCTATTTGACAGCTAGCAGGCCTGACATCCAATTCAGTGTGGGAATGTGTGCTCGTTTCCAATCCGCTCCTAAGGAGACTCATGCTGAACATGTGAAGAGAATATTCAGATATCTTGCTGATACAGAAGAATTGGGATTATGGTTTACTAAGGGTCAACCTAAACATCTGGTAGCATATTCAGATTCAGATTATGGTTTCCTAACTCTATCTCTTGATTCTAAGCTCTGAAACTTTCACAACACCTAACGATAGAGAAGTCACAGTGGTAGAGAGGAAGGAAATATTGGTGGAGTCTCTATCTCTTTCCCTCTCCTATCAAGCTCCGATCAAGCTCTCCGATGTCCATAAGGCTCTCCACAGCGCACTCAGTCTCTCTCTGATGGTGGTGAGTATGGTGGTCGAAGAAGGAAGACATGATGGTGGTTAAGGAAGGAGAGGTTACCAGTTTTAGGCAATGACGATGCGAAAGGATTAGCCTTAGTTCTAGAACCACCGGTTTTTTTGTTCTTTGATGCCTAATATGTTTAACTAGAAGTCACTAAAAATTGAAAAAAAGATAGAATGAAAAGAAAAACATGTAAATGTGGCGACGTTGAACTCCTATAAATTGAACTGGGTGATTAAGCCAAAATTTTAAAAAATGGTCTGGAGTCAGAAAGAAGAGGAGCTAGAACTGTTGTGGATTTAGAAAGAAGTGAAAAAGTAAGGACTCAATGCCATGGAAATGAAAGGAAAAGAAGAGAGCCAAAGAAGCAATAAATGTGAGAAGTTAAAGTACTCTCTTCCTTTTGCAATTCTTTACTATATTTGTGACCTATCCCCTTTTTCCAATGTAAATATTAATGTACTACCATCATCGCAATACACAATAACCAAGGCAATGAAACTTTTTAGTGGTAGCTTGGCGGGATTTGATAAAAAAAAAGAGAGAAAAAAAATTAAACGTTTGTTTATAAAAACATATGTTAATAAATATTTTTAACTGTTTTTGTGTAAAACATACGTTAAAACTAAGGCACCTTATTTTTAACGACTATTTAGGAAGAAAAAATGGTCATTGAAAATAAAACTTTCAACAACTGGATTTCAAAGACAGTCATTGAAAGTTTTCTTTCAACGACTGTATTATAAAAACAGTCGTTGAAACTCACAAATATTCATATTTTTAAAAATTTCGGCTTAACTTTCAACGTCCTTTTTTTTTTAAAAAAAAAATCATTGAAAATAAGTTTTAACAACTATTTTTTAAAATAGTCGTTGAATCATGGTTGGGAATCTTTCTTATTTCTTAACAAGAAATGAAGTGACATCCTGCAAAGCCTTCATCAATATGTAATAGGAGTGAACATATTTTTTGGTAAGAATTACCTTTTACAGACATATTTTAATTAGAGTTGGGAATCATGGCTGGCCCGACCCTATAGAGCCAACCCGTGAAGGGTCAATGCCTAATAGGGCCGGCCTTCCAAGGCCCGGGGTAAGAAAAACATCTGTTTTTCAAAGTTCGGCTCGAGAGCACCAGGGTCAGGGCCTGAAAGTTACTATTCCAAATTTTAACTATTTTTCCTCCGTTTTTAATTTCAAAGAAATATAATTAATAAATTACAACAATTAAAGTTCTAATTTATCAAATAAATGTTGTTAACATTAATATAAAAAACAACACAAATCATCTAACAAATATGAACAATCACTAATTCATAATCGAAAGCAAACTATGTTCACAAATAACTCACAGAAAGCATAAGCATACCACTAAGCGACATTAGTACGATGACTATTATTATAGTCATCTTCGCCACTATCATCAATTTCAACGACATTTGATTGTACTTTGCTTTGAGTAGGTTATGGTTCATGAGTAAGAATGTCATGAATTTATTCTTCCGCATCATGAACACATCCATAATCTGTAACAAATCATAAACCAAGTTATAAAATTAGAATATAGTTATTATGTATTTGTACTTAAATGAATAAATAACTCTAACAAATACAAAATACATATAAATTAGTAAATTACCACAATATGAAAATCCATGCATCCAAAAAAAAATAATAATAAATTAAAAGGGCCTGCAGGGCCAACCTGAGGCCCTCCAGGGCTGGCCTTTTTAAGCCCGAGGCCCTACAATGCCGGCCCTCCATGGCTTATTTCATTAAATTCCTCTAATTTTCAAGCCCGGCCCTTGAAGTGCCAAGGCTTAAAAGGGTCGGCCCGATGGGCTTGGCCCATTTTCTCTGCTCTAATTTTAATCACTATTTGATAAAAATAATGCTTATCCTTTCACTCATTAAGGGTCCAATTCGTTGTCTTCATCACTCCATTTTGTTAAACAATGAAATTGTAGATTTTGAGGCAAATATGCCTTCTTCTTCAAATTTCTTTGGATAGCTAGAAATCATCTTGTATGTATGTGTGTGTCTGTATATATATATATATATGTCTATATTTTGGTTTCTCATCTTGTATATATATATATATATATGTGTCTTTATATTTAAATTTAAGTACTCTCAAAATGAGAATAAACTTTCTTAAATAATAAGAAACAAGTTATCAAGTTTCATCAGTGATTCTACAAGTAAGCAGCTTTTGCAGGAAAGTAGTTTCATTTATTAAACAAAAATCCATCATATTCTATAGCCCGACCTTAACATCATGCGAAACAGTAAATCTAACTTACAAAAGCATAACAGACCTGAAATAAAATGACAATGACTCATTTAGAAGGCGATTAAACTCTCAGACAGTACCAGCCACAAAGGTTCAACAATCATAAACTTATTATGATGAATATTCACTAATTCAAATCTTGTACTTCCTTTTCTAATTTTCTGAGTCTGAACTCAATGCATCCGAATCTGACTCTGAGTCGTCAGGCTGATCTGAGCGCGACAGAGGCATGCCAAGTTGCTGCTGACCCTGCCAAGATCGAAGAAGCTTCGCCTGATACACTGCTAAGTGAGAAGAAAAATGAGAGACCATCCTTCCATGATAAAGGCGCTTATATGCAACTTTTAGTTTATATTCCTTCTTAAGTACCCTCAGCTTATCCCTTAAAGTTCGGTTCAATTCTGCAGGAAAGATATGAATTAGTGGATTCATGTTAAGAATCTTCACGTACTAAATTTAAAATATATCCATCATGAAGAAGTTATCAAACTTCGAGTAATTAATGTGCTTTTCCATACATGTTGAAGAATTATGTTAATCTTAAAACGATTAATGGCAGAGAACAATTAAACCTACATACATACTTAGCAAATCTGAAACAATTCATATACCTTCCCTAACCTTTGCTTCTCCATCCATAGACTCTACATCACGTACGATATCCTTCTTCTCAGCTTTAAAGTCCGAATTTTCCTTCTGTGTTAGATGGGAAGCAGAAGCAAAGGAATTAATGGCCTAAGGAAGTGAATCAGATACTACCTCTTGTCCTTAATATACCTAATTAGAGAGTAGATCATAATATTAAATATAAGACCTATTTCCCATATTTGTCATTCTTATTCCAAAATTACCTCTATTGATGGCCCTTCAACAATAATAATATAACATAGAGATGAATGGAATAAGAAAAATGATTAAGGTATTTTAGGAAAAAAAAAAACATATATTAACTAACTTTACTAACATATATGAACTATGACTTCTCATTAAAAACAACATAAATATACCTCAGAGCCAATTCAAATCATCATTTATTATATGATTTGTTACGTAGGCATAACTAGATAAATACATACCCAAAATGAATGGAGTTTGTGACAATCCTTTTGGTATACTGCTCGTATTTACTACTATCTATATATATATATATATATATATATATATATAATCAGTTTGAGGAAAAGAAGACTATAACTAAAACACTCCCATTTGACAGATCTGAAATCACAACTTCAAAGAAAACTTAGAGAGAAAAGCTAAAGAATTGAAAATTGTTTTCAACGGTGAAAGTTAATTAAAAGCCCATGTTATACACACACATATATACATATATACATACACACCCACACACACGTGTGTGTGTGTGTGTATTTTGGTGTTCATGAATCATTACACAGATGGGATGCGGCAGATTATTTCATCAAATAAAATTGGGAACATAAAAAACTTCTTGGATAGTTAATTATACACATGAGATGGAGAAATTACACAGATACCTGAATCTTCTCAACCTTGACAGAGATCACAGCTGAGTCAGCCTGAAGTATGTCCACCTTCTTCTCCAGCTCCACTCTGTGATGAATCTTCCTCTCCTTTGAACGAGCAGCAGATTGCCTATTAGCAATAATCCTACACACAAAACTCAAAATATTATTCAATAATTGAGAATCAAATTTATAGCAAATCACTCTATTTCGCATCTTGTACAAGTTATATGTGTGCCTCGACTTTACACCTAGAATGATTTTACCATTCTCTTAGAATTCACTGATATAAAGCATAAAAAGCTGTAAGGACATACGAATCTGAAAAGAAATTAAAGGCAAAGGAAGCATATTAGAAGATCGACACTAGATGTTCGTTAAGTAATTCAATAAAACAAAAAATGAAGATTACACGATCAAGGTCAGGATTATCTGAATGGAGAATTTGCACGTACAAAATTGAAACAAACATTTTATTACAAAAATAGCAGTAAAGTATGAAGCTGTAGCAGAGAAAAAGAGAAGCGAGTTTATGAACCTCTTAGCTCGCTTGGGATCTACAACAGCTAGTTCAGCGAGCTTCTCATTGGGCATGGCTTTCTTCACTGCTTCATTCGCCAAAGGCTGCTCAGTCTCAGTCGACACAGTATTGGTTGAACCATCCATGCAAACGCCCTGCACCTGATGCACCACTGGGTTCGCTGACAGAGCATCGTTTCTGCCCAGGTCCTCGCTGGCTCCGGCGAAGCCTTCGCTGTCTTCAATGTAGTCCATGAGATCGGAATCCATAGACCAGTTCTGGATATGGCCCCCAAGGGACCCCTCTGGCATGCTTGGCCCAGGGTTCAGGTAGCCCAATTCCTCCGGTGAAAAGGCAATGGTGGGGTCAACCGTAGCATCAGGCAGCAGTGGAGGGCTATCGATAAAGTCGATGTCAAAAGGGTCGAACCGAGCCAGGTCATCATAGCTGGTAACTCTGGAGTTACTGCCAGAGGGGGCACTACAGTGGTGGAACTCAACCTGGGGAGTCCCGAACCGCTGTCCAACTTCCAAGGCCGGCGTTGGCAGAGTGGTGGTTGACGACACCATGAAGGGATCCATAAGCTTTCTGGTTATGGTGATGAGGAAGGAAGAACAAAAGCTTTCGGTTAACTTGGGGTAATGGCTTCATAACCAAAATGAGGGGCTTTTAAAAGGAGAATAATTCACATAATTTAAGAAATTATTTTTGACTTTATTTACCATATAAAAATTTGTGTCTAATAAAGCCGTGTGAGATAAGGAATATAATATCCCACCATTTTATAGTTTTAATAATAGAACAATATTTTTTAATATATTTTTGTTTGATAAAAATTAATGGAATTTATTATATTATGAATTCTTTATATTGAAATATGAAAATTGCAGTTATGGTACTTATTAAGATAGAGGGATACCTTCCATATTTCTTCAATAGTCTCATGCGTTACATCACACATATCAATAAAAGATATAAAATATTTTAGGTTAACGCCTTCTTTATATAGTGGAACCCTCTAATAAATTTCAAATTAATTTATTTATATTTTTATAACACTTATACAATTTAATATCATATTATTATTATTATTATTATTATTATTATTATTATTATTATTATTATGAGTCAACACCTTTCTATTTTTTTCACAGGCATAAATATTCTCATATTGAAGGCGATCAATCATATTTAAGAGGAATTATCATATTAAGTTTGACATGGTGAGATATGGTTAGAGATAAAAAGTTCAAATTCTCCTAATTTAAATAAAAAGTAAAAGATGAGTCTATATTTTCAAAATTTGGATATTATTTAGAAACATTATTAGTAGGGAAATTCATTTCTGTTGTGTATGGTTTTGTGTTGATTTCAAACTCAATTCTTGAAATTTAACTACTCCAATTCAATTCGTCAAATTTTAGTCATTTAATATGTTTTTCTTATACTTTCATTGGACATAATGATATATGCCATTAAGTTTTAACATAAGTTTTGATTATGATGAATTTTATAGAAATTAACTATAACTAAACTTTAATGTTTTCATATATAGATAGAACTTACTTATCTACAACTATTACACTGTTGGGAAAGAAATCTACAACTATGAAATAAGTGCTTTTCAAATGATTTTACTCATATTAATCCATTATATATATATATATATATATATATATATATATATATATATATATAGAGAGAGAGAGAGAGAGAGAGAGAGAGAGAGACCGTTTATCTGCATATAACTTATTTTATACATGATTAAATGATATTTCTCCTTGAGCTTTGATTCAAGATTACATATATATATATATCCTACATGTTTTCATAAATAATTATGTTCATATAACTTGAATATAGAGAAACTATAAGATTTCTGATAGACACTAGTACAAAAAATGGCTTTAAGACCGTCTCGTTTACACCAGAGTATTGACGCCCCTGTCTTAAAAGTATGATCGGTGGCAGTTTTATAAATATAAAGAACTTCTTGGACTGGATCCTTTATTCATAGGTCTTAAATATATTATTCAGACCGGTTTTCAAAACAACCGGTCTTAAAATTGTTATTAAAAAAATTGAAATATCAATTACTTTTTAGAGAAATCTCATATGACCGGACTTAAATTTTATCCGGTCCAAAATATAAGGAAAAATATAAATAAAAAAGTTGAAGACTTTTAAGACCGGATATATTTAGAAGCCGGTCTTAAAAGTTACACTTTTAAGACTGGACTTATATTGTGACCGGTGCAAAAGATTGAAAAAAATTAAACAAAAAATTAAATAGATTTAAGTCCGGAGTTTAATAAGGATCAGTCTTAAATGTTAACTTTTAAGACCGGCTTTTTAATATATCTGGTCTTAAAATTACAGCGCCAAACATATTCTTCTTCGTGCAAAACCTGTAGTTGCTCTCTCTGAAGTCTGAACCTCTGTTCCTATTGTGAAACCTCTCTTTCTATTGCATTACATCTCTTCCTTGCCCACCACCACCCGCCTCTATTACTCTCTCATTTTCTCAGACATTCATCTCTCACACCACCTCTCTCAACTTCTCTTCCTGTCTCGAAAATGAACGAAGAAAACAATTCTAGTTCTATTCATGGAACGCTAGTTACTAGTGTAACAGGTGCGAGTCAGAGCGAATCGTGTTCATCTCAAAGTGAGCCTCGTAACTACCTTGCACGCCGTGGTAGAAGAGGCACACGATTGAAAGAGCTTGCCCTAAGTCGGACTGCCGGGGAAAAGCTCGAGATTTAGTTTGATGAAACTTTGACTCCATTCGGCCCTAATAAAAGCACATATATTAGTTTTGTCGGCACACTAGCACACAACAAGCCTAGCATCTTAACAAATGAGTGGAAAAATGTCGACCAAGCCAAAGTAAAGGATCTTATTTGGGACTTTATCTGGCTGACATATAATGTTCTTGACATCCAGAAGTTGAAAGACAAGACATTGTCGTATTGTGCTAATCGCTAGAGGAAGTTTAAGACCCAGCTAGCTAACAACTATATTTTTAACGAGGTTCCAGTTGGTGAGCCTCACCCTAATTCTTGCAACAAGTATACATTTCTAGATGAAGAAAGTTGGGAACAATTTGTTCAAATGCGGACTACTCCAGAAGCTTTGGTGAGTTTATATTTAGTTTTGTTTACCCTTTTTTGTTTGCTTAATAAACTGTGTGGATATGTGAATGTTATTGTGTTCATCTAATCCTGTTAGTTAGATGGTTTGGTGTGTGAATATAAGTATATATTTCCATCATTTATCCCGCATCAGAGGAGCATGTCTTAGTTCTTATGTGAATATGACTGTAGATCGAGTAATACAGTAAAAGTTCGCTATTGTTCTATGCAAGTCTTGAAACTTGATGAAGTGAATTTGACTAGTGTTTAAAAAATCATATCAAGTAGAAGTTCTCTAATTTCTATTAGTGAGATGATCTGGAATTCATAATTAATAGTTGTTTTCAATTCTTATTCACAAAAAAGAAGGGATATGAAAAGGCCGAAAAAAGAGTTGATGGCGGCCATGCGAAAGAGATTGAAAGATTAAGCTGAATCCAATCCTTCTGCGATATGTGATCCACCATCTCCAATATGTCGCGAAGAGTTATGGTTGTATATTTGCCAAAAGCCAAACGGGGAGCGAACAAACTCGTATACACTACTACAAAAAAGGGTTACTACTTCCCTAAAAGACGTCCTTATTTTTTAAAAGGAAGTTAAAAGTGAACGCAGTGGCATTCTTGTAATTATATACCTGAATTCTAAGAATTTGGCGTCCTAGAATAATTTTCAGGACGCCTAAAATAAATTAAGGCGTCCTAAACTAATTTCAAGACGCCTAAAATTAAATTTTAGCGCCAAAAATAAATTGTTTACCTCCATGGCGCCATTTCACGAATTGTTTTGGCGCCAGCTAATGTGTTGGAGTAATTTTTTTTTGGAGTCCTGAATTAATATCAGGACGCCTTTATTTTACTTATGGGCGTCCTGAATTAAGATCAGGACGCCTTTATTTCATTTATTGGCGTCCTGAATTAATACCAGGACGCCTTAATTAATTTATTGGCGTCCTGATATGATTTCAGAATGCCTTAATAAAAAATATTGGCGTCCTGAATCATGTTCAGGACGCCAAAATTTGAATTTTGGCGTCCTGAATTGTTTTCTAAGCGCCAAAAGTTGAAAATTGGCGTCCTGAAATTATTTTCAGGACGCCAATGTTGGCCATTTTTTCATTAATGCTGGCTGTTTCATTCAATTCACACTCACACACATACTCCTCTCAGTCAGACCCACTCCTCTCAGTCCCGATAGCTAGGTTGAAATCGCCATTTCATTTCCCTCCCTCTCCACCTCGCCTCCGTCTCTGCCGCGTCGTGTCGAGTGTAATACCCTAAAAATCACACTTAGGGTAAATATCATAAATTAGGAAATAAATACCTATTAAAAATAGGTGAACATGTGGTCTTAAAGAATATGTTAAATTTATCTTATTTTCTGAAGGAAATTTTATTGGAACTTAGAGAATTTAAGTACCAAAGTGCCAAATGACGAAAATGTCCTTATTGGACATAAGTAACTTAGGAAAATTGTGAAAAATCCTAAAAGGAAGTAAAATAATTATTAAAATTGAGAGAGTATATTATCTCTAATTTTGATAATTTAATAAAATATAACCTTGGAAAAATTAGAGGAGAATAAACAAAAAGTATTGTAAAGACCAAAATGCCCCTGTAAATGCTAATATTATGCATGGGACATGAAATACCAATGTAAATACAAAAGTTGTGAGGTAATGAGCTATTCTAAATAATAAAATTAGCAACAAATATTAAGGAATTAATTAAGTAATTATTGGCTAATTACTTAAGCATGAACAAAAGAAAATTCAAAGATAATTATGTAAAACCCTAAAATTAGTGGTAATGGCTAAAAAATTAGCATAAATATATTTCCTAATTAACTGGAAAATATGAAGAAAAATTAGTGAGATTAAGTAATTTTAAGCCTAAATACAAGTATGGGCCAATAGGGAAAAGTTATGAAAAATTATGTAAAAATAATTAAAATAATAATTAATTAATTAATTAAAAATAAAATAAATAATAAATAATTTTTGTGAGGGCCGACATGAATTTAGGGAAAAAGAAAAGAAAAAAAAAATAGAAAGAGTGTAAGGTTAAAACTCTTATATAAATAATAATTAAAGTAAAAGTTAAGAAAATAAATAAATACCTATAGGAATCGGATCCTATCTAGAGAACCAGGAACAGGATTTCTAAATTCAGGATATAATATTGATCAATGGATTTTTATCTTGAAGTGGTCCTTTCCGGAAGTTAATTCCCAGATCGGTAGAAGAAGTTAGTAATAAGACGAAATAGAGAAAATCTGATAAAAGGGCAGATAGTCATAAAATTAGAATTTGAACAAAATAAATTGTAACTCAACATCTGGGGATGAGTTTATGATTATCTGGACATATTTGGAGTCAGTGGATTTTTGTCCAGAAAGTGACAATTCCAGAAGTGAACTCCGTAAACGGGCACGTTTTTCGAGAAACTTCCGCAGGAGTGTTGGAACCCTGTATGGAATCAAAAATTTGTTTAGACCAGAAATTTTTAGTGAGTAAGAAAATGTCTTCAAAGTTGTAATTCCGAATTTTTGGGATTTTTACGCGATTACGTGATTTGCACGCCGATCGAGAAATTCTACCAGCTTAGGCTTCTGGAACAAGTAACTGATGTCATGCATGACATAATATTTTGACACCTAAGGGGGGAGAGGACGGTTTGGACAAGTGGCATGGTGAGGATCTTGCCACCTAATCCGTGTGCGATCCAACGGTTGGTATTCGGTCTGGTAAAGTGTGAATAGTGTCACAGAATTTTGCTATAAATACCCCCCTCCATTCAACTCTTCACACCATTTTGAGAGCTCTTGGCCGAAATCTAGAGAGAGGTTAGAGAGAAGGAGGAGTCCGGTGAATTCTGCAGCGAAGCTCTGAGTAAGTTTTTCGGTACTCAGTCTTAAGTTTCGGTAGTTTTAGTAGAATTGTTAGTTAGATCTAGGAAGTAGGAGATGAAATTTCTATTCTTGTTTTTAGGCCTCATTGCATCGAAAGATGCTTGACGAGGTAAAAACATAGTAGGGATTGAGTTTCTGAAAGTTGGGAGTCAAAGTAACGAAATGCTGGCGAAATTCCGCCGATTAGGGGTATAGGGGCAAAATGGTAATTTTTACCTAAAATGCCATTTATGATGTCAAATCACTAATAGATGTGATATTACTCTTATAGGACATCAGAAACCTTGATCTGCTGCTGTTACGCTATCCGACGAACCGCTGTTGGACGTTTCGCTGTTTTCCGTAAAAAGTACGATTTTCCGTCAGAAGTACCTATGCCGTCAACGAAGGTACGGACGCGTACTGTAATACTAATCTAGTGCTGCTCATATACATATATGTGATAGGTACATTCACGGATAGAGATTCTGTTAGGGGTCACTGATAATTGAATATTTTATACACTTATTTTTGTCTCTTGAGTAATAACTTAGGACCCTTTATCTAATAAATAATGGCTTTTATGTTTATTTGGGCATTGGGCCTTTTATTGCATTTTAGCCATTTTTAATAATAAAATTTCAGTTTTATATTACTTCACTATTTCTACCATAACTCTTGAACCAGACATCGGATTTGCCTCATTTTTGTCTCATATTTCAGATGATTCAGAGAGCTACAATTGTTATGAAGACATCAAGAGCCAATTCGGTCAAGAGGGCGGTCGATTTTGGAGCCGAAGTCGGATGCACAATTCTGGATATTATTTGGACCCGAATTTTGTAATTTAAGTCCAGTTTTATTTTATTTCTGTTTTGGGCTAAAACTATTAGGGCCCATTGTCGTTTTAGGTTATTTTTAAGTAAGGCAGCCGCCAAAGACAGAAGGCATTCACGAATTCACGATTTTGACATTAGGGTTTCACGATTTTATGCAAATTCTCTCTACCGATTTTCGCATGTTCTTAGGGTTTTTCGCGTTCTTCATCTTTTCTTCAGTTTTCCAGCCATGCTCGGCTAAACCCCTTGTGATTGACCCAACGATGAGGATTCCATGATTCGTCCGAGAGAACTTGTGCCTAATCGGTAACTTAATCAATTCTGTTTTCATCTTATCGGATTCGAATTGAAATAGTTCGAATATTAGATTTAATATTCGGTTTGGTTCATCCCAAGGACTAAATTCGGACTAGGTTTTAGTGTTGTGTGCGATTGCACAGTGAGACGCCACTGTTCGGATAAATTCTAGGCGATCGTCTAGGTGAGGATTCTCGGATGAATGCAGAGATTTCGATTCATCCGAACCAAACGTGATTAGTTATATTTCGTTCAATGATGCATGATTCTGGGATCTGATCGTTGGGTTGGTCATTTTTAATCTGTTTAAGTCTATCAACGTTTTTCTATCTGTTTCTACATAGTTCGTTTATTTCAATTTAATTCGTTTTAATCTGCTGAATCATAAAACCCTAAAACCCCCAATTTTACCATTATGTTTCACTATTGCTATTAATCGAGCCCGCTGCAAATTCGTTGGGAAACGACCCAGGTTCCCTAATTCTGCAAATCGTTTTCGAACTTGGTTTATTTTGGGAGACACGGCAAATCTCTTTTAGTCACCGAGATACATTCACGGTTAGAGACTCTGTTCAGGGTTACCGATTATAAATACAGCTTTACACGGGTTATAGACATAGTAATTTCGTTTTAAGTTTTCCTAGCGCTGAGGACAAGACCGTACATCGTGGCACTAGTTTTTGTGCAGACTATTATTGTGTAGGACTTTACATACTGCCCTGTGCTTATGTCCTGTCTGTGTCACAATATTATTGTGTAGGACTTTACGTACTGCTTTATGCATATGTTCTGTCTGTGTCACAATTAGCTGATGAGTTGCTGCTGTTATGTCTTGAACATCTGTTGTCTATATACTGTTTTATTTGAGCATAAGGTTAACCGTTACCTGAGGTCCGGTGGGCATTGGACCTCAGATCTTATTATAGCTTCAGGGTTCGGAGACTCGAGGACGAAGGATGAGCGTAAGCTGTATAAGCAGCACATGTGAATAACGCGTAAAGAACCGATCGAGGATATCTAAGACTTGAACAGATAATGTAATGTTCTGTATAAACAAGCGGTTACGCCACTGCATTATGTTGTATCAGTTACTCAATACTCATTTGTTCCAATGCTCTACTCTGATATATGAAAAAAAAATTTATACTGCTTTTTAAAATGGGATGTTACATCGAGTGTCCTTTTCACCGTCTTCACTGAGCCGCGCCTCCGTCTCTGTCTCCGCGGCGCGTCGTCGAGCCTCTCCTTCTCCTCCGTCTTCACGAAAACCCAAGCCAAGTCCGTCACCTGGTTTGCATCTGAGACCCACTTTTAATTTCTTTCTCCAAGGTAATCGCCAGCCAATAACTTGGAATGATTTGCGTACAGTTAGTTTTTATACTGAATGATTTGCTTTTCTGCCATCTAGCTTTGAAATCCCTGCATGTGTGATTGTCAACCTTGTGTCGGTATGTTTCACCTTTTCTTGCTCTATATATATATATATATATATATATATATTTAATTTGGCTTTGAATCTGGACTTGTAAGCTATAGCAGCAGCTCTTCTGGCAGCACCGCTTTCAAAGTGCCTCATAACAATTATATCAGAGTAACCCTCAACTGTTCTTATTGTATCTACAAGCAAATATTTTTGACTCTTCTTCTTGCTTTATTTTTTCATTTTAAAACTTTGATTGCTAGTTTTTGCTTCAATAGGATATATAAGTTCTGCCCTCTTCACTTTAATTAATTACCATTGATTTATTTGCTTTGGATTGTTTTGTTGTGCAATGTTGGATGTGTTTTGTATAAAAGAGTTAAAAATAGGTTGTTGCAGTAGGTGCGTAGAAGTCTGATAGGTAAGGATTTATACTCCATGATATTTATGAAATAAGCTATTGCGTATCTTCTTTTGTGTGTGTCTCTTAAACTTTCTATAACTTATTTTTATTTCTTAGATTTGGGGTTGGTCACGCAAAGCATACTTGAAGATTTTGATTCCCATTTCAGGTTAGTATATGCATAGTTTTAATTGTAAATATTAGTTATTAATGGAAACTCTTATAGCTTTCTTGAATTATGAACCAATCAAGGTGAGTTATGTATATTTATATGGAGTATAACATTAACTATATTTTCTATAATTTTTTTAGCAATCTGGGGTTTCATTCTTTATACCTATACATGATTTTATATAAATTGCTATTGATGTGGTTTTGGTCAGGATGATGGCTATAGTTGATTTTATTAGGATAAATATGCTTCTTGTGAAATATTTTACACTCACGCTGACTTATACTTGGTTGAGAGAGAGAAATATGTCATTCTTGTATAATCTCCAATTCTTAGTTTCTTAACCAATGGTCTATAAGACCATAACTATTTATTCTCCCTAAATAGTTGAATTCCATGTGGAATCGTGATTCCTATCCCACGTGACTGCAAAAGAACCATTTCTTTCTTTCTTTCTGGTCTGTGTGATCTTACATCAGAATTATTGATGTTTTAAATGAGTTTACAATCTAGCTTACTTAGTCTTAAACTTGTGTTAGAAAATGGATTTTATATTTAAAATAAGAGGTAGTATTAAAAATGAATAGCCAATCAATACTCATCGGTGAGTTTGAGTCATAAAGGTTATAATAAGATTGTTGGACCTAGCTCTCTTTACTCAATAAAATTGGCAACGTTACCGCCATATTGGTGATCGAGGAGAGAGAATACCAGCTTACAATTGTAGTCTTGTTTATATTTGTTACATTCGATCACACCACAGGGGCTTAATACATATATATACATATATATATATATGTATATATATATATATATATGTATATATATGATTTCTTTTAACTCTTATACTTGTTTCTACACTGGCAAGATGTGTCGTGGCTTGATTGGATATCTGTTTATGCCTGTATGTTTGTCTGTTTAAGGTGCATGTTCCTAGGTATTTCCCCACATAGGACTATAATTATCAAACAGTGATCCACTCCACACTTTTGAAGCTCCAAGGGTGTAACTAGTACAAATTGTTTTTTTAAAAAGAAAGCATGTCGTTCTTGAAATTGTTATGAACTTGACTGTTGTTCGAAATGTCTTAGGTGGTAATAAAATGGGTCATATTTGGATGAATGCTTTGAGAACTAGTGAAGAATATGAGAATGGGGTGGAAGAGTTTATTGAATTTGCTAGAAGGAATGTGGCTACAAAAATGGGATGTATTATTGTCCATGTGTTAATTATTTAAATGGGAGTCGAAAGGATATTGCTGATATAAGGGATCACCTACTTTGTGATGGAATAAACCTTCGATACAGAACATGGATATGGCATGGTGAGGAAGTAAGTACCAGTGCGTCCCACGAAAATGAAGTTGAGGTAGATGATGATGGAATGGAGAGAATGATTCATGATGTTGAGGTAGAATCTTTTGCACAATCGCGTGAATATGATAGCATGCAGAGTGATGCAGAGACACCTTTGTAGAATGTCAAATAGAAGAGATGACTCCAGTTGGAATTCCATGATTTCTGGATATATATCGAATGACATCATGGACAAGGCCATGGATTTAGTATGGTTTATGATGCAAAGGGGCCAAAGATTGGACTGTTTCACTCTTTCTACTTATTGTTCTTAGTGCTTGTACCTTAGTTGCAACCTTAGATCGGGGTATGGAAGTTCATGCATGTGCCATAAGAGCTTGTTTAGAATTTGACATTGTTGTTGGTAGTGCACTAGTTCACATGTATAGTGCGAGTTTGATGCTCATGTTTGAGCGGGGTATGGAAAGTGTACTTATTTCATTTTGACTTGTTGCTATTTTATTGGATGTTTCTTTGCTATTTATGCTCATGTCTCACTGTTTAATCAGCTTGATTAGTTAATGAACGTTTTCCATTTTGAGCACTGTGCCCACTGGTGGCTTGTATATGGTTGAATTACTATGACTCCTGAATATGTAAACATTGTATTTCTGTTTTGCAGCAAATTAGTGAATTATAAATATGTAGCAGGCATATAAAAAAAAATCATATAAGGCGTCCTGAAAAGAAATTCAGGACGCCAACAATGTGATTTAAGGAGTCCTTATTGGAATTCAAGACGCCTTATATGAGGCGTCCTGAATTCCAATCAGGACGCCAAAAGTTGTTAGACTTGGCTATCACCCAAGAGGGGGGTGAATTGGGTGTCTGATAAAATCTTTTGAACTTTGAAAACTATTTTCAAACTTACTGAAGGCAGTTCATATGACAATAAGACTTATAAAACGATAAACAATCATCCAAACATATATGCTGGAAATATAAGAGTTTAGGGAAGAAAATATGCAAACTATGATTTATCCTGGTTCAGCCCAATCCTTGACCTACGTCCAGTCCCCAAGCTCCACATGAGATTTCAATCCACTATCTCCTTGTTTAACCAGGCACAAGAGAAAAGCCTTTACACTTTGATTACACACTCTGTACTTGAAGTAACCCTCTCACTAGGATCCACTCCCCCTTACAAGCTGTAATCAATACACTGGGTTTCCCATTCAAGATCGCCCAATCTTGAGTAACTCTCGGATAGAATGTTTACAGATAAATCTTCTCTTTCAGAAGTGAATAAATAAACACTGAAGTACAAATCAATCATCTCACTCTCTACGGTAAGCTATGTAGTAATTGAGAATAGAGAGTATATGAGTTGAGCGTTGGATTCATAACGTTGGCATTTCATAGCTTGACTTCCTCCTTCCCTTGGATCTTGGGGACTTTAGTGTCGCTTGGCAGAGATCCTAAGGGCCTGTTGTTGAGAACAGTTTCCAGTTATCCAACTTGGTTTTCAAGATTTTGAAGGGTTACCTACTGACGTTGAATGATTGTGTCGTTCTTTGACATGTACTCTTTCATATGGGTTAACATAGAGTGTTGTGGTTCTGAATTACTGCCCTGCTGCCATGCTTGCTGGGTAAACCGTGGGGGGTTTGATGGTCTATTTGAGTATGGTGGGCCAGATGATTGTCCGAATGTTTGTTGGCCTTGGGAGCTCCACGAGAAATTGGGGTGCTGCCTCCATCCAAGGTTGTATGTGTTCAAGTACGGGTTGTTGGTGGTATTACCTCTGTTAAAATTGTTGACGTCGTTGACTGATTCGGGGTTGGCAGAGCACTGAGAGTAGGTGTGTTCTCCGCCATAGTAGACACAAGCTACCTGAGATGGTGGCGGTGATGTGTTGCTTGAAGGAAGAGTCAGTCCTTTCACCATGTTGGTAAGAGATGATACTTAAGCTATGAGAGCAGTCATAACATCCAATTCATGTATTCCAGCAATAGTTCTGGAGGGTGTGGCTCTATCTGCTTGCCACTGATGGCTGTTCATGGCCATATGCTCCAATAATTCGTGAGCCTCTTCATAATATTTCATCAAAATGGACCTGCTGGATGAAGCGTCTACAATTGATCGTGTTTGCCCATTGAGACCTCTGTAGAATGTTTCCAGCTGAACCGATTCACACAGTTCGTGCTAAGGGAACCTTTTGAGAAGGTCTTTAAACCCCTCCCAAGCTTCATATGTTGATTCACCTGACTTTTGTTGGAAATTAGTGATATACCCTCTGAGCTGGGTGTTCTTAGTTGGTAGGAAGAATTTAAGTAGGATTTACTCCCTAGATCATTATAGGATGTGATTGAATTGGCTGGTAGGTTGTTAAGCCACGTTCGAGCTTTGTCCCGAAGAGAGAATGGGAACAATTTAATTCGAAAGGCGTCGGGCGTGACTCCTTGAATGACGAAGAGTCGCATACCTCCATGAAAGATTTGAGGTGCAGGTGAGAGTCTTCAAAAGGGAGTCCTCCAAATTGTCTAGCTGCATTCAGCATTTGAATCATGACACCTTTAATCTCAAAGTGTCCTGCATTAAAGCTCAGGGGTGTGATAGCCGAATTCAACTTGTTTAAATCTGGGATCTCAAATTCCATGATTACTTTGTTTAGATCTGGATTTGGAGGTGGAGTGGAGGTGGAGGTGGAGGTGGAGGGACCTGGTGGTCCCTGTTTACTTCTTGCTCTCTTTGCTCTTGATCATGATTATCCGGCATATCCACCATCTTTGCAGAGCCAAGAAGTTGAATTCTTCGCTTCTACTTCCTGCGCCTTTGCTTGTAAGTGCGTTCGATTTCAGGATTGTAAGGCTCTAGGTTGTCTGGAGGCGAGTTATGCATACACTACAGAGAGTACCTGAAATTCAAGAAAAGGGAAAGAGTGAGCTTTATTGGATAAATTACAACTATTCAATGATAAGTGCGTCGTCACTAAAGGTATCTACAGTCCTCGGCAACGGCGCCAAAAACTTGTTAGTGGATTTCCTTGATGGCAGTGAACCAGTCAAACAAGTAATAAAGAGTAAGTAGAGTATCGTCCCATAGAGACTGAGATACCGAATGATGACACCAAATCACAAAGTTGGTTGTGTCTAATAAGAAAATAAAGTTTGATTGGTTTGGGAGTTCCTATAATTATACTAATAAGCAAGAAAATAGACAAATGATCATAGTCGAAGAAGATATCAGTTAAAAAGATAGGCTGAGCTCAGAGTCCTTCCCAAGCATATTACTCCCCAGTTGCCTATACGCATTGCTATAGTATTGTCTCCAGTTGCCATCACTTGCTATAGTATTGAAAAGGTCACATCATGTAATTATGAAGAGAGAGAAAGATAAAATAATCAGGATTAATCTGGACCACACAATTTGAATCTGACTTGACTAATTGAAAGACATGTAATATTGACCCTAAAAGGTCATTAATGGCGCATCCAAGGGAAGACTTGGTGGGTCCCACTGGCTTGGAGAAGAAGCAGTGCAAAAAGACCGTTTTACCCCTGGACCTAAAACCTACACCTAGTAACACCAAAAACCACCATCAAGGGCAGATATGGAAATTCACTTTTTGGGCAGATGGTAGGCACCATTTTTTTAGCCAATAATTCTCTAGAATTCTTGAGAATAAAGTTAAGAAATTATATTTAAATATGAAGCACTCTTTTGTCCAATGGATAATAACCAAACTTAGGTAAAAACCTTCACCCTTGGAGCCTATATAAAGAGAACTTTCCCTTCATTTGGAACCTTCCCAGCACGATTTGAGGAGAATAGTGAGAGTCTACAGCTGAAGGTCTTGCTCCAAGGAAGAAGGAAGGCACCCGCAACCGAAATTTCCGAGGTAAGCTTCTCACCGACAACCTAGCAACTCTTATTTCTGCCCTATGGTGATTTCATGTAGAAGCAGTGAGTTTTCCATATTTTTGAGGTTTTCATTGAGTCCATAATTTCTTTTTGTGTGGGGACAAGTGGTATCACCTTTTTCCAAACTCAAAAAGCTTAAGACTCTAATATACGAAAATCTGCCAACTTTTTTGGTTTCTGGGCAGCGTGGGGAAAACAATGGTTTTGAAATAGTAAATGAATTCTGAATGCTCTGAAATTTTACATGGTAAAAGAAGACATCCTGAGAATGATTTTGGTATAATATTTTGTGTCATTTGTGAAAGTGGAGCCTAATCACCAAGAGGGGGGTGAATTGGGGATTATAAAATTCTTTTGAGATTGCTCTGTTTTTTAACACTAAAAATAGGGCTAAACAGAGTATAGGTAAAAAGAGCAAGACACAAGGAATTTATACTGGTTCGGTCCAACCTCTTGACTTACGTCCAGTCCCCAGACTCTCTTGGATTTTTCACTAACTCAATTGGTTACACACTCTGTAACTCAAGAGTAACTCTCTCACTAGAACTTACTCCCCCTTACAAGTTGCAATCAATATCCCAATCTCTAAATCCCCTAACTTGAGATTCTTACAATGAATGAATTTCAATAAATAAACTCTCTCTAAGAGTGGATAAATATAATCACTGAAGTACAATGTATCGAAAGATACTTTAAACAAGAAAACTCAAAGAGTTGTTGGAAACTTCAATGATTTTCTTTTTCTGCAGATTGGTTGTTCAGAAGAATTGAATGCAACTCTATTTATACAAAGAGAGCATTAAATGACCGTTGTAGTCTTCAATGTGACTGTTGCCAACATTAAGAATAGATTAGTTGAAGCTTGGATCTTCTTCTCTCTCTACTCTTTGGTTAATCCAGTTGCACAGATGTTTATGCTTGACTTCTTGACTTTTAATCCATTGGAAGAGCAACTACTAGATGTGGAAAGGAAACATTAATCCCTTTGCAACGTGTGTAGAATGATTGTCCAAAAGGATGCAAGTTTTCTGGACTTTGCATTTAATGTGCTGACATCACTTTTTTTTGGGTCTAAATCTTCATTTAATATTCTCTAAACCATCTGAAACTCATTAGCAAACTGATTAAACATAGCTAGGAATAGTAATGAGTGATTATAAAACGACACAAACTCGAGAAATTTGATTTTCAAAACCAGCGACACAAATTCGAGTTTGTTTATCCAAACTGGAGTTTGTAGCTATGCTCAGAAGACAAACTCGAGTTTCCAAAACCAAACTCGAGTTTTCTTCTTCCAGAGAAGAATGTCGTGTCTTGAGTTTAAAAGCATATTTTGAATCATAGAGCAAAACTCGAGTTGATTAATGACAGACTCGAGTTTTGGACTTTTATATTGAAAACATGTTTAAGTCCAAAAGCTCAAAACTGGAGTTTCCAAAAGTAAACTTGAGTTTTCAAATCATTGAAATGAGCAAAGCTCTCTACTTGGTACAAACTCGAGTTTACTAAACAAAACTCGAGTTTTCTATTAAATATGAAAACCTTTGAAAATTTATGCCAAGTGAAAACTGAAGTTTTCAAAACAAACTGGAGTTTTCTCAAAGTGAGTAAAAATGTGAAAGCTCTCTGTCTAGTGAAAACTCGAGTTTCCTCATAAGAGAAAACTTTAATAAACATTGTGTCAAATGAAAATTGGAGTTTTAAATCAAAAATTGGAGTTTTCTCAAAGTTAGAAAGGAGTATAGATCTCTGTATGTTACAAACTCGAGTTTACAAACACAAACTCGAGTTTCCAACAAAGCCTGAAAAACTCAGAGAACTCTCTGTCTTGTCAAAACTCGAGTTTCCAAATGGAAACTGGAGTTTGTCTTAGTTCAACAATGTTGATAGCTCTCTGTAAGACCAAAACTCGAGTTTACTAATTGCAAATTGGAGTTTTGTTCCTTTTAGAAAATACTGAAGAGTTTTTGTAAGGTACAAACTCGAGTTTGTAAAACTAAACTCGAATTTGTCTTAATGTGAAAAACTTGGAGTGCTCTTTGTATTTCACAAACTCGAGTTTTCCTATGCAAACTGGAGTTTTCTTAGTTCATTAAAAATTCTGCTACTCTCTGTCAAGTCAAAACTCGAGTTTTCTAACCAAAACTCGAGTTTTCCTTTGACAGTAAGTTTTTCAACTTACCACAGACAAACTTTAACTTGTGTTTACAAATGTCATTTATCATCAAAACACATAGAGAACTAACAATTTGGAGTTTCCAACCAAGAGTTATTTAAGGTTGAAGCCAAAGTTTGGAAACCAGGAAAGGATTCAAACCAATTTGGATTTGGGAATTATTTTTCCTATTGTTAGAATATTAGGAAATAAATCAAATTTATTATTAGGATCCCTTGATTATTGTCCTCCTTGATTATAGGATCCTAATTATATCAACTTTATTAGCCTTCATTGTAATTTATCTTAATCCCTAAGTTTCTCTTCTATCTGCCTATATAAAGGCTCTTATGTACTCTCTTTTATTTATTGAGTTTAATAGAGTGAATTGTATCCCTCTAAATTCAACATGGTATCAGAGCAAGATTAATTCCTGAAGAAAATTAACGTTATGTTCTGGTTTTCCGGCGCTGGTGACTCGCTACTCTGTTCAGAGTTTTAGAAAGGTAGTGAGTTACACAGCGCCGGGAGACACACAACTCTGGTTAAACTAGATAACACAAATAGGACCACCATAGTCAGATCCACAAATCACCAAAACAGAGTAGCAAATTCCGGCGATATTCCCAGATTCAGGCGAGCATTCTGGAAAGAGGAAAAGAGAAGAGAGCGTTGTGGATGGAGAACTCAGGGCAACATGGATTGCCAGAACAACGTAGTTTTCCACCTTCACTGTTGGACAGCCTCGATCTCACCGCCGGAAAAAGGAAAGAAGTCCAGATTTGCCGGAAGCTAAGCTGCAAACCAAACCAGGCGCAGCCACCTCAAGCCACTGTCGAACAAGAGAAGAGGGAGAGAAAATCAAAACCCGCCGTGATGGACTGAAAAACACCAGAGCACCTCCGACGAACAAAACCTTAGCCGCTGCCGTGAAGGAGATTTAGAGAGGTCAGAATCAGTTTTTCAGGTTCTCCAACGCTGAGGCGAGACCCATTATCTTCGTTCCCTTAAGCTTCAACGGTGAGAGGAAAGTAGAAGACCAAATGCGTCGAAGAACAAGAGAGACCCAGTCACCACCATCGCTCGGCTTGCGACAGGTCACGAACTCAGTCCGTAATCTCAGTCGCGAACACCGGCGATCGAAGCTGTCATGCGTCCTCTATCTTCTTTGTCGCAGATTAGAGAAGGAGAAGGAGCGAAGAGAAAGGAGGCGAAGTCCGTGACACTCAGGCTGGAAGAAGTCACGAGTCTGATCTAAAAGGTCCAAGCTTTTATTTATCAAATTGAGGGACTTGATATTCTCTCGGGTAAGTTTTGCTACTCAATATGGGACCTTTGAGACTCCAAAAATGAGTATAAGCCCAAACAAAATATGGGACCTCTGAGACTTAAAAAGGAGCATAAGCCCAAACAAAATAAATGGGCCACTGAGACTCAAGAAGAGTACAAGCCCATACAATAGATGGGCCTCTGAGACTCAAGAAGTACAAGCCTAAAGATTTTTGAAGATTGAAGTACGCAGAACAAAGTTTGAAGGATTTCGAGGCAAGCTAGGTATGATCGACATATACTCTCCAGCTTGAGGGGGAGTGTTAGAATATTAGGAAATAAATCAACTTTATTATTAGGATCCCTTGATTATTTTCCTCCTTGATTATAGGATCCTAATTATATCAACTTTATTAGCCTTTATTGTAATTTATTTTAGTCCCTAAGTTTCTCTTTTATCTGCCTATATAAAGGCTCTTATGTACTCTCTTTTATTTACTGAGTTTAATAGAGTGAATTTTATCCCTCTAAATTCAACACCTATGAAATAGACATCCTAAGGGTTCTAAGGCCACTGATTTCGTGTCGATATGATTTGTCTAGAATTTATTAAAAATCGACCAAGTTTCTGGAAATTTTGGGTGTTAGGCGAAATTCATGAACTTGAAGCAAAGTTTGTTCATGTAATTAACAAGCATGGTGTTTGGATGAACCTAGGGTACTAACGCGTGTAAGACGTGTCTCCGGCTTGAAGAAAAGAGTTTACTACTTTCGAGAAGTGCCAAGTAGTAACTGTTAACTTGCATACTTTATTTTGCTCTTGTATGTATGTTTTATCATGATTGAGGATGTAGGGTAGATGGAACCTATGGGACTTCGTGTCCTAGGGTTTCTACTGAGGCCCGAGGAATGATGGGTAGGTGGAACCTATGGGACTGTGTTTCCTATGGTTGCTACTGAGGCCCGTGGCTTGTAGGGTAGGTAGTACCTATGTGACTGTGTGTTTATAGGTGACTACTGAGGCCCAAGGTATATGAGGTAGCTAGGTGGAGCCTATGTGACTGTGTGTTCATAATCGTCCACTGAGGCCTTGAGGGTAGGTAGTAGGGTTGGCCGCCCTAGCTATTGAGGCCCTTCACGCGCTGGTTCCGGGGGCTTGTCTTGACCAGGCGGTCCTGCGGATTGTGGTACATGCCTTGTGTGTTTTCCTGATTGTGATTTACATTGGATGAATTGTATACATATTGTATATCATTTTAACAGTTACTCTGGGGTTCAACTTTGAACTCCAGACCATTTTGGAGATACACGAGTAAGACAATAGCAGGTTGAAGGTTGGAAGAAGGTAGAGCGTGCTGGGGAGAGTTGAAGAAATAGGGGATGCCCTATCATTTTTGTATTCTTATATTTTGGATAACTGTTGTTTATGATTAGTACTTTGGATGACGATATTAAACCCTTTGGGGACTTACCTACTGTCTATATTTTACTTGTTTATCATCAGTACGTGGTATTTGTCCAAACTAGACTCTGTGCTCTGCTGCGTTCACTCTGATGAATCTTAAATGGAATAAGTAATAAAGAAAAGGTAACTAAGGAGACACTCTAACCCACCACCCGAAAGGGCGAGGCCGATAGGGGTGTAACAGCTAAATTAGTGGCCTTGGCTTACTAGACGAGAGTTAAGGTTAGACCTCAGTTAGACAGTGTTTGTTGAGCGAGCCCATGCATGATGCGACTTAAATTGTAGGCTATAGGAATGGGTCTATCTCTCATAACCAGAACACCTAGGTTAAAATCGACAATCTATAATTAACATTCAAGTGGGTTTTTTTTATCAAGTATATGAAAGTTGTACAATTGAGTAGTAAATGGACTTCACATTGACATTTGCTGGTTCATAGATAATATTCAAGTGGCTTTTCATTTTTCAAATGACTCACAATTAACATTCAAATAGTTATTTTTTTTCCTACCAAACAATATTTCCCATAGATTTTTTAAAAAACTTTATACTTTGAATTTGTTAGAATATTAAAGTCAATTTTAGTTCACTCCCAAAATGTTAATTTTTTTTTCAATATTATTAAAAAATAATTTATTTTCTATCCCACAATTAAAAATTAAGTAGCTTTTCATTTTCCGACCGACTTGTAATTGACTTTCAAGTGGTTTTTTTTGGAAGGCATGTGAATGGTGTAAAGTTGAACAGTAAATGTGCCTCCTTAAAAATAGACAATTAATATTTCATAGATAATATTCAAGTGTCTTTTTATTTTCCAAGCAATTCATAATTAACATTGAAATAGGTTTTTTCTCCTAAACTATATTTCCCACAATTTTCTAAATTTTTTTTATACTTTTATTTTTTTTGAATATCAAAACCAATTTCATGTCACTCCCAAAAATTTTATATTTTATATTTTATTTTCAATATTAAAAAAATATATTTTATTTTTAATCCCTTGTCCCAACTATCAATAGATATATGAACACTTGAATAGCTCATATACTATTTTTCCCCAAAAAAAAAAAAAAAAAATCTCAAGTCTTTTCCACACTTTTGTGAGATGACTTTTTCACTAATCAAGTTTCAAATGTAAATGCGGTTAGTATGCATGGTCACTACAAGCTTCTAAGTGGCTTTTTATTTTCCGACCGATTTATAATTAGCATTCAAATGGTTTTTTTGGTAAGCATATGAAAGATCTACAGTTGAGTAGTAGATGGACTTGCTTCACATTGATATTTGCTATTTCATAGATAATATTCAAGTGCCTTTTCATTTTTCAAATATTCAAGTGCCTTTTCAGTTTTCAAATGATTCACAATTAACATTCAAGTAGCTTTTCTTCTCCCAAACAATCTTCCCACAGTTTTCTAAAAAACCTTTATACTTTAAATTTGTTAAAATATTTAGGTCAATTTCAGGTCACCCCCAAGATTTTAATATTTTATTTTCTACATTAAAAACTTATTTTCTTTTCAATCCCACAATTTAAACTTAAGTGGCTTTTCCTTTTCTGACCGATTTGTGATTGACATTTAAGTGGTTTTCTCTGGAAGGCATACGAAAGGTGTATATAGTTGAATAGTAAATGTACTTGCTTTACATGGACATTTACTATTTCATAGATAATATTAAGGTGTCTTTCCATTTTCCAAACGATTCATAATTAACATTCAAAGAGGTTTTTCTCCTAAATTATCTTTCCCACAGTTTTCAAAGCATTTTATACTTTTAATTTGTTTGAATATTAAAACCAATTTTATGTCACTCCCAAAATTTTAATATTTTATTTTCAGTATTATCAAAAAATATTTTGTTTTTAATCCCTTGTCCCAATCATCAAAAAATATATGAAAATTTGAATAGCTCATGTACTTTTTTTTTTTTTCAAAAAAAGCTCAAGTCTTTTGAACACTTTTGTGAGGTGGCTTTTTCACTAATCAAGTTTAAAAAGTAAATGCAGTTAATATGCATGGTCACTACAAGCTTTTAAGTGGCTTCTTATTTTCCGACCGATTCATAATTAGAATTCAAGTGGCTTTTTTGGCAAGAATATGAAAGGTGTAAAGTTGAGTAGTAAATGGACTTGCTTCACATTGACATTTACTACATCATAGATAATATAGTGTCTTTTCATTTTCCAAATGATTTACAATTAACATTCAAGTAGAGCTTTTTGTTCTCCCTAACAATCTTTCTCATAGTTTCTGAAAAACTATACATTTTAGAATATTAAAGTCAATTTTAGGTCAATCCCAAAATTTTAATATTTTTATTTTCAATCCCTTCGCCCAACCATCAAATAGATATATGAAAACTTGAATAGCATTTGGCTTCACTAATCAAGGTTAAAAAGTTAACGCCGTTAGTATGCATGGTTACTACAAGCTTTCTATAGATATAATAGACAGATGGAACCTCCTAAAATTTGACTCTAGATTATTCGGCATCCTACCCCTCAGACTGTTTTTATTACACTTCAACAACAACATATCAATGATACATACAGGGGTAAATTCACTGTGCAATTGTGTTCCATAATAATCATTCATTTATTTCATAATTTATTGTAACTCATTCATTCTTATCCTTTTGATGGAAAACAAAAAATAGGGTATTACAAGAAAATGCAATAAAAACCGAACTAGATTACCTAGACACACAATGATTTTATCAAAGCGATATCAGCTTCTTGTGGACTAAACAAGCACAGTTCTTAGCACCAATCTCCTCACCAATACAAGGAGGCTTCTTGCTGCTATTATCTTTGTACCAAATCGATCGATTCTTCGCAAACTCACTCACAAAGGAATCCAACATTTTCACAGAGACGTGTTGCATCACTATCACATGGGATAGATTCCCTTCATTAGACAAGCTCCACTTAAGAGAAAATGCATCATCTAGAGGTCTCTCGAACACCACGGTGTTGCTAAACTTGTTCAGCATGGATCCAATGCCTTGTCCTGTCAAGCAGTTTTGAAGGTAAATCGCCTTCTTGTTGCACTCTTCAACTTCTTTTTGGAGGCCGTTGAAGCCTTTCTTGTTGAGAGCATACCAAAGGAAGATGGATGCATGCCCTCCTCGGCTCCCAGAGATAGTGGTGTCTCTTGAAGAGATGTATTCAACTTCTTTAGATAGGAGGTCAATGTATTTTAAACGAGTTATTATGATGCTACAAGGGATAGGACATCCGAGAAACTTATGGCCTGAGACAGTTACACTTCCAATAGGTTTCTTGAAAGTAATCTTTGGTGCCTATACATACCACGCAGAGAGACTAATGTTTATTAAATTATATTCAATGAAAATTCAAAACAAGGTCACCCAAAACTAGTAGCTAAAATCCAAATATGGGGCAATATCCCTGGAGACTTTAAGATGAACGCTTCCTAGATTATATTAAAAGTGATGCCATATCATACTTAATTAGCATTTTCTTTATATAAAACCTGTGTGACTAGTTTTAATTTGTGCTAACTTTGTGTTTTAATTTCCTTAGAATTTTACGCTAATGCATTTAATGGACAGGCTTAGAATTTCCTACTATAATATTTTGATAATTTTACTTAATTTTTATTCTACTCCATGCTTGTATTGAACGTAAGTTTTCTCTAGTTTATTTAATTTCTTATAGTGATATGAATTAAACGCTTCAATTTTAGTTTAGTTACTCACCCCATTAAGAAATGGGAGCATCAGTCCAAATAAAGCTGCATCGCAATGAATGTAGAACTGATCTTCACTAAAACCGCACTCCTCAAGTATTTGTAGTACAAGATCAACATCATCAATGCCTCCTTTTATAAGTGTCCCTGAAATAAGAAACAACATTTTTTATGAATTTCAATGTGTAGTTAGATTTCAATGCACTTTCAAGTTTTTTTTTTTTTTTTTGAATATTAGATATATATTGTGTGTGAGAGAGAGAGAGAGAGAGAGAGAGACCTAGGTTTAGATTGATGATGGCTGGCTTGTCCTTGTTCTCAAGAATTGAAGCTTTCAGTTCATTATAGTCAATCTCACCTGAGATTAGAGTCCCAACTACCACACAGTTGATTCTAAAAAGTCTTGCAGCTTTTAACACTGAATAATGAGAGTCCCGTGATGTGTAAAGAATTCCGTCGGGAAGTAGTTCCCTCCTGTGTGTATAACAGATAAATAGTAAATAAATTACAATTTACTTCTAACAGTAACAAACTCATTTGACGTAGTTTTCTTTTTAATACTTTTTAATTGCTTGAATTTATTATTCTTAGGAATTAATTCGAAATCACACCCATTAGGCTCATGTGATTGAAATCATAATGTTAAAATAACCAAAAAAATTAAATTCATATACTAACCCTACTAAAATCCCATGAAAATTTCCTTCAGTTCCACCATTTGTAACATATCCCCAATACTCATTCTTCTCTATTTCCCAAAGTTTGGCAAACCAATCAAGTACACACAGTTCAAACGGATGTGAGTTAAGGGAGAAGCTACTCCCAATGAATGGATCACCCAAATTGTTCAAGAAGAAACGTAGCAACTGCACCAAGGCCTCATAGTTAAAGTCTTGATTAGTGGGATACCCTGCAGACATACAGTGATTAAGTATAATTTTGTAGGAAAAGTTTGAGGACAAAATGTTATAATTTTGGGAGAGAAGATGGATTCATGTCTTACGTTTACGACAAAAACAAGCCTCCATAAGGGAGTAAATTTAAAGTGGAAACATAGAAAGTAATGTGAAAAATTTACCTAAGAAGCGATATCTTCTGTGAGTTATAGTGTCAAGAAAGCTAGCAATCACATTTTCCAAGTGTGCATCTGTGTCCACCCCACTGAACTCAGAGATGGTAGGTTTGATCATTTGGGGTTCACTGATCTCTAATGGAGATTTCTCCATTTGCTTTTCTTCTTTTTAGATGGGTCTGATAGCGTTAGCCACCAATGTAAGTACCTGTTCTCCGGCTGGGAAAGGAAGCATTGCGTTCTCCATTACTGTTTCCATCTTCTTTGTGTTTCTGGGATATATTAAGAACATATAACACTGGTTATATATAACGGGTTATATAGGAGAAAAATTAAAAAGGTGGGGTTGGGAATCAAAGAAACCATCCATATTAGAGGCTATTGATGAGGATATTAAATCGGGGCAGATCAATTATTAAAACGTTTTTGAAAGGTTTAAAAGAAATGACATTGGCTGTAGTACATAATTTTAAGTACACAATATAATGGGGAATTAGATTATGTGGAATTATATGTTACTCTAATTTGCGTCTAGGATAGACATATATCTAGAAGCTCCACATAATCAAATTAGAGAGAACCCAATTTGAATTGCATCTTAATTAATTGTGTGAGACATTGCATAATTAATTGAAGTAGTATGTAAATGGACTGACAAGCATTTATAAACATTAATACTCTAGATAAACTGATTAAATTATGTTCAAATTAATTTAGTGGGAATAAAATCTAGTAAATAAACAAGGGAATTGTAACTCTAGGTTGTACTTCTTAATATTGGAATTATCTCTTTGTGAAAAGTCTTCGCTATTATTAGTTTCTCGCTATCATATAATTTCTTTTTACTATTATTTAAAACAATTCTGATTCGCTCAACTTAAACAAACAAGGAAATTTAACACCAAATCGCTAGTTTGATTGAGTCTCTGCGGTATGACCTAGATTTGCCACTTATTATTTCCATGACCCATACAATTGCGGTGCTTAGTTAAATTTTGGTAGTATCGGTACCACCTAGAGTTACTAATCCCTAGTTTATTTCTTAGATTTTATTGCTACTAAATTAAATTTAACTTAACTTAATTAGCTAATCTAGAGTATTAATGTTTATAAATGCACGTCGATCGATTTACATACCTACCTCAATTAATTATGCAATGTCTCACACAACTAAATAAGATGCACTTTAGATTGGGTTCACTCTAATGTGATTATGCGGAGTTTCTAGATATATGTCTATTTTAGACGCAAATTAGATTAAAATCTAATTTCACATTATTTAAAATCTGACTGGAAATGAACTTATACAACCAGATTGTGATGAAGGTTGAAGTCCAACATCCTATTCAGACTGTGGGCGTACCTATCAAGAAACCTTATGGAGTGGTTAAAGCTGGCCAATGTCTATAGCTGAGACTCAATTTAAGGAGAAGGAGGAGGTGGTGATGGTGGTGGTGGAGGGGTAGGAGGAGGGGGACGAGCTTGTGGAGATGGTGGAGGCGGTGATTGTGGAGGAGGAGGGTGATGATGACGAGGAAGAGGAGGAGGAAGGCAAATGGAAAGACCTATCTGGCATCGATAAGGGGGAGAATGACGAGGTTATAAAAAGGTGCCTTTTAGAAAAGTATTATGAACAAAATGAATACTTCATTTTAAAGTATTTAACTTTTGGAGAATATTGGTACTTGGTAACGAACCGAATGAGGTTTTGAAAAGGGGCTTTTTATATTTGTACTTTACATGAACGTTCTTTATTTTGAGATGTCGTCGTTTTTGTCGTTCATAGTTTATGGTCAATTGACATAATCACTATATTTGTATTTTTGTTATATAAGGTTGGAAGACTAATTATTTGTAAGTATTACATGATGATTGTTTAAACAACAACAAAAAACCATCACTTTTGTCATTAAATCAATGCTGGTTATCAACTACAACCATTATTTTTGTGTTTTCGTGAATTTTGTCTTGCAATACTTGACAATGCACATAATTAATCGTTACTTTTAAGCATTATGTTTCATTGCACGACCTACGCCTCGACATACATGACATTTATATTAGGCGTTATAAATGCCCAAATCTATAATAGTTATTGTCTTTTAAAATATTACCCTTTTATAAAAGAACCACCACTGAATTGGAGGTTGATTTAAGAAATCCATTAAAATTGGAGCAGATTGAGGCTCAAAACTTGTTTGGCTAAATTCTTTAAAAACTTTTTATACAACGCTTTGCAAATAATTTCAGGGGGTGTGGTAGATGACCTAACATAATTGATATTAAAAGGAGATCAATGCACGCATTTAATTATTTTCCCGGGAATTTTTTATTTTTATATTTTTTTACGATACTTCAATTTGTGTGTGTTTCACTTCTGGTGGAGGGAAGATTTTGGAGAAGAAGTTTATTTTGTTTTTTGTCCATAATACTATAATTATTCTTT
This sequence comes from Acacia pycnantha, assembly GCA_025563575.1. Taxonomy (NCBI): domain Eukaryota; kingdom Viridiplantae; phylum Streptophyta; class Magnoliopsida; order Fabales; family Fabaceae; genus Acacia; species Acacia pycnantha. Next base: position 317,187 of record JAMWYP010000248.1, read on the forward strand.
TTTTTTTATACTACAACAATTATTCTTTTTGGTTTTTTACACACATAATTATTCTTTTTGTTACTGTAAGGAGATTTGAATATTTGATTTTCACATACTCAAACTCCACCCCACTTTTATTACTTAGTGAACCAGTTCCAAGTAGTTAATAAATAAAAAAAATACTACTATTTTCAATATTAAATTACAGCTTTTCTTATTCAATCCAGTCAAATAATAAATCATGTTGTTTTTGTCCCAAAAAAATTAATAATTATATAATTGCGGTTAACCCAAATTCGCTGCTATTTTAAAGACCTATCTGCGTTCACATTTAGTATATAATTAATGCCACACCACGTTAGCGATCCAAGAATTCAATGGTGTTATTGTTCAATTAAAAAAGCACAATTAAGAAATCTCGTAGCAAGATATGGTTAAAGATCCCCTTTCTACCTCTATACTACTACCTTCAATCCTAATTATAAGACCTAGTTGACTATTTTTGGAGAGATTAAGGAAGTTAAATAAGTTACTTAATCATTTCATATGTTGTGTATCATTAGATTATATATTAGTTTATTAGTCAAATTAATTAGTTTGAAGAAAAAAAAAATACTCTAAAATAATTTAATTAGCTTTCTTAATCTTTCCAAATAAGTCAATTAGGACTTATAATTAGGACCGGAGGGAGTACAGTACTGTAAAATATCCTTGTTTCCCCTTAACGTAGAAGCTCGATAGGATTAAAGCGAACCTTACGACTTAAACCATATTTACAGAGATCAGAGTCAAATTCCCATATTGACAATTGAATTAGGAAGATCGAGCCGGTAACCACCCGGGGGGACAGAGATCAGAGTCAAATTCCCATATTGACAATTGAATTAGGAAGAGAGCCGGTAACCACCCGGGGGCGGTTAGAGTGGCTCCTCACTATCTAATATCTTCTGTATGGTCAACCCCCAATTGTTTTTTTTTTCCTGTTTGTTGTTTTTCCCCCTCTTGATCATTAGTTTATAAAAAGAAAGAAAGACATATTGATTTTTTTAAGTAAAAAATGGTGCAGTTTTTTTTTTTATGATTTTTTTCAAAATAAAATCAATCAAAGGCAATACAATTTTAAACAGAAAAAATTTAAAACTGTATCATTTTTTGCTTATAGGATATCAAGAATGTCACTCATTTTATAAAGAATATAACTATCAATAGAAAAAAGAAAAGAAAATTATTTGGACAACTATGACAATAGAAGAGGCATTAAATAGCATTAGAAAATGGTGCATTAGAGGCTCCTAACCCATATCACGTATTTATAATGTATGGCCAAATCTTTATTAATTAAACTAGCTTTTTGTTGAGAAATATGGGTACACACACATGCAGACACACACTTCCCATTTGAAATAATTAATTTTAATTAATGCCGATGCATGTATATATGTTCATGCTGTCAAGACTTCAACTACTTGAACTTATCATTATATTATTGTTAATCGCAAAACAAAGACTTATCATAAGTTGATGGTGATTATGTTACATTATTAGGTTCGAGGTCCAAATGTTTGTAATACCCTAAAAATTGTATTTATGATAAATATCATAAATTAGTAAATAATACCTATTGGAAATAGGTGAATATGTGGTCTCAAAACTAGTGTAGTATTTATCTTATTTTCTAAGGTAAATTCTATTAAAATTAGAAGAGTTAAGGTGCCAAAATTCCTAAAATACCCTTGTGAGACATAAAATACCTAGAGAATATTATAAAGAGTAAATACCCTTTTTGGTCCCTGGAAAAACACATTTGACCCTTTTTCGTCCCTGAGTAAAAGAAATGTCATTTTGGTCCTTTTTAGGGACTAAAATGATTGGGAATTTCGAGGGATTAAAATGTGCAAAAAATGATCAAAAGGACTAAAAGGGACCTTATTTTTCCATTTTAGGGACTAAAAGTGACTTATTTTTTTTCAAGGACCAAAAAGGGCATCCGTGTTTTTTCCAGGGACCAAAAAGGGTATTTACTCTATTATAAAATATTGCTAGAGGAAATTAAATAATTGTTAAAAATTAGAGAGTATGTTGTCTCTAATTTAGATAATTTTTGGGATTATTTGCCTTGGAAAATAATAAGGCGAAATTAAATATTATTTTGGGGAACATAAGTTGCCCCATGATTTTTAATATTTTACATGGAGCATAAATTACCAATGTCAATCCAATAGTTGTGAGATAATAATTAATCTCAATTAAGAAAATTGTCAACAATTAGTAAATGAAGTATTCAAAGTTAATTATTTAAAACTTCTAAATTGAGATTAATGACCTATAAAGGATCAAGATTGGTATAAAGAATATTGCTAAGTGATTTGGCATAATTAAGAAGTATATAAGGTGAAATACATAGAATCCCTAAGGCTTAATTAACCAACAAAGGATTAAGCAATAAGATAATTATCTAATTAGATAATTAAAGCATAATTAGTTAATTAAATAAAATGTTGAAAATTCAAAAAATTGGGGGAGAAAACCGAAATTATAGTGTCAAGTGTGAACATGGTTGTGGTTTAAAGAATATTCTAAGGAAAAATGAATATTTTGTTAGATATTTGTTGAAAAAGCAAATAGGATAAACGAGAATCGATAGAAAATAAATCCTATCTCAAAATAGGTGAACTAAGTATCCAACATAAGGACTTATTATAAACAAGTGTATTTTTATCCCGGAGTGGGCTATCTCCGAAGTCATTTCCGTAACCGGCGGAAGGATTAAGAGATAAGACGAAAAAGAAAAAGGGCAGATAGTATAAATGAGAACCAATGAAAAATAAATCATATCTTGAAATCCTTGGATTAGGAGGTTAACATCTGGACATATTATGAATCAGTGAAATTTTGTCCCGAAGCTGATGTTACCCGTAGTCGTTTCCGTAACCGACGGCGGTTATCCGAAAATGTTTAGCAGGCTACGAAATACCCTTAATGGGATCAAAAATTTAGTTGACCCAGACATTTCTAAAGAGGAAGATCAGACCTTCAAGACTACGTTGTCGGATTTCTGAGATTAGTTAAGATTACGCGATTAGAACACTGAACAGGGATTTTATCGGGTAAATCCATAAAGTAAGGGATAGGATTATGTCATCAATGACATCATCAACTTGTTGAAGAAGTTGTAGAAAAGTTCAAAACAATTACCAAAATGCCACACAAAAACTCTATAAATAGCCTTCTCCTTCCATTTGAATTTTCACACCAAATCCTCTTAAGTATTTCGAAATATTAGAGAGAAGTTAGAGAGGAGCTCTGGAGAAGTGAGAGCTAGAAGGAAGAGGAGGTTCTGCAAGGGTAAGTTCTTCGGTTCTTAGTTTTTGTTCGGTAGTTCTTGAAGTTCTAGGGTAGATGTTGTTTTGATCTTTAATCTTCCAAGTATGATTTACATATCATGTTTTAGGGTTAATTAAGGTACTTATTTCGAAAATCATGTTGGAGTTAGAGATATGTTGAAATTTTGGAAGATTAGAGTCAAAGTAGCGAAGCTCTGGCGAAATTCCGCCGATTAGTGGGGTCAGGGGTAAAATGGTCATTTATGACTAAAATGTCCGTCATAATGCTTGATCATTAATAAATGCACTATTGTCCTTATAGGATATCCCTGATTACGTTCTGACCAACTATCGTACAACATATCGTCAACGAAGGTACGTTCGCGTACTGTAACACTAACGCTGATGTTTATGGTATGTGTATATGTGTTATGTTTATGTTATGCCTATGTGTGATGGATGAATACTTTGCTGTATGTTTATGTACTGTTGATATGTTCACGTTTGCTAAGGGCCACACATTATATGTGCTATTGGGATGCGTCTGCTAAGGGCCACACATTTTATGTGCTATTGCTAAGGGCCACACATTTTATGTGATACGTTTGCTAGGGGCCACACATCGCCGGGGGCTTATGTGCTGATGGGATACGCTTGATTGTATGATACATTTGTTGAGTGTTTATGTACTGTTAAGGTTGTGGATATCTGTAATACTTATGTGCGTCTGTAAGCATGAGGTTAACCGTTACCTGAGGTCCGGTGCGGACCTCAGCTCTTAACATAGCGTCAGGGTCAGAAGGACCGAGGACCGAGGAGAGAGGAAAGCAGCAAGCTTAGAAGTCCGGCTGAATACCATCTTTTGTTGCCACGGCGTGGGGATCGCCAGGGAGACACTTCTGTTGATATTTACTTTAAAAACTCTTGGTTATTGTACCACTTCTGTAATTAGCCAGACTTACGGCATGTTGAATATATATATCAGTTACTCTTATGCTCCAATGCTCTACTCTGATGAAAAAAAAATTAATTATACTACTTTTGAAAACGGGATGTTACAACGTTCAAATGAAAGAAACAAATGGGACCTTAGTCTTCCGATGTCAAGCCTAAATGTATGTTGTAATGGGAAAATTGCTGAAAATGTGAAGAGCAAGATATGAACAGAACAATTTGGATGTCCAAAAATGGGGCTTGGATTGATCATACCATATTTTATTTGAAATGTTATTTCATGACTAATTAGAAGATTTTAATGCATTTTCTAAGTCATTATTGCACGATTTAGCACTAATTTGAGTTAGGAATATTTATATTAAATTAAGCTTAATTAATGGTAAAATGGTTTGATGATACCTTGTGCTTAAGTTTACATCGTAGGTGTTTAGAAGAAAATTGACAAATTTGGAAATTGTCAGTTATGGAAATTTAGAAGAAAATTGACAAATGGTAAAGGGATTTTTAATGCCTTTGAGCCTCTGCACAATGCTATGACAGGACTGGGCAGACAACATAGCCAAGAATTGATTACTATGACAATTGTTGTAGCATACTAAACCAAAGGAAGTCGTTGTGACAAAATAATGCCCTCCGTTTGTTTAGGGAAAAATTTATGTACTTTTTTTAGTGCACTAAGAATTGAGAGCACACACAGCAGAATAGAGAGATGCTACAGAAAGGAGTATGTTGTACCTGTTTATTCTCCTTGTATAGAAACTTCAATCCATAAAAAGCTTTACTCAACCAGTTTTTGGAATCCGTACACGCAGCGGAATTAAAAACTTACGAATCCCATCGAAGGATCCATCAACAACGTTTAAATCAAGGTTAAAAGAATCCGAATCGTACCTATGCGAAGGGTTAAGCGTTTCGTTGAACTCGGCCTGGTGCGCATCTCGAACGTCATGCGTCTCGACCGTTGTACGTCTCGGACGTGGTGCCATCTCGTTCGATCAAACAGGAGCTGACTTTGCGAGTCTCCTCCCTCTACTGGTATCCACACGAACAGCCTCGAACACAGATGGCAGCGTGCTAGCGCCTTCAGTATTCTCGCGTCTCTCTATTCTCTCTAGGGTTTCTCGCGGCTTTCTAATACGCTGGACAAAAGTCCCGTAGGTTTTTCTAAACCTAGTAGGCGTATTATATTCAAAATTAATCCTTATTAATTTTGAAATTCGAATTTTGAATCTGGATTAAAAAAATCTATTAATTAAATGAGTAAATACCCTTTATGGTCCTTAACAAAAAACACGGACCCCATTTTGGTCCCTTACAGAAAAAAAGGTCCCTTATTCGTCATTTTTTAGGGACTAAAAAGGACCTTTTGAAAATTTGTCAGGGATCAAAATGTCAACCATGTAATATCCTGAATTTTGGGCTTAGAGACTTGAGAATAAGCCTGTATCAATCATACGACTAGACACTGTTTAGGAAGTGTGATATTTAAATTTGGAAATAAAACATTGATATCCTATGGGTATTTTGACCAAGAGTTCAAGAACCATAGAAATTAAAGTGACAGTGTAGAAGGGCAAAAAAATACCTATACGGTGCTAATAGGTTGGTAAAAATGTCATGTAGCTATGTCTTAAGGTCTGGGAAAATTAGCTGAGCATAAATATGCTAAAACAAATATGCTCATGACATTTCCTGGACACATGAAGATCCCCTACGTTTTTGAAGAGGAAAAGTCAGTGCAATGATTACATTGGGACATGTGTCACTGCAGGATTGGAAAGCAAAAAGTAAGTAATGATTATAGGGGTAGAAAAGTCAAAAACTTACCCCTTAAGGCATTAATTTCGTCCACATGAAGGAGGAGAGAGAGAATCAGATGATTTTATCCATACTCAGGCCCAAACACAAAATACGGGTCCCACAGGTTGTTAACCGGTAGAAACGGGACCGATAAGGACCAGTTAGGGCTTTATTTTTGATTAAATGAGACAAATGTGAGGCCATATATGGAAATAAGATGGCGCCACATATGTATGTCCAATAGGGGGAGAATATCTGCAAAAGTTGAAGAAAGGTACAAAAGGAAGCACCCTGTTAGTTAGCGGGGCCCACGTGGACCGATAGAAGGAGATTGGGCTGAATAAAGTGGAAAAGACAGGGGAAAAGTAAGGGAACAGATTTTGTGGGCCCAAAGTGATGCCACCTAGCCCCCATAATGATTAAAAACGTTCTAGAAGAGAGAGAAAAGAAGAATCAGTGAAAAAGTCAAGCTGCGGGTCCCACTTTTCAGACAAAAGGGCAAAATTTACAGAAAATAATTGGAGCAGGTGTGTAGGCCCTAAATGGTGCCACATATTTCCTTTTTGGCAGGTCAAAGTACATGGGAAAATTCAGAAATAATTAGTAAGTTTCGGGCCACAATTGTAATATACGAAAGTTTCGGGCCAAAACAGGTAATTTGCCCCGAAAGCAGATAAAAATCTGCTCTCTTTTAAGGGAATTTCACCACATGTCACACCCTAGGAGCCTCTGGAATTCTCTATAAAAACTTGGAGAAGAAGTCAAAAGTCAGATCTAATTTACTCTACTATGAACAGAAACTTACGCCTGTTGATTCTAATTTTACCGGATCAAAATACCTTTATTAAAAAGGTAATTTAACCCTCATTTTTCACCCCTAAGGGGAGAATCTGCAGAAGGAGATATGGATACCAGCAATATTCCATAACCAAAGCTCCAAGACCAAGCCACCAAGATCATCAAGTGATTCTCCGATTCAAGGTAAACACCGAAAACTCAACTCTTTGAAGTTCAAGTTGAGATTTTCGTGCATAAGGCTAGGACTTGGTGTTGAGGTTGGATTTTAAAGTTTTTAATGTCTCCAATGGTTCTGGAACGTGTTTTTTTAGGGGGTATATTCATGGCTTAAGTTTTCGAGCTTGAAAACACCGAAAAACCCCTAAAACCAAGCTTATCATTGATTCTGGAATTTCTGGCAGTGATGCTTCAACTCGGTCTTAAAAATAGTAAATGAACTTTGTTTAATATGATATTTTACAGGGAGAAACTATACATCTTTAGTTTCACCATGATGTATAATTTTTTGTTATTTAGAGTTTTCTACTAAGAGATAAAAATTGTTAAAGTTGACCCAGGAAGACACCAGGTGAATCTGGATCAGGGGATGATAAATGGGATACACGACAACATATGTGTAATTTTGACCTCTGGGAATATTTTTCCTGAAAACTAGACATGCTAATGGTTCATTTGGCGCTGCTTTAGTGCAAATATGATTTTTTTTGTAATTTATTAAAAATCTGTGAATCTGGGCCAAAATCACAGAATTTTCTGGAAAAGTTGTAAAGGGCTCGGATTTTGTGATTAATGTAAGGGTATTTTTGGAAATACTAAAAATAAGGTATTTTGGTGTTATTTAGGGTAAGGGAATAATTGGAAAAGTGATCAGACACAATAAATAATAAGGCGGTACACACCCCCACCAGGTAGTAACCGTTTTACTCAGATATCTTTATGTGTTATGTTGTATGTTGTATTTGCCATGTGTGCTTTTCTTGTACTTGTATTGCCAAATATGCATACATAATTGTGTGGTTCCTAGCGTTGAGGACGAGCAGTCCGAGGCCAGCCTTAAGTGGCGGCTGTACAAGTTGCAGGGCAGGCCTGGTAAGGGCGGCTTTACGGGTCACGAATCTAGTGAGTCTGAGGCTTGCCTTGGTAAGGCAGCTGTACGGGTTCCATGGATTATGATGTGTGGTTGTTATAGTTTTCTGAATGCATATATGGTATGTTTGGCATGACACTATTGACTTTTATCTGGCATTGTTACCCGCATACACACTACACATTTAGTATCTGAGTATTGACGGTTACTCTGAGGGCCAACAATGGACTCCAGAAGCTTTTGTTGTTACAGAGGGACGTTCATGACTAATAAAGGCCTTTTTGGAAATGTAGGCATAGCAGTGCTGGTGAAGGATAGGGGATGCCCTATTATATGTTGTACTGATATTTTTGGATGACTGTATATTATTTATGGTATTCATTTTGGGATGACTGTACCCTTAACCCTTCGGGGACTTTTATTTTATGTTTATTTTACTTTTACTAGTGTAGTAGTTTGTCCAAACCGGTTATATGCTCTGTTGCGCTCACTCTGATAATTGACAAATGGATCTAATAGCGAATAAGAAGGTAACTAATAAAAGGAATTCCTCTAACCCGCCACCCGAAAGGGCGAAGCCGGTAGGGGTGTAACAAACCAATCGACCCTTATTCGTCCTTTTTATGGATTGAAAAGGACATTTTTTTTGTAAGGGACCAAAATGGGGATCGTTTTTTTTTTCAGGGACCAGAAAGGGTATCTACTCTAATTAAATCTATCTAATAAATCTAATATAATCTATTTATTTAATCCAAATTAAAAGCCTTCTGATTTAATTTATCTCTATAAATTAAATCCGAGAAATGATATCTATCTATTCAATTAAATCTGAGATACTATATCTCAATTTAAATTAAATAAAATATATGATATCTTTATTCAAAAATTAAATCTGAGATACAATATCTCTATTTGTTTTAGATATTTAATTTATCAAATAAATTAAATACAAACAAATATTATATAATAATATTATAATCTTTATTAATTAATATTATTATATTACTTTCGACCAGTGTGTCTAGAGTAAATTTTGAGATTTGCAAAACAATTGATTTGTATGAGGTAATGATGAAATGCCTAAGGCCCGAGGGTGATACCCTGGATAGTAAGGATAGAAAATCTATCGTTATGATAATAGAATGAGTTGAAAAACTAGGATGTCATAAGCCGAGAGGCAAAACAAGCAAGATAGTAAGGCCTATATAACCAAGCACCCAAGAACAAACCAGTAAGTCTTATATGGTTGTATATTACACCTGGATACGAGATAAATAAGAACGATGTAAAAGCATATTGTATGCTTAGTGAGCATACATAAGAAAGAGATAGGCAGAATTCCTAGAACGATTCCTCGATGTACAGATGTTCAAATTTTGAGGACGAAATTTATTTTACGGGGGGAGGAATGTAATATCCTGAATTTTGGGCCTAGAGAATTGAGAATAAGCTTGTATCAGGCATACGACTAGACCCTGTTCAGGAAGTGTAATACTAAATTGGGAAACAAACCATTGATATCCTATGAGTATTTTGACCAAGAGCTCAAGGTTGTAGAAGTTAGAGTGACAGTGCAGAAGGGCACAAAAACACTTATACGGTGTTAATCGGTTGGTAAAAATGTTATTTAGCTATGTCCTAAGGTATGAGACAATTAGATAAACATAAATATGCTAAAATAAATAGGCACATGACATTTCCTAAACACGTGAAGATCCCCTGCGTTTTTGAAGAGGAAAAGTCAATGCAATGATTACATTGGGACACGTGTCACTGCAGGATTGAAAAGCAAAAAGTAAGTATTGATTACAGGGGTAGAAAAGTAAAATACTTACCCCTTAATCATTGAATTTTGTCCACCCAGGAGAGAGAAAGAAAAATTAGATGATTTTATCCATGCTCAGGCCCAAGCACAAAATACGGGTCCCACAGGATGTTATCTGATGAAAAGAGGACTGATAAGGATCAGTTAAGGCCTTCTTTTGGACTGAATGAGACAAATGAGGGGCCATGTTTGGAATTGAAAAGGCGTCCCATATGTATGTCGAATCAGAGGAGAATATCTGGAAAAGTTGAAGAAAGGTACAAAAGGAAGCACCCTGTTAGCTAGCGGGGCCCACATGGACCAGTAGAAGGAGATTGGACCGGATAAAGTGGAAAAGACAAGGGAAAGGTAAGGGAACAGATTTTTTGGGCCCAAAATGATGTCACCTAGCCCCCATAATGATTAAAAACGTGCTAGAAGAGAGAAAAAAGAAGAATCAGTCAAAAAGTCAAGCTGTGGGGCCCACTTTTCAGACAAAAGGGCAAAATGGGAATAATTGTACAGAAAATAATTGGAGCAGGTGTGTGGGCCCTAAATTGCGCCACATATGTCCTTTTGGGCAGGTCAAAGCACATGGGAAAGTTAGAAATAATTAGTAAGTTCCGGGCCACAATTGTAATTTATGAAAGTTTTGGGCCAAAACAAGTAATTTGCCCCAAAAGCATATAAAAATATTCTCTCTTTAAGGGGGGAGGTGCCACTTGGCAGAGCCCTAGAGACCCCTGGAATTATCTATATTTTCTTGGGGAAAAATCCAAGAAATCAGATCCATTTACCACACAAAGGACAGAAATTTACACCAGTTATTTCAGACTGCTTGGATTCTTTTAATTATTAAAAAAAAAACATAAGTTCTCTCTCTCCTAACCATAAGGCACGGAATTTCCAGAGAAGATAGAGAGTTCAGATGAATCTCCAGAACCAAGAACAAGGTCCAAGCTACCAAGAACACCAAGCCAAAATCTCCGATTTCAGGTAAACACCAAGCCAAATCTCCGATTTCAGCCAAATCTCCTTGGTGTTAGGGCTTGGTGCTGTGACTTGATTTTTTTAATTTTAAGGGTACTAATGAGTCTGGAACGTGATTTTTTATGGGGTTAAGTTACGGTTTTAGTTTCCGAACTCAAAATCACCGAAAAACCTTAAGAACAAGCTTGCTGCCAAATCTGGAATTCTGCGCAGCGAACCTTCAACTGAATTTTAAAAATAGTAAATGAACTTTTTTTGAGCTTATATTTTACAGGGAGAGGAATCTTAAGGTTCACCATGATGTATAATTTTGTGTTATTTTGATTTTTCTACTATGAGATAAAAATTGTTAAAGTTGAACCAGGAAGCAACCAGGAGAATCTGGATCAGAGGGTGATAAATTGGCTACACGCCAAAATATGTGTACTTTCGGTATCCGGAATTATTTTTCCTTAAAACTGGACATGTTAATGGTTCATATGGCGCTGGTTTCATGCAAATATGATGTTTGTGGAATTTAAGACAAATCTTTGAAGTTGGGCCAAAATCACTGGATTTTCTGGAAAATTAAAAGGGAGCTCGGTTTTGAAGAAAGTTGTAAGAGTATTTTTGGAAAATAGTAAAATAAGGATTTTTGGTGTTATTTAGGGCTGAACTACACTTTTAGGAGCTAGTGGGCCCAATATAATTGTAAAACGGTACATATCCCCACCAAGTAGTAACCACTTTATTCAGATATCTTTTTGTGTTTTGTTGTATGTTTGTGTTTGCCATGTGTGTTTTTGTATTTGTACTGCCAAATATGCATACAAAGTTATGTGGTTCCTAGCGCTGAGGATGATTGGTCCGAGGCCGGCCTTGATTGGCGACTGTACGGGTCGATAGTTCCGGGGCTGTCCTGGTGTAGGCAGCTTTACGGGTGGTGACTTCGGTAAGTCTGGGGCTTGCTTTGGTAAGGCAGCCTGACGGCATGTGGTAGTCGGTGTTGTGTATATTCTGTTTGCATATCTGGTATGTTCTTGGCATGTTATCTGTATTTTTTCTGGCACGGTAACTTAGTGTTCGCCCACCGCCCGGAACCGGGTTGCAAGGCGGTTCCAGCGCTTTTCGTCTCAGACAAAGGGGGCTTGCGGGCGGGGAGGCCGACCACCGCGGGCGGTGGGGGGGGCGGGGCCAACACTCCACAGGGAAAGATCCGCCATCGAGCCAGGAGCTCCAGAGACAAGGAATGCCCCCATCCCGGCGGGACCCGCCCACGCAGCCGGGGCCAGGGCAGCCCCTCCGGGGGGCGGGGGGCACGCCCCGACCGTCCCCACAGCAGCGGGGCCTCCCTCTCCCGGGGGTGCGGGCCCACCCGGCACCCCCCCCACCCCCCCCCCCCCCCCCCCCTCCTCACCCCCGCTACTCCCAATAAAGGCAAGGATCGGGCCAGGGGCCCCCCCCTACCCCGAGGGCAGCGGCCAGGCCCCTTGACCGCTCCCCACAGCCGGGCCCGCACGGACCCGGCCCCCCAGCCAAGGGGCAGGGGCCCCCGGACACTCACCCCTACCCCCGTGACACCGCAGTGGCCGAGGCGCCACCCCGCACCACCCGGCGCGAGACCAGGAGCCCCACGACGCTACATTTATCCAGGACCTGGTGAGAAAACGGGGCCGGCCAGACCAGGCAGCCAGTTGGCCGCCTTATCCACGCACCAGCCGCGCAACCAAAGGGGGAACCTAAAGCCGGGAAGGCCGAGGCGCAAGCCGAACTGAGACAGGGCCGGAGAGCCAAGAGCGCCCCGGTTTGGCGCAGGAACCAAGCAACAAGCCATCTTGCCCGACAGCGCACAACGACAGACAGCGCATGGGGCCATTGGGCGAGGGGAGGGGAGCAGGCTAGCGGAGGAAAGCGAGGCCAAAGCGCGCGCCGAGCGGCCAGCCCACCGCACCGGCCAGCGCACAAAGGGAACGCCGAAGAACCAGCGCCATCCGCACCGGCCAGCGCACAAAACGGCCGCGGCCGAACGGCAGGTGGGCGCTAAAGCCACGACCTTTAGGCCGACCCTACAGCTGCGGCCCCGGGCCTTTGGCCCCCCCCCCCCAGGGGGCGGGCCCGTGCGCCCGCGAAGGGGCCCCCCCCGCGGCCGCCCCCCCCCCGCATCCCCCCCCACCGCGGCGGCCGCGACCCTCCTCCCCCCCCCTCGCCCCAACAACTCGGGCGCCCTCCCTCCTCTACCCCCCCCCCCTCCCTCCCTCTCCCTATGCCTCCTCCCTTCCCCCCCCCCTCCCCCCAACCTACTCCCTTTTCCCCTTTCCTCTTTTTTCCGTCCGTGCCCCCTTTTCTTTTTCTCCTCGCGGGCCCACTCTTCGGTCCCCTTCCCCCCCATCCCTTTTATTCCCCCTTCTTCCCATCTCCTTTTCCCCCTCTTCTCCCACCTCTGTGTGAGACCCGTGATGCAGCTGGGAGACGTAGGATTATTGTGGGCCGCTTCCACTACAGGGTAAGGATGGTGTGGCGAGGTTGCACTCGCGAAACTCATCCAGCCATGCTTTCCCCCTCTCATACTTGTCTAGGACGACTTGGGTGTTTCATGGCCAGTCCCCGGGTATTCTATTTAGAGGCTGTTCGATAGGACTGAATTGGCAGTCTCTACGCATCTGATCACCTCCCGAGCATCGGTCCCTTTCTGGCTTTGCTACTTGTTCTTCTTCAGCGGTTTGTGGTTCAATATGTATGTTCTCTCCCCACTTTTTTCCTTCATCTCGTCTCTCTTTGGTATGGCGCCCTCCATCGGGTACCCTAAAATCTTCCAGGGTGAACCCACCGCGACATCAGTCAAAGCAGAGGCCATGGTGCTATTGTCCAAACTATGGCCCACCAGCCAGGGGGTGACGGGCTTAAAGTGTGGATGATTGTCATCCCTACATACTCCTTACACATATAGTATTTGAGTATTGACGGTTACTCTGGGGGGCCATTATTGGACTCTAGAAGCTTCTGTACTTACAGGGAGTCGTGCCTGAAGATTGAAGAGCCTTTTTGGAAAGGTAGAGCATTACGGTGCAGTTGAAGAATAGGGAATGCCCTATTATACTTTGTACTTACATTTTGAGGATAACTGTATTTATTTTTGGTACTTATTTTGGATGACTGTACCCTTAACCCTTCAGGGACTTTTCCTTTTGTTTATTGCACTTTTTCCAGTACACTAGATTGTCCAAACCGGTTATATGCTCTATTGCGCTGACTCTGATAATTGTTAAATGGATCTAATAGCGATAAGAAGGTAACTAATAAAAAGAATCCCTCTAACCCGACACCCGAAAGGGTGAGGCCAGTATGGGTGTAATGATATATGCGCATGAGAGGGAATTGGATTGAATATTAAGTTGTGTTGTGTGTGGGCTGTCAATCTTATGGGCCACTATAATGAGTATTAAAGCTGGTGAGTTTGCTTCTGCGTTTTCCTGTTGTGTGTGTTTTGTTTTTTGTTTTTTATATATATCTAATCTTGTAGTATCTGGCGGTGGGGAGGGAGCATTTGGCTGAGTGTTGTGTATATGGGCCGAAGGTGTGTTGAGTTATGAGAGAATGTTTGCTTTGCTTGCATGATCCAACACACAAAATACTATCAATTCCTACATTCTCTTTTTCTAACAAATATTGGGCCATAGTCTATCCCTTGTAATTATTTCTTAGGGTTTATTCTTTTCTCAAATAATTTCTTTAGGCCCTAAAATTTTATCTCCAAAAGATTTAGGCCAGAAATCAACCACTAACTAATTATCCTTAATTTTTTGGAAAAATATTCCTTTAAATTCCAATTAATTAATTTTAAAATTACTACGGCAAATTTCCCACAATTCATCTCATATCATATTTTTAATTTCTTAAGTCCAAAACTTAGAATGTCACAATTTTCATCCGTTAAATATCTGAATAGTAAATATGTATATTTCACGGTTGTGTAAACACAACTGTTTTTTATAGGCTACTCTATTTCATTATTTTAAGTCAATGATTGTTACATATGGAAAATTATATTTATTGGTAGTTCACTAAAAACCGTGAAATATTTTACCAAATATATATATTACAGTTTATATGATGAACGTGAAGTATTTGAAACTAATTTTGTTCATCAATAAGTTGTATATTTGACGATTTTTGGGAATTAACTGTAAAGTATATGTATATACTTAACAATTGTTTGAAAAAAAATGTGACCATATCTACCAATTCCCTCGCTTTTCCCTCTAAAGAATATATGTTACACTCCTACCGGCCATGTTACACTCCTACCGGCCTCGCCCTTTCGGGTGGCGGGTTAGATGTTGGTTTTGATTAGTTTTGATGATGTCTTATATAAATGTCATTATTAAGAGCAAAAAGTTTGTATGATATATTTATCTCCTACATTGACTAACTACTATATTTAATGTAGATTAGTCCAAGTTGAATAATAGCTCGAGAAGGAGATAAGAGATTTTAGAAAGAAGAAATTGAAGAGAATGTCAAGTTCAAGAAGAAGATGAGATATTGAAGAAGGTAGAACTTACAAAGAATGATGAGTCCAAGTTGAATGACGGAAAATGATCAAGAGAAGAGAAGAAAAGAAAGAAAGAATTGAATTGTGGAAAATGATCAATAGAAGAAGAGAAGAAAACAAAGAAAGAATTGAATTGTGGAAAATGATCAAGAGAATAAGAGAAGAAAAGAAAGAAATAGTTGAATTATGGAGAATGATGAAGAGAAGAGAAGAAAGAAGGAAGAACTTGTTGAATGGATTGAGAAAATCATTATTCAAGCCTTTAGATTGATTCTAGAAGTGTTCAAGATGATATGGAAGTTGGAATGACTCAATTTAGAGTTAAAACTAGCAAAAACGGACCAAAACGGAGTTCAGACCATGGAGATCTGGCCCTCGAAAGTCGAATGTTTGTTCAAGATGTTGCACAGTTTGCGATCAAATGAAGCAAACTCGAGTTTGGGAATCAAAACTCGAGTTTGTCGGGGACAGAGAGCAAAATATGATTTTGGGAAACACCCAAACTCAAGTCATTAAGTTGGAAACTCGAGTTTCCATCAGACAGTGAAAAATCTTGAGTAAAGCAACAACCTCTAAACTTGAGTTTACAAATGGAAACTCGAGTTTGCACCTCTGCTTCAGAAAATCACCGTGTCGAAAATCTCGTTTTTCATCAAGAACATCCAGATGACTACCCAAATGATTTATAATACTTCTTAACATTATTTATATCATTTGTGTACATGTTTCAGATGATCAAAGGTTGATAAACTGAAAATAAAGAGTAAAGTAAATGCTGATGTCATAGCTGGTTCAAAAAACGAAGTTCTAACGGCTAGTTCCATCTGAGTCTAACGGCTATATTTCTTTATCCAATAGTCATTGAATCTTCTAATGGTCATATACTGATCTCTACCTATAAAAGAAGACAGATTCAAGACAGCCTACATCTTCAAAATGCTCATACTCTGATATTCAGATTATTTACTCTCTGTTTTCAATGTTTACATAGTTTATCATAGAGAGTGAAATGATTTGTATTGCTCTTCAGTGTTTATCCATTCACTTCTAAGAGAGAAGATTTATTGTAAACATCCTATCATTCTATCTGAGAGTTAGTCAAGATTGGGTGATCTTGAGTGGGAAACCCATTGTATTGATTACAGCTTGTAAGGGGAGTAAGTTCTAGTGAGAGAATTACTTCGAGTACAGAGTGTGTAATCAAGTGGGTGTATTGATTACAGTTTGTAAGGGGGAGTGAATCCTAGTGAGAGGATTACTCCAAGTACAGAACGTGTAATCAAGTTGGAAGAAGATAGTGGATTGAAAATCTCAAGTGGAGCTTGAGGACTGGACGTAGGTCAAGGATTGGGCCGAACAACTATAAATCACAGTTTGCATATTCTCTTCCCTTATCTCTTACATTCCCAGCATATATGTTTGAATGATCGTTTATCACTCTATAAATTATTATTGTCATTCAAACTACTTTCAGTAAGTTGCGAAAAGATTATCAAAGTATCAAGTTTTAAATCAGACACCCAATTCACCCCCGCCCCCTCTTGGGTGATAGCCAAGTCTTTCATTTGGTATCAGAGCTAGGCTCTTGTTTAAAGGACTTAACAGTTTCAAGAGTTATCAATGGCTGATTTTGGGTGTTGCTCGTTTTCAGAAGGCTTTGATTATACGATTCCATCGTTTTTCAAAGATATTGATTTTTGGTTTTGGAAAGCTAGAATGACTAGTTTTATCAAAGCAACTGATTTTGATATGTGGAATGTTTTTATAAATGTCTTTGATTTCAAACCAAGAAAGGATTGAACAGAAAAGGAAAAGAAAATGTTTTCATTGAACATTAGAGCAATGAAAATCCTTTACTGTGCTTTAACCGAAAATGTTTTTCAGAAAATCAAATTTTGCTCTAGTGCTAAAGAAATATGGGATACTCTTGATTATTGCTTCTAACAATTGTGTTGAAGTTGATAGTGTTGATAGTTCATCAGAAATTATAAACTGCACATCTATGACTGATGAACAACTGGATATTGAAGAAGGGGAAATTATTCAGTACTCCCATAATCCAGTCAACACAAAAGAACAAGAGGAAGAGGATTCCCAGGAAGAGCTCATGGACGATTATGATCAATCATTATCTGAAGCTCAAGATGCACATGTGGTAAACAATTCCAATTCTTCTTGTGTATTTAAGAAAGATGATTTTGAAAGTTTGCATGAAATTATTTTTCAACCAATTACTGATTCTATTTTGAAAAGCAAAAATGTTTTCAATCTTGCTGGAAAATCATGTGGGAAGAAAGAATTTACAAATATGAGTTATTTGATATTACATCCACTTGACCGACACAATGCTTGCATAAAATCTCATGATGTATACCATTCTATTATTTGCAATTATTGTGGAAAGTCTGGTCATATTTCTCATACATGCTATATTAGGAGAAATTCTAATGTGAGAAATAAATTTGTTTGGGTTCCTAAAGGACAAGCAGGGTCCAATACTAACCGACAAGGATCCAAGTATAAGTGGGTACCAAAATGTCCATCTAGTGCTTTATGTGTACAAGATGATTAGAAAATCAATGGATATAAAGGTACAAAGAAAATGAACAAGAAGCCAAGAGTTTCTCATGCACCAATGAAGAAGATCATAGCTTCAAGCAAGAGAAATCTCAGGGCACCAATTGCTAGAATTACAAGGTCTAAACATCATAAGAAGCAATGGATACAAGCAAGAAGAGTATGTTCCACCTCAAGAACAAACTACCATAGAGTACCATTCAACTATCTTGAGGAGAACAAGAAGAAGAGAATCTCTCAAGTTTCAAACAGAAGACTTTGGAAGTCTATATCTTCTAAGAGAGCTTTGCCAACAACCATAAGAAAATATATGAAGAATCAATGGGTAAGCAAAGCCAACCCTCCAAGTACCTAAGGCAAAGGTATACAATGGTAAAACCTCCTACTCTATCATTTGAAATATTGATTGAGGTTTTATATTTTGTATCCTTAGGAATGAGCATTGCAAACTATTTTGAAATTGATTTTTCACATCCCTTAAAAATTCACTTAATAAGTTTATAAAGGGATTGCAATGTTCAATAGTTTATTCTTTATGCATACATCATGATTTGAAAAGAAAGTAATTCTTTTATGCATAAAGTCATGATTAATTCATTGTGCTCAATTATTATGAATTGATTATATTTATAAGAGTATGTGATTTTGGTTCCTACAAGCTAACAATGATTGGATCCAAGTAAGGTTGGATACCAAGAAAGAAAAAGACTTATAAGGTTTTGTAGGATCAAAGAAAGCTTCTCAAGAATGCAACATAGAGAAATGATCCAAGTCTTGAGAAAGCTAAACAAGCTATGCTTAATGTTGATGGTGAATGTCGGAAAAGGAGTTATCTACATCAATCCATCTCAACCAAGCAAGCTTCTATGAGGACAAGAGGAATTAAGGTGATATCTAATTCTTACCTCATACTACGATTATATTTTTGGTTTGTCTTTAGTTAAGTTAAAAGGTTTTGAAACTTATTCAATTTCAATCAGCAATTTTACTGTCATATGAAAACTTCAGTTTTGACTTGGCATAAATTTCTTGAAGTTTTCATACTTAAATGAAAACTCGAGTTTAGTTTTGTAAACTCAAGTTTTGGCCAAGCAGAGAGCTATGTTCATTTTTGAGTTTATGAAAACTCTAGTTTCTATTTCAAAACTCCAGTTTTCACTTAGCTTGAATTTTCAAGTGTTTTCAAACTAAAGAGAAAACTCGAATTTGGTATTGTAAACTCGAGTTTGCGTCAGGCAGAAAGCTTTGCTGTATTTCAGTGTTTTGAAAACTCCAGTTTACTATTTGAAACTCCAGTTTTGAGGTTTCGAACTTAAACATGATTTTCACTATAATAGTCCAAAACTCGAGTTTGTCATTAATCAACTCGAGTTTTGACTCCACGCTCAAAATATGATTTTAAACTCAAAAACGACTTTATTCTCTGTAAGAAGAAAACTTGAGTTTGCTAATGGAAACTCGAGTTTCCACTTTGAGCACAGTGACAAACTCCAGTTTGGATAAACAAACTCGTTTGTGTTGCTAGTTTTGAATTTCTAGTTGAACGAATTTGCAAAACCTTTGTGATTGATTCTAATACTCCATATCATCAATCACTAATATTTCTAACTATGTTTAATCAATTTGTTAGTGAGTTTTTGATGATCAAACAAGTGAATTTGTGTGTAATTTTCATGAGTTTATGTTTTTGAAATGCACAAGTCTAAAATTTGTTTGAATTTCAATTCACTTTGTTTTATAAAGATGCATACAAATGTTTTGAAAAGTGTCCATACTTTAATTGAATTCAAATGATGTTTCAAATTGGAAGTTAATGTTGTATACTGAATGTTGGATATGCTTCAAATCTGTTTGGTAGAATTTTCCCTATCAGTCACATGTTGATCTTTGGTACTTAATGTGTTGCTTGAACCTCTCATTCTTTATTCTCTAACTAGTTGGACCTCATGTCTAACAAGTTGATCATATATGAGTTTCAAGTTTATCTCCTATAAAAGAATTCAATTTGTGAGTGTTATGCCTACTGCATAAAATCTTATTGGCCAAGTTATTCCAAGCATTATGACTGTTCATTAATGCATTGAATCTTATTGCATTTACCATTAGTGGAATAACTTACTAGGATAATATTTTGGAACTCTAATCATTTTGACTAATAAGTATGTGCTTCATCATCCATGAATTCTAGTACTCACTTTGTTACTCAAACTCATCAACTTTTGTCTTCATCCATTTTTTTTTAGTAACTATATTCAAATTCTTGCCTTGAATGTTCATATATTTCAAGACTCTATTCTAAGAGGCAAGATCATCTCTTGGTCAATATCAAATTCATTATGCATATATATCTCTATTGTGCTAGGCATGTCTTGCTAATGGTTTATCCTTATGACTTTTGCTTTTGGGAAAATTCTTCAACATGTAAACTTCAATGTTCCACATGTTCTCTTATATTGAAGCATTCTGATATCTTCTTTAACATGTTGACTTCCACCATATTTAGTGTGTGCATTGATTTTTAAACATATTTCAAAAATAACTCTTTCATACATTAAACTGCAATTTCATAATGTAGTATCATTATTTGAAAGAAAATTCGAAATAATTTGCAAATTTCATTTTTATTCTTGAAAAATCTGATCTCATTCATAAACTGTGAGTTGATAAATGCTTATCTTTATAGATAAGATTTTCTATGCTTTTTGATCAAACTTACATACAGTTTATCAATGACATCTTTTCTACATAAAGTGTATTTACAAATTGTCATTGAGAAATAATTGTCTTGGTATCATATAGTTGTTACCCTTTATGACTCATTAGATTGGATTTATTCAATTGAGTAAAACTATAGTTTGGTCTTTGCTTACTATGCTCTTTGCTCAAATTTCATATGATTTAATCCTATAAGAGCTTAAAAGTTGTGATGTCTAATCTTGTATGGACTCAAGAATCATTGAGTACCAAAGAACATATATTTTCGCAGGAGTTGACCAAAATGTTCTATCGTCGGATACAAAGAACATAGGCAAACAAAATAGACCATTTCAATGGCTATGTCTTCAAATTCTGTGACATCCTATCATTAGCAAGAGGCTTAGACCAAGATGATAAGGAGCATACCAGATTGATGAGAAGCTACGAGCGGAACTAATTTTGAGATCCTATTCAAAGCTCATTTGAGATTTATGCTTCTAAGGTGCATTAAGGGGAGATGGTTACAGAGACTCATCCTCCTGAAGCTCATTCACATCCAGAGATCCTCAATATTGATCATATCAATGTACAAACGATTGTAACTCAAGTGATTACAATATTACTTGAGTGAGGTATTTTGAAATAATGTGCACATATCATAATCATGCTTGGCTAACTTGATTTCATTCATTCCATTTTATTTCATGAATTTTTGCCCAAGCAAATTCATTTTTAAAATGATCCTTATAAAATTTGGTGTCACATTATTAGTTGGTATCATTAAAGGGAGCTTCATATTTTTAGTCATGCATTCATTAAGGGGGAGCTTCACATTCACATGTGTTTGATATCTTAAAAGCTCATCTCCTTTATTTGAAGAAAACCCTTTTAAGAATTCTGATATGCATTCACTATGCTGTATTAGTTTTGATGATGCATTAATATCATATTTTCCTTTCATTATCCTTATTTGAAAATGTCATATAGAAAGAGATATTTTAATATCAGGTCGCACTAACAAATCTCTTTGGCAAAGAAAGTGTTCAATTTGTAGCAAGAGATTCTATTATGTGCTAGGACATTCCTCAACATACTACAATGAGAAATTATCAAAATGAGTAATAATGCTTCCACGTTTCATCATTGTCACTGACATATGCTCTATAAAGTAGAAGAAGATCTCTTGGAGTCAACTGAGTTATGCTCTATAAAAGAGCTCTGTGAAGAAAAAGGCAAACGATGAAAGCTGAGTGCTGACAATATTCATTCATATGAGATACAACTCAAGAAGCCAGTACTTTAGTCTCATTCCACATCTCAAAGGCTTTTCAAAGAAGATAACGGATCCAAAGCTAGCAAATGGACTTCACAGATCATTCATCAATTTGCAGAACCTACATGAGAATTTCTAATCTCTATCTTTTTATATTCAAAGAAATTTTGCACATGTTTGGTATTTATATGTTTCAATTGTGAAAGATGTCTTGAAAACCTCTCCAGATTCTCTCAAATTTGTTTTCATAAAAACATTCCAAATTGCATCATATTAAGAATGAAAACAATTTCAAATCAGGGAGAGAAAATCAATTTCTTGACTCATTCTAATTTGGTTTCATATTTGCCTCTCCACAACTATCTCTTTTTTAACTCAACTTTTTGCTAAAGACAAATAAGGGCGAATGGCAAGAAAAATATACTGTGTTTAATACATTTTCATAATCATACATATTTTTCTTAAAGTATTTGTCATCAACAAAAAGGGGGAGAATGTTGGTTTTGATTAGTTTTGATGATGTCTTATATAAATGTCATTATTAAGAGCAAAAATTTTGTATGATATATTTATCTCCTACATTGACTAACTACTATATTTAATGTAGATTAGTCCAAGTTGAATAATAGCTCGAGAAGCAGATAAGAGATTTTAGAAAGAAGAAATTGTAGAGAATGTCAAGTTCAAGAAGAAGATGAGATATTGAAGAAGGTAGAACTTGCAAAGAATGATAAGTCAAAGTTGAATGATGGAGAATGATCAAGAGAAGAGAAGAAAAGAAAGAAAGAATTGAATTGTGGAAAATGATCAAGAGAAGAAGAGAAGAAAAGAAAGAAATAGTTGAATTATGGAGAATGATGAAGAGAAGAGAAGAAAGAAGGAAGAACTTGTTGAATGGATTGAGAAAATCATTATTCAAGCCTTGAGATTGATTCTAGAAGTCTTCAAGATGATATGGAAGTTGGAATGGCTCAATTTAGAGTTAAAACTAGCAAAAAATCAGTTCAAGGATGAGAAAACTCGAGTCCATATCTTAAAACACGAGTTTCCTACTTCGCTACAATGATTTGCCTCTCTGGTATGAGAAAACTCGAGTTTGGAAGTCAAAACTTGAGTTTGGAACTCAAAACTTGAGTTTGGAACTCAAAACTCGAGTTAATCACTAACTGACTCGAGTTTGCAATGTCTTCAGCATCTCTGGTGTCTCTGGACAAGGAAAACTAAAGTTTCCAAGTGAAAACTGGAGTTTAAAACGTTGATCAGCAACTCTATTCTACTCTGTTTCACGTTCAGCTTGGGCGACGTCGGGTAATTTGATAATATCTCCCAAACCAGATATCGGATTAAGGTGAAACTAGTGACGTATGAAACTAGACTCCCAATGCGTCATTTTGATATAAAATTCAAGCAAAATTGAGTTTCAATGAAGGAGCTATGAATTTATGAAGTTGATAGAGAAATTCACATCACTCAGCAGACCAACCTTCAATGTTTTGAGTGTATCTCACAAAGTAAAATTTCGATTGAGCTGAAATTGGTGGAATATGAAAGTAGACTCAAAGGGCTTTCTATCAAGATTTAAACAGACCAAAACGGAGTTCATACCATGGAGATATGGCCCTCGAAATTCAAATGTCTGTTCAAGATGTTGCACAGTTTGCGATCAAATGAAGCAAACTCGAGTTTGGGAATCAAAACTCGAGTTTGTCGGGGACAGAGAGCAAAATATGATTTTGGGAAACACCCAAACTCAAGTCATTAAGTTGGAAACTCGAGTTTCCATCAGACAGTGAGAAATCTTGAGTAAAGCAACAACCTCTAAACTCGAGTTTACAAATGGAAACTCGAGTTTGCACCTCTGCTTCAGAAAATCACCGTGTCGAAAATCTCGTTTTTCATCAAGAACATCCAGATGACTACCGAAATGATTTATAATACTTCTTAACATTATTGATATCATTTGTGTACATGTTTCAGATGATCAAAGGTTGATAAACTGAAGATCAAGAGTAAAGTAAATGCTGATGTCATAGCTGGTTCAGAAAATGAAGTTCTAACGGCTAGTTCCATCTGAGTCTAACGACTATATTTCTTTATCCAATAGTCATTATTGAATCTTCTAACGGTCATATACTAATCTCTACCTATAAAAGAAGACAGATTCAAGACAGCCTACATCTTCAAAATGCTCATACTCTGATATTCAGATTATTTACTCTATGTTTTCAATGTTTACATAGTTTATCATAGAGAGTGAAATGATTTGTATTGCTCTTCAGTGTTTATCCATTCACTTCTAAGTGAGAATGTTTATTGTAAACATCATATCATTCTATCTGAGAGTTACTCAAGATTGGGTGATCTTGAGTGGGAAACCCATTGTATTGATTACAGCTTGTAAGGAGAGTAAGTTCTAGTGAGAGAATTACTTCGAGTACAGAGTGTGTAATCAAGTGGGTATATTGATTACAGTTTGTAAGGGGGAGTGAATTCTAGTGAGAGGATTACTCCAAGTACAAAACGTGTAATCAAGTTAGAAGAAGATAGTGGATTGAAAATCTCAAGTGGAGCTTGAGGACTGGACGTAGGTCAAGGATTGGGCCGAACCAGTATTAATCACAGTTTGCATATTCTCTTCCCTTATCTCTTACATTCCCAGCATATATGTTTGAATGTTTGTTTATCACTTTATAAATTATTATTGTTATTCAAACTACTTTCAGTAAGTTGCGAAAAGATTATCAAAGTATCAAGTTTTAAATCAGACACCCAATTCATCCCCCCTCTTGGGTGATAGCCAAGTCTTTCATTAGAGGGATTCCTTTTACTTGTTACATTTCCTCTATTAATCAGTCCTTTTAATGTACATTAGAGTGTGCGCAACAGAGCATATCATCGGTTTGGACAAATACGATATACTAGTAAAAGTATGAAAAACCAAAAGTAAACAATCCCCGAAGGGTTAAGGGTATAGCCATTCAAAATAAAATACTGAATATATACAGTCATCCCAAAAATAGAAGTACAAAATATAGGGCATTCCCTATTCTTCAATCTACCACTGTATGCCCCACCTTTCCAAAAATGAACCCTAGAGTAACTATCAAACTCATGTACTATATTTTGGGAAGTGTGACAAATATTATGAAGGAAATTTCCCTTGAAGTTAGAAGATTAAGGCTTCTAGGATGAAGTCAGCTTGTGATGTCCAAATGAAGCAAACTCGAGTTTGGGAAACAAAACTCAAGTTTGTCGAGGACAGAGACTAAAATCTGATTTTGGGAAAGACCAAAACTCGAGTCATTAAGTTGGAAACTCGAGTTTCCATCACATAGAGAGCAACAAACGTCAGAGCATCTTCAAAACTCGAGTTTGTGAGACCAAAACTCAAGTTTCCATCAGACAGAGAGCAACCAAGGGCAGAGCAACTCCAAAACTCGAGTTTGTCACTTAATGACTCGAGTTTTGCTTCAAATTCAAAATGTTCTTCGAATCTCAATCGCGACATTTACCTGAGAAAGACCAAAACTCGAGTTTGTGTTTCAAAACTCGAGTTTGCACTTAAGTGAACAGTTGAAAACTCCAGTTTTCATTTGGAAACTCCAGTTTTCGACACTCTGTTTGAAAATCAGTTTTTCTGGATTTTGCGAAATCTTCATAGATGATCTAGATACTTCATATCATCACTCATTACCATTCTTAAATATGTTTAATCAATTTTTTAGTGAGTTTCAGATGATTAAAGCTTGAGATAATATCAAACTTGACAGAAATCAAGATCTATCAAAATGGTGAAGATGAACTTTCTTTGCGAGAATTTCAGAAATGGTAAAGAAGACAGATTTCAACGAAGAACTTGAACAAATGAAGTTGAATGCTCGACTGTGATGTTCTTCAACGGATACAAACATTCAAATGAAGGATTAGAAGCAAATCTCAAAATCTCAGATTTGTGTCAGAACATCGAAAGCTGTGCAAAAGTTCTAACGGCTAGTTCCATCTGAGTCTAACGACTATATTTCTTTATCCAACAGTCACTGAATCTTCAAACGGCCATATATTGATCTCTACCTATAAAAGAAGACAGATTCAAGACAGAAAAATGCAGGGAAACAAGTTTACATCTTCAACATGCTAATACTCTGATATTCTTATCATTTACTCTCTGTTTTCAATGTTTACATAGTCTATCATAGAGAGTGAAATGTTTTGTACTTCAGTGTTTATCCATTCACTTCTGAGAGAGGAGATTTATTTGTAAACATCCTATCATTCTATTTGAGAGTTACTCAAGATTGGGTGATCTTGAGTGGGAAACCCATTGTATTGATTACAGCTTGTAAGGGGAGTAAGTTCTAGTGAGAGAATTACTTCGAGTACAAAGTGTGTAATCAAGTGGGTGTGTTGATTACAGTTTGTAAGGGGGAGTGAATCCTAGTGAGAGGATTACTTCAAGTACAGAACGTGTAATCAAGTTGAAAGAAGATAGTGGATTGAAAATCTCAAGTGGAGCTTGGGGACTGGACGTAGGTCAAGGACTGGGCCGAACCAATATAAATCACATTTTGCATATTCTCTTCCCTTATCTCTTACATTCCAGCATATATGTTTTGAATGATTGTTCATCTCTTTATAAATTATTATTGTCATTCAAACTACTTTCAATAAGTTGTGAAAAGCTTTTTAAAGTTCTAAGTTTTTAATCAAACACCCAATTCACCTCCCTCTTGGGTGATAGCCAAGTCTTTCATTATACACTTATTTTTATCTCTTGATTAATAATTTAGGACTCTTTAGTTAATAAATAACGGCTTTTATATTCATTTGGGCTTTGGGCCTTTGATTACATTTTAGCCATTTTTAATAATAAAATTCTAGTTTTACATTGCTTCACTATTTTTACCATAACACTTGAACCAAACATCGTATTTTCCTCATTTTTGTCTCATATTTTAGGTGATTCAGAGAGCTACAATTGTTATGAAGACATAAAGAGCAAATTCAGACAAGAGCGCGGCGGTCAATTTTGGAGCCGAAGTCAGATGTACAATTCTGGATTTTATTTGGGCTCGAATTTTGTAATTTAAAACCCACTTTTATTTTATTTCTGTTTTGGGTTGAACCATTGGAGCCCATTTCCATTTTAGGTTAACTTTAAGTTAGATGTCAGCCACAAACACATTATCATTCACGTTTTTACTCAGTTTTGGATTAAACACAAGTTTTATTTTCTCTCAACTGTTCTTCGTGTTCTTCGTGTTGATGATGAACTTCTTCATTTTTGCTCCATTTTCGTTCTGCACAACCATGATGGGCTAAGCTTCGGTGATTAGCCCACGGATTAAGGAATCCACTATCCATAGGACTCGTTCTTAATGGTAACAAATTCGTTTCTGTTTTGTAAATTTAGATTCGATTTACTTTCAGATTGGGTGTTAGATTTAACGCCTAGATTGAGATATCCCAAGGACTAAGTTCGAACTAGGTTAAAGTATTGCTGTCCGATTGCACAGTGATGCGCCGCTGTTCGGATAAACGCTAGGCGATCATCTAGTTGAATCACAAAAAAAATCCCCCCTTTTTTCACCGTTAGGGTTTCGTCGTTGTTGTTAATCAAGCCCGCTGCAAGTTCATTGGGAAACGATCCAGGTTCCCTATTACTGCAAATCTTTTATTGAATCTGGTTATTTTGAGAGGCATGGCAAATCTCTTTCAAAATTTGGCGCCGTTGCCGGGGACTTTGCATCGGTTTGATTAGTAACAGTATTGGAAATTTTTTATTATTATTTTTTTTATATTTTTTTATTTTGATTTGATTTGATTTTTTTATCTTTTATTTTATCTTTTTATTTGATTTTATTTGATTTTATTATTATTTTTAAATAAAATTTTTTTTTTTTTTTAATTTTTTTTTTTAAAAAAAATCATTTGATAGTATTTCTGATAGTCTTGTTGTTTTCACTAATTCTAGTAGCAATTTTGCTAACTCAGACGTTATGGCAGAAAGACAGGCAGATCATGCTACTTTAAAGGAATTGGGTGTACCTGATGTTAATTATCAACCTTTGTGCATCCAATATCCTAACATTGCTGCTAACTTTGAGCTTAAATCTGGTCTAATACACTTGTTGCCTAAGTTTCATGGTCTTGCAGGTGAGTGCCCCATTAAGCATTTGAAGGAATTCCATGTAGTGTGCAGCACAATGAAACCACAAGCCATTGATGAGAATCATATCAAGCTGAGAGCTTTTCCTTTCTCATTGGACGGTGGAGCTAAGGATTGGCTGTTGTACCTTCAACCCTCATCTATTGGGAGCTGGACTGATATTCAGAGGTTATTTCTAGACAAATATATTTTCCTTCATCAAGAGCAACTGCGATCAAGAAGGAAATTGGCAACATTAAACAGGTCACTGGGGAGACTATGCATGAGTATTGGGAGAGATTCAAAAGGTTATGTGCAAGCTGTCCACACCATCAGATAAATGAAAAGACCTGATTAACAGTTTCTATGATGGTCTCTGCCGGTAGACAAAGGATTGGTGGATGCTTCTAGCGGTGGTGCTATGAGCAACAAGACACATGAAGAGGCTCGGGACTTGATATCCATTATGGCGTATAACTCTCGCGGTTTGGCACCGGGGCCAATAGTACCCCTGTTTACCATATTCAAGCAAAGACCGCCAAATCAGCATGATTCCCAGAGATTAGAGACTAGACTTGATGATCGACCTCCCTTGTGAGGCGGTTAGCGTAATACGACACGGTGCGGTCTTCACCTCCTCGAGTGGGTACTCCCGTGGGTTTTGTTCGACCCATATCATTCTACCTTGACTCATGCCCTACCTTGCATGATCCCGCTTACCAAGACCGATCGGTAGCTTCGGTGGGCGTTTTCCAAGAAGGCCACAAGTACCAACAGAATAATGCCTTCTCCAATACTTATAATCCTGGTTGGAGAAATCACCCCAACTTTCGCCTGGAACCAAAATCGAACCGAGTAACCGAATCGAATCGAATCGAGTAACCAGTATCAATAGAATTCAGGAATTACCAGCAGAGACAAGACATGCCACGAGACTTTCCAAGAATGATCTGCACCCCCTTTGCCTTTGCAAGCGCCACTTCCTCGACCAGCCATATGTCCACCTCCACAGCGGCACAACAAAGAAGCTAGTAGTAGTGGAGGTGGTTCCTCACTTGAAGATATGATGAAGCAATTTGTCACACCAATATGCAGTTCCAACAAGAACCGACACTTCCATTCGAGTTTGCAAACACAGATTGGGCAATTGGCAACATCATTGAACCAGCTTCAACCTCGGGGATCCAACTCCCTTCCTTCACAAACAATTCCCAATCCTAAGGGAAATGTGAGTGCTATATCACTACGGCCCGGCAAGCAATTGGAGGAACCTAAGAACGCTACGAGATGTGACTTCCACATCAGAAACGAGTCGAAATGTGAAGATTGACTCGAAAAGAAAAGGCAAGACAGCAAGGTGAAGAGGAAGACATTCCTATTCCTCTTCCCTTCCCTCAGAGAGCAATTCAGCCCAAGAAGTTGGCAGGTAAAGCACAAGAGAAGGATATACTTGACACATTCAGAAGAGTAGAGATCAACATTCCTCTCTTAGATGCAGTCAAACAAATTCCTAAATATGCCAAGTTTCTGAAGGAGTTGTGCACCAACAAGAGGCGATCAAGGGGAATGAACGAGTGAGTTTGAATCGAATGTGTCAAGCACTCATCCAGCCTACCATGCCTCGTAAATGCAAAGACCCAGGGACATTTTCTATCCCTTGCCTTATTGGTAACTATAGATTTGATGATTGCATGCTAGATTTAGGTGCTTCTATTAATGTCATGCCTGCATCTGTTTATAGATCTCTTGGTCTTGGTCCTTTGCGTCCTACTGGTGTTATTGTTCGGTTAGCTAATAGAAGTAGTGCTCATCCTTCCGGTTTAGTTGAAGATGTATTAGTCAAAGTTAATGACTTGATATTTCCTGCTGATTTTTACATCTTGGATATGGAGGGTGAGTCTCCTAGTAGTAGGTCACCAATCATTCTAGGGAGACCTTTCATGAAAACAGCTAGGACTAAGATAGATGTGCATTCTGGTACTCTTTCCATGAAGTTTGGTGATATATCTGTGAATTTCAATATCTTTGATGCCATGAAATATCCTAGGGAAGAGCATTCTGTTTTCTGTATTGATGTGATTGATGATGTTGTGGATGATGTTCTTGCTGATTGGTGTGCTGCTTACCCTGATTTTGCATCTATGAGTGATTCTCTCATTTGTACATGTGCTAATAATGAATGGTGTCCTATTTGCACTGAAATTAATGATGCATTATTTGGTGATTCTGACTTGCTTAGTGATTCGATGAACCGAATTCGATGTTAACGTTGAGCCGTATAGACACAGTCCTTTTGCTTGTGCTTCTTTGAATGTGGTTTCGGGGATTTCTAGTGTGATGACATCGAGTTGTTACCACCCAAGCTTCTTTCCTCCATTGAGCCACCGCCCAAACTAGAGTTGAAATCCCTCCCAGATCACCTGTTCCTAAGAAATCCGAGTCACTGTGGTAGCCAATCGGAAGAATGAGCTCATTCCTACTCGAGTTCGAATAGTTGGAGAGTTTGCATCGACTATAGGAGACTCAACCAAGCCACTCGCAAGGATCATTATCCTCTACCTTTCATTGATCGATGTTAGAGCGTTTGGTCGGTAAGTCTCATTACGCTCTCGGATGGCTACTCCGGATATTTCCAGATCCATATTGCTCCCGAGGATCGGAGAAGACGACCTTCACATGCCCCTTTGGGACATATGCTTACCGAAGGATGCCTTTTGGCCTTTGCAATGCACATGGCACTTCTCAGCGTTGTATGGTAAGTATTTTCTCTGAGTTTCTAGAGGACTGCATGGAGGTTTTTATGGATGACTTCACTGTATATGGGTCTAGTTTTGATTCCTGCTTGGCTGCGTTGCCTTACCCCGCTTCTGTGCGGGAAGTTCGTTCTTTTCTTGGTGATGCAGGTTTCTATCGGCGTTTCATTCAAGATTTCAGCAAGACTGCCCGACCCTTGTCCAACCTTCTGCATAATGACATTACTTTATTAAAGGCACGAGTAATGGTGCTAGTAGGACACGTGTCCCTTCATGATTATAAAAGGCACGAGTAATGGTGCTAGTAGGACACGTGGCGTGTTTGGGTTAGATGTTTGACTTTTTGGCACCACAAAGTACGAGGTAATTATGAGACATTAAAATATACATTTCTCGCTCCCCAACAGTATAGAAAAACGTGCAGCCACATGAGGAGAAAAGGAACTGTTAATCTAGGCCCACACAAGTCCCACAAAGTGGCACGAGTTACGAGGAAAGTTGTAACTGACAAAGAAGAGCTAAGCGGGGCCGGTTAGGGCTTCGGAGTCGGGTCTAGACCCTGGACAAAGAGGGAGGACGAATTGGTAGGCCCAGAGGAGAGGAAAAGGTCGTGTCATGGAGAGAGAAAAATATCATGACATTTGATTATGAAGAGAGAGAAGGGTCACATCATGTCATTATGATGAAAGAGAAAGATAAAATAATCAGAATTAATCTGGACCACGCGATCTAAACCTGACATGAACAATTGAAAGACATGTAATTATGAAAATAAAAGGTCATTAATGGCATATCTAAGGGCAGATTTGGTGGGTCCCACTGGCTTGGAAGAAGAGCAGTGCGAAATGACCGTTTTACCCCTAGACCTAAAACCTACATCTAGTAGTACTAAAAACCACCATCAGGGGAAACTCTGGAAATTCACTTTTGGGGCAGATGGGAGGTGCCATTTTTGAGCCAAGAACCCTCTATAATTCTTGAGAATAAAGTAAGAAATTATATTTAAATCCGGAGCACTCTTTTGTCCAATGGATAATAACCAAACTTGGGTAAAAGACTTCACCCTTGGAGCCTATATAAAGGGCACTCCTCCCTTCATTTGGAACCTTCCCATAACTTTTTCAAGGATAGGAAGAGGAGTTTCCAGCTGAATATTTTCTCGAAGGGAAGAGGAAGGCACTCTCAACCGAAATTCCGAGGTAAGCTTCTCACCGACAACTTAGGAACTTTTGATTCTGCCCTGTGGTGATTTCGTGTAGATGAAGTGGTTTTCCAATATTTTTTAGGCTTCCATTGAGTCCATAATGTGTTTTTATTTTTGGGGAAAAGTGGGATCACATTTTTCCAAACTCGAAAAGCTTAAGGCTCTAATATACGAAAATCTGCCGAATCTTACGGTTTTTGGGCAGCGAATGGAAATAGATGGTTTTCAAGTCGTAAATGAAGTCATAATGATTTTAAATTCTACATGGTGAAATTAGACATCCTAAGGATGATTTGCGTATAATATTTGGTGTCATTTGGATTTCCCAACCGAGAGTTATCTTAAGTTGAAAATGACCTAAAAACCTGGACTTTTCTCTAGACCAGCGGCTCGGTTTTGAGACTAATAAAAGGATATGAACCCATAATACCTTGGGAATTATTTTTATGGTAAACTATACATTCTAAGGGTTCAATGGCCACTTATTTCATGCCAATAATATTTTTCTAGAATTTATTATAAATCGGAAAAGTTGGGTCAGCGTTTTTGGGAAATCTTGGTGGTAGGCGAAATACATGAAACTTGAAGAAAAGTTTGAATATGTGATTGAAAGTATAATATTTTAATGTATCTAGGATGGTAGCACGTGTGGGACGTATCTCCAACGTTAAGGGAAGAGTTCATTATTTTGCAAGGCGTGCTAGGTTGTAACTGTAAACTTGTATACCCTATGTTGCTCTTGTATTTTATGTGTTATCATGATTGTGGATGTAGGCTAGGTGGTATCTATGGGAATTTGTGTTCTATGGTTACTGTTGAGGCTCAAGGTATGCAGGCTAGGTAGTACCTATAGGGGTGCCGCTGAGGACTGAGGCATGGTGGCTACGTAGTACCTATAGGGGTGCTACTGAGGCCCTTGGCATGTAGGCTAGGTGGAGCTTATGTGAATGTGTGTTCATAGGTGTCTGCTGAGGCCCAAGGTATGAGGGGTAGGTGGAGCCTATACGACTGCGTGTTTATAGGTGTACACTGAGGCCCTAAGCTAGGTGGTTGGGGTTGGCCACCCTGACTACTGAGGCCCTGTTGCGCGCTAAGCCCAGGGGCTTGTCTTGACCAGGCGGTCCTATGGGGTGCATGCCATGTTTGGGTTCCTAATTGTGATTTGCATTACATGCATTGCATACATATTGTGTATGAGTTTAACAGTTACTCTGGGTTTCAATCTTGAACTTCAGACTGGTTTCAAAGATACAGGTGTAAGGCAATAGGCCGGTTGGACTGTGGGAAAGATAAGGGTAAGAGCGATGAAGCTGAAGATTGAAGACGTATGGAATGCCTTACGCCATGTTCTAGGTTTTTATTTGGATGACTGTATGAGCAAGATGAAGGAGGAGATGGAGAAAATGAAGTGTCTTTTGAGCTCTCGACCAAAGACCAGTGTTCCTTTCACACCTTCAGTTGCACCTATGCAGCAGAGCACTAGAGAGAGCTGCATTGTTGGACAGTCAATGCAACCTTGTGATCTGTATGTGCAGGATCGTGATAGTCATAGACGATTAGTTGCAAAAGGGACTGTCCACAACTTGGGATCAACTGTACACCACCAACAAATGGATGATGATGAAGTCAGAGTGAAGTTGAAGAGGTGATCATTGATGCACCTATCCCTCTCCCAACTGATCAGCTGAAGCTTGTGAGTAATGTCAAGGGAACCTTCATATCTTGGCCAGTGAAGCTTGTAGATGTCTCTACCCCTCGTCAAGCTCCATCCCCTACTGCTAAGTTGACTGCCAAGGAAAAAATATTCGATATCCTATCCAACGGATATTTTAAAGATAAATCGTGGCCTTTCAATGAAGTAGTAGGCCTCCCTGATATTCTACTGGTTAACGTCCCTGCTGCTTCCTGGAAAGGAGGTTAGTAGTGCAATTGTTCAAATGTTTATAAAGTAAGTATCTTCTTCTATGAGTACATAATTTAAATGCATCGTTTAGACACACATACTTATATACTAATTCCTTGATCGATGTCATTCTTGTAGGTTCATGCATGATGAACTGGTTCAACAGGGGAAAATCAATGATTTTGGATTCTTGTGCCCAGTCTATGCAAGTTCAACAACTTTGGAGGAGAGACAGTAGTACATATCAACGAGGTTGTGTGAAGTGAGAATAAAGGTGTACTTGTTTCCATACTACCTCGAGTACATATCACAATTCTTGTCTGCAATTCACTTAATTCTGCTACATATATCACTGAGTACTTTACTGCTGTGAATTTTCAACCACCACTGGTAGTTGTTCCTCATGTGCATGGAGGAGCATACAGTGGTCTTCTTATGCTCCACTCACGGCAGTCCGGGGCCGACGTTGAAGCAGACCATAAACGAGTAAGCATGTCAATTTGATTGTTTTGTCTGAAATCTCTGCTGTGAATTTTCAGTGAACATTATTGATAAATTTTTGATCTTGACAGTAGTGGCATGAAGACCTTCCAAATCCAGGTAAACACAAATGGTGCCAAAGATCCTAAATGGCTCACACCAAAGGTTAGTACATATTTGGACACTGGCATAACTGCCTTGTGAACTTGGTCAATAAGCTATATATGCTCTTATATATATTTCTTGTTCTTTTTAGACCCGCTGGCAACCAAAGGGGTCCAACTTATGTGGCCCGTACATCATGAAACACATATATGATATTATCACGGAAGGAATGACTAAATTCACTGCAAAGGTAAATGTTATGGCTGAATTCAGTCTCTGGCTTAATGTTACATATGAAATATGCACGTAAGTTACTTCTGTTTTTGTCTTTGATGTTACAGAGGTTTTCCTATCCTGATCCCTTTTCTGATGATGAATTGGAGCACATACGCAATGTGTTTTGTGAATATCTGTATAATGAGCTCTTAAAGTCAGGACAATAATTAATGTCCTAAATTAATTCATTTGTAAATATATGTTGTAGCAACAATAATCTTCTGTAAATTTGTTTATTTTTTCGAACAATTCATTCATTTGTAAATATAACGCAATGTGTAATTCAATAATAAATTTGTTTATTTTTTCGAATAATTTTTGTGTGTCCATTTTGGGTTTCTGAATGAATGGGATAGTGGATAAAGCTATTTAGTGCTTGAAATTTGAGGTACAAGCGGATGTTGTAAATGAGCCGTAAAAGACTCTGAAAAGTATTCGCGACTTTTAGGAATATGGCTAGACTTTTAGGACCGTATATTTGTTAAAAGTCTGGTCTTGAAAGTCTTCGTCTAATTCTAAAAAGTATGGCTAGACTTTTAGGACCGTATATTTGTTAAAAGTCCTGTCTTAAAAGTCTTCGTCTAATTCTAAAAAATATGTCTAAACTTTTAGGACCGTATATTTTTTAAAAGTCCGGTCTTAAAATTCTTCGTTTATTTTAAAAATATGGCGAGACTTTTAGGACCGTATATTTGTTAATTGTCCGCTCCTAAAATGTCGATTTTCGTTTATATAAAAAAAATATGGCTTAACTTGTAGGACCGTGTATTTGTTAAATGTCCGGTCTTAATAGTCTACCTTTAAATAGAAATGGTGACTCGTTTTCCAGACAAGTCATTAGGGTTCAAGACAACCGAGTATCTGGCGTTCTGCTCAAGCTTTGTGCTTCGTTGTCGTCGTTTTTACCTCTCCTGTTTTTGAGCAGCATTATCGGTGTCCCTTTTCTTTGTCCTTTATCTGGCGTTCTGCTCAAGCTTTGTGCTTTGTTGTCGTCGTTTTTACCTCTCCTGTTTTTGAGCAGCATTATCGGTGTCCCTTTTCTTTGTCCTTTTTCTTTTTGTCGGAAAAAGAAGGAAGATAATGAAAAGGGCACTGAAAATATTCAAAGCAAGGCGAGGTAAAATCGACGACAACAATGGTCCAACCTTGAGAAGAATTGTCACTGTGTTTGTTTTTATTCGAATAAGGTAAACAATGTTTTTTTTTGTATGGTCTTAAATCTTAACTGTATTCCGCGAATTTTCAATGTTGATCACACACGATGAGGACAATGTTTTGTTTGTTTCCTTTTTGTCGGAAAAAAGAAGAAGATAATGACAAGTACAAGGCGATCGAAGATGGGAACTAAAAGTTTTATTTATTATATTTTTTTATGCTGCCTTGTGTGGGGCAGCAGTAGTACATTAAAAAAATCTAATCCTCCCCATCATTGTCAGAGGGGAGGGAAGGGTCGGAAACTTCGTCATCAGAAGTATGGTATTCAACGTCATTGGCGTCGAGTACCGCGTTCAGCTTGTTGTTGACAGCGTGATAGATCTGAAACAGTTGGCCCAAGCGTCGGTCTATATGATCGACGTGGGCCACGAGGTGCTCCATCATCTGGTAGAATGACGGGTTCGGAGGTAACGGAGGAGGGTACGGAGGTGGAAGAGGATTACGCCGAGAAGGAGGACCTCGTGGTGGTGGAGCAGCTGTTACGGTGGAGGTTGTAGAAGTGATGGAGATGAATGTGAAGAGAGTAAAGTAACAACGGGTTTAAATAGAGAACCCATCCTGAAGAATGTGAAACGCCGGAAACTATAACGAGGAGACGCATAGTTCCTCAGAATACGAGGAGACGCCTAGTTGGGAAGTTTATGTGGAAGCCGAAGAGACTCTGAATCATTCATTTCAACAGAGGGTAAGGCTACGACTCTGCTATCTGAGTAATTTGAAAAGAATGAATTTTTAATACCGGATACTGTAAAAGATCCGTTTTTAAAAGTAATATTTTTTTAGAAAAAATTCTTACTTTAAAAAAAATCTAATTGAAAAAAATGAGCTTTAGGACCGGATACAAGATAAAAGGTGGGTCTTAAAATAAATTGAATTGATTGAAAAATAAATAATAGACTTTTAGGACCGGATATTTATCAAAATACGCTCTCAAAGTAGAAACACTAAATTCATTTATACCAATTGAATCCGATTTCTCATCATTAGATGCGTATCTCTACTGCTCTTTGTCCTTATTAACTCCTCACACTACCTCTCTGTCCTTATTAACTCCTCACTACCTAGCTCTCTGCCCCAACTGCTCAAAGCCTCAAACCATGGTTAGATACAAGAGAACTCCTCGTAGGGGTGCTCTTACACCTAAAGCTCGTGTCATCGTTAGATCGTTACATGGTGCGCCTCCTCCAGCGAGAGTGCGTTCTATTGTGACCGAAGAGTCTCGGGTTGTTGGACCCATTGTTATTTCGGATGATGAAGAGATTGCCGCACCCACCCTCCATCCTTTTGCCGACCATGTCCTTACTGAGTTCCTTCGTATTCTTGATGGTGAAGAGATTGCCAGCCCCCTCCAGCCTTCAGACCATGAAGAGGTTCGTGCTCCCCCTCTCCAACCTGTTGGCCCCAGCGCGCCTACCTCTGACCCCTTTCCTCTTTCCTTTAATGATGCATTAATATTGTGGCTGCTGCAACAAAGACATGAACTTGCTGATCTCCAGCGAAAAATTAATGTTGCTCACGCCGATATCGTCAAGGCATTGGACGATAATAAGCTTTAGGATGTTCAGTCAGATTCTTGTTTTTGATAATTTTCAGCTTGTTTGTCTTTTGTGTTTTTTTCTTGTGTACGTGCATATTCTCCAGTAATGTAAGACACATTAAGAACTAAGCTTGTGTATTTTTTGTGTGGCTATTCTCCAGTAATTAAAGAATCTTATTCTCCAATTTTCCTTTATTTTATTTATTCAGTTTCTACTGTGCTCACCAAGGCCGTTAAGACCGAACACTTTATAAGTAACTGGTCTAAAAAGTATTTGACTTTT
This sequence comes from Acacia pycnantha, assembly GCA_025563575.1. NCBI lineage: Eukaryota > Viridiplantae > Streptophyta > Magnoliopsida > Fabales > Fabaceae > Acacia > Acacia pycnantha. The sequence goes on from JAMWYP010000248.1 coordinate 354,907, forward strand.
AGGACCGGATGTTTTATAAAACTCCGGTCTTAAAATTAAATGAAAAATAAAACTTTAGGACCGAAGACTTTTAAAGCTCCGGTCTTAAAAATTTAATTATATCTTTAGGACCAGACAATTTGTAATTAATTGGTATTAATAAAATCCAAAAAGCTAAATAAGTGTCTTTGTCGTGCGGAAAATTAAATTTCCCTCTCTGAACTTCTCTTGTCGCGCCAAAAGTCATTACTCAGGTTCTGACTCCAGTGTTTGTGTGTTGCTTCGTCACTCCTTCGCGTACCTCTCTCGACTATCACTTTCTGGTTCCTTAGCTAAACATCTATAGACCAAGCTGTAAGAGGTGTTTCAGTTATATAATTTTATGATTTTCCTGCTTATCGTTCTGGGTTTTTAATGGGTTTAACGAAATCGATGAAATGTTCTTGTGGGTTTCTCTGTTGTTAATGAATATTGCATTTTGAAGATTATATTTGCACTTTAGACCCACCCAACTGACCAACAAGTGTTTTTAGGTTACTCTTGCTGTCTGCAACAGCAACGTTCGTGGCCGGAGAAGTAAGACTCAGCAAACGCTTTTGAATTTATATGCTACAGGTGAGTCCACAAGACCTTCATGCCATGCATTTAATTTCCTCGTCAGGCATTTATTTTGCTTCTTTGATTCACTGTGATACATTTATGACCAAAAGTGATTCTTTGTTATGCATTTAATGGGCAAGTTTCTCCGTAAAAAAAAATAAAAAATAGAAGACATAACCGACATTGAGCATATATTTGCATTTGGAGTTGGCTTATTTTATATGCAAGTTTCAATTTTTTCGGATTATGTATGTTAAATCTTTCCGTCTATAGGAATTCTACTATGGATCACAGTTGGATAAATGCTTTACGGACGAGTGTTGAATATCAAAATGGGGTGAGGGAATTTATAGAATTTTCTAAACAAAATGCCCATGATGATAGGGTGAAGTTTTATTGCCCTTGTGTAAAATGTTTGAATGAGAGGCGACTAAGTCCTAAAGTTATACACACACATTTAATTTGTGAAGGATTTTGTAAGACTTATACAGTATGGGTATGACATGGTGAAAAAGTGTCAAGTGGGTCTCAACATGGGGAAGTGGCCTTTGATGATAATGACATGGATATGGATGATCGCATAGAGGACATTATCCGTGATGTAGGAGAAGAGGCTTTTGAGCGATCACATGCATATGGTAATATGTGCAGTGATGCAGAGACGCCGCTATACCCTGGGTGTAAAAAATACCAATTGTTGAACGCTGTATTGAAATTGATAAGCTTAAAGGCACGTCATGGATGGAGCGACAAGAGTTTTTCAAAAATGCTTGAGGCTTTTAAGGACATGCTTTCGGATGATTATGTGTTGCCACATCGATACTATGATGCTAAGAAAATATGTTGTCCACTGGGAATGGAGTGCAAAAAGATCCATGCATGCCCGAATGATTACGTATTGTATAGAAAAGAGTTTGAAGAGAAGTAGACTTGTCCGATATGTGAAACCCCACGATACAAGTCAGATAAGGGGCCTGCAAAAGTGTTGTGGTATCTTCCAATCATACGAAGGTTCAAGCAGTTGTTTGCGAATGAAAATGATGCAAAAAATCTGAGGTGGCATGCTGATGAGAGGATTTCTGATGGACAGCTTCGACATCCAGCCGATTCTTCTCAAAGGAAGAAAATCGATCAATTATTTCTGAACTTCGGCGAAGAACCTAGGAACCTTAGGCTTTCCCTTAGCATGGATGGCATGAATCCCTATGGAAGCCTTAGCAGCACACATAGTTCATGGCCTGTACTCTTGGTTATCTACAACTTATCTCCTATGTTATGCATGAAACAAAAGTACATCATGTTGTTTATGTTGATTTTGGGACCAAAACAACCCAGAAATGACATTGATGTTTACCTTGAGCCCTTGATCGAAGACTTGAAGGAGTTGTGGGAAGAAGGTGTCGATGTTTTTGCTTCTTTCAAGTAGGAGGTATTTAAAATGAGAGCCATGATATTTTGTACTATAAACGACTTCCCAGCATATGGGAATTTGTCAGGGTATAGTTTAAAAGGTCATAAAGCATGTCCGGTTTGTGAAGAAGGCACACGCTACCATCAACTTCAACATGGAAGAATGACGGTTTATCTTGGACATAGGAGATTTCTTAGATGGGGCCACCCATATCGTCGATTAAAGAAATCCTTTTTTGGTGGCCAAGAGTATGAAGCTGCTTCGGTGGCATTGATTGGGGAGCGAGTGTATGAAAATGTTAAAAATATCAGTGTCATCTTCGGTAAGACTGGAAAGAGTAGAAAAGAAACAAATATATGGAAAAAGAGATCTGTATTCTTCAATCTTCCATATTGGTGCAATCTTGATGTGAGACACTGTATTGATGTCATGCGTGTGGAGAAAAACGTATGTGATAGTATTGTTGGCACGCTTCTCAACATACAAGGTAGTTCCAAGGATGATGTGAAGGCAATATTGGATTTGCAAGCAATGGGAATACACGAAGACTTACATCCAAGGCCATATGAGAAGAGAACTTATTGTCCCCCGGCTTCTCATACTTTAACTAAGGATAAGAAACGAAGTTTTTGTGAGTGTTTACATGGCACAAAAGTTCCCTCGGGGTATTCTTCACAAAAGTCTCATGATTGTCATGTCTTGGTACTCCCAGTAGCTATTTGATGCATCGCCGAATATGATCTTCGGGTTGTTTTGACTAGACTTTGTTTCTTCTTCAATGCGGTTTGTAGTAAAGTTTTCGAGATTGAAAAGTTGGATGAATTAGAGAATGAAGGGTATCTTATCTTGTGCCACCTTGAGAAGCTTTTTGTTCCTACATTTTTTGACATCATGGTTCATCTAATTGTTCATCTAGTGAGGGAGATAAAGTTGTGCGACCCTATCCATTTACGGTGGATGTACCCTATTGAAAGATCTATGAAATTCCTAAAAGGGTGTGAAGAAAGCAAACCGGCCAAAAGATCAATTGTTCAGAAGTATGTTTCTGAAGAAACCATGGAATTCTATCGAAATTATTTGGCCAAATAAGACATATTGGGTTTCCAAAACGTCAGCTTACTGAAAGGAGGTAGACGAGGGGCTTTGGTAAAGAGTGTGGATCCTGATGAATTGTCACAAGTCCACTTATACATCTTGAATAATGTTGATGAAGTTCAAGCCAGCTATCTGCACATAAAGAAGCTGTAAGGAAAGAAAACCATCGAATGACCGAACAAAGGTTGATTAGGGAGCATAACAGAACTTTTGCAAACTGGTTCAAACAAAAGGTCAAGGGATCTAAATGTGTTTCTGATACAATAAAATGGTTAGCACGTGGTCCTGAGGTTGATGTCATAAGTTGGAATTCGTATGTGATCAATGGTTATACATTTTACACGAAGTCCCTAGATGATAGGAACACAGTCCAGAACAGTAGTGTTATGTTAGAGGATGAATTTATGCACTTCTCTAGTTCGAAAGACAATAGGCCTAAATTGGCAGTCATGCCATATTATGGGGTTATCGAAGAGATTTGGGAGGTGGACTATGTCAAAATTAGATTTCCCATCTTCAAATGCAAGTGGGTTAATATCAATAATGGTGTTCAGATTGATCGGCTAGGATTTTCATTAGTCGATGTCAATAGTAGAAGTTTTGGAGATAAACCCTTTATTATGGCAGACCATGCAAAACAAGTGTTCTATATCATCGATCAAGAAAATAAAATGTGGTTTGTAGCTCTCCAAGGAAAAAGGGTCATTGATATTGATGAGGAAAGTCATTCAAATTATGGTCTTTCAGAGAGTACTCCTTTTTCAAGGGGTATACCGGACATGAACGAAGAAGATGAAGCGAATAATGAACCTGGCATAAGAAATGATCATCAAAAGGGATATGGGAGGATATCACTTTATAAAAGAGTCAATTCATAAGGTAATATTCATATGCAGAATTCTTTGAAAACTTTAAGGTTTGAACTATATTATATTCCTTCTATGTTCTTAAACAATGTCACGCTGACTATGAAGTTTGTTCTTGTTTTATTTTTGTGGCAGGATCCGATCCAAAGGAGCATGTTATAAAAGAGGATGTTACGTTGTTGGGTGGGAATCAGATGAAGGCATAGTGAATAATATATTGAGCATGTATGTTGATTTACGTGCTGTATTTGTAACTCATTGTGATTGTAAGTAACTTATCTTATTGTATAAATTCATTTAGCTATTGTAGTCATAGTATAATCATTAATTAAGAGGCCACATAACTCATGGTGAATAATATTTGTATTCTTTTTCCCAATTCAATTTATTCATAATTGTTCATAGCTTGTAGCTTAAAGTATCGACTTTTATGTGCTGTTTTGGGTGGTGGATTTGTGTAATTATAGATGATCAGGATCAACAAAACAGGGAAAAAATTTGGGAAAATTTAGACCGAAAATAAAAAGCCGGTCTTAAATGTTCAACTGTTAAGACCGGATGTATTTCTATGTCCGGTCTTAAAGGTCTGGTGTACATATTTGATATTAAGACGGTCTTAAAAGTTGATCTTTTAAGACCATTCTATTTATAAGTTTGGTCTACAATTTCAATTTTTAAGACCGGATGTATATATAATCCGGTCTTGAAAGTCAGTCTTTTAAGACCGGGTAATTAGTCATCTGGTCTTAGAAGCCGCTATTTTTTGGACCGGAGTTATCTTTGTCCGGTATTAATATTCATATCTTTCAAGAGCGGTCGAGTTTTTGTCCGGTCTTAAAGGTTGATTTTTAAGACCGAACAAAAAATATTTCAGATCTATCTAGTACGACTTTTAAGACCTAATGTTTAAAATGTCCGGTCTAAAAGAGTTTCTTTAAGACCGGTTCGAATCCGGTCTTAAAAGTGAGACTTTTAATAGCGCCTGGAACAAGACCTGACGTGGGTCCGGTCTTACGATACCTCTTTTGTCCGGTCTTAAAAGCCTTTTTTCCACCCGTGCCATCATCTTCTTGAAAAGAGAAAACCCCAAGGAAACCAAACCTCAACTTGTCTTCTCCTAGCAAGCATCCAAGGAGCAGGAGGTTTCAAGAGAAGGAGTTCTCGTTGCAATCGGGGGATAGCCGTGTGGATCAACGTTAGAGGACATCAACAATCTTGAAGTCTTCGAGTGATCTAATGTAATCCTAATCTCCAATAGTCGTTTTATCAAATTATCCTAAACACCAATAGTTGTTTTAACGAGCAATCCTGAAACTCATGAATATTACAAATTTTTATGAATTCTCATGAGTACCGTAAAGAGTTATAGATCAATAATTAATAACTAATTAGCGTAACGAGTCAAGGTTAATAATTCATGAGGACCGTAAGGAGTTACGGGTTTCCACAACGATTAAACAAAATTTTTGTTTTCAACCTCATGAAACTTTGCATGAAAGTCATGTAATAGGAAAAATTAACCAACAAGTGGTATCAGAGCCGAGCTCGTTATCGAAAACACATGGGGTAATATTATTGAATTCGATTCAATAATAAATTAGGATTTGAAAAAATATGTGCATGTGTTTTTCTAACCTTTTGTAGATTCAAGAAAGGGATGGTCACGGTGCCTCGAATGAATGATTTAAATTATTATTTCTTTTGGTAAACGGATTGTTTTATCCCGATTTAAATTTTATTTGTATTTTCTTATTTTTGGTAAATGGGATTTTTTTGTCCTAATTTAAATATTGCATAGAAAATTTTAATAGGAATAAGAATTTTAGATCGTGGACAAGTACAAGAAGAGTTTACCAAGAGATCATTCGACCATGATGAAAGAATGGAGCATATTTGATAATCCAAGAGATGGAGATATTTTGGATCAATAATCGGAAGGCACCATGATCATCCACAAAATACATGAATTTTTATTATTATTATTTTGCATAGAATTAGTACGACTAGTATGCATGATAATAGTAAACGCGATCACCTCACGACTAGCATGCATAATAAATACAAGCTGTTTAAAATTAAACTGTGATAGTTGTTTTATATGTATGTCTAGTTTATGCATGCAAGGTAAAATCACTTCTAGCTTAGAAATTGACCAAATGTTAGTTAATTTATTAGTTAGTAATTTATGATGAGACCGAAAAGAACCCTCACAAAATTATCCATCGAGTTTACCTCCCATCATCGATGGTGCTTAGGACCCTTCGACATGGTAGTTCTCTCTAGCTCAGCTCAGACCTACTGTTTCATCGAGTAGCGGTGCCATTCAAGGTGTATGACACTTAAGATGATGGTTTTGCTGGACTAGATGTATAGCCTACAGGCTCAGCCAGGTTTATGCATTTAGGTTAAATTATCTAACGTGTTTATTTACCTCCCATCATCGGTGGTGCCTAAGAATCCTACGAATGGTAGCTCTCTCTAGCTCAGCTAGGACCTATTTATCTCGTAGTGTATGACGGTGCCATTCGAAGTGTATGACACTTAGGATGATTGTTTGTGCTAAACTAGGTGTATAGTCTGCAGGCTCAGCCAGATCTATATATTTAGGGCAAAGATGCCAGGTTATTATATAGTGATGTGACACTAAGTGATAAGGTGTTGTCAACCTAATGATCTAAGAGAAGACATGGAGATGTTGTTAATCAACCCACTGGATAAGTAAGTTTTGCGGGCTCAGCCGGAAACAAATGATTCCAGTCGTTATCTTAGCCCACTATGGATATCCTTATGAAGGATAACCCTAAAATCAATATCTGAGGGTCATTGATTCTGGAGAAGATAGTGGGAGGGCCACATACGTTTCAAAAGTCTCCGTATATGGTTAATGAAATACTTATAAGTCTTATTTTGTTTTTTCTTTTCAACATATAAGTCATGACCGGAAAATTTAATTTTGCTTTATTCTAGATACTAATAAGATAGCTGGACCTAACTTTAAGGACTGATATCAGAATGTAAAAATAGTTTTACGCTTTGAGAAAATAGCATTTGTTTTAGATTCTCTAGTTCATGTTGCCTCTATTGAAAGGCAAGATGGATTTGATTAGTTTGAATTGGAAGCCCATAAAGAACACCTAGTAGACAATGAGCATGCAGTTTGCATACTGCTTGCGTCTATGTCTACAGAACTCTAATGTCAGCATGAGCATATGGATGCTCCCTTTACTATCTTGCATCTGCAAGAGTTTTATGACAAGCAAGAGAGGGCTGAGCATTTCAAGACCTCCAAGGAGTTATTTGGCTGTAAGATGGCTGGGGTCATGTCGATTGGACCACACGTCTTCAAGATGATTGAGCTGATGGAGAAGCTTGCTTCTCTAGGCTTTATCATAGGCAATGAGCTAAGTATTGACTTGGTCTTGCAGTCCTTGCCACAATCATATAATGGCTTCGTGGTCAATTATTATATGAATAAAGTAGAATCAACGCTCTCTGAGCTGTTGAGTCTACTAACCACTATAGAGGGTGTTGTTAAGAAAAATACAACCCAAGCTCTTCTAATTAGTGGGTCTTCCAAAGCTAAGGGCAAGGAAAAGTTTTGTTGGGATCCGATCACAGCGGAGTTAAAACTTTTACGAATTCCATCGAAGGATCGCTCAATAGCGTTTAAATCAAGGTTAAAAGAATCTGAATCGTACCTATGCCAAACTATTTGGACTGGTGGGCTACCTTCTCGATCAGCAGAAGTTGACTCTTCGAATCGCCTTCCTCTACCGGTATCCACACGAATAACCTCAAACACAAACAGCAGCGTGCTAGCGCCTTCAGTATTCTCACGTCTCCCTATTCTCTCTAGGGTTTCTCGCGGCTTTCTAATCTCTATCTTTTATATTCAGTAGAAACTTTGCACATGTTTGGTATTTATATGTTTTAATTGTGAATGATGTTTTGAAAACCTCTCCAAATTCTCTCAAACTTGTTTTCATAAAAACATTCCAAATTGCATCATATTAAGCATGAAAAGAATCTCAAATTGGGGAGAGAAAATCAATTCTTTGACTCATTCTAATTTGATTTCATATATGTCTCTCTACAAATATCTCTTCCTTAAACTCAACTTTTTGCTAATGACAAATAAGGGGGAGAGAATGGCAAGAAAAATATGTAAGTTTATTAGTTTTTCATATTCATACATATTTTTCTTAAAGTATTTGCCATCATCAAAAAGGGGGAGAATGTTGGTTTTGATTAGTTTTGATGATGTCCTATATAGATGTCATTCTTAAGAGCAAAAAGGTTGCATACTACATTTATCTTCTACTTTGACTAATTCTTATATTTAATGTAGATGCAAAGTTTAAAAGAAGTTGGAATGAAGCTTCATCATATTTGAGCTACAATGGAGTATACTTGAATGATGGAGAATTATCAAGAATGTTGATTGAAGAAAGAAGCTCTTGCACAATATAATGGGAATATCATAAAATCAAGAAAGCAAGAAGTTATCAAATGATTTTGGGGGATAATCTAGAAGGAGAGAAGAAATTGAAGAAGGAAGAACTTGCAATGTAGTGGAACATCTTGATTCAAGTTCTTATATTGATGCTAGAAGTCTCCAATATCATATGGAAGCTGGAACGGATCAATTCAGAGTTAAAACCAGCAAAAAATCAGTTCCAGGATGAGCAAACTCGAGTTCAGATCTCCAAACTCGAGTTTCCTACTTCGCTACAATGGTTTGCTCCTCTGGTATGAGCAAACTCGAGTTTATAAGTACAAACTCGAGTTTACGCGTCTTCAGCATTTCAGGAACTCTGTTCCACGTTCAGCTTGGGCGAGGTCTGGTAATTCGATGATATCTCCCAAACCAGACATCGGATTGAAGTGAAACCAGTGGCATATGAAACTAGACTCCCAATGAGTCATTTTGATATATAATTAAAGTTCAAAGGAGTTCAGATGAAGGATCTATGAATTTATAAAGTTGACAGTGATATTCACGTCCCACAGAAAACCAAGATTCTATGTTTTGAGTATATCTCATGAATTACATGTCCGATGGAGATGAAATCGGTGGCATATGAAAGAAGACTCAAAGGGCTTTCTGTCAAGCTTTGAAAGGACCAAAACGGAGTTCACACCAGGGAGATATGTCCCTCGAAAGTTGACTGGTTATTCACAATGTTGCTCAATTTGCTATCAAATGAAGCAAACTCGAGTCATTAAGTTGGAACTCGAGTTTGTCGGGGATAGAGAGCAAAATCTGATTTCTGGGAAAGACCTAAACTCGAGTCATTAAGTTGGAAACTCGAGTTTCCATCACACAGAGAGCAACCAACGTCAGAGCATCTTCAAAACTCGAGTTTGTGATTCAAAACTCGAGTTTGCACCTATTCTTCAGAAAATCAGAGTTTCGAAAATCTCGTTTTTCATCAAGAACATCCAGATGATTACCCAAATGATCTATAATACTTCCTAACATCATTTATATAATTTGTGTACATGTTTCAGATGATTAAAACGAAGGATTAGAAGCAAATCTCAAAATCTCGATTTGGGTCGAACATCAAAGAAATCAAGATCTATCAAAAGTGAGAAGATGAACTTTGCTGCACATTTTCAGAAATGGGAAAGATGACAGATTTGAATTTGCTTTAAAGTCAAATAAAGTAAATTGATGACAGCCTGGAAAGAATCAAAAGCATTAATCTCACGCGTCAAACAGAGGATTGAATTCCCCCATTTGGAAACAATTGCTACAATGGTTACTCTGAATGATTTGTTGCACTAAAACAGTGAAAATACTAAATGATCTTCAATACAGAGCAATCATCGGAAATTCAAGAACCAAGATGACCCAACCTTCACCATTCCATTTGGAAAATACAAAAGTATGTCATCATTAGTCATCATGACATTACTTTATTAAAGTTCCTTTATCGGTACTTGCTCAGGGTCCTACCTGGATTTTACTCGGGTTTTCTTCACAAATACTGATGTCTTCTCAAAAAACGTAGGGCATACCCGACCACCCTAAAAATACTGTGTACTCACTTATACCGACATATTTTTACTCAACTAATTGTCCTATACCCCAGGACATAGTTGGGTGTCATCCTTTCCACCAGATTCACGCCGTATAGACCTTCTATATCCCATTTTCACTGGCACCTTAATTCCATGGCTTATGCATACAAGGTCCACTAACCCGTATGGTCGAGTTACTTAATCCCAGAGGGTTTCCTAACTCTCGACATCCTTGAGACTCCTCCCCAACTGGGCTTAATCGTCCGCTTATTTTAGGCTTATTCTTAATTTTCAGGGTCCAAAATTCGGGATGTTACATCTTGAATATTGAATAATAATTTAAGATGATGAATCACATCCATCTCTTAAACTAAAATTCAAAATCATTTTAAATCAATCCTCATTTATTATTTCTCCTATGTTCATCCAATCATTATTGGATCTTACTATATATATATATATATATATATTAGATAATTCAGAATTATCTTTTATAACCTAACCTTTTGAATTAAAATTCAAATCTCCTCGTTGGGCTTGGAGTCCCACTCCAACCCAAATTACACATTTACTCTTGATAAAGCCCAATAACAATTATTGGTCCAAGTTTGCTAATTTTAAACTGTTAATTCTCTATTGGTTTTGATGATAACTAACAATTGTAAACTCAGATTGAAGTTTGTCTTTAATAAGTTGAAAAACTTACTGTCAAAGGAAAACTCGAGTTTTGGTTTGGAAACTTGAGTTTGGACTTGACAGAGAGTAACTCAAGTTTTTGCAAAGTTAAGCAAACTCGAGTTTGGGTATTGAAACTTGAGTTTTGAGCAAACAGAGAGCATCTAAGTTTTTCAAAGGCAAAGAAAACTCGAGTTTGGTTTTAGTAAACTCGAGTTTTGGCCAGATAGAGAGCTACTAATTTTTCAAGGTTAGCAAAACTCCAGTTTCCATTTGGAAACTCGAGTTTAGGCTAAACAGAGAGTTTTCAAAGTTTCCAAGTTTTGTTGGAAACTCGAGTTTGGTTTTGAAAACTCGAGTTTACAAACTCCAGTTTTCATATGACAAGGTTTTTCAAAGTTTTTCTCTCAAATGAGAAAACTCGAGTTTGGTTTTGGAAACTCGAGTTTAGGTCTTACTGATAAGAACTCAAAGTTTCTAAAGTTTTGAAAACTCCAGTTTTTAATAAGCAGAGAAGTTTTCATTTTTCAAAGACTTATGGAAACTCGATTTCAGTTTGCAAACTCGAGTTTAGACCAAGCAGAGAACTCTGCTAAATTTGAACCTTTTGAAAACTCCAGTTTTGGAATGGAAACTCCAGTTTTGAGATTTTGGACTTAAACATATTTTCTCATCAAAGGTCCAAAACTCGAGTTTGTCACTTAATGACTCGAGTTTTGAACTCTTCTCAAAACTTGATTCAAAGACCAAATCACGACATTCTTCTCTGGAAGGAGAAAACTCGAGTTAAGTTTTGGAAACTCAAGTTTAGGCTTTTAATGAAAAATGAAAACTCCAGTTTTGATGAACAAACTCGAGTTTCTGTCGCTGGTTTTGAATTTCAAACTAGACGAATTTGTGAAATCTTTGTGATTGATCCTAATACTTCATATCATCACTCATTAATATTCCTAACTATGTTTAATCAGTTTGTTAGTGTGTTTCAGAAGATTTAGAGAGAATTAAATGAAGCATTAGCATAAAGCATAAAGTGATGTCAACTCATTAAATGCAAAGTCCAGAAAACTTTCATTCTTTTACACAATCATTCTCCACACGTTGCAAAGGGATTAATATTTCCTTTCCACATCCAGTAGCTGCTCTTCCAATGGATTAAAAGTCAAGAAGTCAAACATAAACTTCTGTGTAGCTGGATTAACCAAAGAGTAGAGAGAGAAGAAGACCAAAACTTCAACTAATCCATTCTTAATGTTGGCTACGGTCACATTGAAGATTACAACGGTCGTTTAATGTTCTCTTGGTATAAATAGAGATGCATTCAATTATTCTCAACAACCCATCTGTACAAAACAAAAATCATTCAAGTTTCCAACTACTCTTTGAGTTCTCTTGTGAGAAGTATCTCTTGATACATTGTACTTCAGTGTTTATCCTTATCCACTCTTAGAGAGTTCATTTATTGTAAATCATTCATTGTAAGGATCTCAAGTCAGGGGACTTGGAGATTGGGATATTGATTGCAACTTGTAAGGGGGAGTAAGTTCTAGTGAGAGAATTACTCTTGAGTTACAAAGTGTGTAATCAATTGTGATAGTCAAAAATCCCAGAGAGTCTGGGGACTGGACGTAGGTCAAGAGATTGGACCGAACCAGTATAAATCCTCTGTGTCTTGCTTCTCTTTCTTATCCTCTATTTATCCCTGTTTTCATTATCCAAAAACAGAGCACTTCGAAAAAGTTTTAGAATCCCCAATTCACCACCTCTTGGTGATTCAGCTCCACTTTCATAAACAATCAGAAATAACCTTTGTGTGTGACCCATTAGGCCCAATTAGTCACTAACATAAATAAACTTGGACCAATTAAAAACCCCTTTAACGGGCCCAATTTATTTAATGACCTCATAAGACACTAGCAATGCTCTACGGCCCCAGAACTAATTGAGTTGATCAAGTGATCTACCTTTCATATTTGGATACCGTGCATACATCATCCCTCACATTTTCATTCACATTTAGTTGAGAGCAAAGATAGAGTATCATCTCTCTTAAATGACTAAATGTAGCTATTTCACAGAACTAGGAATCTTCTTATATTAACTCTATAATGGATCATGACTCTTCATGATCACTTGCTATGCGCATAGACTCCCAAGTTAATTAGAAGCTATCCAAGCTCTACCGGTCTTGTGAATGACTAATCCCTTGTAGGGGATTATGAGTCCTCTCAGCATGCCCATCTATACTCATGTATTCGAGTTACACCCAAGAGTACACTGTTCTCCCCATTTTCAGGTGAATAGAGTTGTACGTCAAAGTATAATCCTAGGACATAGTGTTCGATGACATCCTTAAGTCCAAGACAATCCGCACTACCAAATGATAAGAGACTTTACATATCCAATGATACTCTCTACAATGAATCTTTGTGGAGTCTCTCAACGGGTCAGTTTGGTGCTATCTGTTCTCCAACAGATCCACCCACGACATCAGCTAAGGCATCAACATGCCTTTATTCCATGAGGTCCCTACCTTGTATCTCATACATGTAGATATGTCGTACTAGTTTTATTGAGATCATCAATGCCCTTTCTTGGTGATTTAAGACTAGGAACAATTTTTTAAGCAATAGATATCCAGTGTTCTTGAGTCCTGATGATCATGATCTCTATCATCGATCCTCAAGAATAACAGATGTTCTATTCCTAGGGCTTTTATCTTCAAACACATATTTACCTTAAAATAAAGGCGAGACATAAATATGATGAAGATAAAATATGCTCATTTATTAATAATGAAATACTACAACATAGAAATTGTTAGTTCTCAATGTTTTGATGATCACAAATCTCAAGTTATTGAATTAAGTATTTTTTTTCTAAGTTATGGTTTGCTCGAGCAGAGGTTAATTTATGCCCGAGCATACATAATCTAATAGAGTATATAAGTGGTTCAGAGGTCCATGGTCGAGCAACATGTTAGTGATGCCCGAGCATCATCGGAACAGAAGCGAAGATGTGGAAGTTGAGCAGCTATGCTCAAGCAGAGAATGAGGCTTGCTCGGGCAGCAGCGTAAGTAGCAACATGTTTCCAAGGCTAAAGAGTCTTGCTCGAGTAGCGACGAAGGCTTGCTCAAGGAGAGGAAAATATATGCTCGAGCAGCATTTTTCAAATTCCTAATCTTCGTCTTTGGATGACTTGTGTCCGATAATGAAAATGTCATGCTCGAGCACCATGCTCGAGCAGAAGAAAAGTCTTGCTCGAGCAGCATCTGTCAACATTACTATCTTAGTCTCTGGTCAGCCTGTGCCAGAGCATGAAAATGTCATGCTCGAGCAGCAGGAGAAGCCTGCTCGAGCAACGTCATCTAGCATCCCACTTCTCTTCTATGCATGTCCTTTGCCCGAACATGCCTTATGGCTTGCTCGGGCATGAGCGATATGTTGCCCAAGCATGAAGACTTTCATGCCCGAGCAACAGCGTCTTTGAATTCTTATATTCGCCTCTATCTAAGGCTTGCTCGAGCATGAAGAAGTCATGCTCGAGCAAAAGAAATAGCTTGCTCGAGCATCAGCGACTGAAACTGATTTCTTAGTCTATGCAAGAGTAGCTTGCCCGAGCAAGCATGAATTATTGCTGGGGAAAAGCCCTGTTTTTCAAATCATCGTCTGCATAAAATTATATATCTCTGTAGTTAATCCCATTACTTCTTAATGTTACTCATTACTACTTCTAATTTCTTTTAATCAGTTTGTTAATGAGTTTCAGAAGATTTTATCATGGATTAAACATCATATTTACATAAAGCAAATTGTGTCAGAGAAGCATTAAATGCAATTGCCAAAACCGGTGACAATCTCGGTAACCAACACTCTGATCAATGTAAAGTTTTCTCTTACATTCCATCTGAACATTAAATGTTGTGTCTCAACGGGCAAAACAAAAGGAATGAAGAGAATGTTGAAACTGCAATTCTGCTTGGATTATTTGAACGGAGAAAATGGTATATGGACTTCATCTATCTAACGGATATATACAAGAGTCTCAACGGATAATTCTCAAGCTTCAGCAACGGTCATTTATTACAACATCTATAAATAGCTGAAGCATTGGATTCGCCAACCTACCAAAACGCTGTGCATTCAATTTGAATTTATTACAACTACTGTTTCATTAATATCTTCGGATATCTTTGTATACTTCAGTGTTTAACTTTCATCTACTCATAAGGAGTTTCTAAACACTTATTTTGATTATTGTTTTGTAAAATCTTAAGGTTATGGAACCTTAAGTGTGGGTGTACAATTACAACTTGTAAGGGGGAGCGAGTCCGAGAGTGAAAGGATCGTCCTATACAATGTGTGTAATTGTGTTCATTTGAAGAGTTAGTGGAAATCCCAAGGTGTTCTTGGGGACTAGACGTAGGTCAAAGTATTAGACCGAACCAGTATAAATTGCCTCGTGTCCTTTTCTTGTTATCTTTGCTTGCATGTAACTGTGTGGTTCTTGCAAAAAAGATTTTTGAGATCACCTATTCACCCCCCTTCTAGGTGATATTCCATCTTCATTTGGTATCAAAGCCAGGTTTCTCTGTTGGGCTTAACATCCCGAGATAGAACATGGAAGAAATATTACCTGATGGTGCCTCAATCAATCGACCACCTGGATTCAATGGCGAGCACTATTGGAAAGCAAAGTTCAAAGTGTTTGTGTTAGCAACTGAGTATGGTCTCTGTCAGGTAATAGAGAATGGAGACTACGTTCCTACAAGAACTGAAGGCGGAATTGCCGTTCCTAAGACAGAGGAAGAGTTTGATGAGAATGACAGAAGAAAAATCACTCTTAACAGCAAAGCCGTCTTAATGCTTCAGAGTGCTCTTAGCCAAAAGGAGTACTTTCGGATATGTAACTTGTCTACTGCAAAAGAAATGTGGAAGGCGTTGGAAATAGCTTATGAAGGAACCTCTAGAATCAAGGAGAATCGTATCAATACTTTGACCACCGAGTATGATTTACTTCGAATGAAGTCCAGGGAAACCATTGCCGAATTTCAACTCCGTTACACACATTTGACCAATCAATTAGCGGCTCTGGGCAAAACATATGAGAAATGTTCTCAAGTTAGAAAGATTCTCAACATTCTGACAAAATATTGGGAAGCAAAAGTTACAGCCATGGAAGAGGCTCGTGGAGAATCAATGACTTTAGTTGCTGCTATGTTCAGAAGCTCATCTGAGTATGAAAGCAAATTGAAATTCAGAAAGGGCTTAGATGAGATCAACAACAACAAGAGCAAAGGCGTTGCTCTCAATGTTGTGAAGGAGAAAGAAGCTAAAGAAGAAGATAATGATGATGATGTTGATGAAGAATTGGGGATAATGGTCCGAAGATTTAAAAAGTTCTATAAAAAGGACCAAGGCTTCAAAAACAGATTCCAGAAAGGAGGAAGCTCAAGTAACAAACGCGAATACAAGTACAAAGATCAAGTTATCTGTTACAAGTGTGAAAGGCTAGGCCATTACAAATCAGAGTGCCCTTTGTTGAAAGGAAACGAAAAGGACAAGAAAAAGAAGTTGAATCACTTCAGAAAGAAGGCTTACGTATCTGCAATATGGGGAGATGGTTCCTCAGATGAAGAAAGTGAGGAAGAGGAAGATATTGCAAATATCTGCCCAGTTGTAGAAAAAGAGCAACGTGAGAATGATAATGAGGTATATGACTCACAACCTACTTATGATGAGTTGTTTGCTGAGTATAATCTTGTTCAAACTGAATTTGAAAAACTTGCTGAGAAATACATTGCTTTGAAAAAGAAAAATATAACTCATTAACAACAAGTAGAAAACCTTTCTTCTTCTGAAAATGTCATTAGTGAAGAGTGTCTTGATCTAGAGAAAAAGAATTTGTATCTCACAAAAACTCTTGAGAAGCTCACTAAAGGTAGTGAAATGCTCAATGTAATCTTAAAAGCTCAGAGATTTACAAATGATCGTTCAGGGATAGGTTACAATCCCATTTTTGACAAAAAGAAAGGGAAAAAGAAAAGGTGTGGAAAATCTTACTTAAATTATTTTCAAAAAACTGTTCACTCTTCGAATTCATTTGCTCATTGCAATTATTGTAACCAAAAGGGTCATAGTAGTTTATCTTGTTTTCATAAGAAAGACAGAAGAGATAAACCTGTTGGTAATTATCAGTGGGTACCTATAGGAACCTATGTTCCTCAGGCCTGAACTAACCTTAAAGGACCCAAGAAAAGATGGGTACCTAAAACTTAATCTCTTTTGATTTGCTGGTTTGTATGAGAGCATCAAGAGTCAACAAGTGGTACATAGACAGTGGATGCTCTAAACTCATGATGGGGGATCAAGACAAGTTTGTTGCAATGACATCAAGAGATGGTGGCAAAGTCACTTTTAGAGGAAATCAACCCGGGAAAATCATCGGCATTGGCGAGATTGGTGCAAAAGATGGACCTCAAATCAAGGATGTATATCTTGTGGAAGGTCTCTGTCATAATCTATTGAGTGTAAGTCAAAGTGCCGACAAGAACAATTGGATCATCTTTGATTCAGAAGAGTGTCTCATTATCAATAAAGATGATCTCCCAATTGATAAAGGTACACTTAAGGTATTGTTTAAAGACCTTAGAGAAGGTCACTGTTATACCTTGGATTTACCGAAAATTAGTCCTGAAAAATGTTTTGTTAGCAATTTGGATGAAAGTTGGCTGTGGCATAAGCGTTTGGCTCATGTGAACATGTTTCAACCTGACAAGTTGCTAAGAAAGGATTTTGTTATTGGTTTACCAAAACTTAATTTTAAAAATGATATGATTTGTGATGCTTGTCAAAAGGGCAAACAAACAAAATCATCTTTCAAAAACAAGCTTGAAATTTCGACAAATCGGCCTCTTCAACTACTTCATATGGACTTAGTCGGACTGGCTAGAGTCAAGAGTCTTGGTAGTAACTTATATACCTTAGTTATTGTCGATGATTTCTCTCGTTTTACCTGGACTATCTTATTGTCTTCAAAAGATGAAACTTTTGATCTGTTTGTTGTGTTTGCCAAAAAGATGAAAAACGAGAAAGGTATTTGTATTTCAGCTATTCGAACCGATCATGGAAGTGAATTTGAAAATCAAGCTTTTGAAGAATTTTGTGATGCTTATGGCATTGATCATAATTTCTCCGCTCCAAGAACACCCCAACAAAATGGTATGGTTGAAAGGAAGAATCATGTGCTCATCGAAATGGTTCGTACAATGTTAAATGAGAATAAGACTTCACAAGTATTCTGGGCAGATGCAATGAGCACAGCCAACTATATCTCAAACCGATCATATCTGAGGAAAAAGCTAAACAAGACACCTTAAGGATAATCTGGGTACAAAATTTGGAAACAAAATTTGGCTCATTTGCACATCTTTGGTTGCAAGTGCTTTGCACATAATAATGGTAAGGATAATCTGGGTAAGTTCGATTCAAAATCTGATGAAGGTATATTTCTAGGTTATTCCAATAGAAGTAAAGCCTATAGAGTCTTTAATACTCGTACTCGTATAGTTTAAGATTCCATTCATGTTGTATTTAGTGAAACCAAAACTAATAAACTTTTGGATGATGATGAGAAAGATACTCATAGAAATCAATTCTTTTAAAAAACCACTCCTGCTTCTCTTGAAAATTCCGAAGATGTTTTTGACATTGTCTCTGAAAATATTTTTGAAAAATATGTTCAATCACAACCTAAAGCTTGGAGGTTTATTAGGAATCATCCTTTAGACCAAGTAATAGGTGATGTAAATCAACGAGTAAGAACCAGAAAAGGTACTTTGAATGAAGTCACATTCTCTGCGTTCATCTCTCAGATTGAACCCTCTAAGATTGACAAAGCCCTCTCAGACAATGATTGGGTTATCGCAATGCAAGAGGAATTGCATCAATTTGATAGAAATCAAGTTTAGGACTTAGTACCTAGACCCAAAGACCATCCGGTTATCGGGACTAAATGGGTATTTAAGAACAAACATGATGAAACAGCAATCATTGTCTGTAACAAGGCAAGATTGGTTGCTAAAGGCTATAATCAAGAAGAAGGAATTGATTATGAAGAATTTATGCTCCAGTGGCAAGATTGGAAGCTATAAGAGTTCTTCTAGCCTTTGTTTGTATCATAGGATTCAAGCTCTATCAAATGGATGTCAAAAGTTCCTTTTTGAATGGTTTTCTTCAAGAGGAGGTTTATGTTGAACAACCTCCTGGCTTTGAAAGTGAACATCATCCAGATCACGTTTATCGTCTCATGAAGGCCCTATATGGCCTTAAGCAAGCTCCAAGAGCTTGGTATGAGCGATTGAGCAAATTCCTTCTCGATCAAGGTTTTATTAGAGGCAAAGCTGAAAGAACTATCTTCATTAAGAGTAATAAACTAAATGAAATTTTAATTGTTCAAATTTATGTTGATGATATTATTTTTGGTGCTTCTAACGAATCTATGTATGAAGAATTCTCAAAGAAAATGCTGGGTGAATTTGAGATGTCAATGATGGGTGAATTGAATTATTTTCTCGGCTTACAAATCAAACAACGGAAGAATGAGATATTTATCTCACAAACAAAGTATCTCTCTGATTTGCTCAAAAAGTTTGGGTTGGAAAACTGTAATGGAGCCGACACTCCTATGAGCTCTACTGCTTCTCTGGATGCCGATGAAGAAAAGGCAAAGACTTTAACATAATCAAATATCGGGGAATGATCAGATCCTTAATATACTTAACAGCAAGTCAGCCAGATATACAATTCAGTGTGTGTTACACCCTTACCAGCCTCGCCCTTTTGGGTGGCGGGTTAGAGGGATTCCTTTACTTAGTTACCTTTCCTTCATTATCAGGTCCATTTCACTTGTATCAGAGTGAGCGCAACAGAGCATTTAACCGGTTTGGACTACCTATTGTACTGGTAAAAGCGCAATGAACAAAAATAAAAGTCCCCAAAGGGTTAAAGGTACAGTCATCCCAAAATGAATACTATAAATAATATACAGTCATCCAAAAATATCAGTACAACATATAATAGGGCATCCCCTATCCTTCACCAGCACTGTTATGCCTACCTTTCCAAAAAGGCCTTTATTAGTCATGAACATCCCTCTGTATCAACAAAAGCTTCTGGAGTCCATTGTTGCCCCCCCAAAGTAACCGTCAGTACTCAAATACTAAATGTGTAAAGTGTATGCAGGTAACCATGCCAAATATGAAGTCAAAAGTAACATGTCAAACATACCACATATGCAAACAGAATATATACAACACCGACTACCACGTGCCGTCAGGCTGCCTTATCAAGTCAAGCCCCGGAGTCACGACCCGTAAAGCTGCCTACACCAGGACAGCCCCGGACCTATCGACTCGTACAACCGCCAATCAAGGCCAGCCTCGGATCAACCGTCCTCAGCGCTAGGAAACACATAACTCTGTATGCATATTTAGCAATACAAATACAAAAACACACATGGCAAATACAAACATACAACAAAACACATAAAGATATCTGAGTAAAGCGGTTACTACCTGGTGTACTTTATACTGCCTTTTATATTTTTATGCCCGATGATTTTTCCAAAAATACCCCTGATCAAAATACACCAAAATATACCATTTTCAGTATTTACAAAAATACCCTTGCATTTCTTTAATCAAAACCGAGCCCAAACAGATTTCCAGAAAATCATGTGTTTTTGGCCCAACTTCAAACATTTTTAATAAATTCCAAAAAAATACAATGAACACGAAACCAGTGGAACTTGAACCCTTAAGATGTCTAGTTTGTGGTAAAAATATGGACAGAGTTCAAAAAAATATACATAAATTTATCCTCTGAAAAAACCCTTCTCTGGTCCAGAACAGGGTTTCAGGTTTTGAGCCACTTTGTGGAATTTATTTCTCTCGGTTGGAAACTTGAAAAT
The DNA here is from genome assembly GCA_025563575.1 of Acacia pycnantha. Lineage (NCBI taxonomy): Eukaryota > Viridiplantae > Streptophyta > Magnoliopsida > Fabales > Fabaceae > Acacia > Acacia pycnantha. The sequence goes on from JAMWYP010000248.1 coordinate 375,527, forward strand.
CACAAAATATTATATCAAAATGAATCCCCAAATTTATTTTTAATAATTTAAAATTTCATGGCAAAAAGAAGTCGTTTACTATTTTAAAATCGCGTCTTAAGAACCACTGCCCAGATTTCCAGAATCACTTGCAAGCTTAGATTTAGGGGTTTTCGGTGTTTTCAACTTCGGAAACTTAAACCATAACTATACCCCCTATAAATCCACGTTCTAGAACCATTGGACACCTTAAAAATGAAAAAATCCAACCCCAACAGCAAGCCCTAGCTTTATGCACGAAATACCTTGGCAAAGCTCGAGAAGGTGAAGTTTTTCGGTGTTACCTTGAATCGGAGAATTGGTGGATGTTCTTGAGTTCTTGACCTTGGAGCTTGGATATGGTGGTTTGCTGGTATACCTGCTGGATCTGGAAATTTCACCCCCTTTGGGGTGAAAAATGAGTTCAAATCACCCTTTTCATAAAGGTGAATTTGATATGGTAATAGTAGAATTAGCTGGTGTAAATTTCTGTTCCAGTTGGAGTAAATTTGATCTACTTTTCCTTAAATTTTTCCCCAAGAATTCAAGAATATTCCAGAGTCTCCCTTGTATTCCATGTGGCACAGCCCCAAGGAAAGAGAGAGCATATTTTTATCTGCTTTTGGGGAAAATTACAGGTTTTGGCCCGGAACTTTCGTAAATTACAATTGTGACCCGGAACTTACCAATTATTACCAAATTTTCCCATACTTTTTCCTGCCTTATGGGGACATGTGGGGTGCCATTTTGGGCCCACATATCTTCCCTAATTAATTTTTACCCATTTATTCCCAGTTTGCCCTTTTTCCTGAAACGTGGGACCCGCAGTTTGAATTTTTTACTGATTCTTCTTTTCTCTATCTCCAGCACGTTTTTAATCATTATGGGGGCTAGGTGGCATCACTTTGGGCCCACCAAATCTATTCCTTTACTTTTCCCCTGTCTTTTCCGCTTTTCTGGGCCAATTTCCTTCCACCAGTCCATGCTGGGCCCCGCTGGTCATCAGGGTACTTTCTTTTGCACTTTTCTTCAACTTTTCAGATATTTTCTCCTGAATGGGCATACATATATGGATTCTCTTTGACTTCCCAATATGGCCCCACATTTATCTTATTCATGTTAGTTATGCTTAGTTTTCAAGACGACAAATATGCTTATCTATTAAGAGGAGAAAATTTATATACTTCATTTATCTTCTACTTTGGTTAACTCTTATATTTAATGTAGATGTGAAGTTTGTTTATGAAGAATGATTTAGAAGAAGATCAACAAAGAAGTATCTAATTAGAGGAAGAAGAAGAAATAAATTGAATCAAAGAAAATGTGAAGTTCAAATGATGAAGAATGATCAAGATGGAAGAACTTGCTAAATGGAATGAGAATATCTTTATTCAAGTTCTTAGATTGATGCTAGAAGTCTCCAAGATCATATGGAAGTTGGAATGGATCAATTCGGAGTTAAAACAAGCAAAATCAAGCTCCAGGAAGTCAAAATCAAGCCACAGGACGCCCAAACTCGAGTCAGGGATTTTAAGCTCGAGTTTGACTCAAAACTCGAGCCAGCCACAATAGACTCGAGCCAATCAACACCTCTGTTCTACTCTATTTCATGTTTAGCTTGGCGACCTCTGGTAATTCGATGATATCTCCCAAACCAGAGATCAGATTGATGCAAAACCAATTGTGTTGGAAACTAGACTTCCAATGCGTCATTTTGACACAATATTAAAGTCCAAATAAGGTTGGATGAGAGAGCTATGAATTCTGGAAGATGACAATGAAATCAACGTCACACAGCAGACCAACCTTCAGTAATTTGGATTTATCTCACAAACGACAAATCCAATTGATCTGAAATTGGTGGAATATGAAAGTAGACATCAAGAGCGTTTCATGGATATATAATTTGATAACTTCGGAGTTCTGAACAGATATTTATAGCCCTCGAAATTGGATAGTCAGTTCAGGATGCTGGAAAAACGCTGGTCAAGAAGAACATGCATTCATCTGATGATAATGGACAAAATACAATGAGTTTGGAGCTGATTCTTCTTGCATTGGAAAGAAGACTTGAAGATCTTTATGAGCATGGGTGGTTTGCCTATTTGGAGCTATATCAAGGCTGAAAACATAAGCAAATTACACTGACTATCCAGATGCCAAATTCGCTCAGAAAGAAAAATATATCGACTATCCTATGCTGAGATGACATGTCAGTAAGTGAATTAGATCAGCTATTCAATACCGAGATTCGGAGATCCTATGCCGACTTATTGTTTCACAAGATTTTGGATGAGGCTCCAAGTTTCTGATCGTTGCATTCAAATGTCCTACCAAACTCTAGCCAACTTCGTGTGACTGGCTCCAAGTTTCTGACCGTTGCATTCAAATGTCCTACCAAACTCTAGCCAACTTCGTGTGACTGGCTCCAAGTTTCTGACCGTTTCATTACTGATTCTAATTGCATTTAAAAAGTCTATTAATGAGTTTGTAGAAGAGTATTATATGGATTAATACTAAATTGCAATAAAGCAACGATGTTGTCAGAAGATGAAGATGAAGGTTGCTGCAGATTTTCAGAAATGGCAGAGAATATCAAATTCAACAAGAAACTTGAAGAAATCAAGTTGAATACTCAACAGGAATGTTCTGCAATGGATTCAAAAGTTCAATGAAGGTTAGCAGAGAATGAACAACTCAAGCGCAGTAAACAGAGCATAGTTCAACATATCTGAGAAGTCTGAAATCATTGTTATCAATTGATTTCTACTTGGTATACTTCTCAATGCTATTAATCATGTTTGTTAGCAAGTTTCAGATAATCAAAGGAAGGATTAACATCAGATTATCAAAAAGTGGATGATGACGTCAGAAGCTTCAACGGTAATATTTCTCCAACGGTCGAATAGCTCCAACGGTCATATACGCTGTCAACGATCATATTCAACCGTAGACGAATTGCTCAATGTTCTTCATCAAATATAAAAGCAGAAGCATTCAAGATAGAAGGAGTTAGAGACACAAGCTTGCATCTTCAAAATGCCAACACTCTAACACTCTGTTATACACATACACCTACTCTTTGTTTCTCGATGTCTATATAGTTTACAGTAGAGAGTGAGATGATCGACTATGTACTTCAGTTTTATTCTTTTACTTCTGGGAGAGAGAAGATTCATTGTAATCATTTTATCTGAGAGTCACTCAAGATTGGGTGATCTTGAGTGGGAAATTGATTGTATCCTTACAGAGTGTAAGGGGGAGTATCTCACTGAGAGATTTGGCTTCACAAGTGCTTGGGTGAACTTGTGGGATTGTAAAGGATTTTCTCTTGTGCCCGGTTAAACAAGGAGATAGTGGATTGAAAATCTCAAGTGGAGCTTGAGGACTGGACGTAGGTCAAGGATTGGCCGAACCAGTATAAATCTCTGTTTGCATATTCTCTTCCCTTATCTTTTATATTCCCAACATATATGTTTGAATGATTGTTTATTGTTTTATAAATCATTATTGTCTTACGAACTGAACTGCTTTGAGTAAATTGCAAAAAGAATTTCAAAGTATTAAGTTTTTAATCTTCACCCAATTCACCCCCCCTCTTGGGTTCAGCCGGTTCTACATTTGGTATCAAAGCAGGTCTCTTGTTTAAAGGACTTAACTGTCTCAAGAGTTTTCAAATGGCTGATTTTAGGTACTGCTTGATTTCAGAAGGTTTTGATTATACCATTCCACCGTTTTTCAAAGATATTGATTTTTGGTTTTGGAAAGCTAGAATGACCAGCTTTATTAAAGCGTTTGATTTTGATATGTGGAATGTTTTTATAAATGACTTTGATTTCAAACCGAGAAAGGATTGGACAGATAGAGAAAAGAAAATGTTTTCGTTGAACATTAGAGCAATTAAAATTTTGTATAGTGCTTTAACCGAAAATGATTTTGTGAAAATCAAATGTTGCTCTAGTGTTAAAGATATTTGGGATACTCTTGATTCTGTATATGCTTCTAACAAATATGTTGAAGTTGAAAGTGTTGACAATTCATCTGAAACTATAAGCTGCGTATCCACATTTGATGAACAATTGGAAGTGGAGAATGAAGAAGGATAAATCTTAGAACACATCCATGATCTAGTCAATACAGAAGAACAAGAGAGTAAGGATTCCCAAGAAGAGCTCATTGTGAACGACTGTGAACAATCATTATCTGGAGCTCAAGATGCACATGTTGTAAACAATTCCAATTCTTCTTGTGTAGTTAAGAAAAATGATTTTGAACATTTGCATAAAATTGTTCTTCAACCATTTACTGATTCTATTTCAAAAAATAAAAATGCTTTCAATCATGCTGGAAAATCATGTGGGAAAGAAGAATATACAAACATGGGTCATTTGACATTGCATCCACTTAACCAGTACAATTCTTGCAAAACTGTTCATAATACACATCATTCTATTATTTGCAATTATTGTGGTAAAACTGGGCATATTTCTCATACATGCTATATTAGAAGAAATTCTGATGTGAGAAACAAATTTGTTTGGGTTCCGAAAGGACAAGTAAGGTCCACTACTAACAGTCAAGGACCCAAGTATAAGTGGGTACCAAAATGTCCATCTAGAGTCTTGTGTGTGCAGATTGATCCCAAAAAGAATGGACATAAGGGTACGATGAAGAAGCCAAAAGTTTCTCATGCACCAGTGAAAAGAAACATAGCACTTGTATCAAATAGGAGAACTTTCGGGGCACACATTGCTAGAACTTCAAGGTCAAATCATAAGAAGTAATGGATACAGGCAAGAAGAGTATCTTCCACCTCAAGAACAAACTACCATAGAGTACCATTCAACTATCTTGAGCAGAACATGAAGAGGAAGATCTCTCAAATCTAAAACAGAAGACTATTGAAGTTTTCATCCTCTGAGAGAGCTTTGCCAACACCCATGGGAAAGTATATGAAGAATCGGTGGGTAAGCAAAGCTAATCCTCGAAGTACCTGAGGTAAAGGTATAAAATGGTAAAGCCCCTATGCTATTTTCTGAATTATATATTGAGGTTTTACATTTTGTAACCTTAGGAATGAGCATTGCAAACTGTTTTGAAATAGATTCTTCACATCCCTTAAAAATTCATTTAATAGATTTATTTACAAAGGAATTGCAATGTTCAATAGTTTAACTCTTTATGCTGTTGGAAATTGTTCCCTAGGGGCAAGACATTGTACTTTAGATATTTATGTTATTTAAAGTATTCTCCTTTTGTTATCATTTTGTTTGCATGATTACATTGATAACTGTATCCCTGGATATATCTAATAGATTATCCTAAATGTCCCTGGTCGGTCATCTACGCGGGAGCGAAGATGAGATAAGACCAGTGTGACTTTGATGAGGTATGGAGATACGAATCAAAGTCATAGTCACTTGTAAGACTACAAGGTGCTGGACCGACCCACTATGAGAGAGCTGCATGGAATAAGTCATAAGCTTTTCTAATGTATAACCGCGTCACAACGCCCTTTGACCTGAGATCATCATGGATTCCTACATGATGAGTCGCTGGTCTTTGACCTTGTCAAAAGTCACATTTGACCGAGTGATGATAAAGGCTTGGATCGGGATCAGTGGTTTTTCATGCAGAGGAATGAGAATGGTCAAGTTGAAATTTGTCCCTCACATTTGTGGAGAGATAATACTGGGCCCCTCGATGAGTGAGTCTGAGAAATGTATGGCCATACTACGATGGAAAGGAGTTTCCATCTCAATTGTTAGACTACTCAAGAATCGAGAAAGTAATGGTCAAAAACAGGAAGTTGACATTTTCCATGCCTCATCCTTGACCAAATTATCACGTGACGAAGGGGACGTGACATGGTTGTACGATAGGTTATATCGCATCAACGATCCCCATATGAATTGGGTAGTCGCAATATCTTGCTAGAGGCCGCTTGCGACTTGTCGGCTGATACAGTATTGGCCCGCTGCCAATCTCATGTTGGCCTACAGGTTCGCACACAGGAATGGCCAAACACGAGCAAGAGTGTCCAGATTCATTGAATCTTAAATGTGTTTAAGATTTAATGAATACTTATTTAATCTAGGATGTGTGTGTGTGTGTGTGTGTATACTAATAAATTCGAAAATAATAATGATATTATTTATTGATAATATTATTATTATATATAGTATTTAATTTATTTGATAAATTAAATAACTATAATAAATTGAGATATTGTATCTCAAATTTAATTTTCGAATAAAGATATTGCATATCAGATTTAATTTGAACTGAGATATCAGATCTCATTTTACATTAAATATAAGCATATCATATCTTGATTTAATTTATGAATATAAATTAAATCTGAAGGCCTATTAATTCGGATCAAGTAGTTAGATTAGATCTGTTGGACAAATTTAATTAATATTATTTAATCAAATGCAAATTCGAAATTAATTAGATTAATCTTTGAATATTTTAATGCGACATATTAGGGTTTTAGAAACCCTATAACAGATGCTGATCTAGTCGTATTAAACTACAGATGAATTAGACGGCCGTGAAAAACATAAAAACCCTAGAGAGAAAAAGAGAGAGATGCAAGAACAAGAAGGCGCTAGCACGCTGCCGTCAGTGTTGGAGGCCATTCGTGTGGATACCGGTAGAGGGAGAGGACACGCGAAGTCTGCTCCTGTCTGATCGAACAAGAAGGCGTTAGCCCACGTGATCAAGAAGCACGGAAAAGGATGCCTCCTCGTTCGACGCGTACGACGTCTGCGGCGCTCAAGGTTCTAGGCGCAAACGCCAACGGAACGTTGAACCTTCCGCATAGGTATGATTCAGAAACCCTAAATCCATATTTAAACACTATTGAGCGATCCGCCTAAGGGATTCGTTAAAAAATTTTATTCCGCTGCATGTACGGATCCCAACATATGCATACATGTTAATTTGAAAAGAAAGAATCTCTTTTATGCATAAAGTCATGTTTAATTCATTATGTTCAATTGGTCTTATTTGATTATTCTCATAAGAGCATATGAATTTGGTTATGATTCCTACAAGCTTAACAATGAAGGTTGGATACCAAGAGAGAAAAAGACATATGGTTTTGTAGGATCAAAGAAAGTTTCTCAAGAGAGCAACTGCATAGGGAATAATTCGACTCTTGAGGAAGCTGAAGAAGCTATGCTGCTTGTTGATGGTGAACAAGGAGATCAATTCATCTTAACCAAGCAAGCTATTACAAGGACAAGAGGAATTATGGTGATATCTAATCTTACCCTCCACTGTGTGTATATGAAATTCATATTTGGGTAATAAATACTTGTCCATCATTGCATTCCATTAGCAATCAATCACTGTTTTTCAAAATGTTTTCAAATTGCTAAATGGACTGTAAGTGAATTTGTGCATAACTTTTTGAGTTCATGTTTTTGAAATGCACAATTCTAAAATCTGTTTGGATTTCAACTCACTCTGCTTTATAAAAATGCATACAAATGTGTTTGAAAAATATTCATATCTGACTGCATTCAAATGGAGTTTCAAATTTGGAAGTTAAGTCTTTGTATATTGAATGTCAGATATGCCTCAAATTTGTCTAGTTGAATTTTCGCTTTCCTTCACATTTTGATCTTTGGAAATCAATAGGTTGCTTGAACTCTTTTGTTTCATTCTCTAACTAGTTGGACTTCATGTCTAATGAGTTATCCCTATATGAGGTTCAATCCTATTTTCAAGAAAAAGAATTCAATCTGTTTGCATAATTTCTCATTGGCCAAGTTATTCCAAGCTTTATAAATGTTCATTAGTACATTGAATGATAATGCATTAACCATTAATGGAATAGCTCACTATGATGATATTCTGAACTATAATCATTTGGATTAATGTGCTTCATCATTCAGGAATCCTAGTATTCTCTTTGTTGCTCAAATACATCAGTATTTGCCTCCATCTATATTTTGAGTAACGATAGATGCATATCCTTAATCTTGCCTTGAGCATTCATATATTTCTAATTCTAAGAAGCAAGATTATCTCTTGGTCATAGCAAAGTCATTATGCATTTATATCTCTATTGTACTAAGCATGTTTCGATAATGCTTTATCCTTATGACTTTTTGCTTCTGAGAAAATTCTTCTACTTGTTAATCTCAAGGTTTGACATGTTCTTCAAAAATGAAGCATTCTGATACATATTGACTTCCATCATGTTTAGAGTGAGCATCGATCATAAATATGTTTCAAAAATGTAGTTAATGGTTCAACTAAAAATATTGTTATCTTGATTAAAGTTGAATCAGAAACTGTTTACAAAACTGTTGTCAAGTCATAGTATTTATCCATGTCTTTAAGAAAATGAAGATTCTTTTCTGCCTGAATTATTTTCTAATATGACTCCAGTTATTCAGTCATGACTCCAGTCAGTTTTAGTGAAAATCGTATCTGTTTGAAAAATTGGTTTTTATGACTCCAGTCATGACTCAAGTTATCATGTTGAAATCTGAAATAGTTGTATGATGACTCCAGTCAAATTATTTTGAAATTGCATTCTTGACTCTAGTCAAGTCATGATGATTCCAGTCAACATTTTGAAATTCTTCTCTGCATGAATAAATCAAACTATGACTCCAGTCATCCTATATGACTCGAGTCATAATATTTGAAATATATGATTATGACTCCAGTCAAGTTATTCTAACTTCTTGTAAAATAATTCATTCTTGACTCCAGTCATCAGAATATGACTCGATCAAGTCATATATATCAGCTTTTTAAATCTCTATTCTCATAACCTGTAATTCTTTGTATACTCTTTGGATACTTCATATCATTGCTAGGCTAACTAGATTTCATTCAGTCATCCCTTTTTCATGAACTTTAGCCCAAGAAAACTCCTATTAAAATAATCCTTATGCTTTAAAAATTTGTATCATCATGAAAAGCATAAGTGATTTCTGCATACCAATTTTAAATCCATCTAAGTGAACTTGAAAGAACTTAATTCTGAGATACCTTGTTGTATTCTTTGGAGTAGGATAACTTCAAACCTCATAACATTTGGTGTCATATTATTATTTGGTATCTTTAAAGGGAGCTTTATATGTTTAAGTCATGCATTCATTAAGGGGGAGCTTCAAATTCTCATGTGTTTTATATCTTAAAAGCTCATCTCCTATATTTGAAGAAAACCTTTTTAGCATTCTCATCTGCATTCACTATGTTTTATTAGTTTTGATGATGAGTTAATATTATATTTTCCTTTCATTATTTTAATTTGAAAAATATCATATAGAAAGGAATATTTTGATATCTGATTGCACTAATAATTCTCTCTTGCAAGGAAGTTTACAATTGTGACAAGAGAATTCAATCTATGCAAAAACTTTCCTTAATGCACTACAAGGAGAAACCATTAAATTGAGGAAAGATGTCTTGGCGATCAATCATTGAAGCTGAGATATGCTCTACATGAGTGATCTATGAAGAAAAGGATGGAAGCCGAAGTACTGATCATATTCATTCAGATGAGATATAATTCAAGAAGCTAGTACTTTAGTCTCATTTCACATCTCAAAGGCTATTCAGAGCACATCACGGATCTCAAAGCTAGCAAATGGACTTCATCGATCATTCATCAATTTGCAGAATCTACATGAGCATTTCTGAAATTTATCTTTTTATATTTTGTAAATTTTGCACATGTTTGGTATCTATATGCTTTAAGTGTGAAAGATTTCTTGAAAATCTCTCCAAATTCTCTCAAATTTGTTTTCACAAAAACATTCCAAATTGCATCATATTGAAAATCCAAATACTTTCAAAAAGGGGGAGAGAAAATTATTTTCTTGACATATGATTAAAGAGAAAGTCATTTCTAACTTGTCTTCATATTTTCTGCTCCACAAGTATTTCTTCTTCACTTCAATCTTCTTGCTAATGACAAATAAGGGAGAGAGAAGGGCAAGAAAAATATGCTGGGCTTAATGTATTTTCATATTCATACAAATTTTTCTTAAAGTATTTGTCATCATCAAAAAGGGGGAGAATGTTAGTTATACTTAGTTTTGATGATGACAAATATGCTTATCTATTAAGAGGAGAAACTTTTTATACTTCATTTATCTTTTACTTTGGTTAACTCTTATATTTAATGTAGATGTGAAGTTTATTTATGAAGAATGATTTAGAAGAAGATCAACAAAGAAGTATCTAATAAGAGGAAGAAGAAGAAAGAAATTGAATCAAAGAAGATGTGAAGTTCAAATGATGAAGAATGATCAAGATGGAAGAACTTGCTAAATGGAATGAGAATATCTTTATTCAAGTTCCTAGATTGATGCTAGAAGTCTCCAAGATCATATAGAAGTTGGAATGGATCAATTCGGAGTTAAAACAAGCAAAATCAAGCTCCAGGAAGTCAAAACTCGAGCTACAGGAAGCCCAAAATCGAGCCAGGGATTTTAAGCTCGAGTTTGACTCAAAACTCGAGCCAGCCACAACAGACTTGAGCCAATCAGCACCTCTGTTCTACTCTGTTTGACGTTCAGCTTGGCGACCTCTGGTAATTCCATGATATATCCTAAACCAGGGATCGGATTGATACGAAACTAATTGTGTTGGAAACTAGACTTCCAATGCGTCATTTTGAAATAATATTCAAGTCCAAATGAGGTTGTATGAGATAGCTATGAATTTTGGAATATGACAATGAAATCAACGTCACACAGCAGACCAACCTTCGGTAATTTGGGTTTATCGCACAAACGAAAAATTCAATTGATCTGAAATCGGTGGAATATGAAAGTAGACATCAAGAGAATTTCAGGGATATATAATTTGCTAACTTCTAATTTCAGACTAGAGATTTATGGCCCTCGAAAGTTGATAGTCAGTTCAGGATGCTGGAAAAACGCTGGTCAAGAAGAACATGCATTCATTTGATGATAATTCATCTGATGATAATGGACGAAATACAATGAGTTTGGAGCTAATTCATCTTGTATTGGAAAGAAGACTTGAAGATATTTATGACCATGGGTGGTTTGCCTATTTGGAGCTATATCAAGGCATAAAACATAAGCAAATTACAATGACTATCCGAGATGCCAAATTCGCTCAGAAATAAAAATATACCAACTATCCTATGCTGAGATGACATGTCGGTAAGCGAATTAGATCAGCTATTCAATACCGAGATTCTGAGATCCTATGCCGACTTATTGTTTCACAAGATTTTGGATGAGGCTCCAAGTTTTTGACCGTTGCATTCAAATCACGGGTGGAAAAAAGGCTTTTAAGACCGGACAAAACAGGTATATCAGGACCGGACCCGCGACAGGTCTTGTTCCAAGCGGTATTAAAAGTCTCCCTATTAAGACCGGACTTGTAACCGGTCTTAAAGAGTTTCTTTTAGACCGGACATTTTAAACCTTCGGTCTTAAAAGTCGTACCAAATAAATCTGAAATATTTTTTGTTCGGTCCTAAAACTCAAAGTTTAAGACCGGACAAAAACTCGACCGCTCTTAAAAGGTCCAAATATTAAGACCGGACAAATATAAATCCGGTCCAAAAAATAGTAGATTCTAAGACCAGACGACTAATTACCCGGTCTTAAAAGACTTACTTTCAAGACCGGATGTTATAAATGGACCGGTCTTAAAAGACCAACTTTTAAGACCGGCTTAATACCTTTAAGAGCGGTCATAGAAATACATCCGGTCTTGACATTTGAACATTTAAGACCGTCTTATTTATTTGCGGTCTAAATTTTCCTGAATTTTTACCTTGTTCTGTTCTTCCTGATCATATATATATACACACAAATCCACCATCCAAAACAGCACATAAAAGTCGATATACTTTAAGCTACAAGCTATGAACATGAATAAATTGAATTGGGTAACAAATATTATCCACCATGAGTTATGTGGCCTCTTAAGTCTACAACAGCTAAAGTAATTTATACAATAAGCTAAGATAACTAATTACAATCACAATGAGTTACAAATGCAACACGTAAATTAACATACATGTAGTCCAATATATTATTCACCATGCCTTCATCATCTAATTCCCACCCAACAACGTAACATGCATCCTCTTTTATAACATGCCCCTTTGAATCGGATCCTGCCACAAAAACAAAACAAGAACAAATTCATAGTCAATGATGACATTGTTTAATTAAGAACATAGAAGGAATATAATATAGTTAAAACCTTAAAGTTTTCTAAGAATTTCGCATATGAATATTACCTTATGAATTGACTCTTTTATAAAGTGATATCCTCCCATATCCCTTCTTGATGATCATTTCTTATGCCGGGTTCATTATCCGCTTCATCTTCTTCATTCATGTCCGGTAGACCCCTTGAAAAAGGAGTACTCTCAGGAAGACCATAATTTGAATGACTTTCCTCATCAATATCAATAACCCTCTTTCCTTGGAGAGCTACAGACCACATTTTATTTTCTTGATTGGTGATATAGAGCACTTGTTTCGCATGGTGGAAAGATTAATTGCCGTATCTCCCAAAACAACCAAGTTCGTAATTAATTTGCAGAATTAGGGAACCTGGGTCGTTTCCCAACGAATTTGCAGCGGGCTTGTTTAATAACAATAGTGAAACAAAATGATAAAATGGGGGGTTTGGTTTAATGAGAATAGAACAAAACGAAATAACATAACCAAAATGCAATAAACAGAGTCAAACGAATCAAATAAACAGAGACAGATTAAAGATGATCAACCCAACGAATTGATTCCGAAACCTCCATCATTGAACGAAAATACAACTAACCCACGTTTGGTTCGGATGAATCGAAATCTCTCGCATTCATCCGGAGATTCCCGCCTAGACGATCGCCTAGAATCTGTCCGGACAGTGGCGTCTCACCGTGCAATCGCACAGAAACACTGTAACCTAGTCCGAACTAAGTCCTTGGGATGAACCAAACCGAATATTAAATCTAATATTCGAACTATTTCCAGAAATCGAATCCGATAAGATGAAAACAGAATCGAGTAGTTACCGATTAGGCATGAGTTCTCTGGATGAATCATGGAATCCTCATCGTTGGGTTAATCACAAGAGTTTAGCCGATCATGGCTGGGAAAATCGAAGAACGAACGAAGAACACGAAGAACGCCAAGAACATGAAGAATGATGAGAGAAAATGAAAACTTGTATTTTGATCCACTCTAATGTTAAAAACGTGAATGAATATGTTTGTGGCAGCTGCCATACTTAAAAATAACCTAAAACGAAATGGGCTCTCATAGTTTTAGCCCAAAACAGAAATAAAATAAAACTGGACTTAAATTACAAAATTCGGGTCCAAAATAAATCCAGAATTGTACATCCGACTTTGGCTCCAAAATTGACCTCCTTCTTGACCGAATTTTCTCTTGATGTCTTCATAACAATTGTAGCTCTCTGAATCATCTGAAATATGAGACAAAAATGAGGCAAATCCGATGTCTGGTTCAAGTGTTATGGTAGAAATAGTGAAGCAACACAAAACTGGAATTTTATTATTAAAAATGGCTAAAATGCAATAAAAGGCCCAAGGCCCAAATAAACATAAGAGCCATTATTTATTAGCTAAAGGGTCCTAAATTATTATTCAAGAGACAAAAATAAGTGTATAAAATATTCAATTATCAAATTCCCCCACTTATCTTTTTGCACTCCCGAGCAAAATTCAAAGAGAAAGACCTAAAGGAAAAACTCTTCTTTACTAATAATTGCTAACAATGCAAAAATTGAATCAAGGGACACAAAGCTTCAAAAGACCAATCATTCAAGACCAAAACCCCTTCATCTCAAATTACAATTCACGGTAGTCTCAATCAATGATGCTAATCACAAAAGATGGTCTCACAAATGATGCGCTCAATCAATTAGTCTCTCAAGTGTTTAAGGTAAATAAGTGTATCGCTCAAATTCTACTCAAGAAAATTGTTCTACCATAAGCTTGCTCAACTTCTACGTCTCCACTACTCATAACACATACATGCACAAATCAAGAGAGCTTGTAATTAAAGGTTGTAACGGGGCTAGGGTGAAGGTAGGTAATAGTATGGAATAAGAGGCTAAGCACCAAAGAAATCAAAAGGAAGAGCACTGATTAACACAATCATTCTCTATGTATGAAACTTTTATTCTACTCATATATACATTCCTTTCTATATATTTTCTTTTCTTTTCTCTTCTTTTGTTGTTTTCTTTTTCTTTTTTTTTTTCTTTTTTTTTTCTTTTTTTTTTCTTTTACTTTTCTTTCTTTCTTTCCTTTCATTGTATACGTAATTACAATGTCAAAATCAAATATCCCCCCCACACTTAAACTGTTGCACTCCTGAGCAACCCCCACACTTAAACACAAAACAAGTTGAAACCAATGCTCAATAAATCTTCAAGGTGCGGAATAAAATGGTTTTACGCTTAGGCTTGTAATGTGGCTTAGAAAAGAATGGGTCAAAAGGCACAAAGGGGCTAGCAAGGGAATCATAATGCAAGGGAAAGCTATTTGGCCAAAGTGAGGCGAATAAAAGAAAGAAAACAAGCTTCCATCATACTTATGCACGTAAGTGAAAAATGTAGTTTCAAAAGAAAAGGAGCAAGTTCTAGAGAACACAAATCATGAGAGATGCACACATGAAAGAAAGAATGGCAAAAGATGAATTCCATTCATGCAGGCCCAAAACCTCACAAGGTCAATACCAACTTAGGTAATCAACAACATCAAATCAACTACCAAGACTTGTAATCGAAGAGTCAAGAGTTCCAGACTAAACAGAATGATCCATTAAAACCAAAATGTCCTTAGTTCATAATATGTAGCAATCATTAGAAAGAAAGAATGTATTTATTTTCAAAAAGCAAAGTAGAAAAGGAAAACAAATAAAAGAGAAGGAGGGAGAAGAAAGAAGAATACTCCCAAGGGTTTATGGAGGATAAGTGGCATCAATGAGGAGAATCTCGCTTCCTCAGTGGCTGTGGGGATCCCTCATGAAATGGCTTGAGGCGATGCCCATTGACCTTAAAAGTCCGTCCCGTGGGTGGATCACATAGCTCAACAAACACCAAATGGAAATATGTTAGTGATCACAAAGGGCCATCCCATCTAGATCGAAGCTACTGTGCATAAACTTTGACGGGAATTAAATAGAAGAACTTTCGGCCCACGAAAATTCTTTCCTCGTAATATGCTTATCATGGAATGCCTTAGTCTTTTCCTTATACAACCGTGAGCTTTCATAGGCATCCAATCTAAGCTCATCTAACTCTTGCAACTGCAGCTTCCTCTCCATCCCTGACTTAGCCAAATCCATGTTGCATTGCTTAATAGCCCAATAGGCTTGATGCTCCAACTCAACCGAAGATGACATGCCTTACCAAAGACAATCCGATAGGGAGACATCCCAATCGGAGTCTTGTAGGCGGTGCGATATGCCCACAAAGCATCATCTAGTCGCTTACTCCAATCTTTCCGGTAGAGTTGATGATTCTTCAAGGATTTGCTTAATCTCTATTTGAGACTTCACTTGACCGTTGGTCCGTGGATGGTATGCTGTGGAAACCTTGTGAAGCACTCCATACTTGCGTAGCAAAGCACCCATGCTTCGATTGCAAAAATGGGAACCCTGATCACTGATAATAGCTCTAGGAATGCCAAACCTGCAGAAAATGTTAGACCTAACAAAGTCCACCACCACAGCAATATGTAAGTGTAACCATATGAAGCAGGAAATGGACCCATAAAATCAATACCCCAAACATCAAAGATCTCACAAAACAATATAGGGTTTTGGGGCATCTCATGCCTACGGGAATACTCCGCCTCTCGACAGCTTATCACATGATTTGCAAAACAAATGGGCATCATGAAACAGGAAGGCCAAAATAAACCACATTCTAACACTTTCCTAGCAGTTCTTTGGGGTCCAAAGTGACCACCACAGCGTAAGCATGAGCAAAATGCAATATAGATTGAAACTCACAATCGTGCACACATCTCCTAACTACTTGGTCACTACAAAATTTCCACGAGATAAGGGTCATCCCAAACATAATATTTAGACTCACTTTTCAATTTAAGGGTTTGGGCCCTAGTGGATTCTACAGAAAACACTAGCTACCAAGTAGTTAACTAAATCAAGATACCATGGGTCTTAACTTGCAACTGTAGAAGCCGCTCATCGTGGAAATCATCCCGAATAGAAGAGGGTGAGAGAGGAGAATGAGTGATACGACTCAAGTGGTCACTACCCGCTTTGTGCTCCACTTCTATCTCGAATCTCCACATCAAACTCTTGGAGCAACAACATCCACCGGATGAGTCGTGGCTTAGCATCCGCCTTTTCAAAAGAAACTTTAAAGCTGCATGGTCGAGAAAACAATGACTCTACTAGCTAGCGATATGACCTAAACTTATCGAAGGCAAATACAATGGCCAACAACTCCTTTTCGGTGGTGGTGTAATTAGATCGAGCGTAATCCAAAGTCTTGGAGGCATATGCAATCACATGGGAAGCTCTATCAACCCGTTGTGCTAAGATAGCACCAACCGCATAGTTGGAAGCATCGCACATCAACTCAAAAGGGAGGAGCCAATCGGGGGCTGGATCATCGGGCCGTAGTAAGGCAACGCTTCAAGTGATCGAAGGCCGCCTTGCACGCATCATCAAAGACAAAGTCGGTGTCCTTATGCGAAGGTTGGACAAGGGTTGAGCAAGTCTTGCTTGAAATCTCGAATGAAACGTCGATAGAAACCTCGCATGACCAAGAAAAGAGCGAACCTCCCGCACGAAGCGGGGTAAGGCAAAGCAAGAATAACATCAATCTTA
The DNA here is from genome assembly GCA_025563575.1 of Acacia pycnantha. Lineage (NCBI taxonomy): Eukaryota > Viridiplantae > Streptophyta > Magnoliopsida > Fabales > Fabaceae > Acacia > Acacia pycnantha. The sequence continues at coordinate 392,401 of JAMWYP010000248.1, forward strand.
GCAGTGGTCTACCTCAATCCCTTTCCTAGACACTATGTGTCCCAAGACTATACCCGACTCAACCATAAAGTGACACTTTTCATAATTCAAAGACAAGATTAGATTCAATACACCTATGCAAGACTCTAGACAAATTAGCTAAGCATGCATCAAAATCGACCCATATACAAGTGAAATCATCCATGAAAACCTCCATGCATCCTCTAGGAACTCGAGAAAATACTCACCATACAACGCCGAAAGGTGCCAGTGCATTGCAGAGGCCAAAAGGCATCCTCCGGAAGCATATGTCCCAAAGGGGCATGTGAAGGTCGCCTTCTCCCGATCCTCGGGAGCAATATGGATCTGGAAGTATCCAGAGTAGCCATCCAGAAGCAAGAATGAGACTTACCACCAATCGCTCTAACATCTGATCAATGAAAGGTAGAGGGTAATGATCCTTGCGAGTGGCTTGGTTGAGTCTCCTATAGTCAATGCAAACTCTCCAACTATTCTCGAACTCGAGTAGGAATGAGCTCATTCTTCCGATTGGCTACTACAAGAACTCCGGACTTCTTGGGAACCACCTGGATCGGGCTAACCCACCGGCTATCGAAATAGGATAGATGATGCCAGCTTGCGTGCTTAGTGACCTCCTTCTTCACCACATCAAGGATAAGAGGATTAAGGCGTCTCGGGGTTGCCTCACCGCTTAGAGTCCTCTTCCAATGAATCCGGTGCATGCACATAGAAGGGCTAATGCCAACTATGTCACCAATGTCCACCCAATAGCTTTCTTGTTCACCCTCAATAAGCTTAGCAGCCTTCTCTTCTTGATCAGCGTGAGATTATTTGCCACAATGACGGCAACCGCTCATTCTCCTCCGTAAATGCATACTTCGATGGTCCGGAAGGGATTTCAACTCTAGTTTGGGCGGTTGCTCAATGGAGGGAGAAGCTTGGGTGGTTGTTGCAACAACTCGATGTCATCACACCGGGAATACCGAAACCATATTCAAAGAAGCACAAGCGTAAGGACTGTGTCTATACACTCAAGGTTAACATCGAATTCGTTCATCAAAATCGAATGAAGCTCATCAAAATCGAATCAGGATGCACGTTAGATCAGGATGAAGCTCAAACTCGTAATCAATATCGAGTCTACAAGTAATGTAGAATCATCAAGCAAATCGAATCACCAAACAATGCGGTCTTAACCAAATTAGTGCAAACAGAGCACCATTCATTATCATCGCATGCACAAATGGGGGTATCACTCTCGATGAAAAATAAGGATAATCAGACACCAACCATTAAGAACATCATCCACAAAGATCATCAATCACATCAATACGAAAAATGAATGCTCTTCCCTAGGATATTTCATGGCATCAAAGATATTGAAATTCACAGATATATCACCAAACTCCATGGAAAGAGTACCGAATGCACATCTATCTTAGTCCTAGCTGTTTTCATGAAAGGTCTCCCTAGAATGATTGGTGACCTACTACTAGGAGACTCACCCTCCATATCCAAGATGTAAAAATCAGCAGGAATATCAATTCATTAACTTTGACTAATACATCTTCAACTAAACCGAAGGATGGGCATTACTCCTATTAGCTAACCGAACAATGACACCGCTTGGACGCAAGGGACCAAGACCAAGAGATCTATAAACAGATGCAGTGCATGACATTAATAGAAGCACCTAAATCTAGCATGCAATCATCAAATCTATAGTTACCAATAAGGCAAGGGATAGAAAATGTCCCCGGATCTTTGCATTTACGAGGCATGGTAGTCGGATGAGTGCCGAGACATTCGGTTCAAGCTCACTCGCTCATTTCCCTTCGCCGCCTCTTGTTGGTGCACAACTCCTTCGAAACTTGGCATATTTAGGAATTTGTTTGACCGCATCTAAGAGAGGAATGTTGATCTCTACTCTTCGAATGTCTCAAGTATATCCTTCTCTTGTGCTTTATCTCGCCAACTTCTTGACCGAATCGCTCTCGAGGGAAGGGAAGAGGAATAGGAATGTCTTCCTCTTCACCTTGCCGCACCGCTTTTTCTTTTCGAGTCAATCTTCACATTTCGACTCGTTTTCGATGTGGAAGTCACATCTCGCAGCTTGCTTAGGTTCCTCCAATTGCTTGCCGCATCAGTAGTGATATAGCACTCACATTTCCCTTAGGATTGGGAATTGTTTGTGAGGGAAGGGAATTGGATCCCCGAGGTTGAAGCCGGTTCAATGATGTTGCCAATTGCCCAATCTGTGTTTGCAAACTCGAATGGAAGTGTCGCTTGCTGTTGGAACCGCATATTGGCCGTGACAAATTGCTTCATCATATCTTCAAGTGAGGAACCACCACTACTACTAGCTCGTCGTTGTGCCGCCCGTGGAGGTGGACATATGGCCGGTCGAGGAGGTGGTGCTTGCAAGGGTAAAGGGGGTGCAGATCGTTGTTGGAAAGTCTCGTGGTCCGTACGGCCTCTCGCCGGTAGTTCCTGCACTCGCCGACATCGGTTACTCGATTCGATTTTGGTATTGGTTGCTCTGGTTCGATTTTGGTTCCAAATAAAGTTGGGGTGATTTCTCCAACCAGATTATAAGTGTTGGAGAAGGCATTATTCTCGTTGGTATTGTGGCCTTCCCGAAAAACACCCACTGCAAACTACCGACCGATCTTGGTAAGTAGGATCATGCAAGGTAGGGCAAGAGTCGTAGAATGATAAGGGTCGAACAAAACCCACAAGAGTACCCATGCCGAGGAGGAGAAGACTCGACTGCTCGTGTCACCGCTAACCGCCTCACAAGGGAGGTCGATCATCAAGTCTAGTCTCTAATCTCTCGAGAATCATACCGAATCTGGAGGTGTTTGAATATGGTAGACAAGTACTATTGGCCCGGTGCCAAACCGAGAGTTATCTCGCCATAATGGATATCAAGTCTCGGGCTTCTTCAGTGTCTTGTTACTCATAGCCCCACCGCTAGAAGCATCCACCAACCCTTTGTCTACCGGTGATAGACCATCATAGAAAGAGTTGATCAAGTCTTTTCAGATATCCGATGGTGTGGACGGCTTGCACATAACCTTTTGAACCTCTCCCAATACTCATACATAGTCTCCCAAATGATTGTTTAATGTTGCCAATTTCCTTCTTGATTGCAGCTTGCTCTTGAGGAAGGGAAATATTTCTCTAGGAATAACCTCTCGAATATCAGTCCAGCTCCCAATAGATGAGGGTGAAGGTACAACAACCAATCCTTGGCTCCACCTTCCAATGAGAAAGGAAAAGCTCTCAACTTGATATGATCTTCATCAATGGCATGAGGTTTCATAGTGCCGCATACTACATGGAATTCCTTCAAATGCTTAATGGGGCACTCACCGCAAGACCATGAAACTTAGGCAACAAGTGTATTAGACCGATTTCAGCTCAAAGTTAGCAAAGAAGGTTAGGATATTGGATGCACAAGGGTTGATAATTAACATCAGTGCACCCAATTCCTTCAAAGTATGATGATTTTCCCGCTCTCCCGCCATAATGTCCGAGCGAGCAAAGTTGCTACTAGAATCATGAACACAACAAGACTATCGAAATACTATCGAAGCACAATCGAAAGATCAATGTAATGGACACAATCGAATGGCCGTAATCGACTCTAATTGAGTATCCAGGTTGGTATTAATCTTATGACTTAGCCTAACAACTCTTCTAGCAAGAAGAATTGTTCTTTCTATTTCAGATCAAATGGCAACAAATCTTCTCGGATTAGTAGTATTCCCGGTACTCATGCAACATATACACAAAGCAGAATTGGCAAATACTGTAATGACAAAGATGCCACCTTAAAATCAGAATTACGAAAATGCCACTAGAGGTGGTGAAAAGTGGAAAACACTAAAAGACACGAGACAAAACACACAAAAGCAAAAACCTATGCTAGAAATTGACCAAAACAAGTCCAAACAGTATCAAATGATTTTTAAAATTTTTGGGACTTGGACAGGCAACTCCTAGACTATTGGGGGACTCAAAAATGGAATAAAAACTTCAAAAATTGAAAAAGTGGCCTAAACGATGGAATTTGGCGAAACGGAGGATACCACATGGAAAATGGAACATTTTCGATGTGGGTCTAACGATTCGCCATTTTCTATCACTGTACCAAATTTCAACTCAATCGAGATACTCAAAAAAATGGTCCCGTTGGAAATCAAAAAGCGTAACCTAAAACAGTTGAAAAAGTGGTCTAAACGTTGGAATTTGGGGAAAATGAGTGAGACCTCACTTCCTCCTAGGAAGTGACTTTTGCTTAAAACACCCAATTCCTTGTGAATAAGACCTGGTTTGAGTGATCGGAGTCAGAAAATTTCTGTCCGGCCACCCGAACCACCTAAACTACCTAAACTAAGCTATTTACAATACTGTTACTAATCAAACCGATGCAAATTCCCCGGCAGCGGCGCCATTTTTGGAAAGATTTTTGCCGTGTCTTCCAAAATAAACCAAGTTCGAAAACAATTTGCAGATTCCGAAACCTCCATCATTGAACGAAAATACAACTAACCCACGTTTGGTTCCGATGAATCGAAATCTCGCATTCATCCGAGATTCCTCGCCTAGACGATCGCCTAGAATCTGTCCGGACGGTGGCGCCTCACAGTGCAATCGCACAAAGCAACACAGAACCTAGTCCGAACTAAGTCCTTGGGATGAACCAAACCGAATATTAAATCTAATATTCGAACTATTTCCGTAAATCGAATCCGATAAGATGAAAACAGAATCGAGTAGTTACCGATTAGGCACGAGTTCTCCGGATGAATCATGGAATCCTCATCGTTGGGTTAATCACAAGAGTTTAGCCGATCATGGCTGGGAAAATCGAAGAACGAACGAAGAACACGAAGAACGCGCCAAGAACATGAAGAATGATGAGAGAAAATGAAAACTTGTATTTTGATCCACTCTAATGTTAAAAACGTGAATGAATATGTTTGTGGCAGCTGCCATACTTAAAAATAACCTAAAACGAAATGGGCTCTCATAGTTTTAGCCCAAAACAGAAATAAAATAAAACTGGACTTAAATTACAAAATTCGGGTCCAAAATAAATCCAGAATTGTACATCCGACTTTGGCTCCAAAATTGACCTCCTTCTTGACCGAATTTGCTCTTGATGTCTTCATAACAATTGTAGCTCTCTGAATCATCTGAAATATGAGACAAAAATGAGGCAAATCCGATGTCTGGTTCAAGAGTTATGGTAGAAATAGTGAAGCAACACAAAACTGGAATTTTATTATTAAAAATGGCTAAAATGCAATAAAAGGCCCAAGGCCCAAATAAACATAAGAGCCATTATTTATTAGCTAAAGGGTCCTAAATTATTATTCAAGAGACAAAAATAAGTGTATAAAATATTCAATTATCACATGGTCTGCCATAATAAAAGGTTCATCTCCAAAACTTCTACTATTGACATCGACTAATGTAAATCCTAGCCGATCGATCTGAACACCATTATTGACATTAACCCACTTGCATTTGAAGATGAGAAATCTAATTTTGACATAGTCCACCTCCCAAATCTCTTCAATAACCCCATAATATGGAATGACTTCCAATTTAGGCCTCTTGTGTTTCGAACTGGAGAAGTGCATAGATTCAGCCTCTAACATAACACCACTGTTCTGGACTGTGCTCCTATCATCTAGGGACTTCGTGTAAAATGTATAACCATTGATCACATACAAATTCCAACTTATGACATTAACCTCAGGACCACGTGCTAACCATTTCATTGTATCAGAAACACATTCAGATCCCTCGACCTTTTGTTTGAACCAGTTTGCAAAAGTTTTGTTATGCTCCCTAATCAACCTTTGTTCGGTCATTCGATGGTTTTCTTTCCTTCCAGCCTCTTTATGTGCAGATATGCTGGCTTGAACTTCATCAACATTATTCAAGATGTATAAGTGGACTTGTGACAACCATCACGATCCACACTCTTTACCGAAGCCCTCATCTACCCCCTTCAAAGATGCCGACGTTTTCAAGCCCAATATGTCTTACTTTGGCCAAATAATTTTGACAAATTCCATGGCCTCTTCAGAAACATATTTCTGAACAATTGATGCTTCTGGCCGGTACGCGTTCTTCACATACCCTTTTAGGAATTTCATAGATCTTTCAATAGGGTACATCCACCGTAAATGGATAGAGCCGCACAACTTTATCTCCCTCACAAGATGAACAATTAGATGAACCATGATGTCAAAAAATGTAGGAAGAAAAAGCTTCTCAAGGTGGCACAAGATAAGATATCCTTCATTCTCCAATTCATCCAACTTTTCAATCTTGAAGACTTTACTACAAATCGCATTGAAGAAGAAACAAAGTCTAGTCAAAACGACCCGAAGATCATATTTGGTGATGCCTCGAATAGCTACTGGGAGTAGCTGTTGCATCAAGACATGAAAATCATGAGACTTTTGGCCTACTAATTTCAAGTCCTTCTTCGAGACAAGCCTCTTAAAATTTGAAGAATACCCCGAGGGAACTTTTGTGCCATGTAAACACTCACAAAAGCTTCGTTTTCTCATCCTTAGACAAAGTATGAGAAGCCGGGGGACAATAAGTTCTCTTCCCATATGGCCTTGGATGTAAGTCTTCGCGTATTCCCATTGCTTGCAAATCCAATCTTGCCTTCACACCATCCTTCGAATAACCTTGTATGTTGAGAAGCGTGCCAACAATACTATGACATACGTTCTTCTCCACATGCATGACATCGATACAGTGTCTCACATCAAGATTGCGCCAATATGGAAGATCGAAGAATACAGATCTCTTCTTCCATATATTTGTTTATTTTCTACCCTTTCCAGTCTTACCGAAGATGACACTGATATTTTTAACCTTTTCATACACTTGCTCCCCAGTCAATGCCACCAGAGCTTCTTCATACTCTTGGCCACCAAAAAAGGCCTTCTTTAATCGACGATATGGGTGGCCCCGTCTAAGAAATCTCCTATGTCCAAGATACACCGTCTTTCTTCCATGTTGAAGTTGATGGTAACGTGTGCCTTCTTCACAAACCGGACATGCTTTATGGCCTTTTATACTATACCCTGACAAGTTCCCATATGCTGGGAAGTCGTTTATAGTACAAAATATAATGGCTCTCATTTTAAAGACCTCCTTCTTGAAAGAGTAACAAACATCGACACCTTCTTCCCACAACTCCTTCAAGTCTTCGATCAAGGGCTCAAGGTAAACATCTATGTCATTTTCCGGGTTGTTTTGGTCCTGAAATCAACATAGACAACATGATGTACTTTCGTTTCATGCATAACATAGGAGATAAGTTGTAAACAATCCAGAGTACAGGCCATGAGCTATATATGCTGCTAAGGCTTCCATAGGGATTCATGCCATCCGTGCTAAGGGCAAGCTGGGTTCCTAGGTTCTTCGCCGAAGTTCGGAAATAATTGATCGATTTTCTTCCATTGAGAAGAATCGGCCGGATGTCGAAGCTGTCCATCCAAAATCCTCTCATATGCATGCCACCTCAGATTGTTTACATCATTTTCATTCGCAAACAACCGCTTGAACCTTGGTATGATTGGAAGATACCACAACACTTTTGCAGGCCCCTTATCTGACTTGTACCGTGGGGTTTCACATATCGGAAAACTCTGCTTCTCTTCAAACTCTTTTCTATACAATACGCAATCATTCGGTCATGCATGGATCTTTTTGTACTCCATCCCCAGTGGACAAAGTATTTTCTTAGCATCATGGTAGTGATGCGGAAACACATTACTATCTAGAAGCATGTCCTTCAAAGCCTCAAGCAATTCTGAAAAACTCTTGTCGCTCCATCCATGACGTGCCTTCAAGCTTACCAATTTCAATACAGCGTTCAACAATTGGTATTTTTTACACCCAGGGTATAGCAAATCTCGCATCACTGCACATATTACCATATGTGGGTGATCGCTTAAAAGCCTCTTCTCCTACATCTCGGATAATGTCCTCTATGCGATCATCCATATCCGTGTCATTATCATCAAAGGCCACTTCCCCATGTTGAGACCCGCTTGGTACTTTTTCACCATGCCATACCCATACTGTATAGGTCTTACAAAATCCGTGACAAATTAAATGTGTGTGTATAACTTCAAGACTTAGTCGACTCTCATTCAAACATTCTACACAAGGGCAATAAAACTTCCCCTATCATCATGGGCATTTTGTTTAGCAAATTCTTTAAATTCCCTCACCCCATTCTGATATTCAACACTCGTACGTAAAGCATTTATCCAACTGTGATCCATAGTAGAATTCCTATATATAGACGAAAATCATTGATCATACATAATCCGAAAAAAATGAAACTTGCATATAAAATAAGCCAACATCCAAATGCAAATATATGCTCAAAGAATCATTTTTAAGACCGAACTTGCCCATTAAATGCATAACAAAGAATCACTTTTAGTCATAAATGCATCACAGCGAATCCAAGAACCAAAATAAATGCAAGACGAGGAAATTAAATGCATGGGATGAATGTCTTGTGGACTCACCTGTAGCATATAAATTCAAATGCGTTTGCTGAGTCTTACTTCTCGACCACGAACGTTGATGTTGCAGACAAGACAAGAGTAACCTAAAAACACTTGTTGGTCAGTTCGGTAGGTCTAAGTGCAAATATAATCTTCGAAAAAAATATTCATTAACAACAGATAATACCCACAAGAACATTTGATCGATTTCGTTAAACCCATGAAAAGCCCAGAAGGATAAGCTGGAAAATAATAAAGTTATATAACCGAAACACCTCTTACAGCTTCGTCTATAGACGTTTAGCTACGGAACCAGAGAGTAATTGTCGAGAGAGGTACGCGAAGCGCCACAAAGCAACACACAAACACCGAGTCTAACCTGAGTAATCACTTTCGGCGCGACAAGAGATATTCAAAGTGGGAAATTTAATTTTTCGCGCGACATCGACACCTTATTTAGCTTTTTGGATTTTATTAATACCGGTTAATTATTAAATGTCCGGTCCTAAAGATATAACTAACTTTTTAATACCGGAGTTCTAAGAGTATCTGGTCCTAAAGTTTTATTAATCATTTAAGTTTAAGACCGAAGTTTTATAAAACATCCGGTCCTAAAATTCAAATACTTTTTAGACCCGTTACTTATAAAATGTCCGGTCTTAACAACATTGGTGAATGAATAAAATAAAGGAAATTTTTTTGAACAAAAAATAAAGGAAAATTATCATCTAAGATATACAACCAAAAAGAAAAATACTGGAGAACAGGCAAAAAAAAATACAAAAGCATATGTTCTTAATGTGGTCTTACATTACTGGAGAATGCACGTACACAAGAAAGAAAAACAAAAGAAAAAAAAGATGAAAATTATCATCCACAAGAATCTGACTGAACATGCTTGGCGATATCGGCGTGAAGAGCATTAATTTCCCGCCGGATATCAGCAAGTTCCTATCTTAGTTGCTCCAGCCGCAATATGAATCTCTCATTAGAGGAAAGCGGAGAGGGGTCAGAGGTAGGCGCACTGGGGCCAACAGTTTGGAGTGGGGGAGCACGAACCTCTGCATGGTCTGAAGGCTGGTGGGGGCTGGAGGGGGCTGGCAATCTCAGGACAGGGTTGGCAGAAGGATCAAGGGGGGGTGCGGAAATATCTTCATCATCGGAAATAACAATGGGTCCAACGACCCGAGACCCTTCGGCCAAAATAGGACGCACTCTCGCTGGAGGAGGCGCACTGTATAACGATCTAACCATGTCACGAGCTTGAGGTGTAAGAGTACCCTTACGAGCAGTTCTCTTGTATCTAACCATGGTTTCAGACTTTGAGCAGTTGAGGCAGAGAGCTAGGTAGTGAGGAGTTAATAAGGACAGAGAGTTCATGTGAGGAGTTAATAAGGATAGAGAGCAGGAGAGATACGCATCTGGTGATGATAAAGTTAATTGGTACAAATGAATTTAGTGTTTCTACTTTAGGAGCGTATTTATATAAATATCCGGTCCTAAAAGTCATTTATTTTTTTCAAATCAATTCATTTACATTTAAGACCAATTCTTTTATCTTGTATCCGGTCCTAAAACTCATTTTTTTAATTCAATTACTTTTAAGACCGAGTATCCGGTATTAAAAGTTGCCTCTTTTCAATGAATGATTCAGAGAGTCTCTTCGGCTTCCACACAAACTTCCCAACTAGGCGTCTCCTCATATTCTGAGGAACTATGCCTCTCCTCATTAATGTTTACGGCGTATCACATTGTTCAGTATGGGTTCTCTATTTAAACCCGTTGTTACTTTACTTTCTTCACATTCATCTCCATCTCCTCTTACAACCTCCACTGTAATGGCTCCTCTACCACCACGAGGTCCTCCTTCTCGACGAAATCCTCAGCCACCTCCGTACCCTCCTCCGTTGCCTCACCACCCATCATTCTACAAGATGATGGAGCACATGATAGCCCACGTCGATCATATAGACCGACGCTTGGGCCAATTGTTTCAGGTCTATCACGTCGTCAAAAAGAAGCTGAACGCGGTACTCGACGCCTATGACATTGAGTACCATACCTCTGATGATGACGTCTCTGACCATTCCCTCCCCTCCGACAACGATGGGGAGGATTAGAAATATTTATGTCTTTTTTACTACTGCTGCCTCACAAGGCAGCAAAAAAAATAGAAAAAAATTAAAATTTTTAGATTCCAATCGCTTTCCTTGTACTTGTCTTTATCTTGATGTTCTTTTCTTTTTCCGACAAAAAGGAAACAAACAAAACATTGTCCTCTTCGTGGTGATCAACATTAAAAATTTGCAGAATACAGTTAACTGTTAGGACCATACAAAACAAAAAAAAAAACATTGTTTTCCTTATTTGAATAAAAACAAACAGAGTGACGATTCTTCTCAAGTTTGGACCATCGTTGTCGTCGATTTGACTTACCCTAGTGTGAACATTTTCAGTGTCCCTTTAGTTATCTTCTTTCTTTTTCCGACAAAAAGAAAAAAGGACAAAGAAAAGGGACACTGATGATGATCTTCACATCCAGGTTAAGTAAAAATGAGGACAACGAAGCACAAAGCTTGAGAAGAACGCCAGAAACTCGGTTGTCTTGAACCCTAATGATTTTTCTGAAAACCGAGTCACCAACTCTATTTAAAGGAAGACTATTAGGACCGGACATATAACAAATCCACGGTCCTAAAAGTTAAGTCATATTTTAAAAATAAATGAAAATTTGAAGATAGGAGCGGACAATTAATAAATATACGGTCCTAAAAGTTTCGGCAATATTAAAATAAACGAAGACTTTTAAGACCTGACTCCTAACAAATATAGGGTCCTAAAAGTCTAGCCATATTCTTTGGAATTTTACGAATACTTTTAGGACCTGATATTCATTAAATATACGGTCCTAAAATTCTAGCCGTATATTTTAGAGACTCTTAGGACCGGATATGTGACATATATACGGTCCTAAAAGTCTACCCATATTTTTTTAGAAGTCGGAGACTTTTAGGACCGGATATTTAAAAAATATACGGTCTTAAAATGGACGAAGACCTTTAGGACCGGACTTTTAACAAATATGCGGTCCTAAAAGTCGCGAATACTTTTCAGAGTATCTTATGGCTCATTTACAACATCCTCCTGTACCTCAAATTTCAAGCACTAAATAGCTTTATCCACCATCCCATTCATTCAGAAACCCAAAATGGACACACACACATTGTTCAAAAAAATAAACAAATATATTATTGAATTACATTGCGTTATATTTACAAATGAATGAATTAGTGGAAAAAATAAACAAATGTATGTACAGAAGGCTATTGTTGATACAACATATATTATTTGCAAATGAATTAATTTAGGACATTAATTATTGTCCTGACTTAGCTTTTCTAAGACCTGTTTATACAGATATTCACAAAACACATCGCGTATGTGCTCCACTTCATCATCAGAAAATGGCTTTGCACAGCAAACCTCTGTATATAACATCAAAGACAGAAACAGAAATAACATATTATGTGCATATTTCATATGTAACATTAAGCCATCTCAGTGACTGAATTCAACCATCACATTTTACCTTTGAAGGGAATTTAGTCCTTCCGTCTGTCACAATATCATATATGTATTTCATGACGTACAGGCCACATAAGTTTGATTCTGGCGGTTGCCGATGGGTCTAAAAATAACAATATATATATATATATATATAAGAGCATATATAGCTTAATGACCAAGCTCACAAGGCAGTTATGCCAGTGTCCAAATATGTACTAACCTTTGGTTGGAACCATTTAGGCTCTTTGAGCTCAAACCCATGCCTTTTTTTTACCCGAACTTGGAAGGTCATCATGCCACTATCATCAAAATCACAAATTTATCAATAATTCACTGAAAATTCACAGCAGAGATTTCAGACAAGACAATCAAAATGACATGCTTACTTGTTGATGGTCTTCTTCAACGTAGGCGATGGATCGCCGTGAATGGAGCATAAGAAGATAACATAATGCGCCTCCATGTTCATGACGACCAACTGCCAGTGGTGGCTGAAAATTCACAGCAGTAAAGTACTCAGTGATATATATATGTAGCAGAATTAAGTGAATTATATTGCAAACAAGAATTGTGATATGTACCCGAGCCAGTATGGAAACAAGTAGATCTTTCTTGGCACTTCACACATCCTCGTTGATATGTACTGCTGTTTCAATTCTAGAGGTGTTGTACTTGCATAGACTGGGCACAAGAATCCAAAATCATCGATTCTGCCCTATTGAACCAGTTTCTCATGTATGCACCTACAAGAATGACATCGATCAAGGAATTAGTAAATATGTATGTGTGTCTAAACGATGCATTTAAATTATGTAATCAATGAAGAAGATACTTACTTCATAAACATTTGAACAATTGCACTAGTAACCTGTTGTTCAGGAAGCAGCATGGACTCTACATCGACATTATCAATGTAAAGCAGTTGAGGATCAGCGAGGCCTACTACTTCATTGACAAGCCACGATTTATCTTTAAACCATTTGTTGGCTACCAAATCGGATATTTTTTCCTTGGTTGTCAAGTTAGCAGTAGGGGATAGAACTTGAGGAGGGGGTGAAGCTTGATGAGGGGGTGGAGCTTGAGGAGGGGATGGAGCTTGACGAGGAGTAGAGACATCTACAAGCTTCACTGGCCAAGAGATGAAGGTTCCCTTGACATCATTCACAATCTTCATCAACTATAAAGTGGATGATGACGTCAGAAGCTTCAATGGTAATATTTCTTCAACGGTCGAATAGCTCCAACGGTCATATACGCTGTCAACGATCATATTCAACCGTAGACGAATTGCTCAATGTTCTTCATCAACTATAAAAGCATAAGCATTCAAGATAGTAGGAGTTAGAGACACAAGCTTGCATCTTCAAAATGCCAACACTCTAAGACTCTGTTATACACATACACCTACTCTGTGTTTCTCGATGTCTATATAGTTTACAGTAGAGAGTGAGATGATCGACTATGTACTTCAGTGTTTATTCATTTACTTCTGAGAGAGAGAATATTCATTGTAATCATTTTATCTGAGAGTTACTCAAGATTGGGTGATCTTGAGTGGAAAATTGATTGTATCCTTACAGAGTGTAAGGGGGAGTATCTCAGTGAGAGATTTGGCTTCACAAGTGCTTGGGTGAACTTGTGGGATTGTAAAGGCTTTTCTCTTGCGCCCGGTTAAACAAGTAGATAGTGGATTGAAAATCTCAAGTGGAGCTTGAGGATTGGACGTAGGTCAAGGATTGGCCGAACCAGTATAAATCTCTGTTTGCATATTCTCTTCCCTTATCTTTTATATTCCCAGCATATATGTTTGAATGATTGTTTATTGTTTTATAAATCATTATTGTCTTACGAACTGAACTGCTTTGAGTAAATTGCAAAAAGAATTTCAAAGTATCAAGTTTTTAATCTTCACCCAATTCACCCCCCTCTTGGGTTCAGCCGGTTCTACAATTCAGTCAAAAAGAAGGCCCTAACTGGTCCTTATCGATCCCCTTTCTACCGGTTAACAACCTGTGGGACCCGCACTTTGTGTTTGGACCTGAGTATGGATAAAATCATCTGATTTTTCTTTCTCTCTCCTGGGTGGAAGAAATTCAATGCTTAAGAGGTAAGTATTTGACTTTTCTACCCTTGTAATCATTACTTACTTTTTGCCTTCCAATCCTGCAGTGATACGTGTCCCAATGTAATCATTACACTGACTTTTTCCCTTCAAAAACGCAGGGGATCTTCATCTATCCAGGAAATGTCATGTGCATATTTATTTTAGCATATTTATGCTCATCCAATTGTCCCAGACCTTAGGACATAGCTACATGACATTTTTACCAACCGATTAACACCGTACAAGTGTCTTTGTGCCCTTCTGCACTGTCACTTTACTTCTACAGCCTTGAGCTCTTGGTCAAAATACTCATAAGATATCAATGTCTTATTTCCAATTTAATATCACACTTCCTAAACAGGGTCTAGTTGTATGCCTGATACAGGCTTATTCCTAAGTCTCTAGGCTCAAAATTCAAGATATTACAGTGTGGAAATGTGTGCGAGATTTCAATCCGCTCCTAAAGAATCACATACTGAGCATGTTAAGAGGATTTTTCGTTATCTCTCAAACAAAGGAATTGGATCTCTGGTTTCCTAAAGGTCAATAAGAACACTTAGTTGCATATTCTGATTCGGATCACGCTGAGTACAAAACTGAAGAAAAAGTACCAGTGGACAATGTGAGTTTCTCGAAGGATCCCTAGTATCATGGTTTAGCAAGAAACAAACTACGGTAGCTGTATCTTCTACTGAAGCTGAATATGTGGTTGCTTCAAGTTGTTGTGCTCAAGTCTTGTGGCTTAACCAACAACTCCAAGACTTGGGGATTTATTTGAAGGAGATCCCAATTCTATGTGACAATACCAGCACAATAAGCTTGGCCAAAAATTCAGTTCAACACACCAGAACCAAGCATATTGATGTGAGACATCATTTTATTCGCGATCATGTTCAAAGAAAAGATGTCAAGGTGATGTTCATTCCTACACACCTTCAGTTGGCCGATATCTTCACCAAACCGTTAGCTAAAGAACAGTTCATGGTCATCCGTAGAGAATTGGGAATGGAAAATCCCAATGAATTGTGAGTATTCTCTTCTCAAATGATTTAATTCAACAATATATTTACTAACTTTAGAATAGGAGCCTTTAGTTCATGTTTTTGCAGGACGCTCTATTTTAATGATAAAATATAGAGGTGAACAGAGAGATTGATGCTCGAGCACATCCTTTCCTTATGCTCGAGTAACACCGCGAACAATTACTTAAGGCTACAGAAAGTAAGAAAGCCTGGTCTAGCAACTGCGGGACGCTACCTAGTTTATCAAGAGACAAAGGTTCATGCTCGAGCAAGTATAAGAAGCCTGCCCGAGCAACATCGGCATAAAATAAAGAAATGAGGAACAATGCTCGAGCAACCACATCTTTCTGCTCGAGCATACAAGACTATTGGATAAAATTGAAGTCCAAAAGCTTCATCTCAGCACCCAAGGATTTCAATATCATCTATAAATCAAGTATTCACATAACATACTTGATGGGAGGTCAGTTTAGATCATTTACTTTAAAATTAAAATGCATGTGTTCGTCCATGCTTGAGCAAGACAAAAAGTATGCTCGAGCACAACCCCTGCTTGAGCACGCAAATATCTCTGCTCGAGCAACATCGAATAACGGTGTTTTTAAAATAAAAGGACGGTTCAGTTCGTTTATTCCTATTTCCTTCCGTCAAAACCCTAACTCTCCCCTCTCTCAAATTTCCTCCATCGTTACGACCGTTTGCGAATTGTTACCCAAATTTCAATCGTTACAACTATTCATTTAAGGGTAAATAGTGTTTTTAACCGATTCATTTCCTCAAATCCCTTCATTTCCCTCCACTTTCACCTTCGCTCTTCGACGAACCCTCTGCCTCAATCCTCAAAGTTTCTCTCTTTCGACTCAATCAATGGCGGGTTCAGGCAACCAATCTCCATCTAAACAACCTCTGGCGAAGAAATCCAGATACTATCAGCCCAAAGGTCAAGCTTCAGAAAAATCCACCATACCGGAGGCTGCGCAGAAATCATCAATAATCAAGCAATCTGCAAAAGGGGTAGCTAGTCAGGAATCCCCAAAGCCAAAGACGTGATTCTAGACTGGCTCTCTTCCTTCCAGAAAAGGCAAACGTGCCAAGTCCTCATCTCCACCACATCCAGATTCCGATGACTCTGAGAAAATGATTGAAGAGCTATGTTCTAAGGAAAAAGAAGATCACTCTCAGCACCCCAAGACGTCTGTTAGTCAAAAGTCACAAGCTTCTGGAAGCAAGAAGCCCAAAGTATCATTCTCGCTGAAATCTCAAGCTTCGGGTAGCAAGCGGGAGCAAGTGTCGACAAGTCGGCCTCAAGATGGTCAATTGCCAGAACCTTCATCGGGTATGAACATTAGTAACATCGTTGTTGATGATCATATTCTCTATACCCGATATTTCGAGCAAAGACCTTTTTGTCCGATAGTTTATGTTGTTCTGGAACACTTCATGAAGGAGTGTAATTTAGACTTGACAGATTGGCTCTTTCAGCTCATGCCTCTTCTTGGAATTAGCAAACCATTTTCCCCTGAGGTCGTCCATGTATTCTACCACAACATGCATCTCTTGGAGAAGGCGCAAGAAGATGACGATGATACCTTAGTCACAAAAGTCCGGGGGCAAGTAATCAAGCTTACAGCTCTTGATCTCAATATTCTTCTTGGTATTGTTGATCCTCCCGAAGACCCCCCAAAGCTATCTCCTACTGAGTGTCATCAAATTCTTCTTCCCAATGTACCAGTGGATGGAAAGAAAAAAATTAATGTGACTCCTGCCATGATGAGCGATGAATTCAGAGTGCTATGGTATGTGTATAGTCGGAGCTTAGTTTAGAAAGGTCAAAGTTTCACCCATTTTGTACAGAAGGACTTTGAGGGTTTTTCCTCTCTCGTTTCCAAGGAACTGCGGAATCTTGGCAAGTGGATTATGGATGAGATTATTTCTTTTATTTCTGAGGCTCAAGTCAAGCTTCGCACTACCATTCCTTTTCCTGCCTTGGTTTCTCGTATTTTGGAGATCAACAATATCTGGTATCTCTTGGAAGACAAAGAAGAGTATCCACCTCGTTTCGGGCAAGAGCATTTTATTCGTCTCCGAGTTTCCTTCACTGAGGCATCATCCAAGAAGAAAAAGGGTAAAGCTCCTATTCTACCTTTTCAGCCATCTGCTTCCAGAGCTGGCCCATCTGTTCCATCCTCTGCTCATCAACCTCCTGATGAGGCTGAGTCTTCTAAGGCTAGTCCATCCTTCTCTGCACCATCATTCACTCAGACAGCCATCCATTCAAAACGCCATAATAGCTCCAGTATTGCAGTCTCTGGAAGCTTACAGAAAGCTGACCACAGAAATGATCAAGGCCATGTCTGCTGAAATGATCAACCTGAAGGCCCACATTGATCTTCACATGGATTCGGAGATGACTGACCTGAAGGTTGAATTGGACACTCGCTTCATTGTGCTCTATGAACATCAACAAGAGATCAAGCAAGAAGTACAACAATTAGCTCATCAACAATAGAGTGCTCAACAGCAAATTATCGGGCTGGATGCAACTTTGGATGCTTTCGTTCAGA
Source organism: Acacia pycnantha (assembly GCA_025563575.1). Taxonomy (NCBI): domain Eukaryota; kingdom Viridiplantae; phylum Streptophyta; class Magnoliopsida; order Fabales; family Fabaceae; genus Acacia; species Acacia pycnantha. The sequence goes on from JAMWYP010000248.1 coordinate 410,222, forward strand.
ATTTTATACCTGCTAGTACTTCTTCTCAGATGCCTCCCAGATCTACTACTCATATGGCCTTTCCAGTTGTGGCATCTCCTCCCGTTATTGTGTCCACCCCAGCCACAATGGTTGTCTCATCTTATCCATTATCTCCAATTGAATCTTCCACCGTCAAACTTCCCTCTTCCTCTTCATTTGACTTTCCAGATAGTTCTCCTCCTTCTCCTTATGTTTAGGGTCCCCTTTTCGCTGATGACAAAGGGGGAGAATAGGCTTAGTATGTGGTTTGCTTTTTGATCTTATCTATGTTATTTTCTTGCTATCTTTGTAATCAATGACATTTTGAGTAATGCAAAATTGAAGAATGTTTATTTGTTTCTCTACATGTCATCTATATTTTTCACAAACCTCTTATCACTATCAAAGCATTGTTTAAATCCAATAAGAATTGTCATCATCAAAAAGGGGGAGAATGTTACTTCTCAATGTTTTGATGATCACAAATCTCAAGTTATTGAATTAAGTATTTTGTGTCTAAGTTATGGTTTGCTCGAGCAGAGGTTAATTTATGCCCGAGCATACATAATCTAATAGAGTGTATAAGTGGTTCAGAGGTCCATGCTTGAGCAGCATGTTAGTGATGCCCGAGCATCATCGGGACAGAAGCGAAGATGTGGAAGTTGAGCAGCTATGCTCGAGCAGCAGCGTAAGTAGTAACATGTTTCCAAGGCTAAAGAGTCTTGCTCGAGCAGCGACGAAGGCTTGCTCGAGCAGCATTTTTCAAATTCCTAATCTTCGTCTCTGGATGACTTGTGCCCAAGCATGAAAATGTCATGCTCGAGCAGAAGAAAAGTCTTGCTCAAGCAGCATCTGTTAACATCACTATCTTAGTCTCTGGTCGGCCTGTGCCCAAGCATGAAAATGTTATGCTCGATCACCATGCTCGAGCAGCAGGAGAAGCTTGCTCGAGCAACGTCATCTAGTATCCCACTTCTTTTCTCTGCTTGTCCTTTGCCCGAGCATGCCTTATGGCTTGCTCGAGCATGAGCGATATGTTGCCCAAGCATGAAGACTTTCATGCCCGAGAAACAACGTCTTTGAATTCTTATCTTCGCCTCTATCTAAGGCTTGCCCGAGCATGAAGAAGTCATGCTCGAGCACCATGCTCGAGAAGAAGAAATAGCTTACTCGAGCATCAACGACTGAAACCAATTTCTTATTCTATGCAAGAGTAGCTTGTTGGAATCTATACACGCAGCGGAATTATAAAACTTACGAATCCCATTCGACGATCCATCAACGTCGTTTAAATCAAGGTTTAGAGTTTTTGAATCGTACCTATGCCGAACTATTTGAACTAGTGGGCTACCTTCTCGATCAGCAGAAGTCGACTCTTTGAATCTCCTTCCTCTACTGGTATCCACACGAACAGCCTTCAAAAACACGAACAGAAGCGTGCTAGTGCCTCTGAACTGTGCGTCTCTCTATTCTATTTCTCTCTAGGGTTTCTCGCGGCTTTTCTAATACGCTTGACAAAAAGTCCCGTAGGTTTTTCTAAACCTACCAGGCGTATTATATTCAAATTTAATCCTCATTAATTTGAATTTTGAATTTTGAATCTGGGTTAAATATATTAATTAAATCTATCTGATAGATCTAATCTAATCTATTTATTTAATCCAAATTAAAAGCCTTCTAATTTAATTTATCTCTATAAATTAAATCCGAGAAATGATATCTATTTATTTAATTAAATCTGAGATACTATATCTCAATTTAAATTAAATTAAATATATGATATCTTTATTCAAATATTAAATCTGAGATACAATATCTCTATTTGTTTTAGATATTTAATTTATCAAATAAATTAAATACAAAAAAAATATTTATATTATAATATTATAATATTTATTAAATATTATTAATATATTAATTTCGAATTTAATATATATATATTCATCCTAGACTAAATACATTATTCATTAAATCTTAGACATATCTAAGATTCAAAGAATCTGGACATTTTTGCTCGTGTTGGGCTATTCTTGTGTGCGACCCTACAGGCCCACATGAGATTGGCAGTGGGCCAATACTGTACCAGCCCACAAGTCGCAAGCGGCCTCTAGCAAGACATTGTGATTACCCAATTCATATGGGGATCGATGATACGATACAACCTATCGTACAACCATGTCACGTCCCTTTTGTCACACGATAATTTGGTCCAGGATGAGGCATGGAGAAAGTCAACTTCCTGTTCTTGACCATTACTTTATCGATTCTTGAGTAGTCTAACAATTGAAATGGAAACTCCTTTCCATCATAGTATGACCATATATTTCTTAGACTTACTCATCGAGGGGCCCAGTATTATCTCTCTACAAATGTGAGGGACAAATTTCATCTTGACCATTCACATTCCTTTGCTTGAAAACCACTGATCCCGATCCAAGCCTTTATCATCACCCTATCAAAGGTGACTTTTGACTAGGCCAAAGACCAGCGACTCATCATGTAGGAATCCATGATGATCTGAGGTCAAAGGGCGTTGTGACGCGGTTATACATGAGAAAAGCTTATGACTTATTCCATGCAGCTTTCTCATATTGGGTCGGTCCAGCACCTTGTACTCTTACAAGTTCCTATGACTTTGACTCATATCTCCATACTCATAAAAGTCATACTGGTCTTATTTCATCTTCACTCCTGCGGAGATGACCGACCAGGGACATTTAGGATAATCTATAAGATATATCCAAGGATCAGTTATCACTATAAACATGCAAATGAAATGATAACTAAAGGAGAATACTTTAAATAACATTAACGTTTAAAGTACAATGACTTTCCCCTAGGGCATAATTTCCAAAATAGCTTGCCCGAGCAAGCATGGATTGTTGCTGGGGAAAAGCCCTATTTTTCAAATCACCGTCTGCGTAAAATTATATATCTCTGTAGTTAATCCCATTGCTTCTTAATGTTACTCATTACTACTTCTAATTTCTTTTAATCAGTTTCTTAATGAGTTTCAGAAGATTTTATCATGGATTAAACATCAGATTTACATAAAGCAAATTGTGTTATAGAAGCATTAAATGCAGTTGCCAAAATCGGTGATAATATCCGTAACCAACACTCTGATCAATGTAAAGTTTTCTCTTACATTCCATCTGAACATTAAATGTTGTGTCTCAACGGGCAAAACAAAAGGAATGAAGAGAATGTTGAAACTGCAATTCCACCTAGATTATTTGAACGGCGAAAATGGTATTCGGACTTCATCTATCTAACGGTTATATATAAGAGTCTCAACGGATAATTCTCAAGCTTCAGCAACGGTCATTTATTACAACACCTATAAATAGCCGAAGCATTGAATTCTCCAACCTACCGAAACGTTGTGCATTCAATTCGAATTTATTACAACTACTGTTTCATTAATATCTTCGGATATCTTTGTATACTTCAGTGTTTAACTTTCATCTACTCGTAAGGAGTTTCTAAACACTTATTTTGATTATTGTTTTGTAAAATCTTAAAGTTGTGGAACCTTAAGTGTGGGTGTACAATTACAACTTATAAGGGGGAGCGAGTCCGAGAGTGAAAGGATCATCCTATACAGTGTGTGTAATTGTGTTCATTTGAAGAGTTAGTGGAAATCCCAAGGTGTGGTTAGGGACTGGACGTAGGTCAAAGTATTAGAATCAACCAGTATAAATTGCCTCATGTCTTTTTCCTGTTTATCTTTGCTTGTATGTAACTGTGTGGTTCTTGCGAAAAAGATTTCTAAGATCACCTATTCACCCCCTCTAGGTGATATTCCATCTTCAGAAATGGTGTTGATCTGTTCTTACAGATTGTCTTTAGTACACCTAAAAACTAACACAATGGGGTGGCTTCTTGAATACTTTTATTGACTTAAGGTCACATGCACATTTGTTTTTTAAATATTAAATAAGTGTAACATGTGGCACATTAATTATCTAAACAAAAAGCATTTTCACACAACAACCCAAAGCTGGCAGAATTTTCAACTAAATTTGAAACTTCATATCTCTATGTCCAAATGTTCAAATGCAACTATGTCAATGGCTATGTGACCATTATTAAGTCTATTTTGAGGGGGGGGGAAACACCTTCCACAATCAATCACATGCCAACTATTCTAGAATCAACCTTTAAGACATACTGGTCTAGAAAATGTTTCAGATTCTAGGCCTAAATTCAAAAATTTATAACTCATTGTGTACAGGTCCAAATGACCCACATGACTAGTCAAATTAAAGTTTTTCATGTCTACTTTGATTCTAGAAAGTTTCACAACCATTGGATATCATTTGCTTAATCAATGGAACGCCAGAAATTGACTGCCTTCCAAGAAATCCAGTCCACTAGTTGCAAGGAAAACTCCTTCACAATATTGTCACACTTCCTAAACTAGGCATAATCATCTTCCTAATATATACAAGCTTATCCTCAGGTCTCTAGACCCAAAATTAAGTATATTACTTCTTACATAAGAACTGTTATGTATGTTATTGAATAAACAACGGTCGTCAGAATGAGACATTTATGTATCACGAAAGCATTACCATATATTGTAATGGTTAGTCACGTATACCTATTAATTATTATCACAACAATGTGCATATCTTGTCCTCATCAATATTGTTATAAATGGTCCATAATAAATAACGATTTGGAACCTTAATTTATCTACATCGAGCATATATAGTGCCTACATATATGATGGTATGAAACCGTGATTTATGGGCAATAATAACCATCATATATTACGATTTTTGTAGTACAGAAATAGTTGTCAAATTTTTGCATATAATGTAATAGACGCACTATGTGTTCAAAACTCGGTCACTTCACTTCAAACCAGAAAAGAAAGTCCCCCTCTCCCTCCATATCTATAACCAATGAGTGAAAGATATGCTGATCACTTACAGAGATAATTGACCAAAAAGATGGTTGAAAAGGATATAATGAAAACAACAATAAAACTATTAAAATAGGTGGAATTTTCATTTGTCTACGTCACCTTTAATTTGCCTTATTCGAGCTCTTTTTTCTTTGGTATTATCCAGCTTCACAATTTGCTTTTAAAAGAGTTGTAGCCATTGGCTGTCATATTCTAAAGTAGGTACACAATGATTATTCCCTGATGGGATGAGGTATAACTGATGTGCCACTGGTACAATAGTGGTTATAATTATTCATGCGAACGTTTTTTAAAACAAAATAAATAAATAAACAAGTCAAACTCATAAAAACATATGGTTCATACTGCATACACATTATATTAAACTATAACATAAATAAAAAAATAGAAAAAATGTATTATAATGTTTTATATATGATGCTTAAATGTTTATATATTTTTATCTAAAAGTGTTGGTTTTGATTAGTTTTGATGATGTCTTATATAAATGTCATTATTAAGAGCAAAAATTTTCTATGATATATTTATCTCCTACATTGACTAACTACTATATTTAATGTAGATTAGTCTAAGTTGAATAATAGCTCAAGAAGGAGATAATAGATTTTAGAAAGAAGAAATTGAAGAGAATGTCAAGTTCAATAAGAAGATAAGATATTGAAGAAGGTAGAACTTCAAGAAGAAGATGAGTCCAAACTAAATGATGAAGAATGATCAAGAAAACAGAAGTTGGAATGAAGCTTCATCATATTTGAACTACAATGGAGTATACTTGAATGATGGAGAATAATCAATAAAATAGATTGAAGAAAGAGTTAAATTATGGAGAATGATGAAAATAAGAGAAGAAAGAAGGAATAACTTGTTGAATGGATTGAGAAAATCATTATTCAAGTTCATATATTGATGCTAGAAGCCTCCAAGATCATATGGAAGTTGGAATGGATCAATTCAGAGTTAAAACCAGCAAAAATCAGTTCCAGGATGAGAAACTCGAGTTTAGGACACAAAACTCGATTTTGGAACTCAAAACTCGAGTTAATCACTAACTGACTCGAGTTTGTAATGTCTTCAACAACTGTCTTTGGACAAGGAAAACTCGAGTTAACAAGTCAAAACTCGAGTTTTAGCGGTGATCAGCAACTCTGTTCTACTCTGTTTCACGTTCAGCTTGAGCAATGTTTGGTAATTCAAAGATATCTCCCAAACCCGACATCGGATTGAGTAAAATTAGTGGCATATGAAAATACACTCCCAATGTGTCATTTTGATATAAATTTCAAGCCAAAAGGAGTTCAAATGAAGGATCTATGAATTGTAGAAGTTGACAGTGAAATTCACACCACACAGAAAACCAAGCTTCAATGTTTTGAGTGTATCTCACAAATTACAAATCCGATTGAGTTGAAATTGGTGGCATATGAAAGTAAACTCAAAGGGATTTCCATCAAGATTTGAACAGACCAAAACGGAGTTCAGAACAGAGAGATATGTCCCTTGAAATTTGACTGTCTATTCAAGATGTTGCACGGTTTGCTATCAAATGAAGCAAACTCGAGTTATGAAACCGAAACTTGAGTTTCCATCAGACAGAGAGCAATCTTGAGTTAAGAAACAACCTCTAAACTCGAGTTAACAAATGCAAACTCAAGTTTGCACCTCTGCTTCAGAAAATCACCGTTTCGAAAATCTTGTTTTTCATCAAGAACATCCAGATGATTACCTAAATGATTTATAATACTTCTTAACATTATTTATATCATTTGTGTACATGTTTCAGATGATCAAAGGATGTTAATCTGAAGATCAAGAGTAAAGTAAATGCTGATGTCATAGCTGGTTCATAAAATGAAGTTCTAACGGCTAGTTTCATCTGAGTCTAACGGCTATATTTCTTTGTCCAACAGTCATTGAAACTTCTCAACAGCTATATTCCCAACAGCTATATTCTCCAGAACTGTCATCAAGCTTCAATCAGTATAAATACCCAGAGGTTTGAAGTCTACATAAGATAAGAGAAAACAGAGAGAAGGAAAACGCAGAGACACAAGGCTTCATCTTCAACATGCTGATACTCTGATATTCTTATCATTTACTCTCTGTTTTTCAATGTCTACATAGCTTATCATAGAGAGTGAAATGAGTTGTATTGTGCTTCAGTGTTTATCCATTCACTTCTGAGAGAGAGAAGATTTATTTGTAACCATTCTACCTTTCTATCTGTGAGTTACTCAAGATTGGGTGATCTTGAGTGGGAAACCCATTGTATTGATTACAGCTTGTAAGGAGAGTAAGTTCTAGTGAGAGAATTACTTCGAGTACAGAGTGTGTAATCAAACAGGTGTATTGATTACAGTTTGTAAGGGGGAGTGAATCCTAGTGAGAGGATTACTCCAAGTACAGAACATGTAATCAAAGTTGAAAGAAGATAGTAGATTGAAAATCTCAAGTGGAGCTTAAGGACTAGACGTAGGTCAAGGATTGGGCCGAACTAGTATAAATCACAGTTTGCATATTCTCTTCCCTTATCTCTTACATTCCAACATATATGTTTTGAATGATTGTTCATCTCTTTATAAATTATTATTGTCATTCAAACTACTTTCAATAAGTTGCGAAAAGCTTTTTAAAGTTCTAAGTTTTTAATCAAACACCCAATTCACCCCCCCTCTTGGGTGATAGCCAAGTCTTTCAAAAAGCATATATATGATTGCCATGTCTGTTATTAAAAAGAAAAAAGAAAAAAAAAAAGCAACAACTTTGTAGACATTTTATCAGTTGAATTATCCAAAAATATTATTTTTATTTATAGGCACGAGTAAATTCCTATTGAAGGAAATTTAGTTTATGGCACTATCGAGTACTAAATGTAGACAGATCTTCTAATAGAGATTCAAACTTTAATTCATATAGGTGTTAAGGGACTAGCCCCTTTTGGTTAAAATATTTACAAGGCCGACATAAGACTGCTAGTACTACCCTCTGGAATGATTCTAAGAAAGAAAAGAGAAATAAATTACACTAATAGTTATAAGTTGTACAAAAATTAAAATTTCTTGAGCTAGATAATTTCAAACTTCTACAAAATCTAATTAATTAATTCACTAAATAATGCTCCCACCTATCTTTAATAAAAGACATATTTGGGAATTTAATTTTGTCCAAAATATAAGACATATATTTTATATTTGTCAATCTTTTCCTAATTTATGCTATTAATGCTCTATCAACAATAATCAAGAAGAAGAGAGAGTAACGAAATTAAGGAAGATAAGTAGTGTGTTTTAGAAAAAATATATGTTATATTAACTAACTTAACTAACTTTCTTTATCTAATTAAATTAACTAAATATGTCTTATATTACACACTAGAGCGAATAGCACTTTTGAACCTTCGTCAAGTAATAATTGAAGTCGCTTTCTATATCTAAAACGAAGGTTTCAGATTGTCTCAAGTTATAAAATTGATCGCACCAGGTGGAGTCAATTCTCACCGTCCTTTTCATCTGTGCTCCACGTCTTATTAGTTGTTTGTCATTTTGTTCAAGCAAAAAATAAAATAAAATCTCAACTAATCGCAAAGACTAGAAAATAATTGTGAAGATCAGTGTCTCCACCTGCCATAAAAAGTGTCTTTAAAATGGGAGAGCAGGCCAAAAATATGTAAGTGGAAGTGGTATGTTTAATTTTGTCACTTCATACCGCTAGAGTTATCCCTCTAATTTTGGAAACAATTTCATTTCACACAAAAAAAAAATGGTAATTAATTTTCAGTTAAGTATTTTAAAAATATAATAATGTAATTTTAATAATAAAAAAACAAGAATAAATTTTATATGTTTTCTTATTGGTTTAATATAATCTTTGGTTTCTCAATTTTGAACTCTTTTCTGTTTTGGTCCATTAAGTTAGAAAGTTGAGAGACCAAAACCAAAATAAGGGTAAATTTGAAGGACCGAAGATTGTATTAACACTCTCTTATATTTTGTTATTTCATTTTGTAAAATTTCACAATAGATGTTGACGGTTTGAGTTCTCGCCTCTCAAACTCATTACTCTCCAATCTCTGTCTGCCTACCATATCCACTCTCCAATTTACTCAGTGCTCACCAATGTTGTTTTTAATAACAATTATTTTATACAAGTTTTTACTTTTTTTTCTCAAATATGATTTTTCATAACATTCATCCAAACAAATTCTTTTGTCTTCCCAAAACTTGGTTGCAAAAAAAGGGTTAGTATCATTGTTACGAAACCATGGGAACCAAAGCCAATGGTTTAAGTATATGGATCAATCATTAGACTCGGATCAAATTCTTACGAAACCATGGGAACCAAAGCCAATGATTTTATGAAATTGTAGGAACCAAAACCATTTGAAAACTATAGGAATCAAATCCAAAATCCATCCATCTATTATATGTTACACCCCTACCGGCCTCGCTCTTTCGGGTGGTGGGTTAGAGGGATTCCTTTGATTAGTTGCCTTCTTATCGTTATTAGATCCATTTAATATGTATCAGAGTGAGCGCAACAGAGCATATCACCGGTTTGGACAATCTACTGTACTGGCAAAAGTAAAATAAACAAAAAGTAAAAATCCCTGGAGGCACTACTACAAAAAAGGGTTATTTTGAATTACAAGGCGGCAGGCACTAATGGCCTGAATTACAAGGAGCGGGATCGAACCCATGACCTCCCACTAGTTGGGGAGTACCCATACCACTAGGCTACAAGGCCTTTGGTACAAAAAAGGGTTATTACTACCCTAAAAAACGTCCCTATTTAAAAAAGGGATGTAACAAGTGAACACAGTGGCATTCTTGTAATTATATTGGCTCTGAAATGTTTTTGAAGTCCCAAAATATAATTTGGGGCTCCAAAAATAAATTTTTGAAGTCCCAAAATACAATTTGGAACTCCAAAAATAAATTTTTGGGCGGAATTGCTTTTTTCGCGAGCTGGTGAAACTTTTTGAAGTCCCAAAATATAATTTGGGACTCCCAAACTCATGGAAAATTTTCGACAGGAATTTTATTTGGAGGGGAAAATTTTTTGTGTGTATTTTTTTTTGGAGGGGAAATCTTTTGAAGTCCCAAATTATAATTTGGGACTTCAAAAATATATTTTTGAAATCCCAAATTATATTTTGGGACTCCAAAAAATTTCTCCAACCCGCCAAAAATCATTTCTTCCCAAAAATTTATTTTTGGAGTCCCAAATTATATTTTGGGACTCCAAAAAAATATTTTTGGAGTCCCAAATTATATTTTGGGACTTCAAAAAATATCCCCAACCCGCCAAAAATTATTGGTGACAAAAATTTATTTTTGAAGTCCCAAATTATAATTTGGGGCTACAAAAATTTATTTTTGAAGTCCCAAATTATAATTTGGGGCTACGAAAATAATTTTTTGAAGTCCCAAATTATAATTTGGGACTTCAAAAATATAGTTGTGAAGTCCCAAATTATAATTTGGGACTCCAAAAGGGTTAATATATTATTCAACATCAGCTTTTTCTCTTTGGCTTTGCTCATTTCGCGGTTTCCCCTGCTGCTTCTTCCTCTTACCCATCGTCCGAGCTCGGCGTCTTCTTCTTGGCTCTCCTCCTTGTGTGTCGATCGGTGTTGCTCCGTCAAGCTCAGGTGTCTCGCCGTCGTTGCTCCGTCATTGGCCTTTGATCATTTCGGTTTCCCCTGTTTCTTCCTCTTACCCATCGTCCGAGCTCGCGTCTTCTTCTTGACTCTCATCCTTCTTTGTCGATCAGCGTTGCTCCGTCAAGCTCAGGTGTCTCGCCGTCGTTGCTCCGTCACATCTAAGCTCAGGGGTTAATTTCGGGTGTGGTTGAAGAATGAAGAGTTTTTAAAAAGAAGGAGGGTTTATGAACCTTGTCTACATCTAATCTCAGTCTTCGTCTGTCCCTCACGGCCTCCCTACGGCTCCGGCTGTCGTGACTCATCCAGAAAGGCAACAATATGGCTTAATCTCAGTATTAGATTCTTGTGACTTAGGTAGAAAAACCAGATGCGTGCTTACATTTTTATCTGCCTGATGTCTCATTTTTTACTCCTTACTGATTCGTAGGGGTTACCACTTCATTATTTGCAGCTCCAGCAACTTCTGTTGGCACTACTGCAGGACAGACATCATCATCTCTTGTTGTGGCTTCCACTAGTGGGTATGTATACTTTATTTTGGGTAGTTGGCAAAGCATTTTCCTCTGCATCTGCTGTAACTTTTTACTCTCTGGATTTTCAATATCAGTGGAACTTTTGGATCCCAGTCTTTATAATTGTTAAAAAAATCCCTGCCCATTGGAACATCTCACGATTTTGTGTTCCAAAAAAGTATAAGCCTTTAATAATTAGCCCTTTTTTCTTCGTACCCGGTTTTGATTAATAAGTAGGAGTGTTTTGATGCTGTTAAGGTTAGTCCTGCGAGAAGGAATATTCTCAAATGGCTTCATTCCCAGCATTGAATGCTCACAGCCTCGCCCATCCACCACCCTCCTAGGAGCGCTAGGTTTTGCTTGCCTTCTGTAATCAATCATGGGGCCAGGGTAGATTTTACTGCATAGCTGATTATTGCAACATAGTGCATTTCGCTTTGGTGCTGATGTGCTGTGCAGTTTTATTCCTTCCTTTGGGTTATCCCGTTTTAATTTGCTCAATATTTAAATTATAGTTGTTAGATCGTGATACATACTGAGTCAGAAGGCTTATTTTCCAATCATGAAAAGTATGTATTGTTTTGTAAGATACTGCATAAAAGTCTATTTCATTTAAAAATGTAATATGAAACTCAAAGTAGCTATATACTTTTGACAGGTTATTCAACTCTGGTTAGTTAAATCATTAAAGCAATTATTCAATGCCTTCATAGATTCCTATTCACACTGTAAGCTGGGCCTTGCTTTAAAGTGGTTCTAGTAAGCATTTATTGATTCATGAAGATATGGGGTCACCACAATAAAGAACGTGGAAGGAAATTGTTGGGAGCTTTAAAGTGGTTTACGAATGATCTGAACATTTTGGTAATGTATGTTCATGGCTATCTAGTTGATGGTTTTTATAGGGTATAATTGGTGGGTTGTGCAAAATACGTGCTAGGTAATTTAAAAAAAAAAGACACTTTTGGAGTCCCAAAATAACTTTTGGGACTCCACAAATGATACTTTTGGAGTCCCAAAATACAATTCGGGACTTCAAAAATGACACTTTTGAAGTCCCAAAATACAATTCGAGACTTCAAAAATGACACTTTTGAAGTCCCAAAATATAATTTGGGACTTCAAAAATGACACTTTTGAAGTCCCAAAATATAATTTGGGACTTCAAAAGTTTCATTTTTGGAGTCCCAAAATTAATTTGGGACTTCAAAAGTATAATTTTACTACTACCCTTCAATAGACATCCCATGGATAAGGGACGTTAAAAGGGCTTATTTTGGGACTCCAAAGGGTCTTTTTGTAGTAGTGAGGATTAAGGGTACAGTTATCCAAAATCAACACCAAAATATATACAGATATCCTCAAAATATAGTACAAAGTATAATAGGGCATCCCCTATCCTTCAACTACACTGTAATGCCCTTCCTTTACAAAAAGGCACTTCAATCTTCAGGCACGATTCCCTGCAGCTACAAAAACTTCTGGAGTCTGATATTGGCCCCCAGAGTAACCGTCAATACTCAAATATTAAATGTGTAAGGTGCATGTGTGTAACCATGTCAGATATACAGGAAAACATCAATAATATGCCAAACATACCACATATGCAAACAAAATATACACAACACCGACTACCACGTGCCGTCAGGCTGCCTTACCAAGGCAAGCCCCGGACTTAACGGAGTCACGACCCGTAAAGCTGCCTACACCAGGACAGCCCCCAGACCTATCGACCCATACAACCACCAATCAAGGCCGGCCTCAGACCAATCGTCCTCATGATCAACGCTAGGAACCACATAACTCTGTATGCATATTTGGCAGTACAAATACAAAAACACACATGGCAAACACAAACATACAACAAAACACAAAGATATCTGAATAAAGCGGTTACTACCTGGTGGGGAATATACTGTCTTTAGTATTCCAATGTGCCCGATCACTTTTCCAGATATACCCTTTCCCTATATATCACCAAAATATCTTATTTTTAGTATTTCCAAAAATACCCTTACATTTTAAATTAAATCCGAGCCCTTTGCTTATCTTCCAGAAAAATCCAGTGAATTTCGCCGAACTTCAAGGATTTTTAATAAATTCCAAAAACCTCATATTTACATGAAACAAACGCAATATGAACCATTAAGATGTCTAGTTTCTAGTAAAAATAATTCCATAAATCATTAGGTCACTGATTTTGTCTTGGAGCTCAAATTTCGACCCATGGTCCGATTCACTCCCCTGTTTCCAGACCCTTTTTCAACAATTTATTTCACCTAGAATTATTATCCAAAAATCATCATATTATACATCAAAATCATTCCTATGATGTCTAGTGTCTTAATGTAAAATTTAAGCTCAAAAAAAGTTCATTTAATATTTTAAAAATATGGAAGAAGCTTCACTGCCCAGAAATTCCAAAATCTGGCAGCAAGCTCTTCTTCGAGTTTTCGGTGTTTTTGAGTTTGGAAACTTAAACCATAGCTTAACCCCATAAAAAATAATGTTTTAAAATAATTTTAGACCTCAAAAACACCAAAATCAGACCACAACATCAAGCCCTAGCTTCTTGAACGAAAATCCTCAACTAGAAACTCAAAGCTTAGGTTTTTCGGTGTCCTGATTCGGAAGTTCGGTCGATGATTCTTGGAGCTTGGGAATTGAGCTTGGTTATGGAATTTGAAGATCTCTCTCTCCATCTCCTCTGAAAATTTCGTGCTCCCATGGCCAAGAGAGAGTGTGTTTTGGGTTTTTAATAATTATAAAAGAATCTAAACAGTCTAGAATAACTGTGGTAAACACCACTTGAAAACTGTTAGTTCTCTTTGTGTTTTGATGATAACTGACAGTTGTAAACCTGTTTGAAGTTTGTCTTGGTTAAGTTAAAAACAATTGAAACTTGTTCAAACTTAACCATAAATTTACTGTCAAAGACAAATTCGAGTTTAGAGATGTCAAACTCAAGTTTGCACTTGACAAAGAGTAAGTCAAGTTATTAGAACTTAATTAAACTCGAGCTTGGACATGGAAACTTGTGTTTGAGATTGTCCGAGAGTTTTTCAAAGAAACTTATTTTGAACAAACTTGAGTCTATTGTTGTTAAACTCGAGTTTATCCTTGGCCGAGAGTTCTTAAAGGTTTTCTTTCTAAAGTAAACCCGAGCCTGTATTTGTAAACTCAAGTTTACACTAGACCAAGAGCTTTCAAGGAATTTTGAACTTAAATTGACTCGAGCTTATTTTCTTTAAACTCTAGTTTGCATTTGTGGACTTAAATTTATTCTCAATTGAAAAAGTCTCAAACTCGAGTTTATCACTTAATGACTCGAGTTTCCATGATCTTAAAATGTTTTCAAAGACTATCGCGATGCTCATTTCAAAAGAAGAACTAAACTCAAGTTTAGATAATCAAACTTGAGTTAGACACTTGAGTAAAATATTCTAAACTACAATTTCAATCTTATAGAGACATCTTCATTTAAACTTCAAATCTTTTTCCAAGAAGATGTTCATGAGACTTGAGTTTGGAAAGCTAAACTCGAGTTATGAACCCCAGTTTGTGTGAACAAACTCCAGTTTAAAGCGCTCTGTTTTGAAATCATCTTGCTCGAATTTGCGAAATCTTCATTTATGATATATATACTTCATATCATCTCTCATTACTATTCCTAACTATGTTTGATCAATTTGTTAGTAAGATTCAGATGATAAAACGTGCTTTAATATGAGGTTTAAGCATAAAGCAAAAGGTGATATCAGAACATTAAATGTTGGCCCAGAAAACTTAGCACTCTTTTGGCAAATCATTCTTTGGACATTCCAAAGGTTTAAATGTTTTCTTTCCCCATCAAGAAGCCACATCATCCGACGGATTTATTTCAAGGAAAGTCAACAAGAATGTCTAAGCATCTAGATTAAATCAAAGCTTGAGAGAGAATAGACCTAGTTGCAACCTAATAGCTTCATTAAGGTCTCCAACAGTCACAGTAATGTTTCTAATGGTCATTTAATGCTTCCTTCATATATAACCTGAAATATTCAATTATCAACCACCACAAGAATACAGAAAACAAAAATCTATCAAAGTATCATTTGCATTTACTATTTTCTCTCAACTGTAAAGTATCTTCTGATACATTGATCTTCAGTTATTATTTCATCTGCTCTTTTAAGAGAGTTTCTTATTGATTATCATTTATTGTAAAATCTCAAAGTTGTGGAACTTTAAGGTTGGGTTATCAGTTTAGAACTTGTAAAGGGAGTATATCCTAGTAAGAAGATAACTTTCGAGTACAGAGTGTGTATCTGATTATAGTGATAGTGAAAATCCCATAGAGTTTGGTCTTATTTCATCTTTGCTCCCGCATAGATGACCGACCAGGAACATTTAGGACAATCTATATGATACGTCCAAGGATACAATTATCACTATAAACATGCAAATGAAATGATAACTAAATGGAGAATACTTTAAATGACATTAACGTTTAAAGTACAATGACTTGCCCCTAGGGCACAATTTCCAACAAATGAAAGAGTAAGAACAAGAAAAGGAACTTTGAATGAAGTCACCTTCTTTGCTTTCATTTCTCAAATCGAACCCTGTAAGACTGATGAAGCCCTTTTAGACAATGATTGGGTTATCACAATGCAAGAGGAATTGCACCAATTTGATAGGAATCAAGTTTGGGACTTAGTACCTAGACCTAAAGACCATCTGGTTATTGGGACTAAATGGGTATTTAAGAACAAACGTGATGAAATAGCAATCATTGTCCGTAACAAGGAAAGATTGGTTCCTAAAGGCTATAATCAAGAAGAATGGATTGATTATGAAGAAACTTATGCTCTAATGGCAAGATTGGAAGCCATAAGAGTGAAAGACGGAGTATCACCAAGAGGGGGGTGAATTGGGGATACTAAATTTTCTTCGCAAGGATACTCTGTTGGTAGTCAATGAAACAGAGATGAATAGAGTAAGGTAGAAAGAGATTGAACACAAGCAATTTATACTAATTCAGTCTAAACCCTCGACCTATGTCCAGTCCCCAGACTCTCCGAGATTTCACTAACTCAAATGATTACATACTCTGTAACTCTTGGAGTAATTCTCTCACTTAGAACTTACTCCCCCTTACAAGTTGTAATCAAATATCCCAATCCCAAAGTCTCAATACTTTTAGATTCTTACAATGATTGATAATCAATAATAAACTATCTAAAAGAGAAAATGTATAAACACTGAAGATTAAGATATCCGAAGATATTGTTTGTAAGAGTATGAACAGTAAATGCTATAAGTCGCTAATTGATTGCGTAGGGATTCGATCGTTGGAGAATTGAATACTTCTACTATTTATAGTTCATGGCATTTAATTACCGTTGAAGAGAGATTTATTGACCCGTTGAGAATAATAAATATATCCGTTGACTTGTGCTCTACTTCGTCTCTTCGCATTCATTCGAAGTTAGCCGTTATTCTCCGTTGACATTCTTTATTCGATTTGTCCGTTGAGACTCAGTTAGAATGTTGACTGGAAATGGCCGGAATGCTTTTCGGTTGTTTAGAAGCTCAATTTCCGCTTTCGTGTTTCATTTTTGCAAAACATATAATGCATTCTGACACATATATGCTTTTGAGCGATTTGGTGTTTAAACCATGTTAGATTCATCTGAAACTCATAAGAAAACTGATTAAACTTTTTTAGGATCAATAATCATCAATAATATGAAGTACCCAAGGCTTAATCAATGAGTTGCAGATTACGAGAACGATGATTTCAAAATCTGTATAACATGACTGGAGTCATTCATGGTTGACTCGAGTCACTGATCTAAGTCAAAGAAAAACTTATGTGAGAACATGACTGGAGTCATACCTCTATGACTGGAGTCATAGATACAATTTTCTTAAAACAGATAATCGTTCATGAATACTTTGACTGGAGTCATAATGACTTGACTGGAGTCAAGAATGAATAGAGGGGAATTTCAAATACGATGACTGGAGTCACTTACTATTGACTTGAGTCATTGTTTCAATATTTTCAAACAAAGAAGAATTTCGAATAGCTTGACTCGAGTCATACTTGCTTAACTGGAGTCATAATCCAATATTTCAAATATGATGACTGGAGTCATAGTTTGAATAATTCAAACAGAGAAGATTTTCAAATTTGATGACTCGAGTCATGTCAGGATGACTGGAGTCATTTCAGAATAATTAACCAGCGAAAGCTCTCTGTGTTCTCATGACTCGAGTCATATCAGTTATCAGAAACTGATATCAAGATAGTCATTTTGAAAACTTGAAGTACATAGCATGACTCGAGTTATTAAATGAGTAACTCGAGTCATGGGTCTTTTGCAAATTGATTTTCAAACTTTATGACTAGAGTCACATATCCTTAACAAGAGTCATTTAGATCAAAATGTATTTCAGTTGAAGACTCAAGAGATATATGACTAGAGTCACAAACACCATGACTAGAGTCATATCAGTACCAAGTTGTTTTTCAATTTTAAACACATTTGCTTGTGTCAATAACAATATTTTTGATTTCCAATTGTCAGTTATCATCAAAACATACAGAGAACTAACAAAGAGTTCTTCTAGCCTTTGCTTGTGTCATTTAGGAGGAAGTTTATGTTGAACAACCTCCTGGTTTTGAAAGTGATCATCGTCCAGATCATGTTTATTGCCTCAAGAAAGCCCTATATGGCCTTAAGCAAGCTCCTACAGCTTGGTATGAGCAATTAAGCAAGTTCCTTCTTAATCAAGGTTTTATTATACGGAAAGCTGACACTGTAAATAGAGCAAATCACCAAGGGGAGTGAATTGGGGATTTTAAAATCTTTTTCAAATACTTTGTTTTATAGATCCAAAACAGAGTCGAACATAGGAGAGTAAGAAGAAGCTTGACACAAGAACAAACAGGGCAAACAAACACATATCAAGTATGTGAGTAAACAGTTACTACCTGTTGGGTTATTCACCGACTTAAAATTTTCACAACGCCTGAACGCCTCTCGGGATATTCCTTTGCCCTAGACAACACCAATACACCTTATTTTGAGTATTTCCATAAATACCCTTTTTTCTTTTGAAAAATCCGAGCCCTAACTTCAAAGTTCCAAAATTCCAATGATTTTGGCTCAACTTCATGTTGGTTCTCGGTGTTTTGATGATTACAATTTAAAGTTATTAAATTGAGTTACAAATATGAATTTCATGGTGTGCTCGAGCAGCACATTAATCATGCCTGAGCAACATCGGGATTCAGGACTGAGAAACTAAGTTGAGTGAATCTTGCTCGAGCAGCACTTATACTCTGCCCGAGCAACATCGAGTCAAAAGCATTGTTTTTGTAAATTGAGCAATCATGCTCGAGTAAGAGAAATCCCTTGCTTGAGTAGCATCGAGGCAGAAGCAAAAATGATACAAGTCAAAGAGGCTTGCTCGAGCATCGAAGAAAGCATGCTCGAGCACCATGCTCGAGCAGAAGGAAAATGCTTGCTCGAGCAGCTCCCTTATTTCGCCTCTGGATGATGTCTGCCTGAGCATGAGATTTTCATGCTCGAGTAGAGGTAATCACATGCCCGAGCAACATCTCTCAAGTCTTTATCTTTACCCTCTGAATGTCGTCTGCCCAAGCATAATATATTCATGCTCGAGCACCATGCTCGAGCAAGAGAAATAGGATGCTCGAGCAGCATCGCTGGAATACTCAATTTCGCCTCTGCCTGAGGCTTGCTCGAGCAAGCATAATAACATGCTTGAGCATCAGCGAAGAATCCTGTTTTCGAGAGAGCTTGCCTGAGCATTGATAACTTCATGCTCGAGCACCATGCCCGAGCAAGCATAAAGGCATGCTCGAGCAACGACGATACGAGCAACACTGGGACGCTATCATTAATTGATTGTCTCTGATAATTATTGGGTCACCTTACCATTATTACTGATCATATTCAGACTTGTTTAAATACATATTTCATCATTCTATTTAAGTGAGTTTCAGGTATCAACCCTTGATTGACGGAAAAGAAAATCAGAGCATTGATTTCACGCGTCAACGAACAGAGCAATAGTCAAGAAGATGAAGTCCTTCGTTTTGGAAACATTTGATGTAGCCATTACTCAGAGTGATTCCCTGCACAAATAAAGGGAAGACACTGAATGATGCAACGGTCATGAACCTTCAATACAGAGCATAAAATGGAAAACAGGAAAGGCGGTGAGTCTCAACGGCTATCTTCTAAATCACTCAACGACATGAATAAGAGTCATTATAAAAGCCCATCTAATTCAATTCAACAATACCTAAGAATACGAGATATACATCTCTGTATTACTGTGATCAACTACTTCAATTATCTTTAGTATCTTCGGATACCTATAGCACTTCAGTGTTCATATTTTATTCACTCATAAGGAGCTATTAAACACCTTCATTATTTCAGTTGTTCAAACTTAAGGCTGTGGAACCTTAAGTGAGGGTGTACAATTACAACTTGTAAGGGGGAGTGAGTCCGAGTGTGAAAGGATCATCCTAAGTTACAGAGTGGGTAATTGTACTTGTGTTTTTGAAGAGTTAGTGAAAATCTCAAGGTGTACTTGGGGATTGGACGTAGTTCAAAGTATTAGACCGAACCAATTTAATCTCTTTGTGTCCATTTCTCTTCCCTCACTCTGGTTATTTATTTTCAAGCATATCTTGCGAAAAGTTTGTTAAGATCACCTATTCACCCCCCTCTAGGTGATATTTCACCGTCATTTCAAACATTTTTAATAAATTCCAACAACTTCCAATGGACACAAAATCAATGGCATCAGAACCCTTAGGATGTGTAGTTTACAGTTAAAATACTCTCAAATTCCAAAAGGGGTCATATTTTGTTGTGTAGCTCAAACTTTACTCACCGGTCCGAAAAGGTATCTCTGCTTCCTGAGCGATTGTCAACAATTTATTTCTCCTAGTAGAATAATAAAAAAGGTACCCCATTTTGTATCAAAATGAATCTCAGGAAGTCTACTTTATTCTTGTAAAATTTCAGAGCAATCAGACTCCATTTACTATTTTAAAAATACCGATGAAGCTTGACTGCCCATAAATCCTGAAGCTAGCATCAAGCTATTTCCTTCGGTTTTTGGTGTTTTCGAGTTTGTAAACTTTAACTCTGACCTAAACCCATAAAAGATCACATTTCAAACTCATTGTAACCATTAAAAATACCAAAATCAGATCACATCACCATGCCCTAGTCAAGTGGACGAAAGCCTTAACTTTCAAACTTCAAAGTTTAGTTTTCGGGGCTTACCTGAATTCGGAGCTTTGATTAGTGATCTGGCTTATACTTCTAGGTTTTGGAATTTGGATGGACCTTCCTCTTCCTCTTCTGATTTCATCCCTTGGCATCCAAAATATGAGAGTTTAAGTTTATTTAAAATACTCAGGGTACATTGAATTATCCAATTCAGGCTTTTGTCTATTGGTTAATAGCATGAATCAGGGTTTACTGACTTATTTCACAAGAAACTCCAGAGGATTCCAAAAGATGATTGTGTGGCGTATCCCTAGCCAAGAGATTCATACTTTTATGTTTCAAATGTGAAAATTACCTATTTTGCCCAAAACACCCTTTTGTCCAGTGGTTAAAAGCTTGTGCCCTGGTTTTTGGCTTGTTTTCTCTTTTCTTTTTCTTCAAGAAATTCTAGATAATCCCAGGGGGTTAGTGTGGCACATTCTGGGCCTTAAAAATCTGATCCATGTGATTTTATCCAATTTATCACCCTTTTATCCACTGGTTCTTGTAGTGCATCGCTGGTTAAAAGGGTGCTCCCTTTTCCAGTTTTCATCAAATTTTCAAATCTTTTTCCCTAATTGGGCCTACATATGTGGCGCCATTATACTCCCCCATATGGCCACAGATTTGTTCCACTTAATTCAAAAAGAAGCCCCTAATTGGTCATTATTGAAAGACTTGGCTATCACCCAAGAGGGGGGTGAATTGGGTGTTTGATTAAAAAATTAGAACTTTAAAAACTTTTCTGCAACTTATTGAAAGTAGTTTGAATGACAACAATAAGTTATAAAGTGATAAGCAATCATTCAAATATATATGCTGGAATGTAAGAGATAAGGGAAGAGAATATGCAAACTATGATTTATCCTGGTTCGGCCCAATCCTTGACCTACGTCCAGGTCCCAAGCTCCACTTGAGATTTTCAATCCACTATCTTCTTTCAACTTGATTACACGTTACGTACTTGAAGTAATCCTCACACTAGGACTTACTCCCCTTACAAACTATAATCAATACACCCGTTTGATTACACACTCGCACTCAAGTAATCCTCTCACTAGGATTCACTCCCTTACAAGTTTGTAATCAACACAATGTATTTCCCACTCAAGATCACCCAATCTTGAGCAACTCTAAGGTAGAATGATAGGATGTTTACAATGATTCTTCTCTCTCAGAAGTGTATGGATAAACACCGAAGTACAATACAAAACATTTCACTCTCTATGATTTATAGACATTGAAAATCGAGAGTAAATGATATAAAGATCAGAGTAATAGCATGTTGAAGATGTAGGCTTGTTTCTCTGCCCTGTGTTGTGTTTTTCTTCTGTTGCTCTTTCTCTATTTATAGATACTTTGTATTGATGTTGTGGGAGGCATTCGTTCATTGCATTTTGGGGCTTTTTCTGATTTCCAACTTTTGCTCTGCATTGAAGATCATGACGTTACGTCATTTAATGACTTTCCTCTATTTGTTCAGGGAATCATTCTGAGTAATGGTTGTAGCAATTGTTTCCAAAACGAAGGACTTCATCTTCTTGACTTTTGCTTTGATCATTGACGCGTGAAATCAATGCTCTGTTTTTTATTTTCTGTCAATCAAGGATTGATTACCGTTGTGAACAGTAATCGTTGCATATCCATTCTGATTTGAATCCATTCGAAATTCTAGCTGTTGGAAGCATTTATGATGGATATAGCTGTTGGGAATAATTCTGAATTAAATGTTGTTTATTCAAGAATTTATGTCTCCCAGATATTCAGGTGCTTTATTTGGCAGGAGCCTTGTTGTCTTCCTTGAAGAATGGTTGAGTATCTTTCCAGGCTGTCATCTACTTGCTTCTGTCCAGAGGATATCTTAAAATAATATTTGAACATTGTGGATAATGACCTGTCATGAAGAGTAATTTTCGAATCTTGAATCTGTTGAAGCTTCGTCCGTTGGAGTATTTCATCATCTGAATGACTGAATCTTTTGGAGAAGAATTACAATTGAGTAGACAATTTTGTTTCTTCAAGTTTCTCATTGGATTCACTCATCTTTCCCATTTCTGAGATTATGCAGCAAGTTCATCTTCTAGATCTTGATTTCTGTCAATATTGATGTTCTCTCAAGCTTTAATAATCAAACATGTACACAAATGATATAAATAATGTTAAGAAGAAGTATAAGTCATTTGGGTAATCATGTGGATGTTCTTTGATGAGAAACGAGACCTTCGAACTGCTGTTTTTCTGAATCGGGGTCATGAACTCGAGCTTGGATAAGTAGGCTCGAGTTTGCAAGGGTCGAGTTCAGCTTCGCAAGGTGCAAACCGGAGGTTCGAGCAAACTCTAGAGTTTGTAACATTTTTCAGCATCTAGGCTCGAGTCTATAATTATAGGCTCGAGTTTGGGTCTCTTCAAAATCATCTTTTGCTTTCTGTCTTGTCTAGGCTCGAGTTTGTCACTTATAGGCTCGAGTTTGGATGATTTTCGCGACCTGGTAGCTCTGTAACCCGCGAACTCGAGCCTGCCAACTAATAGGCTCGAGTTTGCTTCTCCTGCTAGCAAACCTCCAACATCTTGGAAATACGGTCCACTTTGGAGGGCTATATCTCCCTGGTCTGAACTCTGTTTTAGTTTCTTAACCTATCGATGGAAATCCCTTTGAGTCTACTTTCCAACTCCACCGATTTCAGCTCAATTGGATTCTCCGTTCGTGAGATACACTCAAAACATTGAAGGTTGGTCATTTGTGTGACGTGGATTTCACTGTCAACTTCATAAACTCATTACTCCTTCATATGAACTCCTTTTGGCTTGAATTATATATCTAAATGACGCATTGGGAGTCTAGTTTCATATGCCACTGGTTTCACCTCAATCTGATCTCTATTTTAGGAGATATCATTAAATTACCACACGTCGCCCGAGTGAAACGTGGAACAGAGTAGCTGAAATGTTGAACACCGCTGTAAGCTCGAGTTTGCCAACTAATAGGCTCGAGTTTGCCTTGTCCAGAGACACCAGAAATGCTGAAGACACTACGGGCTCGAGTTTGCTAATGATGGGCTCGAGTTTGGAGTTCCAAACCTGAGGTTTGAGTTCTAAGCTCGAGTTTGACTTGTCCAGAGGCGCCAGAGTTGCTGAAGACATTACATGCTCGAGTTTGCTAATGATGGGCTCGAGTTTGCTCATCTTGGAACTGATTTTTGCTGGTTTTAACTCTGAATTGATCCGTTCCAATTCCCATATGATCTTGGAGACTAGCATCAATATAAGAACTTGAGTAAAGATATTCCACTGCATTGCAAGTTCTTCCTTCTTCAATTTCTTCTCTTCTTCTAGATTATCCCCCAAAATCATTTGATAACTTCTTGCTTTCTTGATATTATAATATTCTCATTATATTGAGCAAGAACTTCTTTATTCAATCAACATTCTCCATCATAAAAATTTGCATCTACATTAAATATAATAATTAGTCAAAATAAAAGATAAATGTAGTATGCAACCTTTTTGCTATTAAGAATGACATCTATATAAGACATCATCAAAACTAATCAAAACTAACAATTATCGGTCTCTCTTTCACCGGTTAACTTCCTTTAGTGCCTGTACTTTGTGTTTGGGCTTAAATGAAAATAAAATCATCTGATTTTCTCCCCTGCTTTCATGTGGTCGAAATTCTCTCCTTAAGGGGTAAGGAATTGACTTTTCTACCCCTGTAATCATTACTTACTTTTTGCTTTTTAACCCCGCAGTGACACGTGTCCTCAAGTAATTATTACAACTTACTCTTTATCTCCAAAAACGCAGGGTATACCTGGCTGCCCTGAAAATGCCGTATATTTACTTATACTGGCATATTTTCACTCAACTAATTGTCCTATACCTTAGGACATAGTTAGGTGGCAACTTTTCCAACTAAATTTATACCGTATAGGTCTTCTATGCCCCTTTTCTATTGGCACTTTAATTCCATGATTTATACATACAAGGTCCACTGACCTGTATAGCCGAGTTACTTAGTCCCCAAGAGGCTTCCTATCTCTCGTCATTCTTGGGACTCTACCCAAACTGGGCTTAGTCATCTACTTACTTTAAACTTATTCTTCAAGTCTCTAAGTCTGAGATTCAGGATATTACAGCAATAAAACTGACACTCCAATGAGTTGAAATACTTCTCTAGATGCCGATGAAAAGGGAAAAGATTTCAACATAACCAAGTATAGAGGAATGATTGGATCTCTACTATACTTGACTGCAAGTCGGCCTGATATCCAATTCAGTGTGGGAATGTGCACAAGATATCAGTTTGCACCTAAGGAATCATATGCTGAACATGTGAACAGAATATTTAGATACCTTATCGACACCGAGGATCTTAGATTGTGGTTTCCCAAAGAACGATCTGAATATCAAGTGGCTTACTCAGATTCAGATCATGTTGGTTATAAGACAAACAGAAAGAATGCAAGTGTCCAATGTGAATTTCTGTTGGGATCCGTACACCAAGCGAAGTAAAAAAAAAAATTACGAATCCCATCCAAGGATCGCTCAATAGAGTTTAAATTAAGGTTTAGGGTTTCCGAATCATACCTATGCGGAGGGTTCAGCATTTCGTTCGACTCGGCCTGGTTTGCATCTCGAATGTCGTGCGTCTCGACCGTCGTACATCTCGAACGTGGTGCTATCTCGTTCGATCAAATAGGAGCTGACTGGTGGGCTACCTTCTCGATCAGCAAAAGTCGACTCTTCGAATCGCGTTTCTCTATCGGTATCCACACGAATAGCCTTGAACACAGACGGCAGTGTGCTAGCGCCTTCA
This sequence comes from Acacia pycnantha, assembly GCA_025563575.1. Lineage (NCBI taxonomy): Eukaryota > Viridiplantae > Streptophyta > Magnoliopsida > Fabales > Fabaceae > Acacia > Acacia pycnantha. The sequence goes on from JAMWYP010000248.1 coordinate 435,450, forward strand.
GTATTCTCGTGTCTCTCTATTTTCTCTCTAGGGTTTCTCTCGGCTTTCTAATACACTTGACAAAAAGTCCCGTATATTTTTCTAAACCTAGCAGGCGTATTATATTCAAAATTAAACCTCATTAATTTGAAATTCAAATTTTGAATCTGGATCAAAAAAAAAATATTAATTAAATCTATCTGATAGATCTAATCTAATCTATTTATTTAATCCAAATTAAAAGCCTTCTGATTTAATTTATCTCTATCAATTAAATCCGAGAAATGATATCTATCTATTTAATTAAATCTGAGATACTATATCTCAATTTAAATTAAATAAAATATATGATATCTTTATTCAAAAATTAAATCTGATATACAATATCTCTATTTGTTTTAGATATTTAATTTATCAAATAAATTAAATACAAACAAATATTATATATAATAATATTATAATCTTTATTAAATAATATTATTATATTAATTTCGAATTTAATATATATATATATATCCTAGATTAAATACAATATTCATTAAATCTTAGACACATAAGATTCAATGAATCTGGACACTTTTGCTCATGTTGGGCTATTCTTGTGTGCGACCCTGCAGGCCCACATGAGATTGGCAGTGGGCCAATGTTGTACCAACCCACAAGTCGTAAGCGGCCTCTAGCAAGACATTGCGACTACCCAATTCATATGGGGATCGATGATACGATACAACCTATCGTACAACCATGTCACGTCCCCTTTGTCACGCGATAATTTGGTCAAGGATGAGGCATGGATAATGTCAACTTCCTGTTCTTGACCACTACTTTCTCGACTCCTGAGTAGTCTAACAATTGAAATGGAAACTCCTTTCCATCGTAGTATGGCCATACATTTCTCAGACTCACTCATCGAGGGGCCTAGTATTATCTCTCACATTTGTCCCTAAATAAAAACCACTGATCCCGATCATAGCCTTTTTCATCACCCGGTCAAAGGTGACTTTTGACTAGGTCAAAGATTAGCGACTCATCATGTAGGAATCCATGATGGTCTCAGGTCAACGGGCGTTGTGACGTAGTTATACATGAGAAAAGCTTATAACTTAATCCATGCAGCTTTCTCATAGTGGGTCGGTCCAACACCTTGTACTCTTACAAGTGCCCATGACTTTGACTCGTATCTCCATACTCATCAAAGTCATACTGGTCTTATTTCATCTTCGCTCCCGCGTAGATGACCGACCAGGGACATTTAGGATAATCTATAAAATATATCCATGGATAATATTATCAATATAAACATGCAAATGAAATGATAACTAAAGAAGAATACTTTAAATAACACAAACGTTTAAAGTACAATGACTTTCCCCTAGGGCATAATTTCCAACAGACTCCCACTTGCACTAGGTGCAATCATTAATTACTCTAATTCCCATTGCCCTAACATGACGCTCATGTATTGCTTGTGCAAGAGGCTTAGTAAGAGGATCAGCAACATTGTCTTCTTCTGGTACTTTGCATACTTTTATATCACCTCTATCATTCATTTCTCTGATAAGATGAAATCGTCTGAGTATGTGCTTGGTCCTTTGATGTGACCTAGGCTCCTTGGTCTGCGCAATAGCGCCGCTATTGTCACAGAGCAAATCTATTGGATTTGAGATGGTAGGAACCACCCCTAGTTCAGTCATGAACTTTCTAATCCAAACGGCTTCCGCATCCGATGCTGCTATATACTAAGGGCCCGTTTGGTACAGGGAACATTTAAGAAGGGAAAGGAACTTATAAGAGGGAAAGGAATGGAAGGGAAGATTGAGAGGGAACTTAAAAGGTTAAAACTGTTTGGTAGACATGGGAATGGAACTGAAGTTGAAGGAAAATAAAATGTTTGGTATGAAGAATTGGGTGTAGGTTAAGTGGGAAGATGAGGCAAATTTCTCATATTGCCCCTAAAAAAAAACCTAGAAAAAGACACTCGTTCCAGCTCCAACCTTGTCTCTGGTTTATGTTTCGCAGGGGCTTTCAAGTCAAAAAATTTCACTCTCCCGGGAAGTTTTCAAGATCCCGCCAAAAATGGAGGGAGCTGAAATGGAGGGAAATTCCCACGTTGGTGGGAGCTTGGGAGAAGGAGGGAAGCTGAATTCCCTGGAAGTTCACGCACCAAACAGGTTTCTCGGGTGGGAACTGTATTAAGTTCCCTCCCCCTCCGTTGAATTCGCTGAACCAAACGGGCCCTAAGCTTCTGTTGCAGAATCAGCTACAGTGCTCTGCTTAGAGCTCTTCCAGCTTACCGCACCACCATTCAAAATGAATACATATCCAGATTGCGATCTCTGATCATCTTGGTCAGTTTGGAAAATTGCATCTGTGTAACCTGTCACACTGAGCTCATCTTCCAATCCACTATATACCAAGAATAAGTCCTTAGTCCTTCTTAAGTACTTTAGGATATTCTTGACAGCAGTCCAATGACCCTCACCGGGATCTTGTTGATATCTGTTGGTCATACTCAAGGCATATGAGACATCCGGTCGAGTACATAACATGGCATACATGATAGATCCAATGGCGGAAGCATATGGAATCTTACTCATGCGGTCTCTTTGATTTTGTGTACTAAGACACAAATCCTTACTGAGATGAATGCCATGAGACATGGGCATATAACCCCTTTTGGAATCTTGCATGCTGAATCTATGCAGTATCTTGTCTATGTATGAGCTTTGATTTAAGCCTACCAGCCTCTTGGATCTATCTCTATAGATCATTATCCCAAGGATGTAAGTGGCTTCGCCTAAATATTTCATTGAGAAATACTTTCCTAACAAAGTCTTGACACTCTGCAAGGTAGGAATGTCATTCCCAATGAGTAGGATATCATCGACATAAAGCACTAGAAATACAACTGTGCTCCCACTAACCTTCTTGTAAACACAAGGTTCATCAATGTTTTGAATGAACCCAAACTCTTTGACTACTTCATCAAAACGATGATTCCAGCTCCGAGATGCTTGCTTCAATCCATAAATGGATCTTTGAAGCTTGCAAACTTTACTAGAGTCCTCTAGACGCACAAACCCTCAGGTTGTGTCATGTACACATCCTCAAGGAGCTTTCCGTTAAGGAAGGCTGTTTTGATGTCCATCTGCCATATTTCATAGTCATAATATGATGCAATGACAAGAAGGATTATGATTGATTTGGTCATTGCAACTGGGGAAAATGTTTCATCATAGTCCACGCCATGAGTTTGAGTGAATCCTTTTGCAACCAGTCGTGCCTTGAAGATATTTACTTTGCCATCCATGTCAGTTTTCTCTTTGAAAACCCACTCGCACCCAACGGTTTTTACACCTTCAGGTGGATCGACTAAGGTCCATACCTCATTGTCATACATGGATTGCATTTCAGACTTCATGGCATTAAGCCATCTTTGGGAGTTTGGTCCCACCATGGCTTCTCGATAGGTAGTTGGCTCATTCTGCATAATGAGCAAAACATCACGGCTTCCAGTGATCAGAAATCCATATCTCTGAGGCTGTAGCTGTGTTCTATCGGACCTTCGTGGGCCTTGTGTTACTTGAGTAGGCTCAACAACTTGTTGCGAGTCTTCTCCATTTTCCATCTGTGGTTCTATGTCATCTTGTGGCTCTCGAACTTGTTCGAGGCACACCTTACTCACACTGGTTCTTTTAGAGATGAACTCTTTCTCCAAAAAGACACCATTCTGAATAACAAACACTTTGTGATCGGTAGGGTTGTAGACATAGTATCCTTTAGTTTCGTTAGGATACCCCACAAATAGGCATTTTGAGGATCTGGATGATAATTTATCAGAGACTTGGTGTTTAACGTAAACCTCACTTCCCCAAATTTTAAGAAAGGACAAAATGGGTTTCTTCCCAGTCCATATCTCATATGGTGTCTTTTCAACTGCCTTTGATGGAACACGATTTAGTGTGAACGCAGCTGTTTCTAGGGCATGGCCCCAAAAGGAAGAAGGAAGATATGTTTGACTCATCATAGATTGAACCATATCTAAGAGAGTTTGATTCCTCCCCTTAGAAACACCATTCCATTGAGGTGTTCCTGGAGGAGTAAGTTGTGAGATGATCCCACAACTCCTAAGATGGTCAATAAACTCTTGGCTCAAATATTCACCACCTCGATCGGATCGAAGGGCTTTAATTGTTTTGCCAAGTTGGTTTTGCACTTCATTTTGGAATATTTTGAACATTTCAAAAGATTCAAACTTATGTTTCATTAGATAGATATACCCATATCTACTAAAATCGTCTATGAATGTAATGAAATACAAATGACCCCCACTAGCAATTGTATTAATTGGTCCACACACATCAGTATGTATGAGGCCCAATAAATCAGTGGCTCTCTCACTGTGTCCAGTAAAAGGCGCCTTTGTCATCTTTCCCAATAAACAAGACTCACATGTATCAAATGATTCAAAATCAAATGAGTTAAGAAATCCATCTTGATGGAGTTTTGAAATGCATTTCTCATTTATATGGCCTAGACGACAATGCCATAGGTAGGTAGGATTAAAATCATTTGACTTTAACCTTTTGGTAGTTATGTCATAGATTCGTCCATTATTAGTTACATAATGACCAGCTTGCAAATCACCATGAGCATAAAAAACATCATTATGATAAATTGAACATTTACGATTCCTAGTAATGGAAGTATAACCTTCCTTTTCCAAATAAGAAAGCGAAATAATGTTGCTACTCAAAGCAGGAACATAAAAGCAATTGTTCAAAATAAACAAAAGCCCACCGGCGTAACTAATTCATAAGTGCCTACGGCTAAAGCAAAGAACTCTTGCTCGGTTTCCAACTCGTAGGTCAACTTCACCCTTCTTCAATTTTCTACTGTCCTTGAGACCCTGCACATTTGTACAAATGTGAGATCCACATGCAGTATCTAATACCCATGTAGAAGAAGTAGAAAAATGAATATCTATGACATAGATACCTGAAGCGATAGCCCCGCTATCCTTCTTGTTCTTTTTCAGACCTTCTTGATAGAGTTTGCAATTCCTCTTCCAATGACCCGGTTCATTGCAGAAGTAGTAGACCCCATCCTTCGGAGGCTTTGCCTTCGTGGCTGCAGGCTTAGATTCGGGCCTGTTTGACTCATTGGTCTTACCAGCTGAGCCATTACCCTTTCTTTTGCCCTTGCCTTTCTTTTTCATACCCCTTCCTCTCTGAACCATCAAAACAGTGATGGGCTTCTTCTTAATGCTCTGCTCAGCTGTTTTGAGCATCCCATGCAATTCAGAAATTGATTTCTCCATGTTGTTCATGTTGTATTTCATGACAAACTGGTCATAACTATCCGGGAGTGAGTTCAAGATCATATATGTAGCTAACTCCTGGCTCATGGGAAATCCAAGCCTTTCAAGGTGATCAATGTAGCCCTTCATCTTCAAAACATGAGGACTAACTGATGCACCCTCAGCCATCTTGTAGGAATGTAAGGCCTTTGTGGTCTCATACCTCTCTTGCCTTGCCTGTTGCTGGAACATTTCCTTGAGATGAGCAAGCATCTCAAAAGCCTACATGTGTTCCAGATATCTCTGGAGATCTGGAACCATAGTGGCTAGCATCAGGCATCCTACATCCACAGGGTCATCAATATGCTTTGTGTAAGCATCTTTCTGAGCTCTTGGAGCATCAGCCGCAGGCTAGTCAGGAATGGGTTGATCAAGGACATAAACCTTTCTTTCCTACTTGAGAACAATTCTCAAGTTTCTAAACCAGTCAAGAAAGTTTGTCCCATTAAGTTTATCCTTCTCAAGGATAGATCGCAGTGATAGTGTTGTGGTGTTACTATGCGACATGATTCTACAATTAAAAGATATGAAAAGTTAGTTAATAATCTCCCACTGAATTAACAACCCTCATTATAATTAGTGGGCTAAGACCCATATTCGACTTAAAATTAAGTCCGCTTTGGCAAGACGCTTAAAATTAAGTTATTTAGGTAGGCAAACCTTTTTCCAATTACATCACATGTAACTCTTAGATCTTTATGTGATTCGATCATCATATGACTGGCACGTTTAATCCCATTTAATGCCTTGAGATCCAAAACTGTTTTGATAACCTCAATTAAGTCAAGACAATAATGAATATTGAGTATCACCATTACTCACTCTTGTCTCACCAAGATAACTCAAATTCCACTTTGGTGGAACATACAAATGGGCGATCTAGGTTTTGACAAGTATTTATTAATTGACGGCATTATGACTTTAAGATTTTATTTAGAGGGTATTATCTAATTTAATCTAATTAATCCTATTAATTATACTTATATGAATGCAATCATTATTGTATTTCATATAATCCTAAATTAATTATGAGTGATCTTAATCAAATCATAATTAAAATTGTGACATAACATGGCTCATACTTAACCTAAAATCCTCTCAAGCCAATGAGAGGACTTCTCTAAAACAAAAAGAAATACATCAAGAGAAACCTCATTTCAACATACGAGGGAAGTGGGATGAGAAGAGAATGTACATCTAAAGTATTTAGAGAGAGAGAGGCATGGCACGCAGGCCATATTTAAAATTTACAATAATTGTAAAACTCTAGAGTCATGTTATTCACCATGCCCAAACAACATTTGAAAGGTAAATTACAACATATATTAATTCATACAATTATGAAATAAAATATTGTGATTAAACTTATCATGATTTAAATTCTCTAATTTATATTATATTGTATAATAAATATAATATAATATCATGATTCTACTTCTCGCACTACGAACAATCAGCCAGGGTCCCTACGGCGGTCCCGCTAGAAATTTTTTTTAGTTTTAAGGTCATAATTTGGAGTAAAAGGAGGTTACTTGAATTTTTCCTTAATAAATATAATTAAGGAAATAAAAACGACAATTAAGCCTATTATTTGCCTATTTAGGAAATTATTTGTCATTGGAATATTAATTCTATATAATATTTCCAAAATTTAATATCATACCTGAACTGGGCTTAGTCGTCTTCCTAATATAGACTTATCCTTAAATTCCTTGGTCCAAAATTCAGGATATTACAGTATGTGTCATTTAAATTTATAATTTAATAATTTTTTCACAAATATTTATAAAGACATTTGATCAAACACATGTTTATTTAAAAACTTATTTGAATATTCAATGTTTGTGATATTTACATTAACCAATGCTAAAATCATCAAATAAACAACTATTTGTAAAGATAAAAATAGAAATTAAGGAACAAAAAAAAATCTTAAATTCTTTAAAACAATTTTACTCAGAATGTGAATGACAAAATAAATATATGCAAGATAAAAGTAAAACTAGGGATTTATTATTAAGGGTAAAATAGTAAATAAATTTTATTTTTATATAAAATTTAGTTCAAAATATATTTTTGGAATCATTTTGAAATATTCTTAACGGAATTAATTGTTTGGACTTAAATGTATGTTTTTAAAATAAAGGGGAGGTTTGGGTAATTAAGATAAAATAGAAGGGTAGTCAGAGTATTTTAATCTATTTTAAAGGAAAATTTCAAATATAATACTAATAACTAATAATATAATTTTAGTAATTAAGATTAAATAGAGTTAATTAATAAATAATATTTTAATGTTACAAATATTATTTTTTTATAAATTTATGAATATAATATTATTAAATAATGATATAATATTAATTACTAATAATATTTTATTTTGAATTAAAATTATTTAATAACTAATATTATAATATTATAAATATTATTTTTAATATAAAATATAATAAATTTTGAATTTTTGCCACATAATTAGCCACAAATTTTTTTTTGGGTCTAAATGCCACGGAATTAACTGCGACGAAATTCCATGGGTAATTTTAACCATGGAATCTTTCTTTGGCTATTTTAGAGAAAAATTTCCGACGGAATTCGCCACGGAATAAACCTAAAATGAGTGTTTTTCTTATAGTGAAAGACGATCTCTTCTTGTCCTCTCATTGTTCCGATCGCACTCTTTGTCCAACCTCCAATGTTCACAGATGTCTATGGAATTGGGTGCAGAAGGTCACCAGCGTGGTGGTTGTGTGGTGATAGGCGAAGCTCACCTGCGATAGTGAAGGTGGAAGTTGTCACCAACAAGGAATAGAGATGAAGATGAGAATGAGATGAAGGTGGTGATCGATCATGGTTCTGTGATCTTCCGCAATGCTCCTGGTTCAAAATGGCGAAGAAGAAGGTCTCCAAAACTGACCTAATTCCCTAGTTTTGACCATGAACCAATTGAAATTTTCAGAAGTTTGTAAAGGGACTAAAATACAAATTATTAAACTTTTATGGGCAACTTGTAATTTTCAAACACTCCGAGACCTTTTATGTAATTTTTCTGGTTCTTTTCTTCATTGATTTGCAGTTTCCAGAAATTCTGGTGTAACATCCCCGTTTTCAAAAGCAGTATATATTTTTTCCATCAGAGTAGAGCATCGGAGCAATTGAGTAACTGATATATGTATTCAAAATGCCCACTGGCTAATTACAGAAGTGACAAGAACCGAGAGTTTTCAAAAGTAAAGAACAACAACATAAAGTCTTCAGCCGGATCTCTAAGCTTGCTGCTTCCCTCTTTCCTCGGTCCTCCTGACCCTGATGCTATGTTAAGAGCTAAGGTCCGCACCGAACCTCAGGTAACGGTTAACCTCATGTTTACATATACAGCATATGGGTTACAGAACAACATTAACAGAACATATGAATCACACCCAACCAATGCAAATGTATCGCTCCCAGCATGCAGATATATCGCTCCCAGCCTCACAGATGTATCGCTCCCAGCATTACAGATGTATCGCTCCCAGCATTGCAGATATATTGCTCCCAGCATGCATACAATTATTTTCTAACATAATATGCATTCCAACAACACACCACATATATACATACCATACACACATCACACACACGCATAGTATAACCATCAGAGTTAGTGTTACAGTACGCAAACGTACATACACCAATAGCACATATATACATAACAGACATAAGTCATCATCTATCTCATCTACGCATACAATACACATAGCACATATATGCATACAATAAACATCAGTGTTAGTGTTACAGTACGCGAACGTACCTTCGTTGACGGTAAACGGTACTTCTGTCGGAATACGGTACGACAGTTGGTCAGAACGTAATCAGGGATATCCTATCAAGATAACAACGCATTTATTAAGGATCTATCATTACGACGGACATTTTAGTCATAAATGACTATTTTACCCTTGAGCCCCTAATCGGCGGAATTTCGCCAGCACTTCGTTACTTTGACTCTAATCTTCCAAAATTTTGCCAGAACTCTTCCTCCACATATATTTTCTAAATTAATACCTTAACTACCCATAAAACATGATATCTAATCATACTTGGAAGATTAAAGATCAAACTAGCATTTCTACTCTAACTACCTAAAGAACTACCGAAGCTTAAGACTCGGTAACGAAGAAATTACCCAGAGCTTCGCTGCATATTTCCCCGGACTCCTCCTCCTCCTTGCTGCTCCAAGAATTTCGAATTTCTTGGTGGGTTTTTGGTTGAAGATTCAAATGGGAAGGAAGGCCTATTTATAGGCAAAAATCCGGTTACTATTCATGCTTTGTCAGACGAATTCTTGACCGTAGGATCGCACTTCATTGAGTTGGCACAATCTTGGCCCTCCAATCCACCTCCTTACATCATCATTCAAGACCATGATGTCATGCCAATGATGTCACCCATGTGCTCTTTATGAGCTTCTACCGATAAAGTTCCCTGTTCGGTGTCCTAATCGCGTAATCTTGTAAAATCTCAAAAATCCGAGAACATAGCCCTGAAGATCTCTTCTTCCTCTTTCAAAATACTTGGGTTAACTAAATTTTTGATCCCATTTAGGGCCTCTCCTATTTCGCTGAAGATTTTCGGATATCCGCCTTCGGTTGCGGAAATCGCTTCGGGTAACAACATCTTTGGGACAAAAATCCACTGATTCATAATATGCCCAGATGTTTACCAACTCATTCTTGGATTTCAAGTTATGGCTTGGTTTTTATAGATTTTCATTTATCTGATTTTCTTTTTGAATATCAGATAGCTTTATTCCCTAGTATAACCCTTTTCGGTTACGGAAATAACTTCGGAGGTAACCTACTCCGAGCTAAAAATTCACTTGTTTATAAAATACTCTGACTTTAGAAACCTTGTTCATGGTTTTCTAGATAGGATTTAGTTTCTATCGGTGATCATTTATCATATTTGCTTTTTACAACTTGACTACTATTTAATCAAAGTAGCATGATTTTTAATTGCAAATTCTTATCCCCTTATCCCTTCAAGATTTCGGTCCTTTTCTTTTTTTTTTTCTTTTTTTATATTTTATTTAATTAATTAATATTATATAAAGTAATTATTTAATAATTATTTTATATAATTTTTTACAAAATTTTCTTATTGGTCCATACATGTTTTTAGGCTTAAAATTACTCAATCTCATATATTTTTCTTTATATTTTCCAATCAATTAGAAAATATATTTTATGCTATTTTTAGCCATAAACCACTAATTATAGGGTTTTACAAAATTATCTTTGGATTTTCCTTTGTTTAAGCCCAAATAATTAGCCAATAATTATTTAACTAATTACCCATAAATTGTTGATAATTTTCTTTATTAGAGTAACTCATTACCTCACAACTATTGCACTGACATTAGTATTTTATGTCTCATGCATTATATTAAAATTCACAGGGCATTTTGGTCATTATAATACTTTTTGATTTTTCCCTCTTTATTTTTCCAAGGTTATAATTTATTAAATTACCAAAATTAGAGACAACATACTCTCTAAATTTTAATAATTATTTTACTGCCTCCTAAGATTTTTCATAAATTTCTTAGGCCATTTGATGCCCCTAAAATGCATTTTTAAGCCGTTTTGGCACTTCATTTCCTTTAATTTTCATAGTATTTTCTTTAGAAAATAAGATAATTATAACGTATATTTGAAACCCCATATTCACCTATTTTCAATAGGTATATTTTGATACGGATTTTTAGGGTATTACATCTGGGGCCTTTTTTTAACTTTCACTAGTCCTCAAAAATATTAATTCTGACCCAATTGATATGTTCCACATTCTCCAATTTTCTTCTAAAACACCAACAATGCAAGATTAAGACTAAGGTAGCATCAAAAGTTCAAGATATCATTTGTATAAAATAATTAATAAGTTATGACGATTTAATACAAATATCGCTAACTCAAATTAGTACTTAATCATGCAATAATGACCTAAGAAATACATTAAATTCCCTAAATTAATCATGAAAAAACATATCAAAATATGGTTCAATCAGTAGGATTTGATCTTTGTTTTAAATGTAACAAAATATTTCTCATATTTCTCAATCTTTTCCTAATTTACCCCTATTGATGCTTTTAACAATAATCAAGTAAGAGAGAGATGAATGTAATTAAGGAAGATGATTAGGACGTTATAGAAAAAAAGATATGTCATACTAACTAACTTAACTGACTTCAATAATTTTATCAAATTAGGTAAATTGGCCTTATATTAAAGCTTAGATGGAGTATTATTTAAGAGTTGTTGTTTTCAGCATTTAATTATACAAAAGTGAAAGTAAATGCAACAAAAAATGGCTTAAATAAGATATAAACTCAGCCTTTGTTTACAAAAAAAAGTAACAAATGAATTCTAGTAAACCCTAAAAATTCTTCCTGGGGTACTAATTTTTGTGAGAACACAGGCGTGAGCCACACCCATATATTTTAGTTAGATTTATTTTCAGAAATTTGGAGATCCATTCCAAATCATAAACAATGACTCTCTCATAATCAATTTTCTTTAAGAACATGCAGCACATCATAATTCTTAAATTATATAATGTGTTGGCTATTCTTTATTAAGAACATGCAGCACATCTCCTTTATATTGGTAACAACAACATTATTCTTTAATTTCACCTGTATCCCGTATGTTCTTAGTTTTTGATTGAGTACTTTTTTCCCTTGGTGAAAATTAATGTTCACTAATGTCGAGCTAGAAAAAAAAAAGTTCCGCAATGGCGCTTAGAATTACTTAAAACTCACATATTACTAGAACCTATTTGGTCTTAAATTTATTTGATGTCTTCAATTTGGATTAATGGGCATAAAATGCCCTAGAAGTTTTTACGTATGGGCATTAGGTATTTGGAGAAGTTTTTGAGGGGGAAAATGTGCCCTGAAAGTTTCAAAAACATGACAATTTTGTGGACTAGCCATAACAGCCAATGTTTGTTGACCAAATATGCTAATGTAGCATGTCTATGTGGCATCCAACTCACCTTTTTTTGGTCCATTAAGTTGTCAGATTTTTTAGTAAGTTTTTTTTTTAAAAAAAAAATCCCATATCCGATCCTCTCCTGCAATGTTTTAGGTCCTTCATATAAGAATCAGTTGAATTATTTGTATTTTTATAATTGAAACAGTTCTTATTTATAAAAATACAAATAATTTACTAAACTTTTTTAATTACAATTTTTTGACCAGGTCCTGAATACAAATAAAATCCTTTAGATAGTTAAGAAAGTATTATTATTATAGACTATACTTACATCAAGTTTCTTATATTCATTATGTTAAGTTCTCCAATCATATATAATTGATCATGTGTCCTATTTTTTCTTTTCATATGGATTTATAGTTATATGATAATATTTCAATAGTCTGATACATGACTACATGTGATAGGAAAACTTCACAAAATAAAATTAGCTGATTTGACAACTCCTAAATATTAGCTGGAATATTAATAAAATTAAAATATTTCGCAATATTCACTTTCTCATTACTTGTAAAATCTTAATTAAGGGATTATATGTTTTTATAAAAAATATGAAATATATGAGGAGCCAACTAGGATTAATGTTAGCTGAGTTACTGTATTTTAACTAGTCAAACCACAAACATTGCAAACCAGGTTTGGACAAAAGAAAATTCTAACTTCAACACGATATTATTTGTAATATTCCCCTCATTCATATTAATGATATGAAGTTTTTCCCAATTCAGTAAATGGATTTATTTTTGTAATTTTCTCATGTTTGAATTGTTAAAATATTTCAAAACTTTTCAAACCGCGTCAAATTATAACTACATGATCAAATTATTATTTTTACCAAATATCAATCATCCTAACACACTACTGTCTTTAAATCCAAGAACTCTTGAAACCGCGTTAAATTACTACAATAATTGATATTTTCTTAATTGATGGAGTTTCCATACATGATTCTGCAAACTCCTTCGTCTCTCGCCTATAAATTCTGTCCATTGAGACCTTCCTCATCACAAAATCAAAACTTCTCAAAGTGTCATATAGATTACAGATTGAGACTTATTTGAGAGCGTCCCATCAGCAACTATCATGAAGATTCTTCTTCTTAACATGCTTCTAGTAGCTTTTGCTGTTGTGCATGCACAAGATGATGCACAAGCACCACCTCTTCCACCAGGAGTAGCTGATCCCGTTGAACCACCTCCGATGTCCTGCAAGGAACAATGTGCCCTGAAATGTTCCGAGAAACATGGTTTCGGTCGAATGTTGTGCATGGGCAAGTGCAAGGTCCTCTGCAAGATAATTTCACCCTCCGATCATGCTGGCTATCAGTGTACTAGAGACTGTGTTCTCAACAACCTCAACCATCAACCAGGCAAAAATATTCTAACTCAATCTTCATTATTTGTTCTTTTGAAGATATTTTCTTCTGGTTCAAGGTCTGATGATAATTCGCGTTTTTTTTGGCAGGTATTAAGAATATAGACGACTTGGTCAATACTTGCCACAAGAATTGCTCTAAGAATGTCTAAAAGCGCTTAACATCACGACTGAAAGAGGATTCATATATATAGTATTTAAAAGTTCATTAGCATATCTAAGTATGTGGCTACTTGCTTGTAGTTCCTTTTAATATATATGTACTCAAAAGTAGAAAATAAAAGGCTTTAATTTGCACCTCTCCATTTTGCTTCAACTGGGTGTGTACTCGTACACTTGCGCTTCATTCTAACCCTATTAATAACAACGAATATGTAAGGAGAGATTTTTTCACTGCATTTTCCTTCAGAAAAGGAAATATTACCCCATAACGATCTCTTTCTCCGTTTTGTTGCTTTCGATGTTTTAAAGATAACGACGAAAAATTCAACAAAAAAAAAAAGTTTCATTCAAATTATTTATTGATAATAGCTCAATATTGAAGGAATCTCAGTCGTCTCCAAACTTATTCTCTCTTATTTTCAAGTTCCCCAAAATAGAAAGGAGATATTTTATATTTGAAGACCATGACCGTTCAAATTATTTCTATAGACAAAGTTTAGGTGAGTTAGATGATTAAAGTCAAAGTATACCTCCAGACTTAAATATTAATGCTTACAGAGAGGTATTATATAACCCATCAACAAGGTTCTCTCTCATCGGAAATGTCATTTGCACTCACAAGTGCAGGTGAGAACGTATAGTTGCTACAGTAACTGCACCTCAGGATATTTAGTTTTTTTTTTTTTTTCCGGTGCAAATAAAAAGGGCACACTTTGTAGTTGGCTTGCAATTAATTATGGCATTATTATTAGTAACTATTTAGTAATTCAAGTGTAATAACAGGCTTATGAATATAGTATTTATATAATTTTAATAAAAATCAAAGGTATTTTCTAATTTATTATATATGTTAAACCGAAAAATTATATATGATTTATTTTTATTTTAGAAGAAATTTATGTGGGCTAAAAATTCATTTAATGTTAATAAAATTAAGAAAAAAAACTAGGGTTAAGGTGCAGATTTGCCAACGAACTATTACCCGAGGAGCGTCTGGCACAAAAAAACAATTGAAGGGACCAAATTAGCCAACAAACTATTAAAAAGTGAAAAAAAAAAAACAATTTTGAGCAGATTCGCCAACGAACTATTACCCCGTCACTATCTTGGTGTCTCCGTCTTCCATTGACTGTCAAAGTGTCGGCGACGTCGGCATCTCTAAAGCTTCCATTGTTGTTGGGTGTTCCACTCACCCTCTTGGACTCATCCAGCAGTCCACAGCTTTCTACTGGTGTAATACCTGGATATTTATTATCTGGAATATTATAAATAAATTGGATATTTCTGATAAGTGAAGTTTTGACCTTAAGACTTGTGTAAATATAGTTTATTTTTCTAAGTTAAACTCTGTAGGAAATTAGAGAATTTAAGGGCCAAAGTGCCAAAATGACGAAAATGCCCCTAAGGGACATAAATAAACTTTAAAAATTATGAAAAATCCTAAAATAATGCAAGAGGCATGAAAATTCTAATGTCAAGGCAAAAGTTTGAAGATAAAGGAGTATCTTAATTAAGAAAATTATCAACTAGTGAAAAGAAAGTAATTAGGTAATTATTGAATAATTACTTAAGCATAAGCGAAGGAAATTCATGAATAATTATATGAAACCCTAAAATTAGTGGTTTTTGACTTAAAATTAGTAAAAATATATTTGCTAATTAATTTGAAAGTTTTGAGAAAAATGGATGAGTTTAGGCATTTTTAAGCCTAAATGCAAGAATGGACCAATGGGAAAATTCTGTAAAAATTATGTAAAATTAATTAAATAATTAATTAAATAATTAATCAAAATAATTAAAACGAAATAAAAAAAAATGGGCAGAAAAAAAAAAGAAAATGTATTTAAATATTATATAAAGAGTTTTAAAAATAATAAACTCTAATTAAATATTAAAAAGGTGAATAGTAAAATGATAAATAGGGAACGGATCCTATCTAGAGAACCAGGAGTAGGATTTCCAAAGTTAAGGTAAAATATTGATCAGTGAGTTATGATCTTCCGTTAAACTCTCCTGGAAGTTAATTCTAAAGCCGATTGTGCATTTTCCTAATAAAACGAAATAGGGAAAAATGCAGATAGGCACATTTTTGGATCTGAAGAAAATAAATTCTAACTCAACATCTAGAAATGAGTTTGAAATTATCTGGACATATTTGGACTTAGTGAATTTTTGTCCAGAAGTTGATGATTCCAGAAAATCGTTCCGTAGTCGGGCACGCTTTTCAAGGAACTTCAGACTGACTGTTGGAGCCCTATATGGAATCAAAATTTAGGTTAACTTGGACATTTCTAATAAGTGAGAATATGTCTTCAAAGTTGTAAATCCAGAATTTTGAGATTTTTCCGAAATTACGCGAATCGGGTACCGATCGGGGAACTTTATCGATTTAAAGCTTTTAGAAGATGCTAGAAGATGATGACTCAAGGGGGGAGCTGACGGTTTGAAGCTTTCCCTGGACAAGAATTAACCACCATTTAGCTTTAATTTACATGGTTATTAAGGGGGGGGGGGGAATTACAAGATTAGGAAAGTAGAAATTACAAAAGCGGCACTATTTTTGCCTATATAAAGGCATGAGCTCTCTTCAAATTTTTCATCCCATTCTCAAGTGAGAACCGAAAATAGAGGGAGAAAGAAGAGAGAGAAGCTCTGGGGAAAAATTGTACGGAAGTCTTCAACGGGTAAGTCTTTCGGTCCGTAGTCTTTAGTTCTTTCGGTAGTTTTAGTAGAACTGTTAGTTAGATCTAGGAAGTAGGAGATGAGATTCCTATTCTTGTTTTTAGGCCTCTTTGTATTGAAAGAGGCCTGACGAGGTAAAAACATAGTAGGGATTGAGTCTCTGAAAGTTGAAAGTTAAAATAGCGAACTTTAAGCTTTCATAGTTCTTTCAATAGTTAGAGTAGTACTGCTAGTATAGCCTTTAATTTTTCAAGCATGATTGGGTATCATATGATAGGGCTATATTAGTCTAGAATTTCGAAAATTATCATTGGGTCGAAGTTCTGGCAAAATTTTGGAAAAACGGAGCCAAAGTAACGAAGTGCTGGCGAAATTCCGCCAATTAGGGGTATAGGGGCAAAATGGTAATTTTTACCTAAAATGCCAGTTATGATGTCAAATCACTAATGAAAGTGATATTACTCTTATAGGACATCAGAAACCTTGATCTGCTGCTGTTACGCTGTCCAACGTGCCGTTGTCGGACAAACCGCCGTTTTCCGTCAGAAAGTACAGTTTCCGCCAGAAACATCTACGTACGTCAACGAAGGTACGGACGCGTACTGTAACACTAATCCTATAGTTCTCATATACATATATGTCATAGATACGTTCATATATCGAGGCTCTGTCTAGGGTCGTCGTTATACATACAGCCTTGTACGGGTTATAGACATGATAATACCGTTTTAAGTTTTCCTAGCGCGTCTATATCTTGTTTTATTTGAGCATAAGGTTAACCGTTACACGAGATTCAATGCGGTGAATTGGATCTCATTGTAGCTTCGAGATCCGGAGGACCACAGATCAGTGCTAGGGACAAGCAGCAGGAGTAGGCTACCAGACGAAGTTATATTATCGCTTTCTGTACTTACCTTTTGAACAGTAGGATCACTGTAATGTCAATACTATGTTACACTATGGTTCATGTTTTGTTATGATCAGTTACTCTTTCGCTCCATTGTTCTACTCTGATTGAAAAAAAAATAAAAAAATTCCGCTTTAGAAAATGGGATGTTACAACTGGCACGCGCCTTGCACCCTGGTTGCATCCCTCCGATGCCACAAGCAGCAACCGCCGCTGCCACAGCGCCTGCTCGCATGGGTCCCATCTCTGTTGGTGTTTGCCTTATCCAACAAGAAGGCTTAACCGCTCTTTTCTCCAGTGTTACCGCCACCGTCCTACGCTAGTGCCTCATATTTTAACTTAGTAGTGATAGTTGTTTTTTTAATAGTTATTTGGTATTTTTTTTCACTTTTTAATAGTTCGTTAGCCAATTTGGTCCCTTCAATTGTTTTTTGTGCCAGACGCTCCTCGGGTAATAGTTTGTTGGTAAATTTGCACCTTAACCCAAAAACTATTATATCTTGAAAAAAACATAAAATGAATTTAGTTTTAGTTTTTAATAAAAATATATTAATTGATATTAATGTTGATACTTAATAATATAAATATGGCAACTTGATGATATATTTTTGGGAAAATTATAATAAAGGACCTAAGGAAAATAATATTTATTATGAAGGACCATAAAAATCATAATTATTTTGAAGGACCACAAATTAAAATATTAAAATAAAAAGACTAAATTGCCCATGGCCAGATTTCCTATATTCTCTCTAATTAAATTAGAATCGAGTGATTGATGGATAATCATAAATAGAGACAAATCGAATGTACTAAATTAGCGTCTCTATTACATTCAAATCGGTGAGCTATTCCATATTTCTTTGTGTAGATAATAAATTCGAAGGAGTGACAATGAACTTTTAACCGGGGGACCAACTTCCTTTGTGGCATGAGGAGCTGGAGCCACACTTTTCTCTGTTGGGCATTCAATTCTTTGTTATTGCAACCTCTCTCCCGACCACGAACGTATACTTTGCAATATGCTTTTGTATTGTTGGGTGATCCAATGTTTCTTTGAAGACATAATTCTAATAAAAGGATTATTATTTCTGTAACAATGACTTGTGAAGGATTCACAATTAATCAATGGCGTTTGTGTGTTCGTTTATCCATGGCGTGTCTGTACAAGTAAAATGATTATTATTTAGTGCAGTGCGGTAGAGAGCTAATTTCGCAGATTCGATTTGTCTTTATTTATCATTATCCATCAATCACTTGATTTGATTTAATTAGAGAAAATATAAAAAATATGGCTAAG
Organism: Acacia pycnantha; assembly: GCA_025563575.1. Lineage (NCBI taxonomy): Eukaryota > Viridiplantae > Streptophyta > Magnoliopsida > Fabales > Fabaceae > Acacia > Acacia pycnantha. The sequence continues at coordinate 454,251 of JAMWYP010000248.1, forward strand.
GGCAATTTAGTCTTTCTATTTTAATATTTTAATTTCTGGTCCTTCAAAATAATTACTATTTTTATGGTCCTTCTTAATAAATATTATTTTCCTTTGGTCCTTTATTATAATTTTCCCTATATTTTTTAATTAAATTATCTATTGATTATATGAACATGGAGCTTGTTGAAAATTAAAATTTAAAAAATTTGAGTTTGAACCGTATAGTTCATTAAATAATATAATGATTTTACATGAGTATTAAAATTGTGAAAAATAATTTTTTTTTAAAAAATATTATTATATTACATGTGAATAGTGTGTGGTTTTAGTTTGAACTGTAGTCATTTTTTTAATTATGAATACAAAAGATAATGTAGAAGGTTTGACTAGGAACAATTTAATAATTTTTAATTTATATTATGATGTTTGGTTCTTATAAGTAATTACAATTTTTATAGTTCTTCTCAATAAATATATTTTCATCTAGCTCCTTCATTATAACTTTCCCATAAGAATATGTAATATTAACTACCTAGGATGGTAGTATATGTAATATTGCACGAAGGATAATTAAGGAGTAAATTGTTTTATTTATAGGAGTTGTTATTTTCATCATTTAAATACAAAAGTGAAAGCAAATGCAACAAAAAATGTCTTAAATAGGATATAAACTCAGTCTTTGTTTGCAAGAGAAAAAAACACACAAATGAAATCTAGTAATCACTGAAAATTCTTCCTTATGCATGCAATTTTTATGAGAACACATAGGCACATGTGTGACGCGGTTTTTCAAGTCCCTTAAATATAATTAATTACATTGGATGTTTAATTGGAAATATTATCTCCTTTACATTGTTAACAAATTTGGCAAAAGGAAAAAAAAAAAACGCGTTATTCTTTCACTTGTATCCGCGTATTGTTCGTAGTTTTTGATTTGATTGATTACTTTTTTCCTTCTTGGTGAAAATATTTTTATTGATTAGTTGATCACAATATTATCTGTCATGTCCACCTCATTTACTGCGAATCAGAGGGTTTTTGTTTTCGTATTTGAGTTGGCAAGATATCTTTTTATTTTATTTTATATCAAATTATACATACATGCATGATCATTTATCCCAAAAATGAAAAATATATGCATGGTCCAAAACCTGTCATAGCTGAACTATCAATTAATGTTGGAGCATCGTTCAATATACCAGTGTACTTCAACATATGACAAATATAAATATAATATCAAATACACGATATCTTAACGCTACTACTAGTGTATTTGAATCCAAAATATTTCTTCCGATGGGAAATAATATGTTCCCATATATAACATGCAGTAAAAGCACAATTTCTTGGATTAAGGCTTTGATGTATGCAAAAAACCTGAGTCATGCTCATCAGTATCATTTATATTTCTTGATTGATGGGGTTGCCATACATGATTCTCCAAACTAACTTCACATGTCGCCTATAAATTCTATCTGTAAAAGCCATCTTCCTCATCATCACAAAAGCTTCTGAGCGAGTAAGAATACAGATTGAGAGACACTGAGAAAGCTAGAAAGAAGAGCCATGGAAACAACTAGTATGATGAAGATTCTCTTTCTTGGTATGCTTCTTGTAGTAGCTGTTCATGCAGATACTGTTCTTCCTCCTTCCATTGATTCTCCACCCTCTAAACTTCTTAATCCTTACTTTGCTCCCAAACTTTGCAAACACCTATGTATACGGAGATGTTCTATGAAACATGGTTTACGTCGAAAGTTATGTCTGGGCAAGTGCTTTGTCAGGTGCCAGATATTTTCGCCGTCCGATCATGCTGTCTATCAGTGTACTAAAGACTGTGTTACGAACAAAATCCACCATCAACCAGGCAAGAATATTATTTAAACTTGATCTTCATTATTGTCTGATTCGCGATTTGTTCTTTTATGATATTTTATTCTTCTTCAAGTTCTGATGAGAGTTTGATTTTTTCGCAGATATTAAGACTAAGAGTATAGATGGCTTGGTGAACACTTGTTACAAAAACTGCTCTAAGAAGGCCTAAAAGCGCTTCACATTACAACTGAAAGAAGATCCCTATATATGGATTTAGTATTTTGTAACATCCCAATTTCAAAGCCAATTTTTTTTTTTCCACAGAGTAGAGCATCGGAATAGAAAGCTTTGAGTAACTGATACAACGTTAACTGTGGCGTAACTGCCTGTTCGTAAAGAATAGTACATTTTCTGTTCAGGACTTTAATCTATTCGGTCGATCATTACTTTGTCTTCACGTGTGTTGTCCGCTCGGCTGACTCTTATCCTCCGTCCTTGGTATTTCGTATACTGATGCTATAGTAAGAGCTGAGATCCAATACCCATCGGATCTCAGGTAACGGTTAACCTCATGCTTATATAACAATATATGTTCAACAGATATTTCTAGAATTACAGCAATGATTCATACAGTTCATCGTATAATCATTTAATAACAACAACCCTACAAGCAAAGTTATTTTGTGTGCACTATTCACGGTGCCACGATGTACGGTCGTGTCCTCAGCGCTAGGAAAACATAACGGTATTACTATGACTATAACCCGTAAAGCTGTAATAGCGATTATCTGAGTTTATTACCTTAGTCACTGTGCATGACCCGGAACAGAGTCCCGCTCATGGCTTAAGAAATTATCCATATCATATATAAGCATACTATAAGCATCAGAGTCAGTATTACAGTACGCCGCGAACGTACCTTCGTTTGATGGTACTTGGGTACTTGATAATTGAATATTTAATACACTTATTTTTATCTCTTGATCAATATTTAGGACTCTTTAGTTAATAAATAATGGCTTTTATGTGCATTTAGGCTTTGGGCCTTAGATTGTAATTTTAGCCATTTTTATCGATAAAATTCTAGTTTTGTATTGCTTCACTATTTTTACCATAACTCTTGAACCAAACATCGGATTTGCCTATTTTTGTCTCATATTTTAGATGATTCAGAGAGCTACAATTGTTATGAATACATAAAGAGCCAATTCGGACAAGAAGGCGGTCAATTTTGGAGCCAAAGTCAGATGAACAATTCTGGATTTTAATTGGGCTCGAATTTTGTAATTAAAGCCCATCTTTATTTTATTTTCGTTTTGGGCTGAACCATTAGACCTAATTCGTTTTTAGGTTATCTTTAAGTGAGGCAGCCGTCACACATTCATTCTACGCATTAATTCATTCACGTTTTACACGGTTTTGGATTAAAGACGAAGTTTTAGTTTTCTCTCAAATGTTCTTCATGTTCTTCGTCTTTTCTTCTTCTATTCCAACCATGCTCGGCTAAACTTCTATGATTAATCCAACGTGAGGATTCCATGATTCGTCCAGAGAGCCTAGGCTTAATCGGATTAGGGTTTCTCGATTCTGTTTTCATCTTATCAGATATGATTTCTGAAAATAGTTCGAATATTAGATTTAATATTCGGTTTGGTTCATCCCAAGGACCGAGTTCGGACTAGGTTTAAAGTGTTCTTTGTGCGATCGTACAATGAGACGCCACTATTCGAATAAATACTAGGCGATCGTCTAGTCGAGGAATTTACGGACGGATGCGAGATCTCGGTTCGTCTAGAACCAAACGCGAGTTCGTTAATATTTCGCTCAAGGATGGACGTTTCTGGGAATCTAAACGTTGGGTTGGTCGTTTTTAATCTATTTCAGTTTATTAACGTTTTTCTATCTGTTTCTCAATATTTCGTTTATCTCTGTCTATTTCGTTTTAGTCTGTTGAATCACAAAAAAAAAAAAAAATCCCCCCTTTTTTCACTGTTAGGGTTTCGTCGTTGTTGTTAATCAAGCCCGCTGCAAGTTCATTGGGAAACGATCCGGGTTCCCTATTACCGCAAATCTTTTATTGAATCTGGTTATTTTGAGAGGCACGGCAAATCTCTTTCAAAATTTGGCGCGTTCTTGGGAATTTGCATCGGTTTGATTAGTAACAGTATTGGAATTTTTTTTTTTTATTTTTTTTTTTTATTTTGATTTGATTTGATTTTTTTATCTTTTATTTTATCTTTTTATTTTATTTTTTATTTTTTTTATTTTTTATTTTTTATTTGTTATTTTTTTTTATCTTTCTTTTATCTTTTATTTTATTTTATTATTATTTTTAAATAAAAAAAAAATTATTTAAAAAAAAAATAAAATCATTTGATAGTATTTCTGATAGTCTTGTTGTTTTCACTAATTCTAGTAGCAATTTTGCTAACTCAGACGTTATGGCAGAAAGACAGGCAGATCATGCTACTTTAAAGGAATTGGGTACACTTTGATGTTAATTATCAACCTTTGTGCATCCAATATCCTAACCTTCTTTGCTAACTTTGAGCTTAAATCTGGTCTAATACACTTGTTGCCTAAGTTTCATGGTCTTGCGGTGAGTGCCCCATTAAGCATTTGAAGGAATTCCATGTAGTGTGCAAAGACAATGAAACCACAAGCCATTGATGAGAATCATATCAAGCTGAGAGCTTTTCCTTTCTCATTGGACGGTGGAGCTAAGGATTGGTTGTTGTACCTTGACCCTCATCTATTGGGAGCTGGGTGATATTCGAGAGGTTATTTCTAGACAAATATTTTCCTTCATCAAGAGCAAGCTGCGATCAAGAAGGAAATTGGCAACATTAAGCAGTCATTGGGGAGACTATGCATGAGTATTGGGAGAGATTCAAAAGGTTATGTGCAAGCTGCCACACCATCGAGATAAATGAAAAGACACGATTAACGGTTTCTATGATGGTCTGCTGCCGGTAGACAAAGGATTGGTGGATGCTTCTAGCGGTGGTGCTATGAGCAACAAGACACTGAAGAGGCTCGGGACTTGATATCCATTATGGCGAGATAACTCTCGGCGGTTTGGCACCGGGGCCAATAGTACCCTGTTTACCATATTCAAGCGGCACCGCCAAACCAGTATGATTCCCAGAGATTAGAGACTAGACTTGATGATCGACCTCCCTTGTGAGGCGGTTAGCGTGAATACGAGACAGTGCGGTCTTCACCTCCTCGAGTGGGTACTCCTGTGGGTTTTGTTCGACCCATATCATTCTCTTGACTCATGCCCTACCTTGCATGATCCACCTTACCAAGACCGTCGGTAGCTTCGGTGGGCGTTTTTCTAGGAAGGCCACAATACCAACGAATAATGCCTTCTCCAATACTTATAATCTGGTTGGAGAAATCACCCCAACTTTATTTGGAACCAAAATCGGAACCGAGTAACCGAGAATCGGAATCGGCATCGAGTAACCGGTATCAACGAGTGCAGGAATTACCGGCGAGAGACAGTACATGCCACGGACTTTCCAAGAACGATCTGCACCCCTTTGCCTTTGCAAGCGCCACCTCCTCGACCGACCATATGTCCACCTCCACGGGCGGCAACAAGAGGCTAGTAGTAGTGGTGGTGGTTCCTCACTTGAAGATATGATGAAGCAATTTGTCACACCAATATGCGGTTCCAACGGCAAGCGACACTTCCATTCGAGTTTGCAAACACAGTTGGGCAATTGGCAACATCATTGAACCAGCTTCAACCTCGGGGATCCAACTCCCTTCCTTCACAAACAATTCCCAATCCTAAGGGAAATGTGAGTGCTATATCACTACGGATCGGCAAGCAATTGGAGGAACCTAAGCACGCTACGAGATGTGACTTCCACATCAGAAGCGAGTCGGGAAATGTGAAGATTGACTCGAAAAGAAAAAGGCGATACAGCAAGGTGAAGAGGAAGACATTCCTATTCCTCTTCCCTCCCTCGAGAGCAATTCAGCCCAAGAAGTTGGCGGGTAAAGCACAAGAGAAGGATATACTTGAGACATTCGGAAGAGTAGAGATCAACATTCCTCTCTTAGATGCAGTCAAACAAATTCCTAAATATGCCAAGTTTCGAAGGAGTTGTGCACCAACAAGAGGCGGCGAAGGGGAATGAGCGAGTGAGTTTGAATCGAATGTCTCAAAGACTCATCCGGCCTACTATGCCTCGTAAATGCAAAGATCCGGGGACATTTTCTATCCCTTGCCTCATTGGTAACTATAGATTTGATGATTGCATGCTAGATTTAGGTGCTTCTATTAATGTCATGCCCGCATCTGTTTATAGATCTCTTGGTCTTGGTCCTTTGCGTCCTACTGGTGTTATTGTTCGGTTAGCTAATAGAAGTAGTGCTCATCCTTCGGTTTAGTTGAAGATGTATTAGTCAAAGTTAATGACTTGATATTTCTGCTGATTTTTACATCTTGGATATGGAGGGTGAGTCTCCTAGTAGTAGGTCACCAATCATTCTAGGGAGACCTTTCATGAATGTGAATTTCAATATCTTTGATGCCATGAAATATCCTAGGGAAGAGCATTCTGTTTTCTGTATTGATGTGATTGATGATCTTTGTGGATGATGTTCTTGCCGATTGGTGTCTTGATTACCACGATTTTGCATCTATGAGTGATTCTCTCATTTGTGCATGTGCTAATAATGAATGGTGTCCTATTTGCACTGAAATTAATGATGCATTATTTGGTGATTCGACTTGCTTAGTGATTACGCATTACTTGTCAATTCGATATCGATTCGAGTTTGAGCTTCATCCCGATCCTAACGTGCATCCCGATTCGATTTTGATGAGCTTACTTCGATTTTGATGAACCGAATTCGATGTTAACATTGAGTGTATAGACACAGTCCTTTTGCTTGTGCTTCTTTGAATGTGGTTTCGGGGATTTCTAGTGTGATGACATCGAGTTCTGGAGTCACTGTGGTAGCCAATCAGAAGAATGAGCTCATTCCTACTCGAGTTCAGAATAGTTGGAGAGTTTGCATCGACTATAGGAGACTCAACCAAGCCACTCGCAAGGATCATTATCCTCTACCTTTCATTGATCAGATGTTAGAGCGTTTGGCTGGTAAGTCTCATTATTGCTTCTGGATGGCTACTCGGATATTTCCAGATCCATATTGCTCCCGAGGATCGGAGAAGACGACCTTCACATGCCCCTTTGGGACATATGCTTACCGAAGGATGCCTTTTGGCCTTTGCAATGCACCCGGCACTTTTCGGCGTTGTATGGTAAGTATTTTCTACGAGTTTCTAGAGGATTGCATGGAGGTTTTTATGGATGACTTCACTTGTATATGGGTCTAGTTTTGATTCTGCTTGGCTAATTTGTCTAGAGTTTTGCATAGATGTACCGAGTCTAATCTTGTCTTTGAATTATGAGAAGTGTCACTTCATGGTTGAGTCGGTATAGTCTTGGGACACATAGTGTCTAGGAAAGGGATTGAGGTAGACCCCGCTAAGATAGATGTAATTCTTGCGTTGCCTTACCCCGCTTCGTGCGGGAAGCAGGTTTCTATCGGCGTTTCATTCAAGATTTCAGCAAGACGGCCCGACCCTTGTCCAACCTTCTGCATAAGGACGCTGAATTTGTATTTGATGATACTTGCAAGGCGGCCTTCGATCATTTGAAGCGTTGCACGACTACTTGATGATTAAGCCCCGATTGGTGCCTTCCTTTTGAGTTGATGTGCGATGCTTCCAATTATGCGGTTGGTGCTATCTTGGCACAATGGGTAGACAGAGCATCTCATGTCATTGCATATGCCTCCAAGACTTTGGATTACGCTCAGTCTAATTACACCACCACTGAAAAGGAGTTGTTGGCCATTGTATTTGCTTTTGATAAGTTTAGGTCATATATGCTAGCTAGTAGAGTCATTGTTTTCTCTGACCATGCTGCTTTGAAGTTTCTTTTGAAAAAGGCAGATGCTAAGCCACGACTCATCCGGTGGATGTTGCTGCTCCAAGAGTTTGATGTTGAGATTCGAGACAGAAGTGGGGCGCAAAGCGGGTAGCCGACCACTTGAGTCGCATCACCCATTCTCCCTCTCACCCCTCTTCTATTCGGGATGATTTCCCGATGAGCGGCTTCTACAGTGCAAGGTAAGACCCCATGGTATCTTTGATCTAGTTAACTATTTGGTAGCTGGTATTTTTCCCTGTAGACTCCACTAGGGCCCAAAACCTAAAATTGAAAAGTGAGTCTAAATATTATGTTTGGGATGACCCTTATCGTGGAAGTTTTGTAGTGACCAGATAGTTAGGAGATGTATACGACCATGAATTTCACTCCATATTGCATTTTTCTCATGCTTCGCTTGTGGTGGTCACTTTGGACCCCAAAGAACGCTAGGAAAGTGTTAGATAGTGGATTATTTTGGCCCTTCTTGTTTCGTGATTCCCATCTGTTTTGTAAGTCATGTGATAACCGTCGAGAGCAGGAGTATTTCTCGTAGGCATGAGATGCCCCAAAACCCTATATTGTTTTGTGAGATCTTTGATGTTTGGGGTATTGATTTTATGGGTCCATTTCTGCTTCATATGGTTATACTTACATACTGCCGGGTTGTTGATTATGTTTGAAATGGGTTGAGGCGAAAGCCACCGGACTAATGATTCTTCTGTGGTGGTGGACTTTGTTAGGTCTAACATTTTCTGCAGGTTTGGCATTCCTAGAGCTATTATCAGTGACTAGGGTTCCCATTTTTGTAATCGAAGCATGGGTGCCTTGTTACGCAAGTATGGAGTGCTACACAAGGTCTCCACAGCATACCACCCTCAGACCAATGGTCAAGCTGAAGTTTCAAATAGAGAGATTAAGCAAATCCTTCAGAAGACTATTAACTCTACCCGGAAAGATTGGAGTAAGCGATTAGAGGATGCTTTGTGGGCATATCGCACCGCCTACAAGACTCCGATTGGGATGTCTCCTTATCGGATTGTCTTTGGTAAGGCATGTCATCTTCGGTTGAGTTGGAACATCGAGCCTATTGGGCCATTAAGCGAGTGTAACATGGATTTGGCTCGATGCAGGATGGAGAGAAAGCTACGGTTGCAAGAATTAGATGAGTTGAGATTGGATGCCTATGAGAGTTCACGGTTGTACAAGGAGAAGACTAAGGCATTCCATGATAAGCATATTCTAAGGAAAGAATTTTCGTGGGCCAAAAAGTTCTTCTATTTAACTCCCGTTTGAAGTTTATGCCGGGTAAGCTTCGATCTAGATGGGATGGCCCTTTTGAGATCACTAACATTTTTCCATTTGGTCTTTGTTGAGCTATGTGATCCAACCACGGGAAGTACCTTTAAGGTTAATGGGCATCGCCTCAAGCCATTTCATGAGGGATCCCCACAGCGGCTCGAGGAAGCGAGACTCTCCTCATTGACGCCATCTATCCTCCATAAACCATTGGGGAGGATTCTTCTTTCTCCCTCCATAAACCCTTGGGAGTATTCTTCTTCCTTCTCCCTCTTTCTCTCTTATTTGTTTTCTTTTTTTTTCTACCTTGATTTTTGAAAAAAAAGTCTCTCTTTCTATGATTGCTACATATTATGAACGTGGAATTAGACTTTGGTTTTAATGGATCATTCGGTTGGTCTACAATTCTTGACTCTTCGATTACAAGTCTTGATAGTTGATTTGATGTTGTTGATTGCCTAAGTTGGTATTGACCTTGTGAGGTTTTGGGCCTGCATGAATGGAATTCATCTTTTGCCATTCTTTCTTTCATGTGTGCATCTCTCATGATTTTTGTTCTCTAGAACTTGCTCCTTTTCTTTTGAAACTACATTTTCACTTACGTGCATAAGTATGATGGAAGCTTGTTTTCTTTCTTTTATTTTCCTCACTTTGGCCAAATAGCTTTCCCTTGCATTATGATTCCCTTGCTAGCCCCTTTGTGCCTTTTGACCCATTCTTTTCTAAGCCACATTACAAGCCTAAGCGTAAAACCATTTTATTCCGCACCTTGAAGATTTATTGAGCATTGGTTTCAACTTGTTTTGTGTTTAAGTGTGGGGTTGCTCAGGAGTGCAACAGTTTAAGTGTGGGGGGGAGATATTTGATTTTGACATTGTAATTACGTATACAATGAAAGGAAAGAAAAAAATAAAAATAAAAATAAAAAAAATAAAAGAAAAAAAAAGAAGAAAAAAAAAAGAAAAAGAAAAGAAAAGAAAAGAAAATACATAGAAAGGAATGGATATATTAGTAGAATAAAAATTTCATACATAGAGAATGATTGTGTTAATCAGTGCTCTTCCTTTTGATTTCTTTGGTGCTTAGCCTCTCATTCCATACTATTACCTACCTTCACCCTAGCCCCGTTACAACCTTTAATTACAAGCTCTCTTGATTTGTGCATGTCGTGTTGTGAGTAGTGGAGACGTAGAAGTTGAGCAAGCTTATGGTAGAACAATTTTCTTGAGTAGAATTTGAGCGATACACTTATTTACCTTAAACACTTGAGAGACCGATTGATTGAGCGCATCATTTGTGAGACCATCTTTTGTGATTAGCATCATTGATTGAGACTACCATGAATTGTAATTTGAGATGAAGGGATTTTGGTCTTGATTGATTGGTCTTTTGGAACTTTTTGTCCCTTGATTCACTTTTTGCATTATTAGCAATTATTAGTAAAGAAGAGTTTTTCCTTTTAGTCTTTTTCTTTAGATTTTGCTCAGAGTGCAAAAAGATAAGTGTGGGGAATTTGATAATTGAATATTTAATACACTTATTTTTATCTCTTGATCAATATTTAGGACTCTTTAGTTAATAAATAATGGATTTTATGTGCATTTAGGCTTTGGGCCTTAGATTGTAATTTTAGCCATTTTTATCGATAAAATTCTAGTTTTGTATTGCTTCACTATTTTTACCATAACTCTTGAACCAGACATCGGATTTGCCTCATTTTTGTCTCATATTTCAGATGATTCAGAGAGCTACAATTGTTATGAAGACATAAAGAGCCAATTCGGACAAGAAGGCGGTCAATTTTGGAGCCAAAGTCAGATGAACAATTCTGGATTTTAATTGGGCTCGAATTTTGTAATTAAAGCCCATCTTTATTTTATTTTCGTTTTGGGCTGAACCATTAGACCTAATTCGTTTTTAGGTTATCTTTAAGTGAGGCAGCCGTCACACATTCATTCTACGCATTAATTCATTCACGTTTTACACAGTTTTGGATTAAAGACGAAGTTTTAGTTTTCTCTCAAATGTTCTTCATGTTCTTCGTCTTTTCTTCTTCTATTCCAACCATGCTCGGCTAAACTTCTATGATTAATCCAACGTGAGGATTCCATGATTCGTCCGAGAGCCTAGGCTTAATCGGATTAGGGTTTCTCGATTCGTTTTCATCTTATCGATCGATTTACGAAAATAGTTCGAATATTAGATTTAATATTCGGTTTGGTTCGTCCCAATGACTGAGTTCGGACTAGGTTTAAAGTGTTGCTGTGCGATCGTACAATGAGACGCCACTGTTCGAATAAATGCTAGGCGATCGTCTAGTCGAGGGAATTTCTGACGGATGCAGAGATCTCGGTTCGTCTAGAACCAAACGCGAGTTCGTTAATATTTCGCTCAAGGATGGACGTTTCTGGGAATCTAAACGTTGGGTTGGTCGCTTTTAATCTATTTCAGTTTATTAACGTTTTCTATCTGTTTCTCAATATTTCGTTTATCTCTGTCTATTTTGTTTTAGTCTCGTTGAATCACAAAAAAATCCCCCTTTTTCACCGTTAGGGTTTCGTCGTTGTTGTTAATCAAGCCCGCTGCAAGTTCGTTGGGAAACGATCCGGGTTCCCTATTACCGCAAATCTTTTATTGAATCTGGTTATTTTGAGAGGCACGGCAAATCTCTTTCAAGATTTTTTTGACTGAAATTCGAAATTTCGACAATGTACTGACGGTGATGACGTCCGACAATGAAAAACAATGGTTTGACAATGTTCGATGATCAAAGATATCCTATAAGGATAAGCATCATATTTGTCAATATTTGACATTATAACGGGCATTTTAGGTACAAATTACCATTTTGCCCCTATTCCCCTAATCGGCTGAATTTCGCTAGCACTTCGTTACTTTGACTAATTTCTTCCAGAATTTTGCCAGAACTTCGACCCCATCATGAATTTTGAAATTAATGACTAAAATACCCCTATCATATGATATCTAATCATACTGGGAAGATTAAAGACTAATTTAACATTACTATTCTAACTACTGAAAGAACTACGGATACTTAAGACTGAGTACCGGAAAACTTACTCAGAGCTTCGCTGCAGAATTCCCCGGGCTCCTCCTTCTCTCTTCCCTCTCTCTAGATTTCAGTTTTGAGCTCTAAAGCTTGGTGTGAATTTTGAATGAAGGTGAAGGGGGTATTTATAGAGAAATCAAAGGACATAAGGGTCATTTTCCAATTTGATCTAAACCATTGGATTGAACTTTTGTAAGATGGAAAAATCTTGACCTTTCCTCCTCTTGGTCGACATAGAGGGCTGAGGTGGCACCAAAATTGCATCATCAATGATGATGTAATCAACTTGTTCAAGAAGGTTTTATACCGATAAAACCCCGGTCGGTGTTCGAATCGCGTAATCTCGGAAAATCCTAAAATTCTGGATTCACAACTTTGAAGATCTTCTCTTTCTCATTAGAAGTATCTAAGTAAACTTAATTTTTGGTCCTATTCAGGGTTTCAACGGTCCAGCCGAAGTTTCTCAAAAAACGTGCTCGGTTACAGAACAAATTTCCGGAATCATCAACTTCTGGATAAAAATTCACTGATTCCAAATATATCCAGATAATTATAAACTCATCCCCATATGTTGAGTTATAATTTATTTTCTTCAAATTTTAAATCTGTGACTATCCGTCTTTTCCTCAGATTTCCCTATTTCGTCTTATTAGCAAAATGCTCTACCGACGAAATCCTGTTCCTGGTTCTCTAGATAGGATCTGTTTCCTATAGGTATTTATTTACTTTTTACTATTTTACTTTAATTATTATTTAATTAGAGTTTATTTTTAACACTCCATCCTTATTTCATTTTTATTATTTTTTTCATTTTCCCTTATTCGATGTCGGCCCTCACATAATAATTATATATATATTTTTATTTTATTTTTTAAATTAATTATTATATAATTTAATAATTATTTTTACATAATTTTTCATAACTTTTTCCTATTGGTCCAAACTTGTTTTTAAGCTCAAAAATACTTAATCTCACTTATTTTTTCTCAATATTTTCCAATTAATTAGCAAATACATTTATACTAATTTTTAGCCATTAACTACTAATTATAGAGCTTTACATAATTATCTTTGAATTTTCCTTTGTTTATGCTTAAGAAATTAGCCAATAATTACTTAATTAGTCTCTTATCATCTGTGGATAGTTTTCTTAATTAAGATAACTCTTTATCTTCCAACTTTTGCATTGATATTAGCATTTCATGACTTATGCATTATTTTAGAATTTACGGGGGCATTTTGGTCCTTTCAATACTTTTTGAGTGTCCCTCTTTAATTTTTTCCAAGTTTATAATTTATTAAATTACCAAAATTCGAGACAATATACTCTCTACATTTTAATAATTATTTTATCACCTTTCAGCATTTTTCACAATTTTTCTAAGTTACTTATGTCCTACAAGGGCATTTTCGTCATTTGGCACATTATTAGTTTTTCCTCTAATTTCCAAGAGATTTTTCCTTAGAAAATAAGATAATTATAACTTAATATTTGATACCTCATATTCACCTACTTTCTATAGGTATAATTTTACCAAATTATGATACAGATTTTTAGGATATTACATATTTGAAAGTTTATTAGCATATCTCTAAGTGTAGCTGCTGGCTTGTAATCTGTTACTATGTATTAGTTATTCAGAAATAGAAAATAAGAGGCTTTCCACCATATTATATTATTAGGTCTCTTCTGTCCATTTTGCCTTCTGTTTCTTACTTCCGAGTGTATGTGTTCTTGTGTACTTGCGCAGTTGCGCTTCATTCTAACCCTAATAATAAGTCTTGTCAATATATCGTTCTTAATAAGTAAGTCTTGAAGCTGAACTTCTTGCAAGGGAATTGAGCAACACTCATATATATATTTACACACACACACTATCAAGTGAGTAAATTAATAGCTTAGGATCATCTTTGCTTAAAGGATTGGTTTCCCTGTGTTTTGACCGGTTTGGAACCCCTCCCTCTCTTCCTTTTCTAATTATAAAATTAACATTTGAATGGTTCAAAATTTGTTTTATATAAAATGTTTTTTATTTTTTTATTCTTGTATTGAATTATTCATATTAAAATTTAGCAATTTGTATTTCATTAATTTTTTTCTTTTTATAATTTAACATTTTAACTATAATTTTATAAAAGATCAAATCTTCCGTTGTTCTATTTACACAATTCTTTATCATTGTTTTCTTAGTCAATAGTTGCAAATTAGAAGGGCACGCACACGCTTCGTTGTTGGCTGCAATTATTTTTGGCTTTATTAGTAATTATTTAGTAATTCAAGTATTACGCAACAAGCTTATGATACATATAAGGAAATATAATACCCATTTGGTCTTTAATTCTCGTTTGTATGCTGATCACTCTTAGTCACTTCATTACAATGAAGCGAAAGGATTTAATTTGCAACCAAAATCAATATATCAATATATATTTCTCAAACTCTAGAATTGATATATGAGAAAATATGTATGTCTAGTTTAAGTATAAAAACAAAAAAGGATAGGCCTATGAATAAGGTATGTAATACTAACAACGTAAGATGGTAGTATGTGTATTACAAGAGGCTAATTAAGGAGAGAATTGTATTATTTATATTAGTTGTTATTTGAGAAAAATCCTATATAAAGATTATTGAATTATCCGAATTCTAATTTGAGTCACTGAACTTAACAAATTATGTATCAGGTTATGCATTATAAATAGGGATTTAAAATTTGGATCAAATTACCAATTTACTTTCATATCCCTTGGTTATTAAAATAGTAAAATTGAAAACATGACGCTATTATTTGCTCCATTAGTCAATTCCTTATGAAGTATTGTAGCATGGAGCACCATTAATTAAAGTTTGTCCTTCGTCAAATCTCTCATTTCATGTAGGTGCCACATCACATCTAGTAATATCTCCACATCAATGCGGCTGGAAAAAGAAAGGTATTTTTTTTTACAGAAACTAATTTAATATATTTAAATTTCAGTTTTGAGAAAGCGTCCATCAAGAACATGAACCCGCAAGGCCATGGTCAGAATGGCTAAGATGATCAGCCCAGAGACATATATTCAAGAACCGGACATCATAGAATAATATTGGGAAGAGAATTAGCAATATCCACTGTAAAATACAGCAATTCGAATCCAAATAAGGATCCTATTCAGAACAATCTTATTATGACAACCAGTGCACCATATGAGAATTTCACCGATTCGTATACCATAGCTTGGTGAAATTTCAAATCAATTCGTTGCTGAGGATGCCCATTTGAATCTCGAACACTGATATCTATCAATTGAAGCAGATGAAATGGATGAAAAAGGAAACCTGTGATGGAAGAAATTAAACGACCGATTACAATCCCGAAGAGAGAAGAACAACTTTCTAGCTCTTAACTTTTACACAAAAGAAACAAACACAGCAAATGAGTAGTTGGAATGGAAAGATCAGAGCATTGAGGTATCACCGTCCAGAAAGGTGGTTTTCTCAACGACGCAAGAAAAGAAACGCATATTCCAGCAACAAGGCGTGGCAGCGCATGCGGCGGGTGTCGGAAATCCCGCCCGTCAACAATGTTTCAATTGAAGCAGATGAAGCAAACCTTACCAATTGATTTCTCTTTTTTCAATTTCATGTAACAGTCAAATCAGAAATTATTAACACCGTTAGTAACATTTTGTTACAGATAGGATGAATAAGTTATGAGCTGGACCAACTTTGGATTTAAAATATCATTTCTTAATTTTTTTAAAAAGGTTAAAAAAAATAAAGGATTGAGTCCCAAGTGAGTCAAAAGGTTAGAGGCTGGGTCTAGGGAAGTTATAATTGAGGTACTGAGTAAAGGCGAGTCATAATTGAGAAACTGAGTTATAAGTGAGTTAAAAGGACTAAAAAATTAATTTTGCAGATGAACGGGAAGGGATTAAGGGAGGAAGATTATTCCAACTTACAATTGCCTCCGTTGCCAAATTTCTGACTTTACAGTAATCCTGATAAATGTCCTATCATTAGGGCTCCTATGTAGTTTGCAAATAGTAGGGTTATGTTTTCAATTTTGAGTTTTTTAATAACTAAGGGATATAGAAGTAATTTGACCCAAATTTTAAATCCCTAATTATAACGCATAATCTGATTTGTAATATGTTAAGTCCAATGGCCCAAATTAGGATTTTGAGTAATTCAACTGTCTTTATATGTGATTTTTCCTTATTTTTTTCATCTTTTAATAACAAAAAGTGAAGGTAAAATGACACTAAAAATGGCTTTAATCCGATATAAACTCATCAGTCTTTGTTTACAAGAAGAAACACAAATGAATTCTAGCTAGTAAACCCAGAAAATTCTTCCTGAGGCATTAATTTTTGTTTTTTTGCAAACACATAGGCATGAACGACACGCTTATTTAAGTAAAAAAATTTCATCAGAGTAGATCATCGGAGCAAGAGTGTAACTGATATATATATTCAAAATGCCTACTGGCTATTTACAACAGCGGCATAGTAACCGAGTGTTTCAAAAGTGAAGTACAACAACAAAAGGCTTCCGCCGGAACAACAAAAGAAAAGTCTTCAGCCGGATCTTCTATGCGGTCTGCTTGCCTCTAACCTCGGTCCTCGGTCCTCCCGACCCTGAAGCTATGTTAAGGGCTGAGATCCAGCGCACCGGATCTCAGGTAACGGTTAACCTCATGTTTATGTATACACATACAAACAACGGACATCCACAATATCATCAGCACATACAATCTCTCTATCACAACCCATGCATATGTATTGCCCCAAAGATGCGACATATTGCCCCCAGCATACAGACATATTGCCCCCAGCATACAGACATATCCTCTAACCACTATATGCATTTCAACAGTATAACATCTATACAACACACATACCACATATATGCATACCATCGACATCAGAGTTAGTGTTACAATACGTGAACGTACCTTCGTTGACGATAATCAATACTTCTGACGGAAAACGGTACGTTTGACAGCGCTACGACAGCGGTTCGTGATTACAGATATCCTATAAGGATAATATCACATTCTATTAACATTTGACATCATAACAGGCATTTTAGGCATAAATGACCATTTTGCCCCTGATGCCCCTAATCAGCGGAATTTCGCCAGCACTTCGTTACTTTGACTCTAATCTTCCAAAATTTTGCCATAACTCCGACCCCATCATGAATTTCAAAATTAATGACTAAAATACCCCTAACATATGATATCTAATCATACTTGGAAGATTAAAGACCAAAACAACATCTCTACTATAACTACCGAATCGAAAACTAGAACTTAAGACTCGGTACCGAAAAACTTACCTAGAGCTTCGCTACAAATTTCCCCAGACTCCTCCTCCTCTCTTTCTCCTTGAGAATTTCGAACTAGACAAGATTCTTGGTGTGAAAATTTGAAGAGAGGTTGAAGCCTATTTATAGGCAAAAATCTAGGTACTATTCATGCTTTATCAGACGAATTCCTGACCGTCGGATCGCACTTCTTTGAGTTAGCAAAATCCTAGCCCTCCAACACACCTCCTTACATCATCTTTCAAGACAATGAGGTCATCCTTATAATGTCACCCATATGCTCTTTATGGTTTCTACCGATAAAGTTCCCTGTTCGGTGTTCTAATCGCGTAATCTTGGAGAATCTCAAAAATATGGAATCACAACTTTGAAGTTCTTTTCCTACTCATTAGAAATGTCTGGGTTAACTAAATTTTTATCCCTTTCGTGTCTTCTCAGGTCTGCCGAAGATTTACGGAAAAACGCGTCGGTTACGGAAATAACTTCCGGAATCATCAACTTCTGGACAAAAATCCACTGATTCATAAAACGTCCAGTTGATTACCAACTCATCCCCAGATATTGAGTTAGGATTTATTTTCTATAAGTTTTCATTTCCTCAACTGCTCCTTTGTCCTTTTCGTCTTATTCCCTTATTGTTCCGTCGGTTTCGGAAATGACTTCGGAGACAGCCCACTCCGAGATAAAAATTCACTTGTCTATAAAATACTCTGACCTTAGAAACCTTATTCATGGTTCTCTAGATAGGATTTAATCTCTATCGGTGGTCATTTATCCTATTTGCTTTTTCAACAGAATATTCCATAGAATATTCCATATTCCATAGAATATTCTTCACTAATTCTTATCCATTTGAGCTCAAAATTTTGGTCAACAATTCTGGTCTTTTTTTTTTTAAATTATTTTCGTTTTTTAATTAATTAATTAATTAATAATATATATTATTTAATTATTTAATAATTATTTTTCATAATTTTTCCACAAAGTTTCCTATTGGTCCATACTTTGATTTAGGCTTAAAATTACTTAATCTCACCAATTCTTCTTCATATTTTCCAATTAATTAGCAAATATAATTTATGCTAATTATAGCCATAAACCACTAATTATAGGGTTTTACACAATTTACCATGATGATTCCCTTGTTCATACTTAAGTAATTAGCCAATAATTATCCAATTAATCACTTACTAATTGTGGATAATTTTCTTATTTAGAATTTACCATTATCTGACAAACTTTTTACTGACATTGGTATTTCACGCTCCATGTAAAATATTAAAAATCATGGGGTCAATTATGGCCCCACAATACTTTTTGATTTTTCTCCTTCACTTTTTCCAAGGTAATAATTTAATAAATTACCTAAATTACGGAAAATATTCTTCCCTATTTCAAATAAATATTTACTTGCCTCTTTATAATTTTCACATGGTATTTTATAACCCATAAATATTTTAGGGACCTATTTGCAAACTTTCAAATGTTTTAGGGACCTAACTGCACATTATCTAATTTCAAGATAAATTACCCTAATAACAAGATAAATTCAATACAAGGTGTTTGAGACCTCATATTCACCTATTTTCAATAGGTATAATTTCCTAATTTTTGATATTTACCCTAAGTCAGTTTTTAGGGTATTACAATTTAAGCCCCAGAAACGCTGTTCGAGTACGGTCGTGCGAATGAGAGAGTCGTCCTTAACGTGTCTGATCTTGAACGTCCAAACGTGGTTAAGTCGAGCCTGACCGTCGTTAAATCTGGACAGTTCAGAAAAACAAACAAAGTTGAAGGACGAAATCTAACGTCCCAGCGACTCCGAACATTCCGACCCCAATCAACGTCCATGCATGATCAACGAATCTAAACCTTTCAGAACGTGATCGTGCTTGAACGTATTCGACCCTAACCTGATCGTGCGACTTTAGCGTGATCTTTGATTTGAACCTTTCAGAACGTGATCAAAAAAGCCACAAAATCCGAGCCTAACCCTAGCGCGAACTACTGTATTCATAACGCGAACCAACATCGATCAAAACCCTAACTTTTCAAAAAAGCATAATCTTTTAGAAAAAATATGAACGCTTCAAAATCGGTTTATCATATATATCAATTTTAAGCATGCAATATTCGGTTTAAAGCATATATATCACATATATTCGCAAGAAGAAAAACCCAATCTAAACGCTCGGTTGAGTTGGCTCTGATATCATTGTTGGGATCCGTACACGTAGCGGAGTAAAAAAAACTTTTACGAATCCCATCCAAGGATCGCTCAATAGCGTTTAAATCAATGTTTAGGGTTTCTGAATCATACCTATGCGGAGGGTTCAGCGTTTCATTCGACTCGGCCTGGTTCGCATCTCGAATGTCATGCGTCTCGACCGTCGTACGTCTCGAATGTGGTGCCATCTCGTTCGATCAAACAGGAGCTGAATGGTGGGCTACCTTCTCGATCAGCAGAAATCGACTCTTCGAATCGCCTTGCTCTACCGGTATCCACATGAATAGCCTCGAACAGAGACGACAGCGTGCTAGCGCCTTCAGTATTCTCGCGTCTCTCTATTTTCTCTCTAGGGTTTCTGCGGCTTTCTAATACGCTCGACAAGAAGTCCCATAGCTTTTTCTAAACCTAGCAGGCATATTATATTCAAAATTAAACCTCATTAATTTGAAATTCAAATTTTGAATCTGGATTAAAACAAAATATATTAATTAAATCTATCTGATAGATTTAATCTAATCTATTTATTTAATCCAAATTAAATGCCTTCTGATTTAATTTATCTCTATAAATTAAATCCGAGAAATGATATCTATCTATTTAATTAAATTTGAGATACTATATCTCAATTTAAATTAAATTAAATATATGATATCTTTAATCAAAAATTAAATCTGAGATACAATATCTCTATTTGTTTTAGATATTTAATTTATCAAATAAATTAAATACAAACAAATATTATATATAATAATATTATAATATTTATTAAATAATATTATTATATTAATATCGAATTCTGTATTCATTAAATCTTAGACAAATATAAGATTCAATGAATCTGGACACTTTTGCTCGTGTTGGGCTATTCTTGTGTGCGACCTTGCAGGCCCACATGAAATTGGCAGTGGGCCAATGTTGTACCAGCCCACAAGTAGCAAGCAGCCTCTAGCAAGACATTGTGACTACCCAATTCATATGGGGATCGATGATACGATACAACCTATCATACAACCATGTCATGTCCCCTTTGTCACGCGATAATTTGGTCAAGGATGAGACATTGATAATGTCAACTTCCTGTTCTTGACCATTACTTTCTCGATTCCTAAGTAGTCTAACAAATGAAATGGAAACTCCTTTCCATCGTAGTATGGCCATACATTTCTCAGACTCACTCCTCGAGGGGCCTAGTATTATCTTTCTACAAATGTGAGGGACAAATTCCATCTTGACCATTCACATTCCTCTGCATGAAAACCACTGATCCCGATCATAGCCTTTTTCATCACCCGGTCAAAGGTGACTTTTGACTAGGTCAAAGATCAGCGACTCATCATGTAGGAATCCATGATGATCTCAGGTCAACGGGCGTTGTGACGCGGTTATACATGAGAAAAGCTTATGACTTAATCCATGCAGCTTTCTCATAGTGGGTCGGTCCAGCACCTTGTACTCTTACAAGTACCCATGACTTTGACTTGTATCTCCATACTCATCAAAGTCATACTGGTCTTATTTCATCTTCGCTCCCGTGTGGATGACCGACCATGGACATTTAGGATAATCTATAAGATATATCCAAGGAAATAATTATCAATATAAACATGCAAATGAAATGATAACTAAAGGAGAATACTTTAAATAACACAAATGTTTAAATTACAATGACTTGCCCCTAGGTCATAATTTCCAATAGTTTATTGGAGGATCGCTTGTTTCCTAGTTTAGCAAGAAGCAAACAACTATCACATTATCACCGACCGAAGCTGAATATATTACTACAACATCATGTTGTGCTCAAGTATTATGGATCAAGCAACAACTTTAAGATTTGGGAATCCATCTGAAAGAAATCTCAACCCTCTATGACAACACCAATACAATAAGTTTGGCGAAGAATCCAGTTCAACATACAAGAACCAAGCATATTGACATAAGGCATCACTTCATCAGAGATCATGTATATAAGAAAGATGTAAAGGTGTTGTTCATTCCCACTTGTCTTCAACTTGTTTATATCTTTACCAAGCCATTAGCCAAGGAGCAGTTCGTGTTCATCAGAAGAGAACTGAGAATGGTAAATTCCAATGAAAGTTATATCCTCTTATTCATTTTGATTATGTTTTGAAGATAAATAGTCACTAACTTAAGCTTCGGAGTATCTAGATTTTTCTTTTGTAGGATATCAGGCAAGTGATCCATAGGGTCACTAACCTTTGCTCCTGTGGAAAAGCCTCCAATCCATAGAGCCCTTTGGTATATTTATTCTAGAAATCTCATGCAAAAGGGAAAGAACTTCACGCATTTTGCAAAGAGAGACTACTTTCTTTTTGCTTCCATTATTCCTTTTCCTAACCTTGTTTCCTTGATTCTCTTTCAACAAGATATGGCATCTAGAGTTGAATGAGAAACAAGTGAAACCTCTGTTGTTTGGCCAAGTTGAATGAGGATTTCTTTTAGAGAGGGTTCATGTCAATCCAGGGCTCCCACTAAATCCAATGAGGCTCAATCTTCACCTGCTCTTGGTGCTCAGTTTGCCTTCACTTAGCCTTCTCCATCCATGTTTGGTGCCACCTTGCAGACCATGATAGATAAGGTTGTGACTGCTTCTATATTTTTCTTAGACTTCAATGATAGCCTAGTATCATGAGTTGACTAAGAAACTTGATACTAAGATTGGAAAACTTGTCTCTGAGGTCACCAAGAGCCATGACAAGTTGGTAGAGATTCAGGAAGAACAAGCTGAGAAAATTGAGAATATGGAAGAGAAGATTGAGAATATATAAGGAACATTAGAAGATTTTGCAGAGAAATTCAATAATGTCTTAGGCTTGCTCAACATCATTGACTCCATGGTTGCCAAGCTTTTGCACTCCTCTTCTCCTAGTACTACTACAGCTGGGCCATCTAGTTCTTCTCCTTCTAGACCCATCTCACCTCTATCTCACTATCCTATCACCTCACCTCTATCTCACTGTCCTATCACCTCACCTCTCCTATACTAGCTTTCTCTACACCCATTGTCTCTTCTACTCCTACTACCATACCTGCTCCTGCATCCCAACCAACCACTGCCAAACTCTCACATTCATCTTCCACTGAAAGCCTCCCCTTTCTTCACTCTCTGTCACACAAACTAGATTTACCATCCTCTACTGCCTTTCCATCTCTTTCCCTAGACCCATTTGTGATCTATGCCCCATTGCATATCCAATTAGTTCCTCCTACTTCCCCTTCCTCTAATGTATCCTTCCCAATTTTTCCATATGACAAAGGGGAAGAGAAGTAGTAGAGAGTAGTGACTGTGCTAGCTATTTGTAGTGACTAAGCTAGCAATCTCATTTTGTATGCTTATCTTATGTATTTCATTTCAAGATTCTTCTTGATGCATATACCCTGATGTATTTTTTTTTTTTGTTAAACATCTTATTAATGAAATACCTTAGTTTCTTTGAGCTCTTAAATTATATTTTTTACATTTACATTCTCAAAGAATCTTTAACAATTTTACAAGTCTTATCATCATCAAAAAGGGGGAGAATGTTAGTTCTCAATGTTTTAATGATAACAGACAATTGTAAATGAAATAGACTTTATGATTCAAGTCATTTAAGTGTATGCTTAATTACACTTAAGTGAACAACTTTCAATTCAATCAAATCTTGAATCAACGAGTGTTTTGATGTGTCAGTAATAGACACACTCGAGTTATGTTCCAAGAACTCAAGTCAATGCTTTAAAAACTTAGTCAAAGCAACCTTTAGTTTTGCTTGACTCGAGCTAAGTATCTATGACTTGAGGTAAAAGCCTTTTATAACGTTTGAATGAAAAGTAGCAACTCGAGTTACCAGCGTATGAATCAATTTGACTTGGGAAGTTTTTAAACTTATTTTTCAAACTTTAAATCTCGTTCAAATATCTTATCAATAGTGAGTTTCAAACTCAAGTTAATGGGTATGCACTCAAGTTACTTGTTAGAGTTAGCATTTTTGCACTCGAGTGTCATTTGTTCAAAATCACTATCAAATTTATTCCTGACACTACAAAAAAACCATCTTTTGTCGCGGTTTATTTGTCGCGGTTAAGAATAACCGTTACAAAATACCAATTTGTAACGGTTTTATCCCTAAACCGCCACTAAATAGTAACAGAAGCCATGACGACATGACTTCGGCTATGTTTGTAGCGGTTGACTCAATAAAAACCGCAACAAATTTGGGGCCACCTTGGTGCGCAATGGTGGGAATGTTTGTCTCGAGTATTTTGTAGCGGTTATTTGAGTATAACCGCTACAAACGTGGCGCCAACGTTGGCGCCAAATTTGTTGCGGTGCTTTTATAGTGGTTACATCACAAGAACCGCTACAAATAAACGAAACGTCACAATTTTGTCACGGTCAACAGGAAGAGTGACCTTGACCGTGTCAAAAGCTACATTTTTGTAGCGGTTTTATGGGCAACCGCTACAAATATTCACGCTATAAATAAAGTTTTGGGTCCGTACATCGATTATAACAACTAAAGAAATTACTAAATCTTCTGCTTGTAACTGAATGAACTATCTCGCTTGGTCATCGAAGATATGCACATATCAGTAGCTCTGATCTCCTACTTCGGGTGATAGGAGCTGCAGATATTTGCCTCTCTCATCCTTGTGAGGAATTTTGTTCAGTGACAAGTGGAGGTTTGCTCATTTCTTTGGCGTGAATACATCTACTGACTTCTACTCTTCTGAGAATAGTCCAACATGCGACTGGAGATTGGGTTTCATTATAGCCACCTTTCTCTCGCGTTTATATCTCTGATGAAAATGACTCAGCGAGTTTTTCGTGAGAGATCGGCGGCTATACTGATTCCGAATCACCACGGACATGTTGGACTATTTTTGGTTACTTCATTATGTGTAATTTATTATTGTGGACACTTCTAGAAAAATTAAAGAAAAAAATTAAATGAATTGAAGGTTTGGTTTTTAAATATTTGTACCAAACTAATTAGTTTGATTCATAAAGTTTATGAATCAAACTAATTAGTTTGGAATTTTTTTTCGAAAAAAAAATCTTTTTTGTAGCGGTCATTGATAATAACCGCTACAGAATGTGGACATATTGTAGCGGTTACTACGTAACCGCTACAGCATTTCAAGGGTCAGCTTTTTTGTAGAGGTTGTTGTAGCGGTTACTACATAACCGCTACAGAATGTCAACGGTCAGCTATTTTGTAGCAGTTTATGTGGCGGTGATATGTAAACCGTTACAAAAATTAAAATTTTTTAACGGTTTCTTTGGTTAACCGCTATAAAATGTACGGATTTTTAAACAGTAACTCCTCATTTTCAAAGTCACACTTCCAACGGTTTGAGTTTTCACCGTTTTTACCTTTCAACCCATCTTTAAACTTTTACTTTTAAACTTCTACCTTTCAACATCATGGTTTCTGGAGGAGATAGGGGAAAGGGAAAAGCAAGTGTCCCAGAGAAAAGGGGTTTAAGGGGGAGTAGTAGTAGTAGAGGGGGCCAGACGATAGGGCGTGGGGCCCGACATATACCTCCGCCATCTCAGGGGCTGAACGAGTTTGCCAATCTCTTCGCCGATGAAGAAATTCCAAACGTGGGGACCGTAGGGGGAGATCAAGAAGCAAGTTTTTCGTTGAACGACTTAGACGACGAGAATGCGGACATCCATCTAGACATTCCCATAGCGAACGTGGAGCAGTTCATCGACCAGGAAAACCAGCGGGACCACGGGAACCCCCGACCGGCGTCTTCGCGTTCCACCGGATTTACAGTGGATGTCGAAGGTATATCTAATTATTTTTTTAGGAGAAATTAATTTAAGTTCGGTGGGTTTAATTCAATTTTTTGTAATATTGCAGATAGACATGGTGGGAGATGGCCGGGTATTGGGTCGTAGTCCCGTGGAACGAGCACACAGACCAGGCGATCGGCACCGGTGGTCACCTGATGAACCGATTCTTGTCCGAATTTGGCGGCAATTGGGCATGGTTCCCGATTTTTTTCAAGGATTGGAAGAGTGTGACGAAGGAAATAAAGATCAAGGCATTTACCGGAGTTCTGCAGGTAGTCAATATTGTTTAATTAAATTGTACATGTTAATAGTTATAAGTTTTAGTTTATTTCTTTCCTTATTTATTTCTTAATTTATTAATTCTTAATAATGAAATTATGATACAGAAAAAGTTTAAACTTCGCGAACAACACAAAAGGTACGTTATGATGAAGGTGGGGGAAGGGTGGAAGAGTCGGAGGAATCGTCTCTACAATCTAATGAATGGAGATGGCATGATTCCTCTGCAGGAGCTGATCGAGAACGTCCCAGGCGGCGTGGAACCAACTTACTGGGCGAGTTTCATCGAATATAGGAGGAGTGCTGACGGGCAGGTACCTTTTTTAATTAATTATAATTTAATTACATATGGTTTAAATTAATTAATAGTTTCACTTAATTGATAATTTAAATTGAGTTTAAATTAAAATTTTGTTTCCTCCTCCTTGCAGGCTTTGTCGCAGAGGAACACAAGAAGCAGGGCATATTTAAATTGGTCGTCCATTATTTTATTAATGATTGTTCATGAACCCTGTGGGTCAGGCCCGGATTGAGAAGACCGAGGCAGAGCTACAAGCGTCGTAGACCCCGGAGTCATAGGGGTCTGTGAATCCTACTGCCCCATTGAAAGCTGTTGTGGGCCCAGTCGAGCATCCTGGCCATGTTAGGGGCATGGGCCTTGGCGCCAGGCCTAGCATGGTGTACCCGAAGCATGGCTTCTCCTCTGCGTCCGTACCCTCCAGCTCGAGAAGGCCACCACCGGAGGCTTTTGATGAGATCATTGCTGAGAAGGTTGCTGCGCTGGTTGCCACACATGAGGCTGCACGGAGGGCCGACCCCCCTCGGACAGGACTTGATGATCATGTTCCTGATAGTTAGTTTTTATCTTGAACACTTAAGTCATTTTGTACCGTTGGATATTTGTTTACTTTGGTTTACATATTTGGTTTATTTAACCTGTGCTTTAGTTATATATTTGTTATCGTTAAATTTGGTACATTATTTCAAAACCTATAACTCATTTAACTAAATTTTAATCCAAAACCCTAAATATTTTAATCCAAAATTTTAATCTTTGTTTAACCTGTGCTTTAGTTATATATTTTAATTTTAATCCAAAATAATTTCCAAAAATTTTAGTCCAAAAACACTAAAAATTTAAGTAAATTCTGTAGCGGTTCTTATGGAGAAACCGCAACAAATTTGAAATTTAAAATGGAAAGGCGCCATAGTTTATCGCAGTTAAATAACCGCTACAAGTTTCAACGGTCATCATTTTGTAACGGTTCTGCTAAATATAACCGCAGCAAAATTGAATTTTGAATGGCCAAGATTTGTCGCGGTTTCCATCCAGAACCGCGACAAATTGTATTTAGTAGCGGTTCTTGTCGCGGTAATTTACCCGTTACAGATTTGTTCCTGATATTTGCAACGGTTGTTGTAACGGTTTTTTAACCGCTACAAACCATTCGATGCAATTTTAAAGATCCCAAGTTCTGCGTTGAATGTAATTAAACATTGTATCCACATTTATGTTCTATCCTAGCTTTGTTTGTTACATATGGATAAGTCATGGATCAAGCTGCCGCGTAGTTCTCCTGCATATTTAGCGGGATTGAACACTTTCTTAGATTTCGCCTTCTCTCACGCTTGCATTAATGGCAAGATTGTGTGTCCTTGTTTGCGATGTAAGTTTAAGAAGTGGCAAACACGAGATTGTGCTTCGGAACATCTTCTTGTAAAGCCTTTCCCAGAAGCATATACATTCTGGGAGGTTCATGGGGAGCAACGTGGTATGGGATATGGGCTCCATCTTCCTCGAACATCAGAGTAGGAAATCAAGTACATCAAGATGATCCGGTTAATGAAGCTGTTCGTGATGCTTTTGGTGTTCAAGACGACAACTTCACAAGCGATCGTCCTTTCTATCAAGGTTGTCAGAAATACTCAAAGTTATCTTTTCTTATCAAATTGTACCATATCAAGTGCATGTGTGGGATCACTGATAAGGCAATGTCGATGTTCCTGGAATTACTTCGAGATGCTTTCCCTGACGCGACATTCCCTCATCCTTCTACGAGGCGAAGAAGATAATCAACGATTAGGCTTGAACTACCAAAAATAGATGCACTCGCCCAAACGACTGTATGCTTTATTGGAGAGAGGACGATCGGAGGGAGACTTGTAAGAAGTGTCACACTTCGAGGTTCAAGACAGTTCAAAAAGGGAAGAAGCGAGAAGAAGAAACACCGCAAAGATTCTAAGGTACTTTCCTTTAAAACCTCGCTTGCAAAGATTGTTTATGTCGTCTAAGACATTTCGGCATATGAGGTGGCATGAAGATGATAAGAATCAAGATGGTAAACTCGAGCATCCACGTGATCTTGAAGCGTGAAAGCGTTCGACTCGGTATTTCCATTTCGCGCGGACCCTAGAAATGTTCGTCTTGCTTTGGCGGCCAGCGGTTTTAATTTGTTTGGGAATCTTAGCACAAGCTATAGTATATGGCCAGTTATGTTGATACCCTACAACTTGCCCCGTGGATGTGCATGAAACAAAGCTCCTTCATTATGTCCATGATCATTCCAGGGAAAAAGGCACCGGGAAATGACATCGATGTGTATCTCCAACCGCTGATCAAGGAGTTGGTGGAGTTGTGGAATGTAGGTGTGGAGATGTACAACGCGCACGAGAAGACACTTTTCAACTTGCGTGCGGCCTTGATTTGGACGATAAGCGACTTTCTTGGGCTCGGGACATTATCTGGGTGGAATGTGCATACCGGCCTTGCGTGCCCAGCTTGCAATTTTGACTCGACTCGGTGCGCCTTCCCACGAGTCGTAAGTGGTGCTTCATGGGTCATCGGAGGTTTCTCGATGGTACGCACGGAGTTTAGGTTGCAACGCAATCATTTTAATGGGCAACGGGGAAAAAAGAGGACCTCCTCGGAATTTATCTCGGTGAAGAAATCATAGAGCAGCTTCAGGATGTTGATGTTGAGTTTGGGAAAAATGACGATCTCTGCAGGCCAGGAAAGATCTACGGGAGATGGGCGTTCGTGGAGACGCGTGGCCGGATGAGCATGACATATTTCAACCGGCAAGATTCACCCTGACAAAACCGAATAAGGAAATCTTTCTCGCTACCTTGAAGAAAATAAAAGTTTCTGACGGGTATTCAAGCAACATATCACGATGTATTGAATTGCAGGCTTGAAAGGTTACACAGTGAAGAGTCATGACTCACATGTGCTTATGCAAGAGTTACTTCCGATGGCCATGAAAAATACGCTGCCTCTCGATGTGTCTCTCGTTTTGGTTGAGCTTTGTACTTTCTTTCGGAAGTGTGTTCCAAGGTTTTGATAGTGTAGGAGCTCGACCAGTTCATGAGAGAAAATCATTGTTCTGTTGTGTCATTTGGAGATCATCTTTCCTCCGTCATTTTCACGGTCATGGTTCACTGACGGTATACCTTGTTCACGAAACAAAGCTTGCTTGCCCGGTTCGTCACCGATGGATGTATCCCGTTAAGAGGTACTTGTTTAAAAATAATTACTTTAGCATTACTCCCTAGTCGCACGTTTAACCATTGATGCATTATTATTTTTATGGTTCTACTTTATAGGTTTCTTGGGAAACTTAAATCTTACGTGAGGAATAAGGCGTGGCCGTAAACCGGTTGGCGGGAGTGAGAAATTCAAACTCACGGCACTTGAGAAGTTCAAGCACATCGACATGTCTTGATTAACTTGCACCAAAGTTGAACCGTACCTTGATAAGGATTTCATACAAATATATATATATATATATATATATATATATATATATATATATATATATATATATATATATATATATATATATCCTATCTATATATTTCCTTACATTTTATATACTCACATTTCATTGCATGTTTAATTGCGGGGAATTCGGGAGTTATGCGAAGCGTGAGCGAGGATTCGTACACGACATCCTCCGAAATTGATAGAAAGGTCCACGAGAGAATTCGGGGTTGGTTTAGGAGGAGAATAATGAACGACCACAACCGCACTCACGAGTCGAGCTCTCGCAGTGAGGCCCGCTTGACCACGCCTAAGATTTACGCATACAATGCCAATGGTTTTAAGTTTTGCACCGTCGCACGAGATCAGGGATTGCTGACCCAAAACTCTGGTGTATATGGCACGTTTGGGACGAGGAGTTATGCGAGCAGCAGTGACGGAAACATGCGGTTCGGTGACGTCCCATAATATGGAAAGCTACTTGATGTGGTCAGGATAAGTTACACAGGCCTTTTCACCGTGACATTGTTCAAGTGTTTGTGGGCGAATACCACAACGTCCAGGGGACTCATGACTGACGACTTAAGCATCACATCAGTGAATTTCTCTCGGCCTATTCACAGTGGTCAGTCTGAAGATGACGAGCCGTATATTCTTGCCTCAGAGGCCCATCAGGTTTATTATGTCGTCGATGAGAGGCACAAGGATTGGAATATAGTGGTTCACTTGAAGCCTCGGGACCTTTACGATATGGGCGATGGTGATAACGTCGCCTACGATTGTGAGCCGTTGCGGCCCGCCGGCTTCGAAGACTTCATCCCAGACGGCGATGACAATTTACCTATAGTTCGGTACGTTTTTTAATTGTGGCTTTATGAAATTGAAACATTTAACTAAAGTTTTAATTGTGTTCAAATGTATTCACCTCACGCGTAACATTTTGTACAAACTTTCTTTGTAGGGATGTCGAAGAAGATTTTGAGAAAAACTTAATGCCTATGCTGTAATATGCAATCTTTTTTAAAAAAATGAGAAACATAATTTGTAGCGGTTAATTAACCGCTACAAATCCTTAAAAACCGCGACAAAAATAAACAGTTACATGAACCGCTACAAACACGCAAACAAACCGATACTAATAATAATAACCGCTACAAAAAGTGTGACCCCAACCGCTACAAAATGCTGCGCAGAAACCACCATAAATACCCACCCAACCTCATTTAATATACATCAATTTCTTTTCTACCCACGTTTTCTCTCCGTCTTCTCAAATATTTTTAGGTTTGGAACATAGGGGTTAACTGTCTGAAGGGGGTAAGTGCCGTGTAACTGGATCAATTTTAATGTTTCTCAATTCTAATGTTTCTCATATATACTAATTAATGTTTGTTATTTTACAGTTGAACGGGATATTTTAATCAACTTTCCTTTTTCTTCCAAATACATTATTCAATAACTTGTACACATATTTTTAAACATTCAAGTATTATTTTAATTACCTCATTATTAGCTCTTATTATATCTTCCATATTTTTATTATTTTGCATCTATACAACAAGCACCTTATATATTTAAATTTCATATTTTAATACTTTTTTATTTTTATTAAAAAGATAAACTATTAATAATTACTTAATTACGTTGATAAATAATAGTTTTATTTTTAAAAAAAAGTCATGAAATTTGTAGTGGTTGCTTGAACCGTTACTACGTTTCAAATATTTGCCTGGAGGAAATGGCGGGGTTATTTTGTAGCGGTCAGAGTAGCGGTTTCAAACTGCTACAAATTTTTGAAAAAAATGGCGGGAACATTTGTAACGGTTACAAACCGCTAAAAATATACACATGGCGGCAATTTTTTTTCCTTGCGAAAATATGGCGGGAAAAGTTGTAGCGGAGATTAGCTTGCCACAGTGGATTTTGTAGCGGTTCTTGGAACCGCGACAAATGTCATTAGTTACGCCAAAAACCGCTACAAATAGGTGATTTTAACCGCTACAAAATGTCATTTTTTTTGTAGTGTGACTTGTTTGTTAACAAATCTAGATTAACTCGAGTTATGATTTATGTTGACTCGAGTCATCTGTTAGAGTCAACATTTCAAGACTTGAGTGTCCTTTGCTTAAACTCATTTTCAAATACATCTCGAAGTCACTATTTGTGAAAAATATCTTTAGACTCAAGTGTAAAGGACTTGGCTTGAGTGAATAACATAAGTCAATATTTGTAAGCCTCGAGTCATACTTTGCGAAATGATTTTCTTAGTTCAAAACTTATTTTTTAATCATTTTACTCGAGCATTGAAAGAACCAACTCAAGTCATTAACTCGAGTTGTCTTTTCTACTTTTGTAAATCACCGTGTTCGTATAGTTAAAATAATTGATTGTGATTTCATTACTTCTTATCACCACTCATTATTGTTCTTAACTATATTTAATCAATTTATTAATGAGTTACAGATGATTATGCGGGTGATTAACTTCAAAAATCTCAAAAGCATTAATTATGTCAGAAGCATTTGATTCAGTTGCAGAAAACCAAGCACCAACTAGGTAACCATTCTTTGAGCAACCTAAAAGGCATCCCTGTTCTATTTCCATATTAAATGCTACAACACAATGGGCAGAACAAAAGGAATGATAAACAAAAAAATGACGACGATTATTATGTAGAATCAAAGTTGAGTGTAACACCCGAATTTTGAACCCTAAGAATTGAGAATAAGCCTAAAGTAGGTGGACGACTAAGCCCGGTTCGGGAAGAGTCCCAAGAATGTCGAGGGTCAGGAAACCTCTCTGGGACTAAGTAACTCGGCTATACGACAGTGGACCTAGTATGTTAAAGCCGTGGAATTATAGTGCTAATGGAAAAGGGGCACGAAAGACTTATACAGTGTAACTCTGGTTGGAAAAGATGCCACCTAACTATGTCCTAAGGTAAGGTATAGGACAATTAGTTGAGCGAAAATATGCCGAGATAAGTTAGTATACAACATTTTCAGGGCAATCAAGAATTCCCTACGTTTTTTAGAAAACATCGGTATTCATGAAGAAAACCCGAGTAAAACCCGGGCAGGATCTTAGGCAAACACCGATAAAGTAGCTCTATTAAAGTAAATTTAATAAAGTAAGGTCATGATGACTAATGATAACATACTTTTGTGTTGGCCCAATAAAATTATGACACGTGTCCCATCATCATGACAAGGGAAAAGATACTTTTGTATTGGACCAATAAAAGTATGACACATGTCCCTTCATAATTACAGGTGCAAAAGTCAAAAAGCTTGTAGAAGAAGCAATGTGAAAGGAGATATTTTGAGGGCATTTTTGTAAATTGTTATAAGGGATACATGTGCATGCAATTAATATGAAATGATGACTCTAAAGCTTCTTAAATAAGCTTCAAATTCGTGCAAAACAAGGACGAGAGAGAAAAGTCAACAGAACTTGCAAAATAGGCCAAGTTAATAGGATATTTTGCAAGAGTACTTTGATCATTTGATTTGGGGGATTTTTAAGTTCCCTCTTGACACATTTAAGACATTTTGCACTCATGTTTACATGAGTATTTTGACCAAGAGCTCAAGGACCATAAAAGTTAAGGTGACAGTGTAGAAGTAAAAGTAAGTGGCAGTGATGATTCGTAGGACACGTGGCGTGTTGGGGTCAGAAGTTGGATTATCGATAGCATGAAGTACGAGGTAATTATGAGATATTGAAATATAGATTTCTTGCTCCCCAAGGAACTATGTTTCGGCCGCTCAGGGGAAGGGAGAAGAGACATTTGATCCAGCCCCACACAAGTCTAATCGGGTCGCTCAAGTAGTAAGGAAAAGTGTAACCGCCAAGGAGCAGCTGAGCGGGACTAGTTAGGAGATCTGGAGGCGGGCCTCAGGCCCCAAACACAGAGAAAATAGCGCCACATGGTGGGCTAGGGGAGATAAAGTGGTGACTTGGAGGGCAAGGCAAAGGTCACATCAGGTAATAATGAAGAGAGAGAAAATATTAAAATAATAGGATTTAATCTGGACCACACATTTGAATCTGATGTGACAGGGTGAATGACAAGAATTATGACCCCACATGGGAATCTAAGGCACCATTTAGGGGCTGCCTAGTGGGTCCCACTGTCTTGGAGAGGAAGCAACTAGAAAATGACCATTTTACCCTCAATGCATTGTTTTAACCACTGGGTAAAAGCTTGCACCTAGAGGAGTCAGAAACCATCATTAAGGGCAGCCAGGGAATCTGTTTTTTGGACATGGAGGATGCCTCACTTCTTCCCAAGAAGACTCTAGAATGGCTTGGGAAACAAGTCAAGATATTATATAAAAACCCGAAGCATTCTTCTAACCACTGGGTAATAACAAGTCTTGGATAATAACCCTAAACAAAGGAGTCTATCTAAGGACACCCCCTTGCCCATTTTTTGCTGCCTAGGACGTGCTCAAAGAGGGAGGAAGGAGTGGGCAGCAAGGTCTTGGTTCAAGGAAAGGTGAAAGTCATACGCAACCGAAGATTCAAGGTAAGCACCTAACCGACAACTTGGTGATTATTCTTTTAAGTTTATGCCCTATGGTGTTGAGCGTGGGGATGCAGTGGGAGTTTGATGTTTTTAAGGTTTCCAATGAGTCCAAAATGTGATTTTGTATGGGGATAAGGTAAAGTGTGAAAGTGATAGCGAAAAACCCAAAGAGTCTAGGGACTGGACGTAGGTCAAGAGTTTGGATCGAACCAATATAATCCTTCTGTGTCATTATTCTTCTATCCTTGCTCTGTCATTTTATTAATCCGCCTTAATTGCGAAAGTTTTGAAATCACCTAGTTCACCCCCTCTTTTAGTGATATTCCATTTTCAGACATCATACACGTTTGAGCACATGTGAGAAAGGAAATAAAAAAATAAAAATAAAAACACAAAGAAGAGGATCATGAAAATCCACCAAGATATCAAAGTGGGACCATAAGGTTAGTTCCTAACAATTATAAAACACTTAACTCCCTTTTCAATGCTCAAAGTGGAACCAAGTGAAGGAGAGACTAGAGGAAAGAGAGAAACTGAAACTTGAAGAGTAAGGGAAGGAAAAGAAGTCAAGGTAAGTGAGATGTTTAAGTCTACATCTCTCCTACTTTACCTCTTATAACCATTTTAAGTCCTAAAAGACTCTTTTGCATGGTATTTTCTCAAGGTGCCCAAAACTTTAAGGACCAAAGGAGGAGGAGAAAAGAACAAAGAATACAAGAATTGAACAACCAAATAAGAAGAGACTCTAGCTTCTTGTTGTTGTTGGTCATTGAATCAACTTTCTCTTGACTTCTTGGAATTTTGGATGTATGAACACCTTAAGGGGGGTGTTGTCGATTTGGTTAAAAATGGTTAAAAGTATGTTAAATACCTAAATAATAAGTTAAAATATAATCTAAGGTTAAATCAAGGTTGAATTGCATCAAAATGCATATTCTTTATGATTTTATGTCTAGAAAAGGACAGTTGACATGTTGTGAGGAAAAAGATTAAATGGATAGCTTAGATTGACCATTGTTAATTTTCTGGCTGCAGGTATTCCTAAAATTAACAGCACTACTATTTAAAGTTTTAAATAATTCCTTCCACTCCAATTCTATATATATCATACAAATAACGGAATTAAGTAAATTCAATATGTTGTTAAATTGGTTAAACGCAATAAAAATGTGTAAAAAGGTGTATTTTATTTTCCCAATGCAAAAATACTCTTATTTGTGGGAAGAGGAAAAGAGATATTGGATGAGTCCGAAAAACAGGTGTATATATAAGAGGTATAACATGTAATTAATGGGGGGCAATATTAAAAAATTGATTCAAGTTTCAGACATCCTTTACGAATATCTTATAAGTAGGATAATATCACTTTTGAAAAATTATTATCATATAATTAGAAAAGGAGAGAGCACGATTCTTTGTATTTTTTTATTGATGTTTGAGATTCAGTCGTGCAAATGACAACGAAATTATTATGAACGAATTGGTTCACCTTTCTGTTGTATTGTGTCCCATTATCTTTGACAAGAATTCAACTTAACCACGCCGTTATTAATGGATGTCATCAATGGGACATAGCGCTAGAGCTTTAGTTGCAAATAAGGCAGAGAGAGAGAGTGTGTATATATATATATATATATATATATAAACAGAGAGAGAGAGAGAGATTAGAAAATGAAACAAAGTCTAGTGTACCTTTATGAATTCTCTTTCTTCCAGCCTGTTGAGTGTTGACTTCAAATAATGGAAGTACATTGAATTTGCAAAACAATACGATTAGATAAAATCACATAAAATTTTCTTCTATTTTGAAAGCTAATAAAAATATTCATTAAATATTCTTGAGTTTGGTCGAAATTACGGGTGCTCTATTTTTTAAAGATATGGACATGTAATTTCCAAAAAAAAAAAAAAAAATTGATGAATTGGGTAGTTTACATTTTATTCATAAGAGAAGCTTGCAAAAAAATTAAAATTAAAATTAAGAAATGATTTAAATAATTTTAAAAATAAAATATTTATGTATTTTATATTTCACTTTTAGTGGATTCTTTTTGTGAACTTTTAAATTAGAAAATATATATATGAGTGCTTAAAAATCAAGAAACATAAACTATGTATATAATTTACATATAATAAGTTTGATTGTTCATAATTTTTTGTTATTATTTATATTAAAAGTAAATATTTAATGTACCTTATATATGGTGGTTACGTGTAGAGTTCATAGTTTGTGTTTTCGATTGAAGAGATAATGCATTTGGTCGTGTGGAACGCATACTCTCATTATTTATCTATATCTGCCACTCCACTTTTGAATAAGCACTTAGGCAGTGCTTTCCTATTCAGCAATCCATTCATCATGTCTCTAGAGTTTTGTACTTTTAATAGATGAAAGCTCTTTCAATTTAATTCCTATTTCAACATATATCGTTAAATGAAGACATTATATCGTATTAATGAAAAATATGAACTTTCTATTTTAAGGAAAAAATAACAGAAACTACTCCCTCCGGTTCTAATTATAAGACAACATTTTAGAGTTGGTTTTGGTCCTAATTATAGGATAACATTCTAATTTTTGTCAATTTCTTCCTAAAATACCCCTATTTTATTCTCTTAAGTATGTTTGGTTTTTGGTGATTATATATATGTGTATGTATATATGTGTGTGTCTATTACAAATATACATAGACACACACACATATTTGTGAGTGTGTGTGCCTGTCAATATATATGTATGTAGATATATATATATATATATATATATATATGTGTGTGTGTGTGTGTGTGTGTGTGTGTGTGTGTGTGTGTGTGTGTGTGTGTATAGATATATAAACACACACATATATATACATATATGGGTGTGTCTATATATATATTTGTGTGTGTATTCATATATATATATGTGTGTGTAAATATATGTATGTGTGTGTACATATATAAACACACACGTGTCTATATATATATGTGTGTGTGTGTTCATATATATGTGTGTGTGTGTTTACATATACACATACACATATATATGTGTATATAGTAAGACCATTATTTCTATTAAAAACCGTGTGTAAATGAAAATTCTAAATCAGAGAGATATGTGATAGGGGTTGTTAATTCGCTTTTACTTATGTCATTTTAAATTTATATAAGGGCATTTTAGAAAAATGAGTACTAACTAATTTAACTTCTCTTCTTAATCTCTCCAAAATCGTTTACATGTATCCTATAATTAGGACCGGAGGGAGTATGAGTTTAGAAATTTAGAAATAAACAATTTCTGTGTATTTTCTTTATTTTCACACTTTTCTTGGAAAACAAAAACAAAAACACGGGCTATTTGAAAAAGTATCATCACAAATAAGTAATTTATTAGTTCAATAAAGGTAAAAATTAATTTACAAGTCTCCATAATTGCACCTAATTTTTAATCAAGTCTTTGTAGTTTTTAATCTTTTAATTTTATTGGATCCTTATATTTTCCTAAATTATAGATATTAGTCCCTACACACATAATATGTTGATTTGTAAGAGAAACAAATGTTAGTGGCTGATGACACCCAGGTATACCTTTGTTACATTGATCTAAATAAAATTAAAATCAACCAAATTAGTTATTATAAATGCAAGAAGATAATTATGAGTATAATCAGTTCTTTATTTTGATAACAAATAAGTTTTATTCCATCATTTTATTTCTTTTCTAAAAATCTCTTCATTATTTTGTTTTTAATGCATGAAAACCAACACAGTACAACAAATTAGTTATTATATATGTGAGGAGATGATTACGAGTATAATCAATTTTTTATTTTGATAAGAAATAAATTTTATTCCATCATTTTATTTTACGTTTTTTTTAGGAAAAAAAAATCTCTTCATTATTTTGTATTTTATACATGAAAACCAATACACTACTATATATTTGGGCATATATAACACTTAATAAATAACGGTAATAGTGAATAAACGCCATGTATAATAATGAAGAGGTTGCACAAGGATATATAACGCTAAAATCTAATGGTTAAATATGTGTACCGTCATGTATTGAGAGGTAAAACCCCACTTCTATGGTTGAATTTTCTATCATTCTCAATGGAGCCACACGATCCTAAGTGATAACTTGCTAGCAGGAACAACTGCGTGAGTTGCTTCATTTTTCCTAACTTACATTTTCGTTCTTTAGCTCCAGCTAGGATGCATTTATTTGTCTAGTCTATTCTAATTATATGGAGGTATGGTTTCCATTCTCCATTCTATATTCTCCATTATTATTCACCATATATTTTGTAGCTAGTTTTTAACGTCAGTCGTGCTCATGTTTTTTTAGAAAAACCAATTGCTATGATCAAAGGTTTCTCTCCTATTACAAGAAGTTGTTAAATATTTATAAAGATTTCACTATGATAAGTGTGTGGCAGATTGCCCCAAACAACATATAGTTGCTACAGGCTGCATGTAACAACCCAATTTCCAAAAGCAGTATAAATTTTTTTTTTAAAACATCCTTTCAAAATGATCAGAGTAGAGCATCGGAGCGATTGAGTAACTGATATGTACATATAAAATGCCGTAAGTCCAATTTGGATACAACAATGGTACAAAACCGTGTGGTTCAAAGGTATAATACAACAGAAAGAAATCTTCAACTGGATCTTCTACGTGGCCTGCTTGCTTCTCTTCTCGGCTCTCCGGTCCTCCGGACCCTGAAGCTATAGCTGAGATCCAATTTAGCGCATTGGAGTATCTAAGTATGATTCCTTAGACACGGAGCATGTAGTACCGAATAGAATGGCCAGGTAAGTGTCTATCATGGGGGGCCTCACCGACTTTACGGCGACTAAATGGCACACCCATATAGACTAGCCTTGCCTTCGGCACCAAACTATTCACATAACATATTATCACATATAATCATTCAATAATCATCAGATTAGTGTTACAGTACGCGAACGTACCTTCGTTGGCAACGTTAGGTACTACCGGCGGAAAACGTACTTTCTACGGAAAACGTGAAACGGCTCATTGGGCAGCGTAACGGCTGCAAACTAGGATTTCTGACGTCCTATAAGAGTAATATCACTTTCATTAGTGATTTGGCATTATAACTGGCATTTTAGGTAAAAATTACCATTTTGCCCCTATGCCCCTAATTGGCGGAATTTCGCCAGCGCTTCCGCTACATAGGCTATTTTCTTCCCAAAATTTCGCCAGAACTTCGACGCCATCATGATTTTCGAAAATAAAGACTAAAATAGCCCTATCATATGATATCTAATCATACTTGAAAAATTAAAGGCTACTCTAGCATTACTACTCTAACTATTGAAAGAACTACGAAAGCTTAAGTACCGAAAACTTACCCAGAGCTTCGCTGCTTTTTCCCCCAGAGCTTCTCTCTCTAATCCTCTCTCTAGATTTCGGATTCCAAAAAGGAAATGGTGTGAAAAATGAAGAGGAGGGGAGGGGTATTTATAGAAAAGGAGGTAGTCGGCCGTTGGATCAACTTTGTGAGAATCGATCTGGACCGTCCAAGACAACTTTTTCAACAAGTTTTTCACTCTTTCTTCTCACCTTGGCCGACTTCAACATGCCCCAAAAGTCAAGGGTTTGGCCAATGGGAGGTGGCCAAGTGTCACCTTCCAGAAGCTACCTGGATGAATTTCCCCGATCGGTGACTCGATTCGCGTAATTTTGGAGAAATCTCAAAATTCTGGATTTACAACTTTGAAAACATATTCTCACTTAGTAGAAATGTCCAAGTTAACCTATATTTTGATTCCATATAGGGCTCCAACAGCTCAGTTGAGTCTTTCTCGAAAAACGTGTCCAAACGCGTCCGGTGTCGAAACTTGTTTTCGGAAACACCCATCTCTTCAGAAAAATTCACTGAATCCAAATATGTTCATGAAAATTCCCAATTCTTTTCCAAATGTCACAACATAACCTTTTCGTCCTCTTGGCTATCTGGCCTTTTCCCAGAATTTCCCTCTTTCGTTTTATTAGGAAAAAGCACAAACGGCTTCAGAATTAACTTCCGCAAGAGTTTAACGGAAGATAAAATCCCACTGATTAATATTTTACCTTGACTTTGGAATTCCCATTCCTGGTTCTCTAGATAGGATCCGTTTCCTAAATATAATATTACTATTCACCCTTTTTCCACTTTAATTAATTATATCATATTATAATAGCAAGTTGCAAAATTCTTTTATACATATATATTTTTTTTTCTCTTTTTCCTTCTCATTTGTTATTTATTTTTTTTCTGCCCTTTTTATTTTATTTCGTTTTTTATTTATTTATTTTATTAATTATTTAATTAATTATTTAATTAATTAAATAATTATTTTCACATAATTTTTACAAAATTTTCCTATTGGTCCATTCTTGCATTTAGGCTTTAAAAATGCCTAAACTCAACTATTTTTCTCCAAAATTTCCAATTAATTAGTAAATATATTTTTACTAATTTTAAGCCAATTACCACTAATTTTTGAGTTTTACATAATTATTTCATAATTTCTTTTGCCTGAGACTTAAGTAATTAGCTAGAAATTACTTAATCACTTTATTATCATTAGTTGATAATTTTCTTAATTATGACTTTTAGGATTTTTCACATTTTTCCTAAATATTTATGTCCCTTAGGGGCATTTTGGTCATTTGGCACTTTGGCCCTTAATTTCTCTAATTTCCAAGAGATTTTTCCTTAGAAAATAAGATAATTATATCTTATTATTTGATATCTCATATTCACCTACTTTTTATAGGTATAATCTTACCAAATTATGATACGTATTTTTTGGGGTATTACACTGCATGTATAACTTATAGGTGGAGAACACGATTCACAACTCGCCTCTCCTTCATATCAACTTAGGGTAGAAAGCTAAAGGCCACATGTGTAACTTATAGGAGGAGAACACGATTTTAGCGCCCACCCTAGAAAAACACTTTTATGTCAGAAGCATTAAATGCGAAGGACATTCAAATGAATGAAAAACATTCTCTATGCTCCAATGGCTAATTCCTTTGACACAAAGAATGTTCAAAGCTCCAACAACTATTTCAACAATCATATTTTGTAAGCCTTAACAGGAAGAAGAAAAGCTCAACAGTCATCAAGTTTCATTAACTATAAATACATGAGCTTTCAAAATTGAAGTAAAAGATTGCTAGTGCATAAATCATCAAAATGCCAAAACTTTTATTTCAACATTCATCTCATGTACTCTCTATTTCTATGTGTTTACATAATATACTTTAGAAAGAGATTATTTGTTTGTGCCTTAGTGATTATCATTATTCACTTCCTGGAGAGAAGATTCATTGTAATCATTTATCATCAAATGTGTAATAATATTTGTATGGGGGAGTTATTGTTTCGATGTTATGAAGTTTGAGTTTACTTGACTGAGAATCTATGATTTGTTGAAGGCTCTTGCAAGTTCCCGACTAAACTTGTGAGATTGTAGTGGCTTCTCTTGTGCCCAGATTAAACAAGAAGATAGTGAATAGAAAATTTCAAGTGCAGTTTGGGGTTTGGGCGTAGGTCATCAAGGATTGAATTGAACTAATATAAATCCTAGTTTGCATATTCTCTTCCCTTTTCTCTTATAATACAAGCATTTGTAATTGGATATTTCAGTATGCATTTATGGTTCATTATTTCCATATTCATTGCTTTCATTAAGATGCAAAAAGGTTTTCAAAGTAATTATGTTACACCCAATTCACCCCCCTCTTGGGTGTCAGCCAATTTTAACCCTTACGACCTCAACTAATAGCTTGTTGGGATTGATCCTTTCTTTTACATGAGAGGAAACTAGTCAGAAAGTAATAATAAATTCATTAATATAACCCATATGTAATTTCTACTATATGTTTTTATTTTCTTCTTTTTAAGAAAAAATAGTTATAATATAATTCATTCTTTAATTGTTCTTCAAATGTCAACACTTTTCGCTTATCTATTACGCCAACCTTATATAGTAGGTTATGTAAGAAACGGCTGAATCCAAGAGGGGGTGAATGATAAAAACTTATTAGCTTTGAAAAACTTTTTGCATCTTAGTAAATGTAGTATGTATGATAATAATGAAATGTAAACCAACGGTCAATCATTCAAATGATTATGCTGGAAATATAGGACATAAGGGAGGAGAATATGGAAACTGAGATTTATACTGGTTCGTTCCAATCCTTGACCTACATCCAATCTCCAAGCTCCACTTGAGATTTTCAATCCACTATCCTCTTGTTTAGTTTGGGCACAAGAGAAGATTTTACAATCCCAAAAGTTCACTCTGGCACTTGTGAAGCCGAATCTCTTACCGAGATACTCCCCCTTACTGTAAGGATATAATCGGTTTCCTACTCAAGATCACCCAATCTTGAGTAACTTTTAGATAAAATGATTATAATGAATCTTTTCTCTTAGAAGTGAATATGATTAACACTGAAGTACATAATCAATAATCTCACTTTCTACTGTTTACTATATGATCATTGAGAAACAGAGAGTGTATGAGTTAAGCGTGTATTGACATATTGACGGTGAAGTAGTAAAATCATTTCATTGGCTTTTTCAAGTCATTCATCAATTGTCACTTCTTCCATTTTGAAGACTTCACAATTTATAAGCATTTGTGTTTTGACCGTTGTGAGCATTCGGCCATTAGAGATCAATTGGAAGTAGTTGTTGAAGCTTTTGTTGCAACATTTAAAGTTCTGACATAAATCTAACATTTTAAGGATTTGCAAGTAATCCTTCATATAATCATCTGAGACTAACTAACAAATTGATTAAAAATAGTTAGGAATAGTAATGAGTGATGATAAGAACTAATGAGATCACAAGCAATGGATTTTAGATTTACAAAGATGGTAAGTAAAATTAACTTCCACTTAGAATAATGTTGCCTTGAGTTAATGACCCAAGGTGAAAATATATTTGACTCGATTCAATCTCATTCTTTAAGAAAGATTAAAGTTCAGAAGTCTCTGTGAGTGATTAACTCGAGGTATAGAAAGTTAACTTGAAGCTGGAGAAAGTTGACTTGAAAGTTAACTTGTACCTGGAGAAAGTTAACTTGAAATATTGACTCAAGGAAACTATTT
The DNA here is from genome assembly GCA_025563575.1 of Acacia pycnantha. Classification (NCBI taxonomy): domain Eukaryota; kingdom Viridiplantae; phylum Streptophyta; class Magnoliopsida; order Fabales; family Fabaceae; genus Acacia; species Acacia pycnantha. Next base: position 497,414 of record JAMWYP010000248.1, read on the forward strand.
TTATCAAAGAGTTAGACATGCAAGTTGCAAATAATAAAACTTAGCTTGTTTCATTGACTGGAGGCAATTATCATTTGACTCAAGACAACCTTCTCTAGTTTAAAATAAATCAACTTGGGCCAAGTTAACTTGAGGTAATAATGATTGACTTCAAGTTAACACCTTGAGTCAAAACAATATTTACTCGAGGCAACGTTTAAGTGCGAAGCAAGATTTAAAACTTTCAAAGGCAATTAACTCGAGATACTTTACAAATGACTGGAATTAAAAGTTTTCATTTTAAAACACTATCAAAATATTAACTGGAGGTAAAGTAATTTTACCTCGAGGTATTTAGAGCCAGGCGCGATTTGCACAAAGAGTTAACTTAAGGCAAAACGTTTTTAACTCGAGTTAAATAATTTTCAAAACAATTCCTTCAAGTTAAACTTGACCAACCTTGAGGCAAGATAATATTAACTCGAGTTGATCATATAAGTTTACTTACTTGGACTTCAAGTATGTGTCGAGAATACTTGAATAGAGTTCTTTAACTCGAGGAAATGAAGTCGTCAACTCAAGGTAACAAGTCTTGTTAAAATCATTTTTCTCTCTGTCTTTCATTGACTCAAGGAAAACACGCAACAACTCAAGGCAATAGCTCTTTGTTAGTTCTCTATATGTTTAGATGATAACTGAAAATTGTAAACACAAGTTGAAGTTTGTCTTTGGTAAGTTGAAAAACTTATTGTCAAAGGAAAACTCGAGTTTTGGTTTGAAAACTCGAGTTTGGACTTGACAGAGAGTAGCTCAAGTTCTTACAAACTTAGAAAAACTCGAGTTTGGATTTTGAAACTCGAGTTTTGACTATACAGAGAGCTCCTAAGTTTTTCAAAAACAAAGCAAACTCGAGTTTACTTTTAATGAACTCGAGTTTTGACAAAACAGAGAGCTATCAATATTTTGAACTTAGAAAAACTCCAGTTTCCAATTGGAAACTCGAGTTTGAGCTAAACAGAGAGTTCTCTATGTTTCCAAGTTTTGTTGGAAACTCGAGTTTGAGTTTGGAAACTCGAGTTTACTGCATACAGAAAACTATGCTCCATTCTGAATTTGTGAAAACTCCAATTTTGATTGGAAACTCCAGTTTGCATTTGACATTTTTCTCTCTTACGAGGAAACTCGAGTTTGGTTTTTACTAACACGAGTTTAGGACTTACAGAGAACAACTCAAGATTTCTAAAGATTTGAAAACTCCAGTTTTTATTTGCAAACTCGAGTTTAGATCATGCAGAGAGTTTTCCATTTTTCTAAGATTTATATATGGAAACTCAAGTTTCACTTTGTGAACTCGAGTTTAGGCCCAGCAGAGAGCTCTGCTCTATTTGAAACTTTTGAAAACTCCAGTTTTGATCTTTTGAACTTAAATTTGTTTTTCACTATGAATATCCAAAACTCAAGTTTGTCACTTAATGACTCGAGTTTTGCACTTGCTCAAAACTTGTTTCAAAGTTGAAATCGCGACATTCTTCTCTGGATGAAGAAAACTCGAGTTTAGTTTTGGAAACTCGAGTTTAGGCTTTTAATGAAAAATGAAAACTCTAGTTTGGATGAACAAACTCGAGTTTGTGTCGCAGGATTTGAAATTCAAACTGCTCGAATTTGTGAAATCTTTATGATTGACCTTAATACTTTTTATCATCACTCATTACTATTCCTAACTATGTTTAATTAGTTTTTTAGTGAGTTTCAGATGATTTAAAGAGAATTAAATAAAGATTTAGCATAAAGCAAAGAGTGATGCCAGCTCATTAAATGCAAAGTCTAGAAAACTTGCATCCTTTTGGACAATCATTCTACATCCGTTGCAAAGGGATTAAAGTCAAGAAGTCAAGCATAAACATCCGTGCAGCTGGATTAACCAAAGAGTAGAGAGAGAAGAAGATCAAAGCTTCAACTAATCCATTATTAATGTTGGCAATGGTAACATTGAAGATTACAATTGTCATTTAATGCTCTCTTTGTATAAATAGAGTTGCATTCAATTCTTCTCAACAACCAATCTGCAGAAAATGAAAATCATTCAAGTTTCCAACTACTCTTTGAGTTTTCTTGTGTAAAGTATCTTTTGATACATTGTACTTTTTTCTGGTGTAGAACACAGATGTCCAGCTGGATGGGCTGGTGCTTTGATATTGGATCAAAGGTCTCTTCTTGAATGCTTATGAGGGAAGCACGCAGTTGGAGATGGGATCACTGTACACAACCAGGCTCTTCGCCAAGGGGGTGGGGTGTGTGCACAGTGTGACTGTATGTAAATAGTTCAGGGTTAGAACGTATGTACCTTAGAGTTTGACCTCAGTATTTATAGAGTGTACCTTAGGTAGGATATTATGGGCCTGGCGTGATCTCTGACCCAAGGATCCTAACTGCTCAACCATATCTGGAGATATTCCTGGATTATAGGGGGAGTTAGGATCATCCTTGCTAATAGGTAGGATCGGTTATGCCTCACCTATGGTTGTTGGGCTTTACCGCTGTTGGGCCTAATATAGGTCCGTAACAGTCAGTGATTATCTTTATCCACTCTTAGAAATAGTTCATTTTTCGAAATTCATTCATTGTAAGAATCTTAAGTCAGTGGACTTGGAGATTGGGATATTGATTGCAACTTGCAAGGGGGAGTAAGTTCTAGTGAGATAATTACTCTTGAGTTACAGAGTGTGTAATCAATTGAGTTAGTGAAAAATCTCAGAGAGTCTGGGGACTGGACGTAGGTGAAGAGGTTGGACCGAACCAATATAAATTCCTTGTGTCTTGCTCTTCTTCCCTATACTCCGTTCAGCTCTATTTTTAGTGTCAAAAAACAGAGCAATTCGAAAAGAATTTTTATAATCCCCAATTCACCCCCCGCTTGGTGATTAAGCTCCACTTTCACTCTTATCTAATGTAATTTTCTCTCTGCTCGTTCTTGACTAGAGGTAATTATGCATGTGACTCGAGTCAACAAGACTCCTTAAAATACTTTGCTCTCTGCCTGACTTTTACTCGAGTCAAACAAGCCTTGACTCAAGGTAGAAGCTCATCAAAAATTTGTTTCTTCCAAATTTTGTGAAACACTTGTTGAGACTAGATTCATATGGAATTGGTTTCACTTCATTTGGTTGTGTGTAATGTGAGCTATATCCAGAAAACCAAGCCTATGTTGAAATGGTTCCAGAATTTCTTGTGTCAACTTTCGAAGGCCATATCTCCCTTGTATGAACTTTGTTTTGGTTGGTTCAAATTGTAGCTGAACACCGTTTGAGTCTAGTTTCATATGCCACTGGTTTCAGCTCCATTGGATTTTTAGTTTGGGAGATATACTCAAAACATTGAAGCTTGGTCTGCTGTGTGGCGTGAATTTCAGTTCTAACTTCTATAATTCATTTCTCCTTCATCTGAACTCCTTTGGGCTTGAATTTTATGTCAAAATAATGCATTGGGAGTCTAGTTTCATCAAAATTGGTTTCACCTCAATCAGATCTCTGGTTTGATAGATATCATCAAATAACCAGTCGTCGCCCAAGTGAAACACTAAACATGGAAGAATATAGTGGCTGGAAAGCACTCCTAACTTGAGTCATTAAGTGTCTTGACTCAAGTCAACTCGTCCCAAAGGATCAAATCGCTGTTGTAACACCCCACTTTGGTTATCAGTGTACAAGTATAAGCCAGAAGAATAATAGGAAGTTTTGAGTACAAATTTGAGTTATTTTCTTTCTTCGATTTACTTCATAAATTGTTTTAAGGACTCTAACGAGATAAGCCAGACCCCTAATTAAAGGAAAAATTCCCAAATTAAAGTTAAGAAGAAAACCCTGCTAGATACATGGTAACTTATGAAGGAAGAAAGCTCGGGGAAGTGAAAGTCAGTATAATGATAAGTGGCGAAAGACATGAGTAGGACGCGGACCCCGACCCTGTGGGACATGGTATGTGTGTCCAACTAGGAAAGAGAGAGAGAATGAATATCTGGACCACGTGTAGAAGAAAAAGTCAGTAATAATAGTGATTAGTTGGGCACGTGGCATTACAGGGTTAGAAGTTGGATTTTCGGGTAGCACGTAGTATGAGGTAGTTGTGAAAAACTAAAATATGGATTTCTTGCTCCCCAAGGCACTATATTTCGACCACCTGTGGTCAGGGAGAAGAGACTATTGATCCGGGTCCACACAAATCCAATTGAGTGGCACGAGTTACGAGGAAAAGTGTAACCAGCAAAAAGTAGCTAAGCGGGACCGGCTAGGGTTTTTCGAAGCCGAGCCCAAACCTCCAGATACAAGGGGAGTACGTTTTTAGTGGGCCAGGGGAGAAAGAAAAAGTAGCTTGGAGGGCAAGCAGAAGGTCACGTCAGGTAATAATGAGGAGAGAGAGAATAAAATAATCTGGATCACACAATTTGAATCTGACATGACAAGGAAATGACAAGTCATCATGACCTCGCATGGACCATAAATGACGCCATAATGGGCTGCCATTGTGGGTCCACACAAAATGATTGTTTTACCCTTGAAGTGTTATTTTAATTACTAGACAAAAACCTACCTCTAGTGACTCCAAAAACCACCATATGGGGACATTTGGGAATTTTATTTTTGGGCATAAAAGGCTCCACCCATCTGCCAATAATTCTCTAGAATTCTTGAGAGACAAGTCAAGGAATTATATTTTAATCTAAGACGTTCTTCTAACCAATGGATAATAACCAAACTTGGATAATAGCCCTAACCCTTGGAGTTTATATAAGGACCTCACTTGCTCATTTTTCACCAGCCAAGGACGAGCTCAAGGTGTTGGAGGAAGGTTCTCAGCTGAAGGTTTTGATTCAAGAAAAAGAGAAGGTCATATGCAACTGAAATTCCAAGGTAAGTCCCTAATCGACAAACTAACAATTCTTGTTTCTGCCCTATGATGTTTTTCGTGGATTTGAAGTAGGATTCTCATATTTTTAAGGTTTACAAAGAGTCCAAAACGTGATTTGTGTGGGGGTAGGTCAAGGTTATCTTTTTCGCACACGAAAAACCCTAAGATGAAAGATATGTAAATCTGCCAGTTCTTGCCTTTTTTGGGCAGCAAAGACAAATCGGTATATTTAAAATGTTAAATAATGTCTAGTGGCTCTGAAATTTTACATGGTGAAATTATACATCCTGGGGATGATTTTGGTATAAGATTTCGTGTCATTTTTATTTTCCAACCGAGAGTTATTTATTGTTGAAAATGACCCAAAAACCTGGGCTCTGTCTCGGACCAGTGGCTAGGGTTTGTTTAAAATAAATGAATAAAAACCCAGGTGACCTTGAAAATTATTTTTCCTATAAACTAGACATCGTAAGGGTTCAATGGACACTGATTTCATGTTAATAATATTTTTCTAGAATTTATTAAAAATCAGAGAAGTTGGGTTAGAGGTTATGGGAAATTCAGGAGTTAGGGTAAATTTATGGAACTTGAAGTTAAGCTTGTATATGTGATTTAAAGCATGATATTTTTCTATATCTAGGGTGTTAACACATGTGGGACATACTTCAAGCACCAAGAGAAGAATTTACCATTTATGAGGAGTGCCAGGTAGTAACTGTTAACTTGCATACTCTATGTTGCTCTTGTATGTGTGTTGTATCATGATTGTGGATTTGGTCTGTAGTACCTAGTGGACTGTGTGTCCTTGGGTTACTGCTAAAGTTCAAGGTATGTAGGGCTGTAGTGCCTATGAGACTGTGTGTCCTTAGGTTACTACTAAAGTCCGAGGGCAGGTAGGACTGTAGTGCTAGAAGGATTGTGTGTCCTTGGGTTACTGCTGAAGTCTGAGGTATATGAGGTAGGTAGGACCATGTGACTGTGTGTTCAAAGCGGCTACTGAGGCCTCTTGGGGTAGGTAGGGGTCTACAGTCCTGACTACCGAGACCCCTTAGCGCGCTGGTTCCGAGGGCTTGTCTTGACCAGGCGGTTTTGCGGAGGTAGTACAACCCAGTTTCATTGTTCCAGAGGCAGGTCCTGATTGTGATTTGCATTACATGCATTGCATACATATTGTTTTTAGTTTAACAGTTACTTTGGGGTTCAACTTGAACTCCGGACCATTTTGAGACACAGGTGTAAGGCAGTAGCAGTTAGAGGCTTGAAGAAGGTAGGGCGTGATGCGAGGAATCAAAGAAACAAGGGATGCCCTATTGCTTTTTATACTGTTATATTTTGGATGACTGTTGTTGTTGGTTAGCACTTTGTTTGGATAACTATATGTTTATCAGTACGATGCTCTTGTCCAAACCAGGTACCGTGCTCTGCTGCGTTTACTCTGTTAATTGTTAAATGGACCAAGTAATAAAAGAGAGGTAATCAAATAAAAGGAATCCCTTTAACCCGCCACCCGAAAGGGTGAGGCTGGTAGGGGTGTAACAACTGTAGCAAAGTAGTAAACTTAAGGCTATAAATTCCACAACTGAGTTTACTCATCCTGAAGCTTATTTTTGCTTTGAATTGAGTCATTCCAACTTCCATTTGATCGTGGATACTTCTAGAATCAATCTAAGAACTTGAATAATAATATTCTCATTCCATTTAGCAAGTTCTTCCTTCTTCAATCTATCTCCCCTCTCAATCATTCTTTATTATTGAACTTGACATCTTCTTTGATTCAATTTCTTTCTTCTTCTTCCTCTAATTCAATACTTCTTTATTGATCTTCTTCTAGATCATTCTTCATAAATGAACTTCACATCTAAATGAACATTAAATATAAGAATTAGTCAATGTAGTAGATAAATGTAGTATGCAAACTTTTTGCTCTTGATATTGATAAGTATATTTGATATCATCAAAACTAAACATAACTAACAGTTATCAGTTATTACAAAATATTATTTTTCTTAAGAAAATATTTTATTAACATTTTGTGCGTCCTCATTATGATTGTAACATTCCGAATTTTGAATATTGGAGAGAGAAGTGCCAAGTTTGACATATGTGTCCCAAATTACATATAAATTCATAAGACCTATATAATTGGGGTTTTTGGATGCTTAGAACTCATTACTACATGTTTGTGCATATATAACGCTCAATAAATAATGGTTAGAATGAATAAACATTATGTTTGTCGAGATGGAGGTCATACATGAATATATAACGATAAAACGTGGTTAAATATGTGCCTCATCATCTATTGAGAGGCGAAATTCGCGAAAACACAAAAATAACAGTTGTAGTTAATAACCGTCAATTGTTAGTGACAAAAATGACGGATCTTACAAAAAAAATCATCATGTAACCCATGCAAACAATTTGTCTTCCAACCTTATATCAGCAAAACATGAAAGCTTAATGGTCTTAAGAAACAACCATCATGTAACACTTTCAAACGATCTATCTTCCCCAAAAACCAGTTCATAAGTCATAATGCTTTGTAACACCGTCGAACCTTCATAAGTCATAACCCTTTTTAACATTGTTGGACCTTAATTCAAACTCACATATTCCTTGTAATTCTTAGAACTTTTCTTTATTGGCCTCCTCCTTCTCTCCTCATTACACCCAGGGAACAAAGGTGTCTCTGCATCACTTCGGACGCTATCATATTCATGCGATTGTGCAAAAGATTCTACCTCAACATCATAAATCATCCTCTCCATTCCAACATCATCATCTACCTCTAGTTCATTTTCGTGGGACGTACTGGTACTTACTTCCTCACCATGCCATATCCACGTTGTGTATCGAAGGTTTATTCCATCACAAATTAGGTGATCCCTTATATCAGGAATATCCCTTCGAATCCCATTTAAACAATTAACACATGGACAATAATACATCCCATTTTTTATAGCCACATTCCTTCTAGCAAATTCAATAAACTCTTCCACCCCATTCTCATATTATTCACTTGTTCTCAAAGCATTCATCCAACTATGACCCATTTTATTATACCCTAAGACATTTCCAACAACAGTCAAATTCATAACAACTTCATAATGACATTTTTTTTTTCTTAATCTTGTAAAAAAAATTTCGGCAGCATTTCCCCTCAACAGTAAGACATCCCAAAATTTCAACAACAAATCATTTCAAGTAATTCAACAAACCGTTGCCTCACTTCTATTGCTCAACATATTGAATTCATACATACATTTACAACATTACCAAAATTTTAGTCAGAACATTACCAACATTACCAAACTTCTATAACTTTCAAGAGACATGTATAACACTCCAAAACAATATAAAAGAGTCACCAAACCAAAGCAATGCATGGAAATATTACATCAAGTATCCTTTATTCATAAAATGCTCCAAAACTTCCCTCCACCATGTTACATCTATATATATATGTTACAAGGGTTCAAAATGCACAAGAAACTCACAAGGCCAAGTATTAAAGAAAATACATATTAATATACCAAATGCACTCTAATGTAAATGTAAACAGGAAAATCAATTCAATTGTAGCATTATCTAAATGGAAATCCTAATCCTAAACAGAGTAACTAAAATCCAGCAATTAAGGTGAAAAGGAAATCAAAGAACAAGAAGAACAAGCATTACCTAACAATGGAAATGATTAGGAGACGAACCAGTGATGATAGGGCTTGGTGGGTTTGGGTTTCAGAAGGAGGCGGAGTGAGACGCTCACTCAATGGAAAACGACGTCAACAACCGGTGTACGTGGACCTGAGAATGCCAAAATAGGTGATTGAGGAATCAGAAGCTATGAGCAGAGCACCAACAAACTTTTTAGGTTGAGAAGACTTACAAACTTACAGTAGTTCCAAGGAGAGAGCCACAAGTGTGAGAGACGGAGGAGAGGCACGGCAGAGACGGAGGAGCGGCGAGGCAGTGACGGACGCCAGCGAAAATGGCCACGACAAGAGGATTTGGGGAAGGAGGCGGCGCGGGTGAGAAGATTTGGAGAGAGGGAGTAAATGTATCTATTGTCGGACTGATCGAGGAGAGTGACGATAGATCCGAGTATTTAACTATTAGAAAAAGGAAAATTGGTGTCCTGAAAGTGTATTCAGGATGCCAATTTTCCAATTTTGGCGTTCTGATTTATGATTCAGGACGCAAAAAAAAAAAAAAAAAAAAAATAAAAAAAAATTTAAGGCGTCCTGAACCAATATGAGGTCGCCTTAATTTTTAATTAAGGCGACCTGATAGTTATTCAGGTCACCTTAAAAATTTTTAGGGCGTCCTGATACTAAATCAAGACGCCAATATTGTTATTAAGGCGTCCTAAAAACGTATCAGGACGCCTAAAAATAAATTAAGGCATCCTGAACTTTAATCAGGACGCCAATAAAAAAAATTTTCAACTAATCAATTTGCGATGGCGCTAAAACATTAAATTTTGGCGCAAAATGATTTAAATAAGGCGTCCTTAAATTTTTTTAGGACACCTTAATTTATTTTAGACGTTCTAATTATAGTTTTAGGACGCCACATTTGAACACATCAGTATTTATTTTACAAAAATGCCACTACGTTCACTTTTTACTTCCTTTTTAAAAATAAGGACGTCTATTAGGGAAGTAGTAACCCTTATTTGTAGTAGTATATTAAGGGATGTGAAATCTAAATTTCAAAATAGTTTGCAATACTCATTCCTAAGATTCCAAAATATATAACCTCAATAAATATTACAGATAATAGCGAATGGAAAGAGCTTTCTAGTGTTTGATCAAGATGAGGGAGAGAAGGGCGAGGTAATGAAAAGGTGATTTTTTAGAAAAATACCAAGAACAAAAAGAATAGGCAAGTATAAATAGAGTTGAATATATACTTCGCTCTAAAGTATATTTGAGTTAGGAGAACTAATAATTGGTGTCATACTGAATGTGTTTTTGAAAATGTGCTTTTTAGATTTGTTTTTTACATAATGGTTGTTTATTGGGTTAAGGGGCAAATTGGCCAACGAAGTGTTACACTAGGAGCACCAAGCACATAAATATTTTGAAGGAACAAAAAATACCAATGAACAATTGAAAGGAAGCAAAAATACCAATGAAAAATTTAAAACTCCAGCGAATAGACCAAAATGGCGATTATGCTACTTTCAAAAGTTGTAAACTCTTCATTGGTATTTGCTCCCTTCAAAATATTTATGTGCCTAGTGCTCCTAACCTAATACTTTGTTGGTCAATCTGTACCTTAACCCTTGTTTATTATGAAATGTCATTTTTGTCGTTCATACTTTACAGTGAATAAATATGATCGTTGTGTTTGTGTTTGTGTTTGTTCTTTACATGACAATGGATTCAAAAAAGCCATCACACATGTCACTAAATAAATGACGGTTATTAATTACAACTATTATTTTTGTGTTTTTGTGAATTCTGCCTCGCAATACATGACTATGCGCATAATTAATTGTTACTTTTATGTGTTATATATCCTTGCACGACCTCCGCCTCAACAAACATGATGTTTAATAGCTGTAACCACTATATATTAAGTGTTAGAAATGCACAAATCTATAGTAGTGCTTAAACCGTATAATTTGATTATTGGGCTCTTATAAATAGGGTCGGAGGGAGTATAATATAAAATTGCTAATTATTTTTAAATTCATAATAAAATAGTGTAATAATTAGCACGCAAAATCACATTACGATTGGAATAAAAAAATAAAGAAATATGTTTCTATAATAAATGATAATTACAATATAAAAATGAATATGATATTTGAAGATATTTTAATCATAGTTTGATTTTAATAAAAAAATGTTTGTGTGTTAAGACTAAAAAAGGATATGTTGAGCATAATGAAAAGCAAAATAAGATTAATATATTTATCCCTATCATCAAAAATAAATTTTGGGAAGGCCATAAATTTTACTTTACATTGAACCAAACTTCATTTATATTTGTTTGGAAATACAAACATGTACGTGTATGTTACGAAATTTATGTATTGTGTATGGTTAGAAATCATTTACTCTTGATCAAAACCATCAAAATGTTGTTAAAGTACCTTTATCTCAAAAAGTGACAAACTTTAAATTTCCTTTTGGAAACTCAAGTGAGTAAATTTTGACCGTGAAAATCATCATTTTAATTTAAAAGAAGTAATTAAACCCCAGAATTAAAATAATTTATCAATTATAAACTTGTAAAAAATAATGACTAAAGGAAAAGTCAGAAAGTCCTTATATTTTACTCCCCTTTGGATAAGATCATTGCGATTGTTTTAATTGCTGGGTCCTTATAGTTTTTCCAATTACATGTATTAGCTATGTTATTAAAATATTATAGAGATAGTAACTTACGACGTGATTCTCACTTAGAATATACCTATATTAATTTTGTCACATGGATCTAAATAAAATTTAAATCAACCAGATAAAATATTATATTAATTTTTTTTTTTTCTAAAGCAAGGAGACCATTACGAGCATACTGATTTTTATTTTTATGATAAATAAAATTTATTCCATCTTTTTATTTATAAGAAAAAACATATTTTTTATGTTGCATTATGTTTACATTTACATGTCACCTAGTCAATGTGAAACTATAAAGACTAACGAATTAATTTTCCTGAAATAAAATAAAATTGTAATTTTCAATCCAGACCTTTCAAGTTTTTAAAGGATTGAAACCTATTGCTGGAAGCAGCAAAGCCGTATATTTCTAGCCTAAGAAGCTATAGCCCTTTTAACATAGCTTTGGTGACTCAAAAAACATAATAAAATTTGCTTTTAAGATAAGTGGGTTTGCCCCACTTTTGCCTCCATTAATCACTCTCACCATCTTCATCCATAAATACCCTTCTGCGTGTGTCTTCCACACTACTCTCTTACTTCTCTTCTTCTTCCACCATTATCTCACAAGCTTTTCTCCCTAATGGCTTCCAATCAAACTCCCACCACCACTATCCAAACTAAATTCGCCCTTGCCAACACTGACCTTGAGCAGCAGCATCAACACCAACCACCAACGACAACCCAAGACACCGAAACAAAGAACGTCCTTCAAGATCAATTGGACTACACGAAGAGAGCTCAGTGGCTACGAGCTGCAGTTCTCGGAGCCAACGATGGCTTGGTCTCGACAGCATCTCTAATGATGGGTGTTGGAGCAGTGAGGCAAGACATCAAGGCCATGATCCTCTCTGGGTTTGCCGGTTTAGTTGCTGGAGCTTGTAGCATGGCTATAGGTGAGTTTGTCTCGGTGTATTCGCAGTTTGACATAGTGGTGGCTCAGATGAAGAGAGAAAAAGAAAGAAAAAGTCATAATGAAGAAAAAGAAGATGCTGATGAATGCCATGAAGATGATGATAATGATGAAGAGAAGGAGAGTTTGCCAAACCCTTTACAAGCCGGAGCGGCATCGGCGCTGGCCTTCTCAGTCGGTGCAATGGTGCCATTGGTGGCGGCGTCATTCATAAGAGACTATAAGGTTAGGGTTGGGGTGATGGTGAGTTCGGTAAGTGTGGCTTTGATGGCGTTTGGGTGGCTCGGGGCAGTGTTGGGAAAGGCTCCTACGTTGAGGTCTAGTGGAAGGGTCTTATTTGGAGGGTGGCTGGCCATGGCTATAACCTTTGGACTCACTAAATTGATTGGCTCAAGTGGGCTTTAGTTAATAAAATTAATCGTCGTCAAATATGTTAAATTAGTTTATGAAATATATGTTTAATAATCACCAACATATACACATAGGCATATAAGAGACGGTTCTGTACTGTTGTAATATATGTGCTTGATAGGTTTGTGTATTTTTTTTTTTCAAGTGATCATGTTTTAATTTGTTATAATAAGCTCCTCATGGATTTGTAACCGTTCTGTGTAATGGTATGATATATGTTTTGTTCTCTTTAATTTTTGTTGATGAGATGACCGATGATCAGTGAATTGAAATTATAGGGTTTTCTGGATGCATGAATTATACCAAAACCTTTGCTTTCCCTTATTATTATTTATTTACTTTTCCGATAAAAATATTATGGCGTAATATGTTACAATTTTCAATTATTGCATATTTACTGTTCATATATCTTACAATGGTTTTTTTATTACATATATTAATGATTAATTTTTTTTTAAAAAAAAAACTATCATTAATTAATGCTTTTTTGCTCTATATAATATTTTCATCTTTCTATACAATTTTCATACCTTCATTTCAAATTGAAATAATTTTTATGTATATAAATAATTATTATTATTTTGTCATTAAAATACTATATTTCTAGTATAAGAAAATAATTTCCCCGCTGGGAAGACTTCAAACAAAATAAAGGGAAAATCTTGTTATGTATACTAATGACTTAACATGTCTGTTGCGTTGTGTGTGTGTGTCACTGAAAAATATGACAAATAATCCCTAAAATAATTCTTTAAATAGTCCAAAACCAAATAAAAGGTTATTTCATTGGTTCTTATTTTTCTTAAAACCTCTCTAATTATGTTATAAATTATTTTAGAGTAAATATCACTACTACAAAGAATAGATACTACTTCCCTAAAGGACGTCATATTTTTTAAAATGAAAGTAAAATGTGAACACGGTGGCAATTTTGTAATTATCTAGTGAAAATTTGACATATTAGGCATCCTAAAATCTTTCAGGACACAGAAAGTGTAATTAAAATGTCCTAAAATTATATTAGGACGCCAAAAGTAGCCCAAAATTATATTAGGACGCCAAAAGTAGCCCAAAAGATGTGCCAAACGAAAAGGTTGGCAGTAAATTGTTGTGCTTGTGGGGCAAAAATTGGGCTTGCAGCTGGGGCCTACATTTTTGGCATCTAAGTACTTTCTTTAGACGCCAAAAAATTGATTTTTGGTGTCTAATAAAAATACTTAGACGCCAAAAAGCTTCTATTTCAGATCTGGGCATATCGTAGAAGAGCAGAGTGTCTCCTGAGGAAAAAAAAACAGAAGAGTAGAGTGTATTAGTGAGATATCGTGTTTTCCATCGTACCTCCAAGTTGCGTGCCCTCCATCTTCCGCCTCTAGCCACTACTCCATCAGACCTCTCGTCTCCCATCGTCAATGTCATTCTTCGTTCCCTGACTCTAGAGTGCCCAGGATCCACGCGGTGGCCGGGCATAGGCTGCAAAGTTCTTCACTGTTCGCCTTCGATTTAGCTCTTCGACCTTCCCTCTAGTCACTGGTACTCCTGCATTTTCTTTATCTCTGTCAATTTGTATTGTTATTAAAATTTGCAACTCCGGAAAAATCTCCTTTCAAGAATCCTTTCTTATCATTTTTAGGGTTTTAAATCTCATTTTGATGTTGTAATCATTTGGCCGCGATACTCTATCTGAATCATGTGTCTAGAGCAACCACTATCAATATATCATTTGTTGGTTCTTGATGCTCTCTAACATACCTGCGAATCATAGAAAAATTAAGTCTTAGGTACCCATCTTTTATTGGGTCCTTTGGGGTTAGTTCGGGCCTTAAGAACATAGGTTCCCTTAGGTACCCACTGATAATTACCAACAGGTCTATCTCTTCTATCTTTTTTATGAAAACAAGATGATGTACTGTGACCCTTTCGATTACAGTAGTTACAGTGCGCAAATGGGTTTGAGGTGTGAACAGTTTTCTAAAAATAATTCAAATAGGATTTTCCACCAGTTTTCTTTTTGCCTTTTCTTTTGTCAAAAACAGGATTATATCCTATGCCTGAACGATCATTTGTAAATCTTTGAGCTTTCAAAGTTACGTTAAGCATTTCACTACCTTTAGTGAATTTCTCAAGTGTTTTCTTGAGATATAAATTTATTTTCTCTAAGTCAAGGCAATCTTCACAAATAACATTTGTGCACGAAAGATTCTTGACTTGCTGTTCAAGAGTCATATTTTTCCTTTTCAAATCTATGTATTTTTCCGCAAGCGTTTCATACTCAGATTGTATATCATTATATTCATCAAATAACTCATCATAAGAAGGTTGTGAATCGTATACCTCATCGTCATTGTCAGGTTTCTCTTCTTCTGCAACCAGACAGACATTAGCTGTCTCTTCCTCTTCCTCACTTTCTTCTTCCGAGGATCCATCTCCCCATATGGCGGATACATAAGCCTTCTTTTTGAAGTGATTGAATTTCTTCTTCTTCTCTTTCTCATTGCCTTTCAACTGCGGGCATTCAGATTTGTAATGTCCAGGTTTCTCGCACTCGTAACAGATGACTTGGTCCTTATCTTTGGATTCGCGTCTGTTACTTGAGCTTCCCTTCTGGAATTTATTTCTGAAACCTTGGTCCTTTTTGTAGAACCTTTTGAATCTTCGCACGAACATACCCATCTCTTCATCGTCCTCATCATCTTTATCTTTGTCTCCCTTTTCCTTCATAGCATTGAGAGCAACTCCTTTGCTCTTACCATTGTTAATCTCGTCCAAGCCTTTCTTGAATATCATTTTACTTTCATATTCAGATAAGCTTCCGAATAAGGCAGCAACTGATGTCATTGATTCACCACGGGCTTCTTCAATTGCTGTGACCTTGGCTTCCCAATCTTTAGTTAAGACATTAAGGATTTTTCTAACTTGAGGGCCTTGCTCATACACTTTCCCCAAAGCTGCTAGCTGGTTGACCAGATGAGTATGACGAAGTTGAAACTCAGCAATAGATTCTATGGGCTTCATTCGAAGAAGGTCATACTCGATTGTCAGTATGTTGATGCGATTTTCCATTATGCCAGTTGTCCCTTCATATGCGATCTCCAGAGCATTCCACATTTCTCTTGCAGTTGCTAGATTGCAAATGCGAAAGTACTCTTGTTAGATAGGGTCCGTTTCCTAATTTTTAAATCACTATTCATGCACTTTAATTATATTATAAAATAATAACACATGTGCCTAATTTAAACAAATATCATGATATTCTTTGCCAATTCTTATCTTCAATTTTTGTCAAATAATTCGGTCAAGCCTTCTGCACCTTTTTTTTTTTTTTAAATTTTCGTTTTATATTTTATTTAATATTAAATAGATCTAATGCCATTTTCAATAATTGTCGGAAGGTAATCACCTCTCTCAAACACCTTCCATAGCCCAAACTTGGTTGCCATAACAAATACTTTGAATTTGTTCTTCCAGAATGAATAATGTTGACCATTAAATCCTGGTGGTCGGTTGATTGACGCGCCATCTGGTAATATTCCGTCCATGATCTAACTTGGGATGTTAAGCCCAATAGAGTAACCTGCTCTGATACCAAATGAAGGTGGAATATCACCTAGAGGGGGTAAATAGGTGATCTCAAAAACCTTTTCAAAGATTCACACAGGAATAAAAATAAACAAATACCGAGAGAAGAAATGGACACAGAGCGATTTATACTGGTTCGGTCTAATACTTCGACCTACGTCCAGTCCCCAGCACACCTTGGGATTTCCACTAACTCTTTCAAATACGAATACAACTTTGGATGATCCTTTCTCACTCGGACTCACTCCCCCTTACAAGTTGCAATCGTACACCAACACTTAAGGTTCCACAACCTTAAGTCTTAACAACTAAACAATAATCAAATAAGTGTTTAAGAAAACTCCTCACTGAGTAGATGAGTGATAATCACTGAAGTGCTAGATATCCAAAGATATTAATGAAACAGTTGAAACAGTAAGTGCAATAATCTCGAATTGAATGCCCAGAGTTTTTCGGTAGTTGGCGGAATTGAATTTGGTGAGCTTTTATAGTGTACGCCATTAATGTCGTTGTGAAGCTTCAAGAAATAGCCATTGAGACTCTTCCGCTCATAACCAAAATACCTAGGTTAAAACTGACAGTCTAAATTGGAAAATCACCATAGGAATATGGGAGAAGTAGAGCGAGGACTGTATTTACAGAATGCTGATGCTTTTGTATAGGATTGTGGTGGGTTAGCTGAATAATGTTGTGAAAGGCGATTATGTTGTAACATTGCAGAAGCTGTGCAACATAATAGCTATAGTAATGTGTTGCGAGCAAACTAGGGGAATAATGTGACTTAGAATGAAATCTGAACTCATTGTTAATTGTTTGACTAGTTCACTTGCCACATAGGAAATCGGCCAACAGGAAGCATATGAACCTAGTTTAGTGGGAAAATATGAATTGGTGAATTGTTGCTTAAAACCCTAATATTCAATCAGAATAGGGCATAAAGAAGGGGAATGATTTTTATATTTTTAAGGAAACAATGGGTTCCTTGTGCAAAATTGTGTAGGAATAGGAGGTTGGTATGATTTTAGAAGGAATGGATTTGGAATCCAAAAGTTAGAATAATGTTGCTAACTAGAGTTCCATGTGTGGCAATCCATTTGTGACGTATTTTTGACTAACAAAATGATATCAAATGCCTATTAAACTTTCCATATATATTACAATTAGACTTTTCAAGATTTAATTTGATAGGTCATATAGGTCAATTGGATCTATATATTATGAGTTATGAATTTTTGAAGTTAGGTATTGAATCTGAAACGTTTTATGGACCAGTAAGAATTAGGGTATCTAAGGCAATAAACAAATGGATCATATATATATATATATATATATATATATATATATATATATATATATATATATATATATATATATATAGGGTTAATGTGCAAATTTGTCAAGGAACTATTACCCAAAGAGCATCTGGCACAAAAATCAATTGAGGGTACCATAATTACCAATCAACAATTAAAAAGTGAAAAAAAAACACAATTAAGGTGCAGATTGGCCAACGAATTATTACCTCGTCATTGTCTTGGTGTCTCTATCTTCCATTGACTATCACAGTGTCAGCGACGTCGGTGTCTCCAAAGCTTCCATTGTTGCTGGGTGCTCCACTCACCCTCTTGAAATCATCAAGGTCTGTATGCAGCTTCAGGGCGAGAATCACACACCGAAACCAAATCTAGTAGTCCACAGCTTTCGACCGGCACACGCCTTGCACCCTGGTTTCATCCCTCCGATACCATAAGTAGCAGTTGCCGTTGCCATAACGCCTACTCGCATGGGTTCCATCTCTATTGGTGTTTGCCTTATCCAACAAGAAGGCTTAACCGTTCTTTTCTCCAGCGTCCCCGCCACCGTCCTACGCCAGTGCCTCATATTTTATCATAATTCTGATAGTTGTTTTTTTAATAGTTATTTGGTACTTTTTTCACTTTTTTGTTGTTGATTGGTAATTATAATACCCTCAATTGATTTTTTGTGCTAGATGCTCCTCAAGTACTAGTTTGTTGGCAAATCTGCATCTTAACCCTATATATATATATATATATATATATATATATATATATATATATATATATATATGCTAATCCATTGTGAGGGATTTCTAGTATCACAACATCAAAATTTGAAGATGTTCTTCCTACGCGATAATGACAGACGCCAAGTATTAAACAAGAAAGAGTAACAGATGCACAATGGGAGGTCCATCAAGTGCAAATGTGAGATGTTGGGCTCTAGGTAAAGATCCACCCTTGATTGGAGGACTATTTGATTAGAAAACAAGTAGCCTTATCAAATAAGAAAAAAATAAATCATTAATTATGGATCTGTTAATTGAGAAACAACACTAGTGCAAAAAAGGGCTTTAAGACCGTCTCATTTAGACCGGATTATAGAGAATCAGATCTTAAAAGTATGACCGGTGGCAGTTTCGTAAATATAAAGAACTTTTGGACCGGATTATAAAAGATCCGGTCTTAAAAATATGATGAGTGGCACTTTCGTAAATATATAGAACACTTTTAAGACCGGACTATAAAAGATCCGGTCTTAAAAGTATGACCGGTGGCAATTTTGTAAATATATAGAACACTTTTAAGACCGGGCTAAAAAATATCCGGTCTTAAAAGTATGACCGGTGGCAATTTCGTAAATATTGTGAGAAGACGCTGATCAAGTCCGAAAATGCGATGATTTATTCCTTCGCTTAATTGAAATTATATACAGATGCTAATAAGTAAATAAACCTAGGCAGTTCCTATAATTTAGGGATTACAATCAGGAATATATTACGAAATTCATAAAACCATGATCTGCTAACTTAATTCCTAAAATCTCTCTAACATCTTAATTAAGATGATTACAATCAAGAATTTAATTACGAAATTCAAAAATCATGATCTCGCTAACTTTATTCCTAAAATCTCTCTAACAACTTAATTAAGATGATTACAATCGGGAATTTAATTACGAAATTCAAAAAACCTTGATCTGCTAACTTAATTCCTAAAATCTCTCTAATAACTTAATTAAGATAATTGCACAATATAATCGTATACGCTAACTAATTAAATAAATAGAACACTTTTAAGACCGTCTGTTTGAAACAGACGGTCTTAAAAGTGTGTAAAAAAAAAAAAATTATATAGAACACTTTTTAGACCGGCTGTTTCAAATAGACGGTCTTAAAAAATAGTTTTTTAAGACCGTCTGTTTGAAACAGACGGTCTTAAAAGTGTAAAAAAAAATTATATAGAACACTTTTAAGGCCATTTGTTTCAAACAGACGGTCTTAAAAAGTACTTTTAAGCAAATGCATTTGAAACAGACGGTCTTAAAAGTAAAAAAAAAAATTTATATAGAACACTTTTAAGACCTATTTGTTTCAAACAGACGGTCTTAAAAGTGTAAAAAAAATAAATAAATTATATAGAACACTTTTAAGACCGGTTGTTTCAAACAGACGGTCTTAAAAGTGTTCTATATATTTACGAAATTGCCATCGGTCAATTTTTTTTTTTACACTTTTAAGACCGGTTGTTTAAAACAACCGGTCCTAAAAATATACTTTTAAGACCAGGTTGTTTCAAAATCGGTCTTAAAAGTGTTTAAAAAACTACATTCGCTAAAACTGTTAAGTCCGTGAGTTTGCTTTGTCTTCTTGGTGATATAACATTTTTTTAGTTATAGATTCAACGAGTATCCCAAGAGCCTCACGGGCAAATCCTCAGCAAGAATGTCATCCTCTTCCTCTAACCTACTCGCAATCTTCGTAAGTCATCATAAGAGTAGCACAATCAAATCATTGGCAACGTTGGCAGTGAGATGCTTCGAGGGTTTTACGATGGCGTCGACTCTAATCCTCAGCAACAGCGAAAGCGTACTACTTTGAGGATTACGGGCGACGGCGGCTCCTTCCTCTTCGATCTATGGGTCCTTCCACGCCGCCTTCGTATAGATCCGGTTTGAAATCAAACTCGAGATATCTTCTTGCTTAAGTTTGTTTATTTCCTACATTGACCGCTCTGCTCGGATCTGGATTTCGATTTTGGTTGCTTGAAGCTTTGCTAGCACAAACAAGAGGATCTGCTCGATTTGGTTGCTTTAAGCTTGTGATTTTTTTGTAGATCTGGACTTCAAATTCGATTTTCATGGTGAATGATTTCTGTTTCTTGTTATTTTTGTTTATTTCGGACTTTGTAATCATCTTTTTGTTTTTCTTCTTGTTGTTGTTGCTTCCAATCTTCTCTTGGTTCTCCGTCGTTGATGACGGAGGGACATTCAAAATGTTGCCGGATCGGTGATTTGGGACCGATTGTTTCATTTGAGTTTTTGTTTTTTTAATTATTTTGAAACACTTTTAAGACCGGATGTTTAAAAGGTCCGGTCTTAAAGAAACTCTTTAAGACCGTGTAAAAGTCCGGTCTTAAAGGTCGACTTTTAATACCGCCTGGAACAAGACTGGTCGCGGGTCCGGTCCTAATGTACCTGTTTCGTCCGGTCTTAAAAGCCTTTTTTGCACTAGTGCAAGTTATTATATGTCAAGAAATTAACCATGCATGAATTAATTTCTTGATTATTTATTAGGGCAAAGTAGGAGAGCACAAAACATCCTAATTAGCGGTCTCTCTAGACCTATACCTCTATAAATAAGATGTGCCTATCTCAGTTGAACCACATCCCCATTAAGCTGTCTGGCAATCTCTTATCTCATACAATCTTTCTTGTTCTTGTGATTTGTTGTGCAAATCCTATTTAAGCTCTAGTTGTATAATAATTGTGTGAACATTATTATGTTCGAGTAATGGAGCATTGGAGCTTTGACTTGGATGTGAACATGGGTCCGCCCCAGGACACAAGTTTCTTCTCTCTCTTAATTTTCCTTCAGAAATAAACCCAAGCGCAAGAATAGCCGTGGAAATGTCAATTGTATTAACCGAGAATAGAGATATAAAAAAAACTACTATATATTTGCTCATTCGAAACTCATGTTTGTTCCTCATCCTTATTGCAAACAATGGAGAATCTATGTAATGGACAAAATACATAGTTTGTGTATACTAACAAAATATTGGTTGACATAATAAGTAGCTTCACCCTGTAAGAAGGATACACAAGATCGAATCATGGGAAACATGCTTGTTAGGCATGAGAGGCAAAAACCTTTTACGCTTTAAGTCTTTTTGATGAAATTAAAAAAAAAAAAAATAGTGTTTGTTTATTACACCCAAACAATTCGATAACCAAATTAATTATTCTTAATGCTTTATGATTAACTTACATTCTTTAAGGCCTGATATCAAATTAAATAGTGTAAGCCCTATCCTCATCATATTCATCCAATATAATAGTTTGTTTTGTTTTTCTCTCCAAATATAGATGTTAGTTTCGTCAGACCATGATGAGTGAGACTACATATGCTTCTAACAACTTAATTATTTTGTTGTTAAATATGTATATATATCTTTCTGAGGTAATTTTGTGATCACTAAATGTGGGTATTTTTTTCAGTATAAGTTCAAACCTTGATTTTTCACATGATAAGATATTAGTTTATTCCGCTAGACCCAACCTCAATTGATAACAATAATTTAATTTAATTAACCACATCTTAATGTTCTATTAATTGGATGTATTGCTAAACTATTTGTTGACCCATATGAAATGCAATGGGTCGAAACCATGGCTGAGGAGAGAGCCCACCACACAGAGTCCGAACTAAATGAGATCGTAAGCCCAAAGCAAAGGGAAATAATGGGGCTAAGATACAGTAATAGAGGATGTGTCAAAATCTTGGACGGGTCAAGAAATTAAAGTTCGCACCAAGCCCAATGAGCCGGACCTATTTGGGGGATAAAAATAACAAGGGAAAATTAAAATGAAATACCGAGAGAAAATAATATTTATAATAAATGACTATAAAAATAATTACTTAAAATAACCAAATATCCTAATATAAATTTAAAATAACTAAATTGTCCCTAACCTAACCTCTTATATTATCTCTTGTATTCATAATAAAGAAATAACTAAAATTAAAACTAAAACTGCTCATCATGATATAGTAGATTACTTATATCATTAAGTTACTTGATTTATATTATCAACATTATTATCAATTAATATATTTTTTTATAAAAAGAAAAGCTAAACTCATTTCATATTGTTTAGGATATAATAGATTACTTAGATTTTTTTAAAAAAAAATTATAACATTAAATGAATTTTTTAGTAGACATAAATTTATTTTAAAACAAAAATAAATCATATAAAATTTCTTGCATAATGTTAAATTATGAAACACCTTGAGTTTTCTTAAAATTATATAATTGTATTTTTAATTAAATTTTTTTGTTGATTTTAAGAAAATTATAACTTTTACAACATTGAAGAAAGTGTAATTTTTTTCAGAGATATATATATGTGCAAGTTGTGAAAAATGGAAATTGAGAACATTTTTATTTAATTTAGTGAAACTTAGAATTTTGTATTAGTTTTAAAATTAGAATGTAGGAGAGAATGCAAAAGATTTTGCTAAGGGAATTTTGGTATTTTTAATTTTATATTTTTGCATTTACTTCTTCAAATAATTATAATTTTTATTATGGTCCTGCTCATAATAAATATTTTTTCTTCTAGATCCTTAATTCTAATTTTCCCAAATAACAAATGTATTAGGAATTACACACAAACTTTTTTTTTTATGAATAATAACAAAGCATCTCTAATAAGACTAGAGGGAGTATCAGAAGCAATATGTCAGGGTCTCACCATGACGAGTCCCACATCGGACAGGATGAGGAAGGTTTATGGGGCTTATATAAAATGTGGAGCGCCTCTGCTATCAGTTCGAGCTTTTGGCATGATGGTTGGCGCCCCTCAAAGTTAAGCGTGTTCAGCCCAGGAAAATCTCAGGATGGGTGACCCCTGGGAAGTTCTTGTCCTGGGGTATTTCCAGGCGTTACAAGTGGTATTAGAGCCAACCTCGCCTCGTCCCGCTGTGGTGGCTCCTCCGTGGATGGAATGGAGGTGGACCCTTACTCGGTGATGGGCAATGGTGATGGGCCCCCTTGTGTGAAAGGGGGTGGGCTGCCTCCCCCGTGGATGGAATGGGGGACCCCTACTGGGTGATGGGGCATCACCAGGACGGGTGGGGGAGCTTGTCACGGTCTCACCGTGACGAGTCCCACATCAGGCAGGATGAGGAAGGTTTCTGGGGCTTATATAAAATGGGGTGCGCCTCTGCTATCAGCTCGAGCTTTTGGCATGATGGCTAGCGCCTCTCAAAGTTAAGCGTACTCAGCCCAGGCTAGGATTATTTCATTCCAATTTGGCCGCGGAACACTTTGATGCTTGTTTCATTTTGTTATTAGAAATAGTTTTTTTTTTTAAATTAAAATTAAAAAAATTATTTAGAAGTTTTTTTCAAAAAGTTTTTTAACAAAAAAAAAACAGTTTTTAGATATTTTCTTGATTTTATTTTTCTATTTCTTATTTTTTTAGGCTGTTACGATGATAGTTAGCGCCTCTCAAAATTAAGCGTGCTCAGCCCAGGAAAATCTCAGGATGGGTGACCCCTAGGAAGTTTCTGTGCTGAGGTGCTTCCGGGCTATTACAAATAGCCATCATCATGTCCACGCTAATTTCAAACTCAACAATTATCATTACCTCTAGTTATCATTGTCATTGAGGTGATTTATCCTTAATAATCATTTTTCCTTCTTGAACCCTTATTAAATGGTCAAGTAACATCCAATACCCTAATAATATTATTTTCTAATTACATATAGCACTCTAATATTATTTATGGTGCATTATATTCAATATCCTGATATTATTTTTGAGGTACTTACATTACCATAATGTTCTGGTTTATAGTGCTGGATGTAGCTGAAAAATAACATCATATGGTGATAGATGCACACAAACATAATATTAAGGTGTTGAATGAACCATAATTAGTGCTAGATGTTGTTTAGGGCAAAATAACATCAGAGTATTGAATGTCACTACAAAAAAAAAAACAGTTTTTGCGACGGACAAAATCCATCGCAAAAAAGGGCTTTTTCGTCGCAAAACGGATTTTGTCCGTCGCAAAATCTCTTGTCGCAATTGAGACGGATATTCAAAATCCGTCGCAATTTGCGACGGATCTGGAAATCCGTCGCAATTGCAACGGATTTTGAACATCCGTCGCAATTGCGACGGATCTAGAAATCCGTCGCAATTTTCTAATTTTGCGACGGATTTCAAATAATTTTTTTAAAAAAAAAATAAAAAATTTAAATTTTTTTAGAATTAATTTTTTTTTATAACTAACTGTGTTCCATAAAATATATATATATATTAAGAATCAAGCATAAAGAGTTTTTACATAGAGAGAAAACAAAATATAAATAATATTGTCCCGAATAACATGTAATAAAAAGTAGTCTAAACAACAGCATTATAATCATCATTTCGTTGTAATTCCTCTCACTTATATGGTGATCAGTCTTCAAGCTTAGTGTTGCTAGGGTAGCCGATAGCGATGAATATTCACTATTTTCAAAGTGTTTGCAACCTTCCCATAACGGACGTTGCGCTTCTTGAAGCATTTTATAGAACCTATCGGCTTTGGATGAGGATCCTCTCTCATGTATTGTGGTTGAGTATGTGTATCGTTCTCCTCTTCAATGTATGACGGTTCGGCATGAGTAACGGGATCAAAATATTGGCCGATCGACGGTCCCGCGGCATCCATAACCAACTGCTCATATTGATTAAGGTTGTCTCGATGACTATTGTCCCCGTAATAACCACTTGGTGTCTGTCGGATTTCGCCATGACACTCCCAACATTCATAATCCTTCATGAATCCCTTTTTACATAAATGGATTTTCACCGTGCCAGGATCTTTAAATCTTAAACACCTACATTTGACACACGGACAACTGATCGCCCTGCTTGAATTAGTTGAATGTGCCAAAGTAAATTCGATGAACTCTTTCAAACCCGCCAAGAATTCTTGAGTTAGTTGTCTTTTATCAGTTAGACGATTGTACATCCAACTTCTATCATGATTGCCTTCCATATTTCCTAACTAGTTAAGTTACCAACATAATTAACAACATGTAATTCGATGCAGAAATCTATATAAATAATTTAGATTTTATAAGATATAAGGGCTAAACTAGCTAATTTAACTAATTTTTATAATACATACGAATTTCATTATTCCCTAAACTCACATATAAAACATGTAAATGAGATATTTTATTTAAAAAAAACTTAATAGTAATTTTTATAAGACATTAACTCAACTAACTAATTTAACTAATTTTTATAAGACATATACATTTCATTATTCCTTAAACTCACATCTTCTTTCTATTTTTAATTAATTAATTAATTAATTCTCTTATCCCTAAATATCACTTTATAATTTGATTTGTCAAGTTATCACTGTTTATTGTATAACTAGTTAGCAACATTATTTTTTCTAATACATAAAAATTTAATAAATCCTTAGAGTCACACATTCCTCCTGTAATTATATTAATTAATTAATTCTCGTTTCCTTATACATCATTTCTTAACATTTCATTTTTCTCATTTCAACAACATCCTATAAACTTATGTATCATTACCTATTAATACAAAATCAAAATTTTAACATATAATTTTTCACTTCTATACAAAACAGACTATAAACAAATAATGCAACATTAATATTCTCACTAATGGTCACACATAAAAAATCAAAAACCAATAATAAATAATTTAATCAACATTAAAGATAAAAAAAAATTATCACACATAATCATTTTATCATAAATCAACATAATACTCAAGAAAATACAAAAAACAATTATCAAATCCATCCATATATACTCAAGAAAATACAAAAACAATTATCAAATCCATCCATATATACTGTAGTGAAAAAAAGGGAGAAGAGATAGGTTACTTGGAATAGAAGTGCAGCTTGGAAGAGGAGAAGGAAAGGACTCCTGAAACTGATCGGTCAGAACAAGAGGGAATGTCGCCGGAAAATGATCGGCCGGAGGAGGGGGGATGACGCCGGAAATTCGTTGGCCGGAGCATCAAGGTTCCACCAGAGAAGAAGAGAGAAACGGATGCAAGAAGATGAAATGAAGAATGCAGAATGAAAATTCGGGGGACCATAAGTCCGTCGCAAATCGGCCCGTTTTGCGACAGACTACCCCGGTCCGTCGCAAAATTGCGACGAACCCAGGCAGTCCGTCGCAAAAAATTGCGACGGACGGGGCCGTCTGTCGCAAAATGTCGGCAGCCCCGCCGACAGTTGCGACGGACACTTCGGTCCGTCGCAAATTTGCGACGGACCCTTGTGTCCGTTGCAAAACTTGCGACGGAATAACCTTTAAAATCCGTCGCATTTTTTTTTTTTTTTTTTTTTTGTGACGGATTCTGTTATCCGTCACAAATTTCCTCAAATTTGCGACGGATTTTGTTCCGTCGCAAATTATGAATTTTCTAGTAGTGTGTTAGTTTACTTTATATGTTGTAATTCACAAACTTCATTTAACACGTAGGACATTTGTCTTGATGTTGCTAGTCACGTGATTTCAATACAAAGCTGGTATTTGGGGAAACTATGATATAATATGGAATCCCAAGGATCCATTAGTTTGAAGTATAAAAAAATTCACAAGATCGATCTCTTTCTCTTTGGCACACCTTGTGAGTCGATTTAGATATTAAATTTGTGATATACTTTAATTAGAATAAATAAATAAGTCTAATTAAATTGAAAGGTTGAATTAAGAACTAGAAAAAAGTCAACCTTTTAAGAAAGACAAGCCAAGTCTTTATTAGTACTTATTAAATTTGAAATCTGAAAAAAAAAGGGAAAAAGACATAACAAACATAAACTATACACTCAACAAGTTGTGAATATATAGTGGGATTGATTTTATAAATGTGTCTAGCTGTCCAAGGACATGTCAAGTGATGGAACTTATTAGTGCTTAGTAATGCACTCCAATGTGGTATCCTCTACTTTTGAATCACTTATGTCTTCCTCATCATCTTGGTGATGGCTTTCTTGCTTGAGACACTCTCTGTTCTTTCCCCACAATACGCTGTAGAGTCCAACAGCCAACAACAGTGCCCCTCCAACACTACAAGTGGCCCGAAACAAAACGCAAGCAAAAGCAATTAATATACCGTTCTTATAGTTTCCTAGAACATATAAAACATAACTAACTCCATTCGATCTCAAATATCAGGGCTAATTGAAGTATTTACGTACTTTGATTCTAAATATAAGACATCAATCCACATTATCGATCAAATTCTTCACTTCTTTCCTAAAGTATTCTTATTAATTACACATATTAACGAGTTTTCTAACATAATAAAAACCAATTAGTTAAAGAAACATGATAGAATTCGGGTCAACCGAGGATTACACGAGGCATAATTAAATCAATATTTTGAATAATCCAATAAAAAAAATACTAAAGCACAAATATGATGAATTTTTATTTTATGAACTCAAAACGATATCATTCCAAGCTTAATAAAAGAAAAAATATATAAAATCTAACCTAGTCAACCTGTCCAAAACTTTTGATAGATCTTTGACCAAGGGACTGGTTCCTCAATACACTCATTGGTCTGACCATCCAACCCATCCAAGTTAAGTTTTAATACCATGGGGTTTTCCATCAAGAGTAATTTTCGATGTAAATGATTAAAAAGGGTACTTTCGAAAAACCAACACACATTAACTAATTTTGTCTGTTTTTGTAAAGGGGTTTAAACTTCTCATGTTGCATGAGAAGAAGAAGATTCCTTCACACACATGAAATTGTGAGACCCACATATATATATATAATGCTCATTATATATATATGTGGGTCTCACCATTTCATGTGTGTGTGACATGAGAAAACACTTCTCCTACAACATGAGAAGTGTTTTTCCTTTTTGTAAATTATTTTTCTAAATATCATACATTATTTATGACTGAAAAGAGTAATATTTTTTAAAATAACCTGTTAATTTAATCTATATAAATACTATTGACTGATTGAAAATCAAATTGGTGATAATTAAATATGTCATTTTATACGAATTAAATATATTTTAATTGTGTATAATATATAGTATGTATTCAGTAATTGTAGATTTCTGATGTTATAAAAAAATCCCCACTTTACCAACAAGCTGTTGGTTGAGGAGGTAAATGGTCTTATTCCCGTAAGAAAGAGAACATTAGTTCCAATTCCGGGAAGTGCACTTGTTGGAAAATCTAAGCCTTAAGGGGAAACACTTGATCAAATAAAAACAAATTCCCACTTTCACCCATAACAAACAAATAAACAAACACACACACACACAAAATGCGCTTTTTGACCTCCAACTTTTTACTTTGGTGGAGCCACAACTTTTATAAATGCAAGATTTTTTTTTCTCCAATTTTTTAACTGAAACATGATGTGGCATGAAGAGTGAACTGTGCACAATGTGTTAGATATAATTAGTTTTGGTGATATCAAATATTGATGCCAAATACTAATGGAAAAATTTTTGTATAATATATTTATTTCCAATATTGACTAACTACTTTATTTAATGTGAAATATCTTGTAGATTAGTCAAGCAAAAAAAGAATATATCAAGTTAGAATATGGAGATTGATCAAGAAGAAAAGATTAAGAAGATATTGAAGATTGAAGTTATCAAATGTGGGGAGAGGAAGTCAAACTAAAGAAAGAAGCTACCTAATTGGACTATGGAGAATGACTAAAAGGAAGACGAAAGAGATTGAAGATATAATAGTCAAGAAAAATAAGGAGTTATCAAAAAGAATTGTGGAAATTAATCAAGAAGAAGGAGAAGAGATTGAATAAAGAAGAACTTGCAAGATCTAATGTTAATATCAAAGATTCAAGCTCTTAGATGAGATACTGGAGGTCTCTATGGTCAAATGAAGGTTGGAATGGGTCAATTCGAAGCATATATGGAAGTTATACCAACTTCACTCGAGTGGCACCTCCAGAAATGATCACTCAAGTGACCACTCGAGTGATGTTTTTCATCACTGGCAGCATCACTCGAGTGATGTTATAGTGATGATTGCTCTGTTGTGTTATGTTTTCGTTCAGAATGAAAGATGTTTGGTATTTTGATATATCTCTCAAACCACACATCCAATTGATGCAAAACTTGTTTCGTATGAAACTAGGCTCCAAATGCGACCAAACAACACAAGCTCGAGCTTAACAAATTTTAGATGAAAATGATATGAGTTTTAGAAGTTTACACTAGAATTTCTCACATTATTCCAGAACGGATTTAGTTATTTGGATATATCTCACAAACTATACATCTGATTGAGGTGAAATTAGTTGCATATGAAACTAAACTCAAAATGAGTTTTACTCAATCCAAGATCAAGCTCAAAGAGTTTAATACAAATGAGATATAGATCTTGGAATTTGACACTTAGTGTTCTCATGATATTTCAAAACAATAGTCATTTTTCAAATCATAACTTTTGGAAGACAATGAGTTTTGGACAAAACTTATTGTATATAAAACTAGGCTCAATAGGCATTATAACGACATTAAGATCATACTCAACAATGGTCAGCAGGAAGAGATATGAATTTTGGAAGTGCACGGTTGTATAAAGACGCTGCTCCAGATTAGCTGTTATGAATTTCATCACAACTTCTAGATTATAATGCATTTCTAGCTTATTCTTTCTGCATTGGAACATAGACTTCAAAAGTTTTCTGATGATAGTTAATTTTCCATATTTGGAGTCAAAATGAGTTAATCACTATCAAAGATTACTCCAGTGGTATGAAAATGAAGCACGTCACTTTGAGCGATGCACTGTTCACCTTGAAGATCACTACGGTGACCACTCGAGTGATGATCACTAGCAAATCACCATGATGATCCCAGAGAGTGATGTTCGGCACAGTTTTTAATCATCGTCTCGGATTACATAATTTTCTTCCAAACTCATATAAACCTTCATTTTATCATTCATAATCAATACTAATAAAGTTTATAAGAAGATTACAGGTGATTAAACTTGGATTAGAGCTTCGACGGACAAAAACCACTTTGTGTTAGAAAAACCCTAAAGCTCCAACAACTATTTCAAATGTCATATTTTGTAAGCCTCAATGGGAAGAAGAAAAGCTTGTCAGTTCTCTATGTGTTTTGATGATAATTGACAACTGTAAACAAAATGTGGTTAATGATTCAAGTAAAAAATGTTTTAACTTGATCAAACTTGAACCAATAACTTGTTGTCAAACTCAAGTTAAGCCTTTTGAAAACTCAGTCAAAATATGTTTAGACTTTGACTGACTCGAGCTACACTTTGGTGACTCGAGTTAAAGGCTCTTATAAAATGTTTTAAGAAATGATGTTGCCTTAAGCCTGTGTTTTATGCCTCGAGCTAAGTCTTGTGAACTTCAATTTATTTTCAAAATACAAAGACACTTGACTCGAGCTAGTGTTCCTTGACTCGAGCTTGGATTTGAACGTTATATTCAAAATGTATTTTGATAACTCGAGTCTTCACTTAATGACTCGAGCTAGCTCGATGTTCAAATCCTTTTCAAAAGCTATCTCAAAGATCGTTTAAGAAATTGATTCTTGACTCGAGCTAACTAAGTATGACTTGAGTCATGCACTTGAGTTGAACATTTTAGACTCGAGCTAAAATCATACAGAGACATCTTCACTTAAACTTCAAACTTATTTTCAAAGAAGATAAACTTGTGACTCAAGCTTAGAATGGTTAACTCGAGTCATGCTCTCAAGTTTGCTTGAAATTTAACTCAAGCTAAAGTATCTCTGTTTTGCAAATCACTGTGTCTGTATATCTTAAATCTTTGCTTGTGATTTGATTACTTCTTATCATCACTCATTATTGTTTCTAACTATGTTTAATCAGTTTGTTAATGAGTTTCAGATGATTAGATGATGGATTAAATGTAGATTAATAAAAAAAAGCATTGATTACGTCAGTTGCATTAAATGCTGGTTTAGAAAATGAAGCATGAATTTGGGCAATCAATCTCTAAACATTCTGAAGGCATTAATGGTTTCTTTCCATATTTGAACGCTAGATCATCCAACGGGAAGAACAGAAGGAATGTCAATGCGACTAATGATGGCGGACATTTGTTGAATCGGAGTTGTGAATAACGAATAAACTTCAACGCTCAACGACTATATTGATTACTCTCAACGGTGCATTGAAGGCTTCCAATGGTCATTTAATTCCCTCACCAAATATAAGTGAAGCATTCAATACGATTCATCTACCAGAAACACAAACACACAAACAAACTATTCAATTATTGTTTCATTCATTGTGTAATATCTTCGGACATTTAAATCTTCAGTGTTTATCAATATGCTCTTTTAGAGAGTTATATTTCTGATCAATATCTTTGTAAGAATCTCAAGGTAGTGGGACTTTGAGATTGGGTTATTGATTACAACTTGTAAAGAGGAGTACGTGAATCCTAGTGAGAGGATTACTTCTAGTACAGAGTGTGTAATCATTTGAAGAGATAGTGAAAATCCTAGAGAGTCTGGGGACAAGTGGTAGGTCAAGAGTTAAGACCGAACCAGTATAAATCTCTTGTATCTATCTTTCTCTCCTTTTCTCTGTTAAGCTCTGTTTTAGTGAGTGAGTTTCAGGGGTAAACAAAAAAAAATTTAAATCACCCAATTCACCCCCCTCTTAGGTGATATTCTGTCTTTCAAAGCTCAACGGTCATCAATCTTCATCAACTATAAATAGAAGAGCATTCAAAGCCTAAGAAGTGTGTTACAACGCCAAATTGCTAATATCATGAATCATCCACTTCAAGCCGAATACTCTCTATTGATTTCCAGCTTCGATATCATTTACCTTAGATAGAGAGATTATTTGTATTGTACCTCAGTGTTCATCTTATTCACTTCTGAGAGAGAATGTTGACTATAATCCATCATCATCAAGGTTATATCCTTGCGGTGTGTAAAGGGGAGTAACTCGGTAAGAGATTTGTAAAAGGCTTCATAAGTGTCCGGCCAAACTTATGGGATTATAGAGGTTTCTCTTATCCTCAGATTAAACAAGAAGATAGTGGATTGAAAATCTTAAATGGAGCTTGGGGACCGGACGTAGGTTTTGAAGAATTAGACCCAACTAGTATAAATCACAGTTTGCATATTCTCTTTGCTTATCTCTTATATTTCCAGCATACTTGATTTGTTTAATTGATTGTGGTTTTATGGCTTATAGTCTCCATACTTATTAGTTTCACTAAGACGCAACAGGATTTTCAAAGTTTCTTTTTTTTTTTTTTTTTTGTCTTAAACCCAATTCACTCCCTCTTGGGTGTCAGCCAATTCTAACACAACATTGTTGTTTTTCATTCAATTTATGCTTATGGGTCTATTAATTTGAACATTACAAAATTTTTTAAAGATCTAAAATATTTTTCCAAACTTTTTTATCATTTCATGATCAATTTGATAAAATTGAATATACTTTAGGTCAATTTTCAAAATAAACTTGAATTTATCCCAAAATGTACATGGATAATTGGATTGTTTTCATAAATTTCAAAAGAAATATATGCAACTGAATTTATGTTTTATTTTAGAAAAAGATGCATACATTTTGAAACTAGAAAAAGAAGAGACTTAATTACCTTAAGCAAGAAGAATCAAGGATTTGAACTTTATGAATAAAAAATATTTTGCAAAAGTCATCTTCAGTTAGATTTGACAATACTAGAATATAATATAATTTGGTAGTTCAGATATTAGATGTTTGTATCAAAAAAGAAAAAGAATCATTGTCTCTATAAAAGTTTAATAAACTAGAAATTATCTTAGTTTCAATATAATGTATTTCTTATATCGTTAAGAAAGGTTAACAAAAATTTTGGCAAAAAGGGGCAAGACTCTTAAATTTCAGCAAAGCATAAATTAGTATTAGGTTTAAAAATACCAAGTGGAATAGCTCCGTGCTTTAAATCCAAGGGACATCAACATAAGAAGAAAAAGAAAGCATCATATATAAACAATAAGATATGATTCACTTATAAATTAATTTTTTAATTGAATTACTAATCTCTGATTAAGCACAGTTACTAAATTATAATACTTTTAAAATTTAAATATGTACCTTCCCCAGTAAAGTGATTCTTTCCACAAAAGAGCAGAGAATATTGCTGTGATGATAAGGGCTAGAGGGGTAAACATTGCTGTAAAAACGGGTCCTTTAGTCTCTATTGTGCATACTTGAAGCCAATAACAAATCCCTGTTACAATTACACCCTGCAAATAACATTAATCTGTTAATGCGCATACATAAATACATATTTTTTTTTAAAAAAAAATAGTTAGTTAATTATTTTCAAAAAAAAAAAAAAGTGTCTTGGTTTTCTTCAAATATCCCCCTCTAACCATTTGCATTGAATACTATCCCAATTGATGAAAACTCCCTTTTTTGGGTGAACAAACTCTTTTACATAAGCAACAATAAGGATAGTCTGAAGAAATATTATTTAAGGACTAAGTAGATTGAAGTCTTATATATATTTAGACCCAAAAAAAATTTAAAAAAAAAACACAAAACTAGTGCCTATAATATTCTGTTCTTTTATATAATTAATTACATCCTTTCTTGATCACTTCTGTGTTTGGTAGATGATAAATTGACTTTTCTAGAAAAAAAATAAAAAATTCCAATATTTAAGCAAGGTAACTTCTCCATTTAATTTTCTTTCCTATTCTCCCAAAAGGGGCTGAATTAAAAGTTATGAGTTGTAAGCTGTATCACCCCCCACACACACACCACAACAAAAAATGGTTGAGGTGTGGAACCATTATATTAAGAGAAGCCATACCGTACATCAGCGGTCTGTATCATGGATCATGATGTGAAAAAGGAAGAAGTGTGTTAGGATAGTGGCATTCATGGATGTATCTCTTGAATCATTAAAGATTCAACTAAATTTCTGGACCCCAAAAATAAAATCCCACTTCCTGATGCATTTCGCTACTTTTGAGAAACTTTGTTTATTGATTATAAGAGAGATAACACTCATGAGCGCAGTAGTCTTTGTCTACCATGTTATGATCCTCCAAATAATACGCAAGCAGACACTGAGGTCTTGTCCTACATCGGAAGTATAGGATTCTATTATAGTGATTCTATTATATTGACTCAGTATGTTCAATTTACTAGAATATTCAAAATCTTTCTACCCTCAAATCAAAAAAAAAAAAAAACACAGCTTTTGACTGAGGGAAATAGCAGAAATTTATAAGGGCACTAATGAGGATTGGATTAGACCAGGTGAAAACATTACAGGCCATTGGTTCTACCTGGTTAAAAATTATAGCTTTTAGTGTAGTGGTGGATATTTTTTATTTTGACCAAGTGGTGAGAGGATAAGGATTGAGTTCCGACCAAGTCACATATCAAAGTTACTAGTGGTGGTGTGATTAATAGTCGTAGCTTTTGGGTCCGTGAAAGATGTTCTGGGGCAAATGAAGTTGAAGGGAATTACAATGAAGGTTAAATTCTGAAAGTCTTAATTAAAAACTAAGGTCCATAGTCGGAGTTAAATCTTTTGAATAGGGAAATGTTTTTAAAATGAAGCGGTAAATGTTATACATGAATATTGAAAATATTAAAAATGAGTACTAAAAAACTTAGCTCAAAAGAATTTTATTTTTGGCTCAGAAGCTTGAATGTAAATGTTCTTTCTTTGAAATTTCAAAAATTCATGGTCTTGATTGTAATTAATGTTGGTAGAAATTCCTTAAATGTCATTTTCTCACTGGTCTTTATATCTTAGTTTTACAGAGATTTTTGGCTTTGTGAATGATTTTTTTTTTTTTCCTTTCAATTAATGGGGTAGGCACTAACAACCTAAGATTACAAGCGGGATCGGTCTTACGACCTTCCACTCAAAGGGATATTTGGACTGAGTTGATAAAGAAAGAGTTAGTTATGACTACTAATTATAGCTTTTTTCCTAGGAGCTAGCACTCTTCTCTAAACTTGTGTTTTGAACTGAGATTTTTTGTACCAAGGGTCTAAATTTAGATGTTTTTTTTAGTGTTGTTAAGTTGTGAATATTTGAAACTTTTTAAACAGAAGAAAATTAGCATACACAGTAGGTCACAGAAAGAAGATTAATGTTCCATCCAAGCTTCCATGCTGAAGGATCTCTTTCAACCACAACAGCTAAAACAGCAGACTGCATGCAGCTGAATAAACATTGCAAAGTGGTGAGCCGAAACTTGGCGGTGTATTGCTTTACAATGAAACCCTGAAAAACCAAAAATGAAATGGTAAAAGCATTACCAAAAATATTAAAATTATTAAGAAGGAATAAGTAAAATGAGAGTAATTATGAGGTACGTAGTACTTACTTGCAATATAAGCCACAAAGACCAAGCAGTGTTAGCAGAAAGCATCATGATCGGACCTTTGATTAAATCCAGTATCGAGTGACCATTTGTTAGTGAAATAGAAGAGTGATGCTCCTGATTTTGAGGATACCACTTCTTGAATTCTAGAGGTGGTCCTTTCACTAACGCAAATATAATTGCCCCTGAAAGGCTCAGAACAGAACCTAGAATCTTGGCCATACCATACATGTGTTTTACAGATAAGCTTTCCAATCTGAAATGACAGAAAACAATATATATATATGTTCATTATGTTAAAGAGTTGAAATTTGGTAATCTTGACCTCACCTTAATATAACAGCCATGATGAAAGTAATGGCAGGAACCGTGTTTGTTGACGCTGCAGCAAAAGTTGCAGTAGTATAGCTGATTGAAACATAGTAAAGACTTGAACTCAATGTTAACCTGCAAACAAATAGGCGTCGTTTAAGCAATGAAAAAATGTCAAAATCATGAACATCTGTATATTTAAGGACTGATACATTAAATGCCTAAAGTTAATGGACTAACTAGTTAGTTTACTTATGTCTGTAGTGACAGTGATTAAACAAGGAATGGGTCAGAAAAGAAAGTTCATCCTTAAATACATACCCAAATAGGGAAATGAGGAAGATTTTGCAGAGCAGGGTGTATGACAAGGAAGTAGCCTGCTTACTGGCAAATGAAAGATAAGATTGGCCAATACAGAAAAAGAGAAGCTTGATAAGTCTCTTTATATAAGATGAAGAAATGATTGAGAGAAGAAAATGAAGAGAAAAGGACTGAATAGAACCTGTCAAAGAAAGCAAATGGTGATAAGGCAATTGAAGCAAAGGCTTGCCTATAGACAACAAACACATAAGGGTTCATTCCCTTGGAGATTGCAGCCTTAGAGAGCAAAGCCATGCCTGCATACACAAACTGTATGAAGATCATTGCCATGTAGGGCTTATTTTTCTGCAGAATCACTCTGCAGCCAAGTGATGAGCCTTTCATTTTTCTGATATGTTTTTTTCAGTCTCTATATATTCTTTGAACAAGAAGCTTGGAAAATATATAGAGTTTGGAATTCATGTGTGCCATTGTCTACTTTATTTCCCTTGTTTCCTAATTTTGCGCCTATCCAATCGATCCATTTTCTAGTTTCTGACATCGAAGTGGCAAGAATTTGGCCCATCCAATTCTAGAAAAGCTAAATTATTAGAAAGACACTATTGTCATTCTAAATTCACAGTATATATGGACATAATAGGAGTAGTTGATGCATGCTTAATTATGATTTTAGTATTGTAATCAATTACTTTTTGAAATTAATTACTCAGCAGGCTTATCCTTGTACCATGGAGCATGTCAAAGAGAGAATATGGTTC
The DNA here is from genome assembly GCA_025563575.1 of Acacia pycnantha. Lineage (NCBI taxonomy): Eukaryota > Viridiplantae > Streptophyta > Magnoliopsida > Fabales > Fabaceae > Acacia > Acacia pycnantha. The sequence goes on from JAMWYP010000248.1 coordinate 534,430, forward strand.
CAACAATTATCTTACTAATTACCTGTAACACATTTGTCATTAAGCATCTCACACAGTTGATACAATCAAACTAGAGCCAGTTTGATCCAAGTGGGATGTAAAGTACTCCCAATATGTGTTTTTCCCCATTCACAAAACTCAACTTATTTAATACTCCTCAGGTTCTAAATCTAGGAGCTAGCTGTGGAGGGCTTTGCTTTGGTTCTAAATATAAGAACTCAATTTGTCTCCCAAATTTATAAATTGTTCACCAAATTATCCCTACTAAATGAACTTATTAAGGGGGTTTTCATTAGGAGTTAGTTTCCAATGCAAATAATAAAGGCACTCCCTCTAGTCATAAATATAAGATAAACTTGACTTTTTCTGAGAAATTAAGGAAGCTAATTAAATTACTTTTAAATATTTATATTTGTCATTTTTTCTCCAAACTATTTTGCCTAACTTATAAACTGATATATAATCTAAGTATATACACAACATATGATATGATTAAGTAACTTATTTAGCTTCCTTAATCTCTCCTAAAAAAGTTAATTATGTCTTATATTTAGGATTAGAGGGAGAAATTTTAAGGAAACAATACATATTTCTTACAAATAACTAAATTAACTAATGTTCTCAATCTCTGCAATTTAATTATTTAGCTCTTACATCTAGGAATGAGGGATTAGATAGTACTAAGTCTCTTCCACTTTTTTTTTTTTTTTTGCTATAAAAAAGTTTTGGAGGGGTTCGACATCAGATCCCCACCAAGGCCGGGCAAAATAAAGGCTCTATGAGATATTGTAATGGGACTTACGAGATCGCCTATTAAAAGGAGTACTTGAACTTATTGAGGATCGAACCCATTGTAATTTATAGGGCCTAATCCTGGACCCTTTACCATCTATGCCAACTCACATTGGCAAGTCTCTTCCACTTAATACAACTATCGTTGGTTAATAAGGACTTAGTAGAACCTTTATAAAAGAAAGTTATAGTTTTACAAATAAATTTTAATTCACTTTTTCTATTTTTACCCAATTGATTACATGTCTTTGCATTTATTGGTAGACTCTCTCATATCTTGTTCACACATATTTTTCCCCTTTCTCTCTTTCACTCACACTCATCATAAATGAGGGTATATTTGACCAAAAAAAAAACACATTTATTACACATTAATTTACTGAATTTAACTAATTGTAACCAACTTGTTTATCTAAATAATTTGGTTATTTGTATCTTACATATAGAACCAGAAGGAGTGTATCTTTTGATGTTTGATGCATGTGATGTGTTTCTAAACTAAAGGAGATATAGATAAAAAAGAAAAGATGAAAAACAAAAAAAAGTGGTCTGTCCAAGTATTTTCGATCTTTGTGTCACCATTTCTGCCATTTGAGGTAGTTGAATTGCCTTATGTGTACTTTAATTAGGTGAAGTGGAGAAAAAGAGATATACAGGAAAAGATGGGTTTCACTCTTATGTAGGATCCACATTTCATTCATAGTAAAGTACACTCAAAGAAATCTGAATCAGTATTTCAAAGACTTTAAATAATATTTTGAATTTGAATTTATTGTATAAAAATGTATCAATTCTTTTGTACAATTTTATTCAGATGCCATATGCACAGATGGGTTCCTCCACTTGCATTATGCTGGCTTTATTAAACCCTTTTTTTTCCTATTATTATTATTATTATTCATTTATTTGTAGCAATCATATATATTCCCAAGAAGCTGGAATCCTCTAATATTTTATAATTTGTAAGATATATTAGTGTTTTTGTACTATAGTTATATGAAAAGCCTTTACATTAAAGTCTTTTTTGTTTTTGTTTTGCAAATTAGTTTTTGTGTGTATATATATTATGAAATTTATATAAGCACCATCATCAAATTAATAATCCATAAATCTTTTGCACAACTGATATCATTCACCTAATTCCAAAAGAAAATATATGTGTGTGTGTGTGTTTGTGAGTGTGTATGAGAAAAAGTGTGTTGGCTATGTTTTCATAAAAAAAAAAGGATAATTGACACAACTATTCCCTGATCCTGATACCAATCAGTACTTACTAGAGAAGAAGACAAAATGTGGCTTAGTTCTGAGCATTTCTTTTGAAGTGCTCAAGAACATAATTGTTTCAAAGATTTTATGCTTTAGTGTTTATCATTATACTGCGTACATGTTTCATATGATTAGTGGTTTATTTGATTTCCACGATCCTCTGGACCCGCGTAACAGATATTTGCAGAAAAAGAAGTTTCGTCTAATTTAGCACTACAAGAAAGCACTACAAGGAATTTTACTTAGTGGATAAGTTCTAAGCATCCATTTGAGATCTCTCCCATCAATCACTAAAAGTTTGATTATGTTTAAATAAAGTTTTAAAATTTGAATCTTAAAAAAAAAAAAAATAATAATAAATGTATAAAATTATTTTGTCTTATTGATATTGACTAGTTTAATATGATCATTTTTGGAGATCAAAATGTTTATAAAGATCACTTGGTTTAGTTTTAATTCACTTCCTGAAAAGTTATCTTCATTTGTAGTATTTATAATTGACTGTTATTTTTTGATTTTTTTTTTTTTTGGGAAGCCTAACTATTATATCAAATAAATATAGTATTTTTTTAATTTTGAAGACAAAAATATCTTATTAATTGATTTTTTTATAAATTAAATTAGGTTAATATAATCTTTGGTCTCTCAAATTTATTCTCATTTTGATTTTAATCCTTTAAATTTCAAACTATTTTGGCCCAACAAAAACCCATTGTTTGGAATTTGAGCAACTGAAAACAAACTTATTGGGCCAAACATTGTGAAAACCCTCATAAATTTTAGGGTAAGTTCTATTCATAACACAAATACTAAGAAAGTAGAACTTACCTAAGTTCTATTCATTTAACTACTTTTGTAGCCATAAGGGATAATTGAGACTTACTTCTTGGAAAGTTAAGGCTTTTGGATTTCATTATTTCTTGAAGAGCTTGACTTCCCCCTACTTACACTTACCAAGCTACCTAGTAATAGCTAGCAAAGGTTGGCTAAAATAGTTAACGAGTTGGCATGTGAATTCGGATGCCCTAAAGTTATATAAGTACTCCCTCCGTCTCTAAATATAAACTTCAAATAACCGATTTGCAGTTATTAAAAAAATAGTTAAAATTAGTTAAGAGCATTATATATATATATATATATTCCAACTATGACCTTATTTATAAATAGGACAGTAGGAGAGAAAAAAATGCAACGTATACAATCAATGGGTAAAATTTGAAAAAGCACAATATAAATGCTTTGATAAACTTAAAATGAAGCTTATATTTTGGGACAGATTTAAAGCATATATTTAGGAATGAGAGAGAGTATTGTTTAGTAGGTTTCTCTCTCGAAAAATCTGCTAACACGTAAGAGCTAGTTGAGAGGCTATAACACTGAATAGAGTTAAAGGGCATTATCACCCAGGAACTATTTTGCGAGGGCTATTCTAAATTTTCTAGTGGAGAATTGGTGCCCTTTGACTCATGAACAGTGACAGAACTTTTAAGGGACTAGTGGAGGCCATGCCCCCCCAAAAAAAATTTGTTTCGAATTTTTTTGTTAAAAAAATTTAATATAATGTAAAATTAAATTTTGGCCCCCCAATTGCCCCCCCCCTCTTTTTATATATCTGGGGCTTATAATTCAATTTGTGTTTCATGTGAGGTCTTGTATGATTTATTTTAATCTTGTCATTTTTTTCTATATTTCATTCTAATTACCTGAAATTTTTAGCTTATCAGTGAAATTTACTTTTGTGGTGTATTCTTTAGTATGCTTTTACCCATTTTACACTACATCTATGGATGAAGTTAATTGATTTTTCATTCTAAACCTCAGCCTCTTACCTTCCAATGTTGTGGTGTTCAATTACATGAAGTTTATGGTTGAACCAAAGATTCACAATCACATAAATTAAAGCCTCTTGGCTTCCAATGTTTGTGGTGTATTTTTTTTATTCTTTTATTTTTCTTGTTTATATTCTTTTGTTTTTTAATGCATATAAAACTTTCCTTAAAAAAAAATTCGGGGTCGCTGCCCCCGAACCCCCGAATCCCCACACCACTATTTTGCCCCCCCAATTTTTGTCCCAAGCTCCGCCTCTGCTCATGAACATTGTGTTGAAGAGCATTTTTATACCAAGTATTCATAGATGAGTAACTATCACCCTAAAATTCAATCACGTGGAGGAATGGGAGAAAGCTAGAAAGATGCCATTTGACTTGTCAGCAAAGAATTTATTGGCAAAAAAAGAGAAAGGTTTTTAATCCCATACTAATTATCATTTAATAATGTTGTCGATGTTTGTCTGTCCTGTCTGTATATAGGACTTACTGACCTTTTCATATTGATGAACACATATATAATATACCATAATACCATTAATTATTTGATAATTAGTATATAATGTTGACAAACTTTTTCTAATTGATGAATACCTAGTTGGCAAGACATGTGACACCCTAAATATGATGTGAAATGTTTTGGTTAAAAAGGGAAAAATACTCCACATTATTGAACTTTAGGATGTTAGTTACTCCTTCATGAATATTTTAAGGGCAAAAATGCTATTTAAACTAATGTCAGTCTGTAGTTAATAGCTAATACAATGTCTGGTAGTTTAAAGGCATCATTGCAATAATTTTAACACTGAAGGGGTAATATTGCTCCAATGAATAGCTTAAGATAGCCAGTGCTCCTCGTGGAATAGTTTAGAGGCAAAAATTCCGTTAGCCCTTGAATAAACTTTTATGTACTTTATGCTTGTTTAATAATTCTTTAGATTGAACTTGTTGTATCAGTATCTTCAACATGCCAATGATATCCTACAGACTGGGATATTAGATTTAGCCCCTACTAAGATTCTCACTCTGCACTGTCCAATTAGATCATCAGAGTTGTATCTCTCCTTCTTTCCAATTTATGTCTCTCTCACACACATACGCGCACGCACGCATACACACAACTGTTGATTATTTTTGGAGGACCAGTGTGTTGGAACTTTTTCTAACAGACCCTTTGTATCACATACACTCAAATGAAAGGGAAGGAGAAAATGCGGAATAGCTAGCAAAGAGAATGCTTGATTGAAGTATAACGTAACAATAATTAAGAAGAAGGAAATTTATTTTGAAAAATAAAAGAAAGAAAATAAAGAAAAGGACGGACGGGCCTTTGAAATCTGACAAGGAGTTCTTTCATGTTGGCCACTTTCTTTGATCTTGCTGAGGATACGATAAATACTGAAAACAGCATTCAAAATTTACTTATGAGACAGAGATACATCTAATATATATGTCACATCTTTCATATATCAATCAGATCCAATCTTCAATTTCTATAAATAAAAAGAGTTCTTGATAATTTATTTTATGCATAAAAATCAAGGAACTGAAGTTGTTAATTAAATGTTTTTTGTGCGGCAAAAATAAAAATATCATTATATTGATTATTGAAGTATTTTAGCACTTCTGAACTCAATCTATCATTACCTTTTTATTAATGAAGGATAAAACGGTATGAAAATTATTGATTTTTCTTTGAAATTTCGAAATAATAATTATTTTGAAACAAAACTAAGATTCCAAACGAACAATATTTTGACTATTCACTACTACAAAAAAGGGTTACTACTTCCTTAAAAAAACGTCCTTATTTTAAAAAAGGAAGTTAAAAGTAAACGTAGTGGCATTCTTGTAATTATATAATTGAATTCTAAGCATTTGGCGTCCTAAACTAATGTTCAGGACGCTTCTAATTAGATAAGGCGTCCTAAAATAATTTAAGAACGCCAAATATTAAATTTTTAATGCCAAAAATTACCGCCATGGCACGCTTTTTTCGCGAAATTTTTTTGGCGCTTAGGGAATTTGTTTTAGGCGTCCTGAAGATAGGATCAGGACGCCTAAATTATCTTATTAGCGTCCTGATTTTATATCAGGACGCCTAAAAAAAATTATTGGCGTCCTGAAACAGATTCAGGACGCCTTTATCAAATTTTAGGCCTCCTGATATAATTTAAGGACGCCTTTATTTGTTTTAAGGCGTCCCGATTTTGTACCAGACGCCTTAATTTGTTTTGGGCGTCTTGGTTCATATTTCAGGACGCCTTAATTCGAATATATACTTAATCCGCACACTCTGATCTATTATTTCCTCTGCACTTCCATTTTAGTCCAAATCCCACTTACGACGAAAGCCCTAAACGCTATCAGCCACTCTCCCCTAATCGCGATTGCCGTCCCTCGACAGTCCGTCGGTCTCATCTCCGTCTTCCCTCTTCGCGGCGGTGTCCGTCGTCGGCTCTCGTTCGTTGTCTCGTCCATTTGTCCGTCGCCGATCTCCTCTCCTTCTTCCCTCTTCGCTTCCTCTCGCTGCGGCTCTAACGGTACGCAATCAAAACCTTAACTAATGCTTTTTCTTAGCTTATGTTGCCATTCTTCGAGGCTTTTATCAATGGTTTGCTGTCTACACTTGGTTTCTATATTATATTGATGCTGGTTTTTGTAGCTAGACTTGGTATTGCTGCTGGTTTTCGAGTTTACATATGTAGGGGCTCTTGAAGTTATATATAAGGAAGTGCAAAAACTCATGACTTAGTTACCTTAACCTTCAACTTCTTTGCTTTGTTTTTGCCTTCTTTATTGCTTGATGCTTCATTCTTGTTCTTTCTTTAATTTTCTTGTGTATGTGCCGACCTTGGGCGGCGAGGGAGCATTTGGTCTTAAATATTAGTTAGATTTAATGTGCATTGAAGTAGCTGATAATTTTGAAATTTCCTTAGTTAGTAATTAAGTTTTGTTGAATTATCTTGAAATGGTTTGTTGTTGAAATTTTGGGATGTCTTATTGTTAAGGGAAATCTTTGCCGAATTTTTTTACAAGATTGAGAATATGAATCATGTCATTCTTGAAGTTGACTGTTGTTGGAAATGTCTTAGGTGATAATAAAATGGGTCATAGTTGGATGAATGCTTTGAGAACTAGTGAAGAATATGAGAATGGGGTGGAAGAGTTTATTGAATTTGCTAGAAGGAATGTGGCTACAAAAAATGGGATGTATTATTGTCCATGTGTTAATTGTTTAAATGATATTTGAAGGGATATTCCTGATATAAGGGATCACCTAATTTGTGATGGAATAAACCTTCGATACACAACGTGGATATGGCATGGTGAGGAAGTAAGTACCAGTGCGTCCCACCAAAATGAACTAGAGGTAGATGATGATGATGATGGAATGGAGAGGATGATTCATGATGTTGAGGTAGAATCTTTTGCACAATCGCATGAATATGATAGCGTCCGGAGTGATGCAGAGACACCTTTGTTCCTTGGGTGTACTAAGTATACACGGTTGACTGGGACCTTACAATTGGCCAACTTAAAGGCAACTTGTGGGTGGACGATAGCAGTTTCACGTCGCTGCTTGAATTGTTGTGTGATATGTTGCCAGATGATAATGTACTTCCAAATCGTATGTATGAAGCGAAGAAAATCTTGTCTACCATGGGCATGGAGTATGAAAAGATACACAGCTGCCCTAATGACTGACTGCATATTGTATAGAAATGAGTATGAAGGCCTTAGTAATTGTCCGAAGTGTAAAACTTCAAGATACAAAGTGAAGAAAAAAGGTGGTGGTTCTGGAGATAAGACAACAAAAAGGCAACATTTGAAGGCATTGTGGTATCTTCCAATAATACCGCGGTTTAAGCGTCTGTTTACTAGTGAGGCAACGGCGAAGAAGTTGAGATGACATTCTGATGAGAGAGTATCTGATGGAAAATATCTTCGGCACCCGGATGACTCTCTACAATGGAAGAAAATAGACGAAATGTTCCCTCAATTTGGCAGTGAGCCAAGAAACCTTCGGCTGGGGCTTTGTACAGATGGCTTCAATCTGTATCGAACTCTTAGTAGCACCCACAGTGCATGGCCGGTTCTCCTTGTAATATACAACTTACCTCCCTGGCTATGTATGAAACGCAAGTTCGTGATGCTTTCTATGATGATTTCTGGACCAAAACAGCCGGAACAATATCGATGTGTACTTGGCGCCTTTGATTGAGGATTTGAAGAAGTTGTGGGAGGAAGGCGTAGATGTGTTTGATGCATATAAGAAGGAGTCCTTCAAGTTGCGTGCAATGATATTTACCACGATAAACGACTTTCCCGCATACGAAATTTGTCGTGGTACAGTGTGAAGGGGCATAAAGCATGTCCAATATGTGAAGCAGACACGGACTTCCATCAACTAAAGCACGGGAAAAAAACGGTCTACCTCGGTCACAGGAGGTTTCTTCATCGGTTCCACCCGTATCGTAAGTTAAGAAAGTGTTTTAACGGCCAACCGGATCATAGAACGGCTCCAAAGGCATTGACCGGAGAGGAAGTTTATAGCCGGGTGAAGCATATCAATGTCATATTGGGTAAGAAGCAAAGGATTGTGGGTCGGAAGAATATATGGAAGAAGAGGTCAATTTTCTTTGATCTTCCATATTGGCGTAGTCTTGATGTGAGACACAGTCTCGATGTGATGCATGTGGAGAAAATGTTTGTGATAGCCTTGTCAGTACTCTTTTGCACATACCAGGGAAGACTAAGGATGGAATTAATACGAGACTAGACCTGGTTGATATGGGAATAAGAGAACGGTTACATCCACAAGTAATGGAAGATGGTAAGAGGGCATACATGGAGCCAGCAGCTCATACACTATCAAAAGCGGAGAAAAAAGTTTGTGTGGGTGTCTATATGACATTAAGGTTCCACAAGGATATTCTTCTAATTTGAGAAGGTGTGTTTCAATGGACGATTTGAAGTTAGTGGGAATGAAGTCCCATGATTATCATGTGTTAATGCAACAACTATTACCAGTAGCAATTAGAGGCATTATGAAAGATGAAGTGCGAACCACTATAACAAGATTGAGTATTTTCTTTAATGCTATCTGTAACAAAGTCATTGACATTGAAAAGCTGGATGAATTGGAAAATGAGAGTTCTATTATTTTGTCCCAACTAGAAATGCATTTTCCTCTTGCATTTTTTGATATAATGGTGCATTTGATAGTGCACTTGGTAAGGGAGGTAAGGCTGTGTGGTCCAGTTTACCTAAGGTGGATGTACCCTTTCGAGCGATACATGAAGATCTTAAAAGGATATTCTAAAAATCCTTATCGACCGGAAGCCTCAATAGTTAAGAGATATGTAGTTGAAGAGGTTATGGACTTCTGCAAGGATTATCTATCAGGGGCGACGATACAATCTCAGCATGACGAGGGGATAAGCGAGGGAACTCGAGGAGTCAGACTGAAGAATATGCCTCGTGAAGAGGTGTTGCAAGCACACTTGTACATCCTGAATAATATGGAAGTGGTTCAACCATACATTGATGAACACAGGAAGAGTTTGAAGAATATGAATCCAAGGAAGAACGACATGCAGATAGCTAATGAGCAAAAGAAGACATTCATAAAGTGGTTCCAGCAGAAGGTATTGCACGAGATCGGTGTGTCGGATACAATTGAGTGGTTAGCCTGGGGCCTTCTTTTCGGTCATCACATGGAGTGGTTATGATATAAACGGATATTCTTTCTACACAAAAGACCAAGATGACAGAAGTTCTGTGCAAAATAGTAGGGTGATGGTTGAAGCTGAATCCATGCACTTTTCGAGTTCGAAAGACAAAAACCCGGTTTTAGCATCAATGGCTTATTAAGGAGTTATTGAAGAAATATGGGAGATGAGCTACAACAAGTTTAAAGTTGCTTTATTCAAATGAACCTTGATGATACACTCCCTTTCTCAACAAATACACCTATAACACGTGAAGTAGAATTGATAGATGATGAAGAATATGATGCAAGAAAGGATCATTGTGAAGGAATATGGGAAACCATATGAAGATTGCACACTTATGTACGTGATCGCTCCATGATTCTCAAATGCATTTGATATTTTTGTAGATTGCACACTTGAGTTTATGGCTTGTTTTCCAATTTACAGTTTTTTGATAGTGTTTCTGCGTTCTTGGATGAAGAAGTTGATACTGTTCGAGACGTGTTTTGGCTAGACATCTTTATGTAAATTTGACATTGTTGTTGGCTGGTACCCGGTAGTGCACTAGTTCAAATGTTTAATGCGAATTTGACATTGTGTTCATCCTTATGTATTTCATTTTGACATTATATTGTTGTTGATATGGTCATCATGAATTTCATGTATTTCAAAGGTTACTGTGCACTAGTTTATATGTTTCACGGTTAAATCAACCTGATATATGTTAATGAAGGAAGGTTATTTTTAAACTGTGGCTACCTAGTGGATTGTAAATATTGTATTCTTGTTTTGCAGACAATTTGGGAATTTATATAAATAAAACGTATCATTTTAAAAATAAAAACTCAAATAAAACGTCCGGAAAGTAAACAAAGGACGCCTCATATTGAACAAAAACAAACTAAACAAGGCGTCCTGAAAATAATTCAGGTCGCCTCATATGAGGCGACCTGAAATTAATTAAGGACGCCTCATATGAGACGCCTCATATGAGGTGACCTGAAACTAATTCAGGACGCCTCATATTAGGCGTCCTGAAATTAATTCAGGTCGCCTAATATGAGGCGTCCTGAAATTAATTCAGGACGCCAAACTTAAAAATATACGACTACCCAGCCCGAGACGTCCCTGTTAAAAAGGACATTAATTGGGTCTTATTTTGGTCATTTTTTTCCTTTTTTTTTTGTAGTAGTGATTGGATATGTTGATTTAGAACATCCAATTAAAATTGATACGTACATTAAATTTTATTTCGTAGATAGATAGAACTTTTCTAGCAAATTAGTAATTTCAACAACTTTTATATTTAACTCTTCCGCATCTACCGTTAAGTGCTTGTTATTTTTTTAATGGAAAATGTCACGCCAGATTATGATATGACACGTGTCATCATACTTCATACGTGGAATCCTATGTAAATTACTAATTTCATAAAACCCTGATGAACTTTGAATAGTTACAGATAACCCCCTAAACTTTGATCAGTTACAAATAACCCCCTTGACATTTCTAAATTTAAATTTAACTCCATTAAAATTGTGATTTATAACAAATAAACCTCATGTTGTTAATTTAATCATTTTAATAAACTTATTAAATTTTGTACTATCATTTGTTAATTAAAATATATTTCTTGTATGGAAAAAAACTAGAAGAATAATATTTAAAAATATAAAAATAAAAATGTCATCATTTATATAACATTTACTTATTTTCTTGGGTTAATTGAGAATTCATAGTATAAAATTTTCATCATTTGTGTTAAATATATCTTCATATGTATATTGACTAAGTAAAGGTGAGATATAAATATGATGAAGATAAAATGTGCTCATTTATATTAATCATGAAATATTACAATGTAAAAATGTGTTCATCTGTCATAACATATTGTCTCTAGGACACCTAAATACTAACAATCTCTCACTTGGCCTAAAGCCAATCAAGTCGACGTGTTATACCTAAAGACTCTAATGACTATCATGTTTTCTCTGAGAAATTCTCTTCATCAGAGAATCGGCCAAGTTATCATCAGTAGGGATGTAGTCCATCTTAATATCATGTCTTTCAACAATCTCTCGGATGACGTTATACTTGCAAAGCACATGCTTGGATCTCTGATTAGACCTAGGTTCTTTGCCCTGAGCTATAGCTTTGGTTTGTTGTAATACAAAGTTATTGGATCAACAATGCTAGGAACCACTTCAAGTTCATTAATGAACTTCTTGATCCATACTGCCTCTAGCTGCTTCTGAAGCTGCTATGTATTTTGTGTAATATCTTAAATTTTGGGCCCAGAGACTTGAGGATAAGCTTGTAATAGGTAGATCACTAGACCCAGTCTAGGAAGTGTGACAAATATTATGAAAGAAATTTTTCTTGACATTTCAGTCAAATGAAATAGTGAATTCTAGTCAATTGTTGATTTTCTTGAAATCTAAATTTTGGACCAATTAAAAGAAGAACAAATGCTAGGGTCAAATGGGAAGTTTAAAGATTATGAGATTATGAATTAATTAACCAATGAAATACAACATTGGGGACTCCCAATGAGGCCATATTTTCGGCCAACAAAGATAAGAAGGGAGAAAATGAAGTATGCAATCTTAAAGAAGCAAGTGCCGAAAGTCAAAGAAGTGTATTTGACAAGCTTCTTGAGCATGATTGGAATTGTGACAAGCGTATATATGGTATAGGCAAGAAAGTCAAGAAAGCTTGACTTAATCTCGGGAAGCATTTATTAAGTCTTATTGGTATGATATTTTGACCAAGGAGGGAAGAAGAAGATAGATGAAGTCTAGAATTCTAACACATGATAAAAACCATGCAATCAATTCATTATTATCCAAGTTGCCATGTGTCACTTTAGGGAAAAAATGTTGACTTGGTATATGACACCTAAGCACATGTAATTAAGGCAAGGGAAAGAGACATATTCCTTCTCCAATAAGCCTTAATTCATCCAAATTAAGTATACAAGAAAGGAAGAGGTGATTTCATGTAAAAAAGTCAAAGAAGAGTATTCAATAAGCTTTCTAACCAAGTATAAATATTTGGCCACATGTCCAAGCAGAGAAAGAGAATGGATTTAATGCCTTTGACTTATGTGGAAGAGCAATGAATTTATTAAATATTAAGTAGCCAAGAGGGAAAAGAGAGAATTTCATGAGATCTTGGTATTTCATCACATGTTAGATCATGCAATTAACTCATCCTTATCCAAAGTTGCCAATTGTCCAACTAGAGAAAGAAATTGACTAGTAAAAGGGACACATAAACATGTGAATTAATGGCTTGAGGATGAGTCATTTTTTCTTCTCCAAGAAGCCAAGATTTTCGGCCTAGGAGAGGAAGAGAAGAGGATGAGATGAACTTGAGATATTTTGGCACTTGTGATAAACAAAAGTCAATACAATTAATAATAAGATGCCACATGTCAAGCTAACTCCAAGAAGAGACACCTAAGCAAGGATGCTTATGTCATGAAGATGACATAAATCTTTCCCCAACAAGCCCTATATTTTGTCCAACAAGGCCAAGGGAGAGGATAAGATGAAGTTTTGAACATTAATCATATGTTGTAATAAAAGTCAACCAAATTTATTTTAAGTTACCACTTGTCTTGTTAAGAAAGAAAATTGTGTTAGTTCTCTATGTGTTTTGATGATAACTGTCATTTGTAAACAAGTGTGAATGTTTTTGATAAGTTAAACAAATTGATTTCAACTCAAAAACATTTTGTCAGTGCCAAACTCGAGCCTAAATGTGTGAACTCGAGTTTGCTACTAACAGAGAGCAAGACAGGCTATTTTGGATTTCAAACTCGAGCCTGTATCTTTAAACTCCAGTTTAGAACCTCCAGATAAAGTCTTCAAAGAGTTTACAAATGTGTAAACTCGAGTTTGTCGTTGCAAACTCGAGTTTTCCTCTGGCGGGAAGCCTTTTCTAATTGAAACCATTTCTCAAACTCTACAATATTTCCTTTAGAGTAAAGTTTGCTATTTGTTGTAAATCTACAAGAGTTTACAAATCATGTAAACTCGAGTTAGCAGAGACAAACTCGAGCCTATTCTTTCTATGTAGAGCTTTCACTATGGTTTGGAAAATATAGAAGAGTTTACAAACATGTAAACTCGAGTTTTCCATTGGCAGAGAGCTTTCAAGTTTTCATATCTTTTGCAAACTCGAGCTTACCTCTTTGAACTCCAGTTTGCCTCTTGTCAAGAGTTTTCAAGGTTTACTTATTTTAAGTAAACTTGAGTTTGGGTTTCTAAACTCAAGTTTAGTCTTTACAGAGAGTAAAGTTATTTTGAAAACTGACATGAACAGTGTCAAACTCGAGCACAGTCACTAATAGACACTTTGAGAAGCAAAACTGAATTTTGACATGATACTTTTTGGTCAAACACGATGCCTTTTTGGTCAAAAATAAGACTTTTAGTCCCTAAAATGGAAAAATAAGGTCCCTTTTAGTCCTTTTGACATTTTTGCATAAATGTGTTTCAAATGGTTTTCTAAAAGGACGATGGTTTCTTTTACTCGGGGACGCTATCAAATGTGTTTTCGAGTCTATAATTATAAACTCAAGTTTGGTACCTGAAAATATCTACAAACTCTAGTTTTGAGGAACTAACTCGAGTTTGCATCGCTGAATTTGAATTTCAAACTGAACGAATCTACGAAAATTTTGTGTTTGAATCCAATACTTCATATCATCACTCTTAACTATTCCTAACTATGTTTAATCAGTTTGTTAGTGAGTTTCAGATGATTTAGACAGGATTAAATGGAGATTTAGCATAAAGCATAAAGTAGAGTCAGAACATTAAATGCAAAAGTGCTGAAAACTTGCATGCTTCTGAACAATCATTCTCCACACGTTTTGAAGGAATTAATGCTTCCCTTCCACATCTAGTAAGCTGCTCTTCCAACGGACTAAAAGTCAGAAAGTCAAGCATGAACCTTTGCAAAGCTGGATTAACCAAAGAGTAGAGAGAGAAGAAGACCAAAACTTCAACTAATCAACCTACAATGTTTCCAACGGACACATTATGAATTACAACGGTCATATATTGATCTCTACCTATAAAAGAAGACAGATTCAAGACAGAAAAATGTAGAGAGAAACAAGCTTACATCTTCAACATGCTAATACTCTGATATTATTATCATTTAATCTCTGTTTTCAATGTTTACATAACCTATCATAGAGAGTGAAATGTTTTGTACTTCAGTGTTTATCCATTCACTTTTGAGAGAGGAGATTTATTTGTAAACATCCTATCATTCTATTTGAGAGTTACTCAAGATTGGGTGATCTTGAGTGGGAAACCCATTGTATTGATTACAGCTTGTAAGGGGAGTGAATCCTAGTGAGAGGATTACTTCGTGTACAGAGTGTGTAATCAAGTAGGTGTATTGATTACAATTTGTAAGGGGGAGTGAATCCTAGTGAGAGGATTACTTCAAGTACAGAACGTGTAATCAAGTTGAAAGAAGATAGTTGATTGAAAATCTCAAGTGGAAGCTTGGGGACTGGACGTTGGTCAAGGATTGGGCCGAACCAGAATAAATCATTGTTTGCATATTCTCTTCCCTTATCTCTTACATTCCCAGCATATATGTTTGAATGATTGTTTATCACTTTATAAATTATTATTGTCATTCAAACTACTTTCAGAAAGTTGCGAAAAGATTTTCAAAGTTACAAGTTTTTAATTAGACACCCAATTCACTCCCCTCTTGGGTGATAGCCAAACCTTTCAAATTGGACACCTAAGCTTGGACATTAGTGACAAGATGATGACTCAAAGGGACACCTAAGCTTAAGCATTTATGGCATATTGATGAGTCATATTCTTGGCCAACAAGACAAAGATAAGGTCAAGAAAGTCAACAAGAATCAAGTACACTTATCTTGAAATATCTTGGACAAAAAGAAGGGTCAATGAGGGAGCTTCAACCATAGGATCTTGAGATTTGTTTAAGCTTATTTTGGAAGCCAAATGAAAGATGAATTTCGTCTAAGGCAAGGAGGAAGAGAGAAAGTCAACAAAACTTGCAAAGTAAACCAAGTTTAAGAGGATATTTTGCAAGGGCACTTTGGTCATTTGATTTGGGGGATCTTGAATCATGGAAACTTGACACATGTCAAGGCAATTTGGATGCCCAAATAAGAAGTAAAATTCATCCAAAAAGGGAAGGGAAAGAGAAAAGGCAAGAAACTTGAAGAATAAGCCAAGATATGGAGATATTTTGAGGGTACTTTGGTCAATTTTCAAGTAGGATTCATAAACTTGTCTTCCAAGTAGCCTAAAACATTATAAATACTCCATCCCTCATGTATAATATTGTTGGGATATGATAAAGCAAGAAGAGGAACAAAAACTTAGCCAAAAGAGAAAGAAGAAGAAGGAACTTGAAGAACTAAGGTAAGATCTTGAGCTATTATCTTGTTTCTTCTAAGTTCTTCTCATATCCTACTCATTAATCTCTCAAAACAAACTTGTATGGTGTTATTGGAGAGGAGGCCGAAACATAAGGGACCCTAGGAGAAGAGAAAAGCAAGTCATACAAGAGGCACAAGCCAAGTATTAGTATTTGCTAGAGCAACGGAAAGAATCGGGAGCCAAATTGATAAAGTGATAAAGTGTCCAAGTAGTAACTCTAACTCTCACATATTATGTATCTTTGTATATGTATTTTGAACCATGTTTATGTGTTATGTGATATGTTCACAGTAGATGCTACATAAGACTTGTGTTATGTGATTTTTGAATATTGTGTATGCCTCTGTGAATTGTTTTCTATGCATGGTTAACTATCATGTGCCTTGTATACATTCTATGTGAGGTTAATCTGCTACTCTGGGAACCTTTGGGGTCCTAGTTCTTGTTGCAACTTGTAATAGTAAAGTGTACTGGACGCAGTTTCCACGGCATGGTGGCAAATACCAGCAGGCGGAGGATCTGGTTGTACCCACAGAATAGGATGATGGGTGACATCAGGTGAAGATGCTTTCCCTGTTCAGTCTAAATTTTAGTTAAGTCTGTAACTCTGGGATCTGTAATTAATAAATGCTTAGATTCCTGCGAGAACTATGTGTTAGTTTTGATTAGTTTTGATGATGTCTTATATAGATGTCATTCTTAATAGCAAAAAGGTTGCATACTACATTTATCTTTTATTTTGACTAATTATTATATTTAATGTAGATGCAAAGTTTTATGATGGAGAATGTTGATTGAAGAAAGAAGTTCTTGCTCAATATAATGAGAATATTATAATATCAAGGAAGCAAGAAGTTATCAAATGATTTTGGGGGATAATCTAGAAGGAGAGAAGAAATTGAAGAAGGAAGAACTTGCAATGCAATGGAATATCTTTATTGAAGTTCTTATATTGATGCTAGAAGTATCCAAGATCATATGGAAGCTGGAACGGATCAATTCGAGTTTAAACCATCAAAAATCAGTTCCGGGATGAGCAAACTCGAGTTCATAACTTGCAAACTCGAGCCTGTAATGTCCTCGCAACTCGGCGCCTCTGGACAAGTCAAACTCGAGCTTAGAACTCAAACCTCAGGTTTGGAACTCCAAACTCGAGCCCATCATTAGCAAACTCGAGCCTGTAGTGTCTTCAGCATTTCGGTGTCTCTGGACAAGGCAAACTCGAGCCTATTAGTTGGCAAACTCGAGCTTACAGCGGTGTTCAACATTTCAGCTACTCTGTTTCACGTTTCACTCGGGCGACGTGTGGTCATTCGATGATATCTCCTAAAATACAGATCGGATTGAAGTGAAACCAGTGGCATATGAAACTAGACTCCCAATGCGTCATTTTGATATATAATTGAAGCCAAACGGAGTCAAGATGAAGGAGCTATGAATTTATGAAGTTGACAGTGATATTCACGTCACACAAATGACCAACCTTCAATGTTTTGAGTGTATCTCACAAACGGAGAATCCAATTGAGCTGAAATCGGTGGCATTGGAAAGTAGACTCAAAGGGCTTTAAAATCGATAGTTGAACCAACCAAAACGGAGTTCAAAACAGGGAGATATGGCCCCCGAAAGTAGACAGTCTGTTCTGGGTGTTGCACAATTGCTGAGAAGCAAACTCGAGCCTATTAGTTGACAAGCTCGAGTTCGCGGGTTACGAGAGCTACCAGGTCGCGAAAATCATCCAAACTCGAGCCTATAAGTGACAAACTCGAGCCTAGACAAGACAGAGAGCAAAAGATGATTTTGAAGAGACCCAAACTCGAGCCTATAATTATAGACTCGAGCCTAGATGCTGAAAAATGTTACAAACTCTAGAGTTTCCTCTGAACCTCCGGTTTGCACCTTGCAGAAGCTGAACCCGACCCTTGCAAACTCGAGCCTACTTATCCAAGCTCGAGTTCATGACCCCGATTCAGAAAAACAGCATTTCGAAAGTCTCGTTTCTCATCAAAGAACATCCACATGATTACCCAAATGACTTATACTTATTCTTAACATTATTTATATCATTTGTGTACATGTTTCAGATTATTAAAGCTTGAGAGAACATCAATCTTGACAGAAATCAAGATCTAGAAGATGAACTTGCTGCAGATTTTCAGAAACACGAAAGAGGACTGAATCCAATCAGAAACTTGAGGAAACGAAGCAAAATGGGCAACTTGCTGGAAAGGAGGATAATTATCCTCAAACGGTCAGAAAGCAAAGAGACATGATTTGGTAAATCTATTTTAGGAAACACCACATCATGGGCAAATATTTAGGACGCTCCAACAGAAAGTCTCCAACTAAATAAAGATTATGCAGAAATGAGAATTATATAGAAAGGCTCCCAACTGACTATAATTTTGAATGGAGTCAAATCGGAATGGATATGCAACGGTCATAATCTTCAATGCGAGCAATCATCGGATATTCAAGAAACATTATGACCCAACGGCTATATTCCTCATCCATGACCACAACGGCTAGAAATTCAAATGGAGACAATTCGGAATTGAGAAGCAACGGTCATATGAAGATTTGCCGCTATATATAGAGCTGCATACAAACCTTCAAAGATACAACAATAAGCGAGAGAACAAGCTTACATCTTCAACATGCTAATACTCGATCTTTATATCATTTACTCTCTGATTTTCAAAGTCTATATATCATAGAGAGTGAAATATTTTGTATTGTACTTCGGTGTTCATCCATACACTTCGAGAGAGAAGATTCATTGTAAACATCCTATCTTTATATTCGTGAGTTACTCAAGATTGGGTGATCTTGAGTGGGAAACACATTGTGTTGATTACGACTTGTAAGGGAGTGAATCCTAGTGAGAGGATTACTTCGAGTGCGAGTGTGTAATCAAACGGGTGTATTGATTATAGTTTGTAAGGGGAGTAAGTCCTAGTGAGAGGATTACTTCAAGTACGAACGTGTAATCAAGTTGAAAGAAGATAGTGGATTGAAATTCTCAAGTGGAGCTTGGGACCTGGACGTAGGTCAAGGATTGGGCCGAACCAGGATAAATCACAGTTTGCATATTCTCTTCCCTTATCTCTTACATTCCAGCATATATGTTTGAATGATTGCTTATCACTTTATAAATTATTATTGTCATTCAAACTACTTTCAATAAGTTGAAGAAAAGTTTTTAAAGTTCTAAGTTTTTAATCAAACACCCAATTCACCCCCCTCTTGGGTGATAGCCAAGTCTTTCATTTGGTATCAGAGCCAGGTTCTTGTTTAAAGGACTTAACAGTCTCAAGAGTTATCAAATGGCTAATTTTGGGTCTTTGCTCGTTTTGAAAGGTTTTGACTTTACCATTCCACCACTTTTCAAAGATATTGATTTTTGGTTTTGGAAAGCTAGAATGACTAGTTTTATCAAAGCAACTGATTTTGATATGTGGAAAGTCTTTACAAACATTTTTGACTTTACTCCAAGAAAGGATTGGACAGAAAAAGAAAAGAAAATGTTTTCATTGAATATTAGAGCAATGAAATTTCTTTACAAGTCATTAACGAGAAAATGATTTTGAGAAAATCAAATGTTGCTCTAGTGCTAAAGAATGGAGCTCAAGATGCACATCTGGTAAACAATTCCAATTCTTCTTGTGTAGTTAAAAATGATTCTGAACATTTGCATAAAATTGTTCTGCAACCATTTACTGATTCTATTTTGAAAAACAAACATGTTTTCGAAAATCATCTTGGAAAATCATGTGGGAAGAAAGAATATACAAATATGGGTCATTTGACATTGCATCCACTTGACCAATACAATTCTTGCAAAACTGCTCATAATACGCATCATTCTATTGTTTGCAATTATTGTGGTAAATCTGGACATATTTCTCATACATGCTATATTAGGAGAAATTATAATGTGAGAAATAAATTTGTTTGGGTTCCTAAAGGACAAGTAAGGTCCACTACTAACAGTCAAGGACCCAAGTATAAATGGGTACCAAAACGTCCATCTAGTGCTTTATGTGTGCAGAATGATTTGAAAATCAATGGACATAAGGGTACTGAGAAGATGAAGAAGAATCCAATAGTTTCTCATGAACCTACAAGGAAACTCATATCAGTTAGGAGAACTTGTGGAAAAGCCATTCTTTGGAACTACAAGGTCAAATAATAAGAAGCAATGGATACAAGCAAGAAGAGTATCTTCCACCTCAAGAACAAACTACCATAGAGTACCATTCAACTATCTTGAGGAGAACAAGAAAAGGAGAACCTCTCAAGTATCAAATAGAAGACTCTTGAAGTCTACATTTTCGAGAGAACTTTGCGAGATACCCATGGAAAGTCATATGAAGAACAAATGGGTAAGCAAAGCCAACACTCCAAGTACCTAAGGTAAAGGTATACAATTGTAAGACCTCCTTTCCTATCATTTGAAATATTCATTGAGGTTTTACATTCTGTAACCTTAGGAATTAACATTGCAAACTATCTTTCAAATTGGGCTTTAACATCCTGATTTATTCTTCAAAGGGATTGCAATGTTAATAACTTAATTCTGTATGCATACATGATGATTTGAAAAGAAAGTATCTCTTTTATGCATAAAGTCATGATTAATTCATTGTGCTCAACTATGCTGAATTGATTATATTCATAAGAGCATGTGAATTTTTGATTTCTACAAGCTAACAAAGATTGGATCCAAGAAGGTTGGATACCAAGAAAGAAAAGGATTTATACAACTTTGTAGGATCAAGGAAAGCTTCTCAAAGATGCAACATAGAGAAATGATCCAAGTCTTGAGAAAGCTAAACAACCTATCTTGGATGTTGATGGTGAACATTGGAAAAGGAGTTATCTACATCAACCCATCTCAACCAAGCAAGCTTCTATGAAGATAAAAGGAATTACGGTGATATCTAATCCTTGCCTCTTACAATGATTATATGAAATTCATTTTTGATTTGCTTTTGGTTAAAAGGATTTGAAACTTAATCAATTTCAATCAGCAATCTTTTGTCAAAACCAAACTTTAGTTTAGAAATGCAAATTCTGTTTTAATCCTTCAAAAAAATGAGTTTTAAGAGTTTACAAATGTGTAAACTCGAGCTGCTGAATGCAAGCTCGAGTTTGCCTCTGCGGGAAGTTTCCCAATTAAAAACCATTTGTTTAAACTCCGAGTTTTGTGAAGAGTTTGCCCTTGGCAAAGAGCTTCCAAGTTTTTATATTTTCGCAAACTCTAGAGTTTATATTCAAACCTCCGGTTTTCTCGGGAATAATTAATTTGGTTTGACATGAATAGTGTCAAACTCGAGCCTATTTTTATGAACTCGAGCCCGGTACTTTAAAATGAGTAAAGTTGAATTTCTAACTCCAGAGTTTATATCTAAGCTCCAGTTCACGTTTTGAAGAACTAATTTATTTTGGCATGAACAGTGTCAAACTCGAGCCTGCTCACTAATGGACTCGAGTTTGCCCATTTTACAAAATGTGATTTCAGTTGGCTTTCGCGATAAATGCTTTACAATGAAATGAACTCGAGCCTACTTTCATGAACTCGAGTTCGTCCCTTTGAAAAAATAACAAACTCTAGAGTTTACAATTTTACTCTAAAGTTTGCCCTTGCGAAGCTTATCTGACGTTCAAAAAAATTGACAAACTCTAGAGTTTACAATTTTACTCTAAAGTTTGCTCTGCACAGAAGCTAAGAAATTTTTTCAAACTTGCTCGAAATTTGTGAAATCTTATTGTTTGATCTATATATTCCATATCATCAATCACTAATATTCCCAACTCGATTTAATCAAATTAGTGAGTTTCTATTGATCAAACAAGTGAATTTGTGCATAACTCTTTGAGTTTATATTTTTGAAAAAGTACAAGTCTTAAATTTGCTTGGATTTCAATTCACACTGCTTTGAGAAAATGCAAACAAATGTTTTGAAAACATATCCATACTTTGATTGCATTCAAATGATGTTTCAAAATTGGAAGTTAATAATGTATTCTGAATGTTGGATATGCTTCAAACTTGTCTAGTTGAGTTTTCCTATCATTCACATATTGATCTTTGATATTCAATGTGTTGCTTGAATGTGTTATCCATATATGAGCTTCAAGCCATCTTCTAGAAACGATTTCAATCTGTGAAACAGTTATGCTTACTCTATAAATTCTCATTGGCCAAGTTATTCCAAGCCTTATAAATGTTCATTAGTGCATTGAATGATAATGCATTAACCATTAAAGGAATAACTTACTAGGATAATATTCTGAAACTCTAGTCATTTGAACTAATGAGTTTATGCTTCATCATTCATGAATCCTAGTAGTCATGTTGTTACTTAATTACATAAACTTTGTCTTCATCTATCTTTGAGTAACAATATTCAAATTCTTGCTTTGAATGTTCATATACTTTCAAGACTCTTTTCTAAAAAGCAAGTTTATCTCTTGGTCATAGCAAAGTCTTTGTGCTTATATATCTCTATTATGTCAAGCATATTTCGTTAATGCTTTACCTTCATGACTTTTGCTTTGTTGAGGAAAATGTTCAACATGTTCTCTTATTCTTGAAGCATTCTGATTTATTCATTAAACATGTTAACTTCCACCATGTTTTAAAGTGAGCATTGTTTTCAAGCATGTTTCAAATATGACTCTTTCATTCATCAAAATTTTGATTTCATATTTCATTATCATGATTTGAAAGAACATTCCAGATTTGAAACAATTTGCATAGTCATTTTTGGAAAATCTGATTTCATTCATGAACTATGATTTGATAAATGCTTATCATTATGGATAAGATTTTCTATGCTCATTGATCAAACTTAGTCATGCATTCATTAAGGGGGAGCTTCACATTCACATGTGTTTTATATCTTAAAAGCTCATCTCCTTTATTTGAAGAAAACCCTTTTAAGCATTCTCATCTACATCTACTATGTTGTATTAGTTTTGATGATGAATTAATATCATATTTTCCTTCCATCATCCTAACTTGAAAATATCATATAGAAAGGGATATTTTGATATCATGCTG
Organism: Acacia pycnantha; assembly: GCA_025563575.1. Classification (NCBI taxonomy): domain Eukaryota; kingdom Viridiplantae; phylum Streptophyta; class Magnoliopsida; order Fabales; family Fabaceae; genus Acacia; species Acacia pycnantha. The sequence goes on from JAMWYP010000248.1 coordinate 557,549, forward strand.
CACTAACAAATCTCTTGGCAAAGAAAGTGTTCAATTTGTAGCAGGAGATTCTGTTACATGCTAGGACATTCCTCAACATACTACAAGGAGAAACTATTACATTGAGGAAAGATGTCTCAATCACTTTGAAGTTTGAAGTTATTATTTGCTTTACAAAGAAGAAGAAAACTTCTTGAAGCAAGGTGAGCCATGTTCTGTAGAAGAGCTGTATGAAGGAAAAGAGAAGGATGAAAATTATCTCATACAAGAAGAAAGCAAGCAAATGGACTTCATTGATCATTCATCAATTTGCAAAATCAACATGAGCATTTCTAATCTCTATCTTTTATATTCATTAGAAACTTTGCACATGTTTGGTATTTATATGCTTTAATTGTGAAAGATGTGTTCGAAAACCTCTCCAAACTATTTCAAACTTGTTTTCATAAAAACATTTATTGCATCATATTAAGAATGAAAACAATTTCAAATTGGGGAGAGAAAATCAATTCTTTGATTCTTTCTAATTTGCTTTCCTACTTGTCTCTCTACAAGTATCTCTTCTTTAAACTCAACTTTTTGCTAATGACAAATAAGGGGGAGAGAATGGCAAGAAAAATATGTTGGGTTTAATACTTTTTCATATTCATACATATTTTCCTTAAAGTATTTGCCATCATCAAAAAGGGGAGAATGTTAGTTTTGATTAGTTTTGATGATGTCTTATATAGATGTCATTCTTAATAGCAAAAAGGTTGCATACTACATTTATCTTTTATTTTGACTAATTATTATATTTAATGTAGATGCAAAGTTTTATGATGGAGAATGTTGATTGAAGAAAGAAGTTCTTGCTCAATATAATGAGAATATTATAATATCAAGGAAGCAAGAAGTTATCAAATGATTTTGGGGGATAATCTAGAAGGAGAGAAGAAATTGAAGAAGGAAGAACTTGCAATGCAATGGAATATCTTTATTCAAGTTCTTATATTGATGCTAGAAGTATCCAAGATCATATGGAAGCTGGAACGGATCAATTCGAGTTTAAACCATCAAAAATCAGTTCCAGGATGAGCAAACTCGAGTTCATAACTTGCAAACTCGAGCTGTAATGTCCTCGGCAACTCTGGCGCCTCTGGACAAGTCAAACTCGAGCTTAGAACTCAAACCTCAGGTTTGGAACTCCAAACTCGAGCCCATCATTAGCAAACTCGAGCCTGTAGTGTCTTCAGCATTTCGGTGTCTCTGGACAAGGCAAACTCGAGCCTATTAGTTGGCAAACTCGAGCTTACAGCGGTGTTCAACATTTCAGCTACTCTGTTTCACGTTTCACTCGGGCGACGTGTGGTCATTCGATGATATCTCCTAAAATACAGATCGGATTGAAGTGAAACCAGTGGCATATGAAACTAGACTCCCAATGCGTCATTTTGATATATAATTGAAGCCAAACGGAGTCAAGATGAAGGAGCTATGAATTTATGAAGTTGACAGTGATATTCACGTCACACAAATGACCAACCTTCAATGTTTTGAGTGTATCTCACAAACGGAGAATCCAATTGAGCTGAAATCGGTGGCATTGGAAAGTAGACTCAAAGGGCTTTAAAATCGATAGTTGAACCAACCAAAACGGAGTTCAGACCAGGGAGATATGGCCCCCGAAAGTAGACAGTCTGTTCTGGGTGTTGCACAATTTGCTGAGAAGCAAACTCGAGCCTATTAGTTGACAAGCTCGAGTTCGCGGGTTACAGAGAGCTACCAGTCGCGAAAATCATCCAAACTCGAGCCTATAAGTGACAAACTCGAGCCTAGACAAGACAGAGAGCAAAAGATGATTTTGAAGAGACCCAAACTCGAGCCTATAATTATAGACTCGAGCCTAGATGCTGAAAAATGTTACAAACTCTAGAGTTTGCTCTGAACCTCCAGTTTGCACCTTGCAGAAGCTGAACTTCACCCTTGCAAACTCGAGCCTACTTATCCAAGCTCGAGTTCATGACCCTGATTCAGAAAAACAGCATTTCGAAAGTCTCGTTTCTCATCAAAGAACATCCACATGATTACCCAAATGACTTATACTTATTCTTAACATTATTTATATCATTTGTGTACATGTTTCGATTATTAAAGCTTGAGAGAACATCAATCTTGGACAAATCAAGATCTAGAAGATGAACTTGCTGCAGATTTTCAGAAACACGAAAGAGGACTGAATCCAATCAGAAACTTGAGGAAACGAAGCAAAATGGGCAACTTGCTGGAAAGGAGGATAATTATCCTCAAACGGTCAGAAAGCAAAGAGACATGATTTGGTAAATCTATTTTAGGAAACACCACATCATGGGCAAATATTTAGGACGCTCCAACAGAAAGTCTCCAACTAAATAAAGATTATGCGAAATGAGAATTATATAGAAAGGCTCCCAACAGCTATAATTTTGAATGGAGTCAAATCGAATGGATATGCAACGGTCATAATCTTCAATGCGAGCAATCATCGGATATTCAAGAAACATTATGACCCAACGGCTATATTCCTCATCCATGACCACAACAACTAGAAATTCAAATGGAGACAATTCAGAATTGAGAAGCAACAGTCATATGAAGATTTGCCGCTATATATAGAGCTGCATACAAACCTTCAAAGATACAACGATAAGCAGAGAACAAACTTACATCTTCAACATGCTAATACTCGATCTTTATATCATTTACTCTGTTTTTCAATGTCTATATATCATAGAGAGTGAAATGTTTTGTATTGTACTTCGGTGTTCATCCATACACTTCTGAGAGAGAAGATTCATTGTAAACATCCTATCTTTATATCTGTGAGTTACTCAAGATTGGGTGATCTTGAGTGGGAAACACATTGTGTTGATTACAGCTTGTAAGGGGAGTGAATCCTAGTGAGAGGATTACTTCGAGTGCAGAGTGTGTAATCAAACGGGTGTATTGATTATAGTTTGTAAGGGGAGTAAGTCCTAGTGTGAGGATTACTTCAAGTACAGAACGTGTAATCAAGTTGAAAGAAGATAGTGGATTGAAAATCTCAAGTGGAGCTTGGGGACTGGACGTAGGTCAAGGATTGGGCCGAACCAGGATAAATCACAGTTTGCATATTCTCTTCCCTTATCTCTTACATTCCAGCATATATATTTGAATGATTGCTTATCACTTTATAACTTATTGTTGTCATTCAAACTACTTTCAATAAGTTGCAGAAAAGTTTTTAAAGTTCTAAGTTTTTAATCAAACACCCAATTCACCCCCCCCTCTTGGGTGATAGCCAAGTCTTTCACTATGTAATGTAAAGAAGAAATTTTATATTAGTGTAACATTTACTATTTCTATTTTGCCCCACAACTGCGTACAATTAAAGTAAACATCATTGAACTACGCATAATTACTCTGATATTGGAAGGTGTTACATTTTGCCTCGATAGTAGAGTCTACCGTTGTCTCTTGCTTGGAACTCTTCCAACAGATTGCTCCACCTTTTAGGGTGTAGATAATGCCTAATTGAGATTTACACTCATCTCTATCACTCTGGAAACTAGCATCAGTGAACCCTTTCACTTTTAGCTTATTACTTCCACCATAAACTAGAAATAGATTCTTAGTCCTTCTTTAGTACTTTAGAATTGTCTTTACGGCTATCCAATGACCCTCTCAAGGGTCAGCTTGGTATCGGCTCGTAATGCTCAAAGCATAAGAGAGGTCTAGTCTCGTACATAGCATGACATATATGATGGATCCGATTGCTGATGCATATGGAATCGTCTGCATGCATTCCCTTTCAGCCGATGTCTTAAGACATAGCCTTAGAAAAATGAATACCATGACTAATGGAAAGAAAACCCCTTTTCGACCCATCCATGCCAAACCTATCTAGCATTTTATCTATGTTCGTGCATTGGGATAATCCCAACAACCTTTTGGATCTATCTTTGTAGATCCTTGTACCAAGTATAAAGGCCGCCTTTCCCATATCTTTCATGGTGAATTTCTTTGATAACCATATCTATGTGAACTGTAACATGGGAATTGTTGGGATCCGTACACGCAGCAGAATTCAAAAAAAAAACTTACGAATCCCATCTGAGGATCCATCAACAGCGTTTAAATCAAGGTTTAGGGTTTCTGAATCGTACCTATGCCGAACAATTGGACTGGTGGGCTACCTTCTCGATCAGCAGAAGTCGACTCTTCGAATCGCCTTCCTCTACCGGTATCCACACGAACAGCCTTCAGAAACACGAACGGAAGCGTGCTAGCGCATATGAAGCATCTCTCTATTTTCTATCTAGGGTTTCTCGTGGCTTTTCTAATATGCTCGACAAAAAGTCTCGTAGGTTTTTCTAAACCTAGTAGGCGTATTATATTCAAAACCAATTTTGAATTTGGATTAAAAAATATACTAATTAAATCTATCTGATAGATCTAATCTAATCTATTTATTCAATCCAAATTAAAAGCCTTCTGATTTAATTTATCTCTATAAATTATATCCGAGAAATGATATCTTTATTCGAAAATTAAATCTGAGATACAATATCTCTATTTGTTTTAGATATTTAATTTATCAAATAAATTAAATATAAACAAATATTATATAATGATATTATAATCATTATTAATTAATATTATGATATTAATTTTGAATTTAATATATATATATATATATATATATATATCCATCCTAGATTAAATACAGTATTCATTAAATCTTAGACGTATCTAAGATTCAATGAATCTGGACACTTTTGCTCGTGTTGGGCTATTCTTGTGTGCGACCCCATAGGCCCACATGAGATTGGCAGCGGGCCAATACTGTACCAGCCCACAAGTCACAAGCGGCCTCTAGCAAGACATTGCGACTACCCAATTCATATGGGGATCGATGATACGATACAACCTATCGTACAACCATGTCACGTCCCTTTTGTCACGCGATAATTTGGTCAAGGATGAGGCATGGAGAAAGTCAACTTCATGTTCTTGACCATTACTTTCGATTCTTGAGTAGTCTAATTGAAATGGAAACTCCTTTCCATCATAGTATGGCCATACATTTCTCAGACTCACTCATCGAGGGGCCTAGTATTATCTCTCTACAAATGTGAGGGACAAATTCCATCTTGACCATTCACATTCCTCTGCATGAAAACCACTGATCCCGATCCAAGCCTTTATTATCACCCAATCAAAGGTGACTTTTGACTAGGTCAAAGACCAGCGACTCAACATGTAGGAATCCATGATGATCTTAGGTCAAAGGGCGTTGTGACGCGGTTATACATGATAAAAGCTTATGACTTATTCCATGTAGCTTTCTCATAGTGGGTCGGTACAGCACCTTGTACTCTTACAAGTGCCTATGACTTTGACTCGTATCCCCATACTCATTAAAGTGACACTGGTCTTATCTCATCTTCGCTCCCGCGGAGATGACCGACCAGGGACATTTAGGATAATCTATAAGATATATCCAAGGATCAGTTATCACTATAAACATGCAAATGAAATGATAACTAAAGGAGAATACTTTAAATAACATCAATGTTTAAAGTACAATGACTTGCCCCTAGGGCATAATTTTCAACAGACTCCCACTTGCACTAGGTGCAATCATTAATTACCCTAATTCCCATTGCCCTAACATGACGCTCATGTTTTACTTGTGCAAGCGGCTTAGTAAGAGGATCAGAGACATTGTTTTCTCCTAGTACTTTGCATAATTTTTGTATCACCTCTATCATTGATTTCTCTAATAAGATGAAATCTCTTGAGTATATGGTTGGTCCTTTGATGTGACCTAGGCTCCTTGGTCTGCGCAATAGCGCCGCTATTGTCACAGAACAAGTCTATTGGATTTGAGATGGTAGGAACCACCCCTAGTTCATTAATGAACTTACTAATCCAAAAGGCCTCCTCAAGTGCATCCGATCTTTGCTATATACTCATCTTCTATTGCAGATCAGCCACAGGTGCTCTCGCTTAGAGCTCTTCCAGCTTACTGCACCACCATTCAAAATGAATACATATCCAGATTACGATCTTAGATCATCTTGATCAGTTTGGAAAATCGCATCTGTGTAACCTGTCACACAGAGCTCATCTTCCAATCCACCATATACCAAGAATAAGTCCTTAGTCCTTCTTAAGTACTTTAGGATATTCTTGACAACAGTCCAATGACCCTCACCGGGATCTTGTTGATATCTTCTAGTCATACTCAAGGCAAATGAGACATCCGGTCGAGTACATAACATGGCATACATGATAGATCCAATGGCGGAGGCATATGAAATCTTACTCATGCGATCTCTTTGATCTTGTGTACTAGGACACAGATTCTTACTGAGATGGATGCCATGAGACATGGGCATGTTACCCCTTTTTGAATCCTGCATACTGAATCTATGCAGTATCTTGTCTATGTATGTGCTCTGACTTAGGCCTATCAGCCTCTTGGATCTATCTCTATAGATCCTTATCCCAAGGATGTAAATGGCTTCGCCTAAATCTTTCATTGAGAAATACTTTCCTAACCAAGACTTGACACTCTGCAAGGTAGGAATGTCATTCCAAATGAGTAGGATGTCATCGACATAAAGCACTAGAAATACAACTGTGCTCCCACTAACCTTCTTGTAAACACAAGGTTCATCTATGTTTTGAATGAATCCAAACTCTTTGACTACTTCATCAAAACGATGATTCCAGCTCCGAGATGATTGCTTCAATCCATAAATGAACCTTTGAAGCTTACAAACTTTACCAGAGTCCTCTGAACGCACAAAATCCTCAGGTTGTGTCATGTATGTTAGTTCTCTATGTGTTTTGATGATAACTGACAATTGTAAACAAGTATGAATGTTTTTGATAAGCCAAATGATTTAATTTTACATCAAAATCATTATGTCAGCACCAAACTCGAGCCTAGATAGGCAACCTCGAGTTTGCTACTGATAGAGAGCATTTCAGGCTATTTTGGATTTCAAACTCGAGCCGGAATATCTGAACTCCAGCTTAAAACCTCCAGAGTATGATTTCAAAGAGTTTACAAATGCGTAAACTCGAGCCTGCATAAGCAAGCTCGAGTTTGCCTCTGGCGGGAAAGTTTTCCAATTGAAAACCATTTATTTAAACTCCACAGTTTATATTTTGAGTAGAGTTTGCTGACTTACAAATGTTTTCAAATGCTGCAAACTCGAGCCTGAAGAAACGAACTCGAGCCTATCCATTTTGTGTAGAGTTTACTCTGTGGTTTGAAAGACAAAGAAGAGTTTACAAAACTTGTAAACTCGAGCCTGCTGTTGCAAGTTCGAGTTTTCCCTTGGCAGAGAGCTTCCAAGTTTATTTATTCTTTCAAACTCGAGCCTGACCTTTTAAACCTCAAGTTCGCCTCTGATCAAATGATTTCAAAGTTCATTTATTTAAAGTAAACTCGAGCCTATCTTTCTGAACTCGAGCCTAACCTTTGAATTGAGTCAAGTAAATTTACAAACTCCAGAGTGTATATTTATGCTCTAGTTCACGTTTTGAAAGACTAATTTTATTTGGCATGAACAATGTCAAACTCGAGCCTGCTCACTAATAGACTCGAGTTTGCCCATTTTGTGAAATGTGATTTCAGATGGCTCTCGCGACAATTGCTTGACTGGAAAGAGAGACAGCCATTCCTCTATGCAGACCTCAAGGCTTCCACTTACAAAAGCTGAACAACACCACTCCACAAACAGAATATCATGGGAGCCATTCTTGAAGAACCAAAATGAGAATATTCAAATCTGGAAATGTTCCCAACAACTATATTCAATGAACTGCAGCAAGACATATGCAGAAGCACTTCCAACAGCTATATTCTCCAATACATTCGAACCTTAGTGCTTCTCCAACGTTCTCAAACCTCAAGTAGCATAAATGCACCAAGTCTTGAAGCCTACAAGAGAACACATAAAGCAAAAACGAAAATCAACTCAATACTTATCTATACTTTCTGTTTTCTTTCTGTATAGTATCTTTGATACTTAGAACTTCAGTGTTTATCAATATCTACTCTGTGAGAGAGTTTCTATTCTTGTATTTCAATCATTGTAAGAATCTCAAGTCAAAGGTGAAAACGAAAGGAAATCACCAAGAGGGGGGTGAATTGGGGATTTTAAAACTTTTATAATAACTTTGCACCCAAGCTGAAGCTAAACGTAAAGAGATAGGGAAGAAGAGCTTGACACAGAAAGTTTATCCTGGTTCGGTCTAAATTCATGACCTACGTCCAGTCCCCAGACTCTCTGGGTTTTTCTACTATCACTTTAACTCAGATACACACTCTGTACTCAAGGATTATCCTCTCTCTAAGATACACTCCCCCTTACAAGTTGTAATCTGAAATCCCAATCTCCAAGTCCCCTTCACTTGAGATCTTTTACAATGAATGAATAATTTGAATATAATCTCTCTCACAGAGAAGGTAATGATAAACACCGAGGCTCTTTGTATATCAAAATACAATACGAAAAGAAAACTGAATGTATAAGAATTCTTGAGCTTGCTTTTCGTTTCTGCTTAATCTTTCGTGTACTTCTAAGTTTGTAATCAGCTCTTTATATAGCGGTGAGTTGCTATGTGACCGTTACTTCTCAACTTAGCATGTTCTTCATTTGAAATTCAGTTTGATGAGGATTATAGCCGTTGGGTCCTGAACTTCAGCCGATTCATTCCCGGACGCGTGAAATCATTCTCCCTTCTGATTCTTCGCGTTTAGTTAATGATTCGTTTGATCCAATTTAAAACCTGAAACATTCTCAATATAGAGTAGTTAAATACGTTTGAATATACTAAATAAATGCAATCAATTCGTATAAACATGGTAAGTTTTGCAGTTCAAAAGAATCAGGATGAAATCAGTAACGATTATATTTGCTTCCGTCTTAAACTCGAGTTCTCTAAGTCGGGCTCGAGTTCGTAAGGCTTTTAGAGTATCCGGTTTATCTTCGAGATAGCAAACTCGGAGTTTGATGTAAACTCCGAGTTTGTATTCTCGTTTCACCATGTGAACTCGAGTTCACTAAGGTAGGCTCGAGTTCGATACTCTCTAAGCTTTTTGTCGAATGAACACTGGAGTAATATCTCACAAGTTGCTGTGCTCGAGTCCATTAGTGATTAGGCTCGAGTTTAACACTATTCATGCCTAAGATTTTTGGTTGCTCGATTAGAGTGGGACTGGAGCACGAGTATAAACTCCGGAGTTTGTACACTTGCTTTTCTTTCTTCGATGAAGGGCTCGAGTTCATTATTCTTAGGCTCGAGTTCAGCTTAATTTATTCCATGACTTATTGAAGTGAACTCGGAGGTTTGAGCTTAAACTCCGGAGTTTGAAAAGAAGGAAAAACTTGGGAGCTCTTCACAAGGGAAAACTCGAGCTTGTAATAACAGTGCTCGAGTTTACCTATTTTGTAAACTCTTCTTCGTTTGTCAAACCATAGAGTAAACTCTACACAAAAGCATTAGGCTTGAGTCCATATACGAAAACTCGAGTTTACTTAGTTAGGCTCGAGTTTTGCGGTGACAAAGTGATTTTGACTCTTTTGTCATTTTAAAAGCATTCGTACTTGTTTACAATTGTTATTAATCATCAAAACACATAGAGAACTAACAAAAGGGACTTGGAGATTAGGATTTCAGATTACAACTTGTAAGGGGGAGAGTATCCTAGAGAGAGGATAATCCTTGAGTACAGAGTGTGTATCTGAATTGAGTGATAGTGAAAAACCCAGGGAGCCTGGGGACTGGATGTAAGTCAAGAGTTAGGACCGAGCCAGTATAAATTCTCTGTGTCAAGCTCTTCTTCTCAGTCTTTACTTTCCATCAGCTTGCATCTGTTGTGTGGTTGTTTCAAAAAGAATTTTTGAAATCCCCAATTCACCCCCCTCTTGGTGATTTCCTTCACTTTCAATGTACACATCCTCAAGAAGCTTTTGTTTAGGAAGGCTGTTTTGACGTCCATCTGCCATATTTCATAGTCATAATATTATGCAATGGCAAGAAGGATTCTGATTGATTTGGCCATTGCAACTTGGGAAAAGGTTTCATCATAGTCCACACCATGAGTTTTAGTTAATCCTTTTTCCACCAGCCGTGCCTTGAAGACATTTACTTTGTCATCCATGTCAGTTTTCTCTTTGAAAACCCACTTGCACCCAATGGTTTTTACACTTTCAGGTGGATCGACTAAGGTCCATACCTTATTGTCGTACATGGATTGCGTTCCAGACTTCATGGCACTTAGCCATCGTTCGGAGTTGGGTCCCACCATGGCCTCGCAATAGGTAGTTAGCTCATTCTGCTCAATGAGCAAAACATCACGGCTTCCAGTAATCAGAAATCCATATCTCTGAGGTGTAGCCGTATTCTATCGGACTTTCGTGGGCCTTGTGTTACATGAGTAAGCTCAACAACTTGTCGTGAGTCTTGTCCGGTTTCCATCTGTGGTTCTACATTGTCCTGTGACTCTCAAACTTCTTTGAGGTACACCTTACTCCCACTGGTTCTTTTAGAGATGAACTCTTTCTCCAAAAAGACACCATTCTGAATAACAAACACTTTGTGATCGGTAGGATTGTAGACATAGTATCCATTAGTTTCCTTAGGATACCCCACAAATAGGCATTTTGAGGATCTGGATGATAATTTATCAGAGGCTTGGTGTTTAACGTAAACCTCACATCCCCAAATTTTAAGAAATGACAAACTGGGTTTCTTCCCAGTCCATATCTCATATGGTGTCTTTTCAACTACCTTTGACGGAACACGATTTAGTGTGAGCGCAGCTGTTTCTAGGGCATGGCCCCAAAAGGAAGGAGGAAGATCTGTTTGACTCATCATAGATCGAACCATATCTAATAGAGTTCGATTCCTCCACTCAGAAACATCATTCCATTAAGGTGTTCCTGGAGGAGTAAGTTGTGAGATGATCCCACAACTCCTAAGATGGTCAATGAACTCTTGGCTCAAATATTCACCACCCCGATCGGATCGAAGGGCTTTAATTATTTTGCCAAGTTGGTTTTGCACTTCATTTTGGAATATTTTGAACATTTCAAAAGATTCAAACCTTTGTTTCATTAGATAGATATACCCATATCTACTAAAATCGTCTATGAATGTAATCAAGTCCAAATGACCCCCTCTGGCAGATTTATTCATTGGTCCACACACATCGGTATGTATGAGGCCCAATAAATCAGTGGCTCTCTCACTGTGCCCAGTAAAAGGCGTCTTTCTCATCTTTCCCAATGAACAAGACTCACATGTATCAAATGATTCAAAATCAAATGAGTTAAGAATCCATCTTGATGGAGTTTCGAAATCCGTTTCTCGTTTATATGGCCTAAACGACAATGCCATAGGGAGGTCGGATTCAAATCATTTGACTTGAACCTTTTAGTAGTTATGTCATAGATATGTCCATTCATTTTTTTACTGTCCTTGAGATCCTACATTTATTCAAATGTGAGATCCACATGTAGTATCCAATACCCATGTTGAGGAAGTAGAAAAACGAATATCTATGGCATAGATACTTGAAGCGATAGCCCCGCTATTTTTCTTGTTCTTCTCTAGATCTTCAAGGTAGAGTTTGCAATTCATTTTTCAAATGACCAAGTTCATTGTAAAAGAAGCAGACTCTATCCTTCGGAGGTTTTGCCTTCTTGGCTTTCCGTTTCATACCCCTTCCTTTCTGAATGGACAAAACAGAACTGGGCTCTCTAAGGCTCAGCTTAGCAGTTTTGAGCATCCCATGCAGTTCGAAAATTGATTCCTCCATGTTGTTCATGTTGTAATCCATGACAAAGTTATCATAACTTACTGGGAGTGAGTTCAAGATCACATCTGTAGCTAACTCCTGGGACATGGGGGATCCAAGCCTCTCTTGCCTTTCCTGTTATTGGAACTCTCCGTAGGATGAACAATCATCTCAGATCCAAGCCTCTCTATTGAGGTCTAGAAGCATAGTGGTAAGCATCAAGCATCCTGCATCCACAGAGTCATCCTTATGCTTCGTATAAGCATTAGTCTGAGCTCTTGGATCAGCAGCTGCAGGCTCGTCAGGAATGGGTTGATTGATGAGATACTCTTTTCTTTTGTGTTTAGGATCAATGCTTAAGTTCCCAAACATGTCAAGAAAGTTTGTCTCATCGAGTTCGTCCTTCTCAAGGACTGATCGCATTGATGGTGTTGAAGTATTACTAGACTACATGATTCTACAACTAAAGATATGCAAAGTTTAAGTAGTAACCTCCCACTGAATTAAGAAACCTCATTATAACTAGTGGGCTAAGATCCATATTTGGCTTAAATTTAAGTCCGCTTTGGCAGGACGCTTAAATGAAGTTATTTAGGTAGGCAACGTCTTTGCCAATTACATCACATGTAAATCTTAGATCTTTATGGGTTTCGATCATCATATGACTGGCACGTTTAATCCCATATAATACCTTGAGATCCAAAACCGTTTTGATAATCTCAATTAAGTCAAGACAATAATGAATATTGAGTATCACCATTACTCACTCTTGTCTCACCAAGATAACTCAGATGCATCCACTTTGGTGGAACATACAAATGGGCGATCTAGGTTTTGACAAGTATTCATTTATTGGTAGCATTATGACTTAAGATTTTATTTAGAGGGTTTTATTTAATTAATCCTATTAATTCTACTTATATGAATGCAATCACTATTGTATATCATATAATATCTAAATAAATTATGAGTGATCTAATCAAATCATAACTAAAATTCTATGTTGATTATGAGTGATCAAATCAAATCATAATTAAAACTCTAAATTAATCATGCAATGATCAAATCAAGACATAATTAAAATTGTGATACAACATGGCTCATACTTAACCTAAAATCCTCTCAAGCCAATGAGAGGACTTCTCTAAAAACAAAAGGAAATACATCAGGAGAAACCTCGTTTCAACATACGAGGGGAGTGGGATGAGAAGAGAATGTACATCAAGAGTCTTTAGAGAGAGAGGCATGGCTCGCAGGCCATATTTAAAATTTACAACAATTGTAAAACTCTAGAGCCATGTTGTTCACCATACCCAAACAACATTTGAAAGGTAAATCACAACATATATTAATTCATACAATTATGAAATAAAATATTATGATTAAACTTATCATGATTTAAATTCTCTAATTTATATTATATTATATAATAAATATAATATAATATCATGATTTAAATTCTCTAATTTATATTATATTATATACTATATATAATATAATATCATGATTTAAATTCTATAATTTACATTATATTATATACTATATATAATATAATATCATAATTTAAATTCTCGCGCTACTGACAATCAGCCAGGATCCCTACGCGGTCCCGTTAGAATTTTTTTTTCTCTTCAAAATAACATATTATTTTCGAAAATATTTTCCCAAAAAAAAACGTGATTTTTTTCGAAAATTTCAAACCCTAACGTGATCGCATGAACTGAACAATTCAAAACATGGATGTCGTTCTAGCGTGAGCAACGTCCGAACTATTCAGAACACAATTGACGCACGAACTTGAACTCCGATCTCAGCGTCCTGATCGTTATCGGATCTGAACATTTCAGATCCACGCGAATCAGCCACACAGTCCGACTTGGAACCCGTAGAAACCCTAACGCGAGTTTTTGAATTTAAACACATTCATGGATTAGGTTATTGAATATATATATCACATATATAAACACACGTAAAACCTAATTTAAACGCACGGTTGATCTGGCTCTGATGCCATTGTTGGGATCCGAACACGCAGCGGAATTAAAAAAAAAAACTTACGAATCCCATCTGAGGATCCATCAACGGCGTTTAAATCAAGGTTTAGGGTTTCCAAATCTTACCTATGCCGAACAATTGGACTGGTGGGCTACCTTCTCGATCAGCAGAAGTCGACTCTTCGAATCGCCTTCCTCTACCGGTATCCACACGAACAGCCTTCAGAAACACGAACGGAAGTGTGCTAGCGCATATGAACTGTGTGTCTCTCGTAGGTTTTTCTAAACCTAGTAGGCGTATTATATTCAAAACCAATTTTGAATTTGGATTAAAAAATATACTAATTAAATCTATCTGATAGATCTAATCTAATCTATTTATTTAATCCAAATTAAAAGCCTTCTGATTTAATTTATCTCTATAAATTAAATTCGAGAAATGATATCTTTATTCAAAAAATAAATCTGAGATACAATATCTCTATTTGTTTTAGATATTTAATTTATCAAATAAATTAAATATAAACAAATATTATAATCATTATTAATTAATATTATTATATTAATTTTGAATTTAATATATATATATATATATATATCCATCCTAGATTAAATATAGTATTCATTAAATCTTAGACGTATCTAAGATTCAATGAATCTGGACACTTTTGCTCGTGTTGGGCTATTCTTGTGAGCGACCCTATAGGCCCACATGAGATTGGCAGCGGGCATATACTGTACCAGCCCACAAGTCGCAAGCGGCCTCTAGCAAGACATTGCGACTACCCAATTCATATTGGGACCGATGATACGATACAACCTATCGTACAACCATGTTACGTCCCTTTTGTCACGCGATAATTTGGTCAAGGATGAGGCATGAAGAAAGTCAACTTCCTGTTCTTGACCATTACTTTCTCGATTCTTGAGTAGTCTAATTGAAATGGAAACTCCTTTCCATCGTAGTATGGCCATACATTTCTCAGACTCACTCATCGAGGGGCCTAGTATTATCTCTCTACAAATGTGAGGGACAAATTCCATCTTGACCATTCACATTCCTCTGCATGAAAACCACTGATCCCGATCCAAGCCTTTATCATCACCCGGTCAAAGGTGAATTTTGATTAGGTCAATGACCAGCGACTCAACATGTAGGAATCTATGATGATCTCAGGTCAAAGGGTGTTGTGACGCGGTTATACATGAGAAAAGCTTATGACTTATTCCATGCAGCTTTCTCATAGTGGGTCGGTCCAGCACCTTGTACTCTTACAAGTGCCTATGACTTTGACTCGTATCCTCATACTCATCAAAGTCACAATGGTCTTATTTCATCTTCGCTCCCGCGGAGATGACTGACGAGGGACATTTAGGATAATCTATAAGATATATCCAAGGATTAGTTATCACTATAAACATGCAAATGAAATGATAACTAAAGGAGAATACTTTAAATAACATTAACGTTTAAAGTACAATGACTTGCCCCTAGGGCATAATTTCCAACAGGAATGTCATTTCCAATGAGTAATATGTCATCCACATAAAGCATAAGGAAACCAATATAACTCCTACTGACCTTCTTGTAAACACATGGTTCATCTTCATTCTTGATAATGTTGTTACCTTTAACAACTTCATCAAAATGAAGATTCCAGCTCCTGGAGGCTTGCTTAAGCACATATATTGATTTTGGAAGTTTGCATACCATATGGTTTTTGTCATTGGATTCGAAAATTTCAAGTTGTGTATCTATACCTCCTCCTTCAAGAAGGCAGTTTCTGTTGGGATCCGTACAGGCAACGGAGTAAAAAACTTTTACGAATCCCATCCAAAGGATTGCTCAACGGCGTTTAAATCAAGGTTTAGAGTTTCTGAATCATACCTATGCCGAACAATTTGAACTGGTGGGCTACCTTCTTGATCAGCAGAAGTCGACTCTTAGAATCGCCTTCCTCTACCGGTATCCACACGAACCACCTTCAGAAACACCAATGGAAGCGTGCTAGCGCCTCTGAACTGTGCGTCTCTCTATTTTCTATCTAGGGTTTCTCGTGGCTTTCTAATACGCTCGACTAAAAGTCCGTAGGTTTTTCTAAACCTAGTAGGCGTATTATATTCAAAACCAATTTTGAATTTGGATTAGAAAATATATTAATTAAATCTATCTGATAGATCTAATCTAATCTATTTATTTAATCCAAATTAAAAGCCTTCTGATTTAATTTATTTTTATAAATTAAATCAAGATATGATATCCTTATATTTAATTTAAAATGAGATACGATATCTCAATTCAAATTAAATCTGATATGCAATATCTTTATTCGAAAATTAAATATGAGATACAATATCTCAATCTATTATAGTTATTTAATTTATCAAATAAATTAAATACTATAAATAATAATATTATTATCAATAAATAATATCATTATTATTTTCGAATTTAATAATATATATATATATATATATATATATATATATATATATATATTCATTAAATCTTAGACATATCTAAGATTCAATGAATCTGGACACTTTTGCTCGTGTTGGGCCATTCTTGTGTGCGACCCTACAGGCCCACATGAGATTGGCAGTCGGCCAATACTATAGCAGCCCACAAGTCGCAAGCAGCCTCTAGCAAGACATTGCGACTACCCAATTCATATGGGGATCGATGATACGATACAACCTATCGTACAACCATGTCACGTCCCTCTTGTCACGCGATAATTTGGTCAAGGATGAGGCATGGAGAAAGTCAACTTCCTGTTCTTGACCATTACTTTCTCGATTCTTGAGTAGTCTAACAATTGAAATGGAAATTCCTTTCCATCGTAGTATGGCCATACATTTCTTAGACTCACTCATCGAGGGGCCCAGTATTATCTCTCTACAAATGTGAGGGACAAATTCCATCTTGACCATTCACATTCCTCTGCATGAAAACAACTGATCCCGATCCAAGCCTTTATCATCACCCGGTCAAAGGTGACTTTTGACTACGTCAAAGACCAGCGACTCATCATGTAGGAAACCATGATGATCCATCATCTTAAATGCAAGTAAAGGAAATAAATGTGATCCATCATCTTAACACCTTGTACTCTTACAAGTGCCTATGACTTTGACTCGTATCTCCATACTCATCAAAGTCACACTGGTCTTATTTCATCTTCGCTCCCGCGGAGATGACCGACCAGGGACATTTAGGATAATCTATAAGATATATCCAAGGATTAGTTATCACTATAAACATGCAAATGAAATGATAACTGTACAATGACTTGCCCCTAGGGCATAATTTCCAATAGTTTTGACATCCATCTGACAACCCTCATAATCATGATATGCAACTATAGCTAGCATGATCTTGATAGATTTGATCATAACAACAGCCGAGAAGGTTTCCTCAAAGTCAATTCCTTGCCTTTGACGATAACCCTTTGTAATAAACCTGGCTTTCTAGGTTTGAATGTTGTCATATGGACCAATTTTCCTTTTTAAGACCCACTTGCACCCAATAGGAACTATTCCCTCAGGTGGTAGAACCACGGTCCATACTTAGTTCTGATGCATCAAATCTATCTCGAATTCTATGGCTTGAAGCCATTATAAGGAGTTAACATCCTTAACCGCCTCAGTGTAGGAAGTAGGTTCGTCATCTTCAACAGTTTGTGGATTCTTAATCACAAAACGTACTTTTCAAGTTGACGACTAACCCTAGAAGCCCTACGGGGCTAGGTGTCTAATGCCTTTACTTAAGGCATTTCCTGATCAAAAGACTCATGCTCTATTATCTGTTCATGTAGGTCTTGAATTTCTTCAAGTTCTACCTTACTCCCACTATTTACTTAAGAGAGTAGATCTTCCTCATATGGAGTAGTCTGAACAGATTTTGACGGAACCCTATTAAGGAGGCTTAATGCCGTATTGAGGGCGAATCCCCAAAACCATTTTGGATCCTTTGTATCATTTATCATTGACCGTATCATGTAAAGCAAGGTTTGGTTCCTCCTCTCAGACATACCATTCTGATGTGTTGTGTGTTAGTTCCCTATATGTGTTTTGATGATGATTAACCATTGTAAACAATATAAGACTTATGATCCAAGAAAAATATTTTAATTCAGTCGAATTAGTGGATCATATCAAATGGAGATCACTACTATCAAATTGACTCGAGCCAACACTTAATGACTTGAGTCAATCCCTTTGCATTTATAGTGAAATTAGCATATTGACTTGAGCCACCAAAAGCCAGACTAGAGTTTAGGACTAAACTCAAACTAGCATATTCTGTGACTCGAGCCAATTGTCTAAAAAACTTCAAATGATTTCAAAATTATATTTCGCTTGACTTGAGCAAGAGATAATTTCCTCTAGCCAATCTAGACCGTTATATTTAAAAATCAGTTTGACTAGAGCCATCCCTAATTACCTCGAGTCAAAAGACTTCTTTCATAAATGCCAAAGTGTTTTTATTGTATCTGACTCGAGCCAGGATTTGGATGCCTCGAGTTTGGGCATAGACTCGAGCCACGTCTTTTGGCCTCGAGTTGAAGAAACTTCAGAAGCTAAGTGATCAATTGGAAACTGACTCAGGCCACGATTCCTGAACCTCGAATTTGATCACAGACTTGAGCCAGGGTTATTTGACTCGAGTTAATCATCTTAATTTGTCTCTTCTCTGCATTTTCAAAACATTGTTGACTCGAGCCAGGAAATATGTGACTCGAGCCAAATAGTCTCTGTTTTTGAAAATGCTGCGTGTTTGAATCTTCCAACTCTCTAACTTTCTATGATTGGTTTTAGATTCTTCATATCATCTATCGTTATTATTCTTAACTATGTTTAATCAATTTGATAATGAGTTTCAGATGATTATAGTGTGAATTAACGTTGTTATTGGATAAAGCAATTCAATGTGTCAGAGCATTAAATGCGCTTACCCGTTCAAGATGCATTCTCAACGACCAATCCTCTGAGCAGATGAAAGACGTTTCTGGCAAGCTTTATTCTTATTGCTATGCCTCAACGGTCGAAATAAAAGAATTAAAGAATGTTGGATACTGCGATTAACTCAGTCAATTAATGAATCAATGCTTCATCTCTCTAACGGACATATCGAAGAGTTTCAATGGATAAATCATCAAGCTTCTTCAACGGTAATAAATGCCATCAACTATAAATACCAGAAGCTTTGAATTTGCCAACCATCGAAACGATGTGCAATCAATTCGACTAAACTACAATTTACTATTTCATTAATTAATATCTTCGGATATTATTTCTATGTATCTCAGTGTTCATCATGTTATCTGCTCTGTTAGAGAGTTAAACACTTATCAATTTATTGTTCATTAGTCAAATCTTAAGGTTGTGGAACCTTAAGTGTGGGTATACAATTACAGCTTGTAAGGGGGAGTGAGTCCTAGTGTGAGGATCATCCAAGTACTAAGTGTGTAATTGTAACAATCATTGAGTTAGTGAAAAATTCCAATGTGCTTGGGGACTGGACGTAGGTCGTGGAATTAGATCGAACTAGTATAACCTCTTGTGTTCATTTTCTCTTTAACTCTGTCTTTGTGTTCTCTAGCGAAAAGTTTTTATAATCAACTATTCACCCCCTCTAGGTGATATTCCACCTTCAGTGTGTATGGAGCCGTCAACTGTGAGAGAAACCCAAGGAATTGCAGAGGGGGTACACACGAATGAACTTCCTCACAGAGCAGGGAATCGTGTTTGAGAAAAAAAGCCACAGAGCAGGAAATCGTGTTTGAGAGAAAAAGCCACAGAGCAGGAAATCTTGTTTGAGAGAAAACAAACTTCAAAGCAAGTGTGGGAAATGAAAATGAAACACTAGCAAAGTTTAACTGGCGAGAAACAAACCGCCAGGGGCAAAAGCGTAAAACTCCACTCAAAAAGAAAGAATGACGTGACACGCGCATTTAATGCGCACGCTGCAGTAGAGGTTAGGACGCTTCCGTTTCGGCTTCACGACAGTCGAGGAGCGCCAGTTGTCAAAAAGTCATGATAACCGAAGAAGAAGAAACGACGCAAACCCAGAGAACGCCCGCTCTCCTAACCTGGGTTTTCACATTGATAAATCCCGGGTATATCAAGTCGGATCAGCTTCCAGATTAATACCATTTCCAGTCATCATTCACCCCGGATATCCAAAGCATGGACAATCCGGGCTGGTGGGCCAACTCCAGCTCGGCTCATAGCAGCCTCACGGATCACGAGAGCCAAAAAACGACTGGTAAATGTCAACCACGCTCGTAATGCAGTAAAAGGTAATCTCACCTTCTCTCACAGGCAGTATGATCACCTCAGCTGCCCAAAAACTTGAGCACCCGAGCTGGAGGGCAACTATTATGGACCTAAATCTAGGCCAATCAAGTCCAGGCCCATAAGCTAGCAGGCACAGTCAAAGGGCAGTCCGCACAAGGATCTTAACCGACCCATAGGGATCCAAACCGTAAGACCTATTCAAAGGGGAGGTTACCGAGATTCATGGACACACTTGATGCGGGAGATCTAACCGCAAGGTACACTCTATATATATACCTATGGATTGCACTATCAAGGTACACAAGTTCTCATCCTTGAACTAATCTACATACAGTCACACTGTGCACACACCCCACCCCCTTTAGGTGAAACGCCTGGTTGTGTATAGTGATCCATCATTCTCCTGGGCGTCTTCCCTATAGGCATACAGGAGGAGACCATCGATCCTATATCAAAGCTCTAGCCTACTAGGCTGGACATCTGTGTTCTACACCAGAACACTATTTTTCAAAATTCATCCTCTCCATATTTTTTAAATATAAATAGTAATTTTAATCTTCCATAAGAATTTTAAAAATGTAAAAGGATTACCAAAATCCATCCTCTCCCGTCAATGTATAAAAATAATTATTTTATGTCAATATTATTTAAAAATTGATAAACATTAATTAGGAATGAGTATTTGAGCAGATAAGTTAACAAGTGAAAACATTGTTTCGTAATTCATTAAACAAATCATGATCCTACCAATATAAATTTTACTTTTATACGTTGACATATTTATATTATATATAATAGAAGGCTAATTTTGTTTGTCAGTTTTAAATTTATTTTCATAAATGTATTTTTAAAAACGTCTCTTATTAATTAATTGACAGATAAAATTAAGGGAAAATTACACTCAGGTCCCAAGGAAGGAAAAAAATTACAAAAAAGTCCCTTGAAATCACAAAATTACAGAAAAGTCCCAAGGGAATTTTTGTTGTAAATACATACATTTCCTGTTGTAAATACATACATTTCATGTTGTAAATGGTTTGGGACTTTTTTGATATTATTTGTACGGAATTTTTTAAATGTTGTTGTAAATACATACATTTTCTGTTATAAATACATACATTACCTGTTGTAAATGGTCAGGTGTTTAAATGTTGTTGTAAATACATACATTTCCTGTTGTAAATGGTTTGGGACTTTTTTAATGGGAGAATTACACACAGGTCCCAAGGATGACAAAAAAATACAATGAGGTCCCAACAAGAATTCACATTACACAGAAGTCCCAAGGGACCTGGTTGTAATTATTTGTGAATGTACAATTACCAATTTGACCTTCCTTCCAATTCCTCTCTCTCTCTCTCCTCTCTCCCCGTTCTCCTCTCTCTCTCTCTCCTCTTCTGTTGCATGGCCTCAACCTAATGTTCCAAACCTGCATCTGCCAGGAAGTAATATTTACTCCAGTCGTTTGAGATCTCCTTTCCCAACAATCTATGAATTCTAATAACCTGAACCGCTCTGGTCATATGAAGACCCATTGACCCCTTCAAATCTTGATGATCTCTTTTCTGCCGAGAGTTCTTCCCCTCGGTTTGCTGATCCAACATTGAATTCAGCTGTCTTTTCACCCACACACAAATCAGCTGTCCTTAATCAATTTCAGCAGAAGAAAGCATGCTTTCACCTGTGAATACAAGTTTTTCTTCCAAGAATGTCGAGCATCCTTTGTTACATGCCTCATTCCAAGCATTAGGAAGGATGTCTCCACGTAATATGGAACCCATCTCACCAATGAACTCTAGGTTTTTTGTGCTATCTCAAAAATGGAAAAAACTCGTTTTCAAATTTTGTTGTTAATCTATACTTTGACTGTTGTAAATTTATACTTTGTCTATTGTAAATAGCCTCTGGAAGTCAAAAATGGAAAAAACTCGTTTTCAAATTTTGTTGTAAATATATACTTTGTCTGTTGTAAATAGCCTCTGGAATTCAAAAATGGAAAAAACTTGTTTTCAAATTTTGTTGTAAATCTATACTTTTTCTGTTGTAAATTTATACTTTGTCTGTTGTAAATAGCCTCTGGAAGTCAAAAATGGAAAAAAAAAAACTCGTTTTCAAATTTTGTTGTAAATCTATACTTTGTAAATTTATACTTTGTCGGTTGTAAATAGCCTCTGGAAGTCAAAAATGGAAAAAACTCGTTTTCAAATTTTGTTATAAATCTATACTTTGTCTGTTATAAATTTATACTTTGTCTGTTGTAAATTTTCCTTGTCCAGAATGGTCATTTTACATGCACATATAATTACACAGAAGTCCCTAGGGACTTCTGTGTAATGTGAATTCTTGTTGGGACCTCATTGTACTTTTTTGTCATCCTTGGGACCTGTGTGTAATTCTCCCTTTTTTAATTCCGTACAAATAATATCAAAAAAGTCTCAAACCATTTACAACAGGAAATATATATATTTACAACAACATTTAAACACCTGACCATTTACAACAGGAAATGTATGTATTTACAACAGAAAATGTATGTATTTACACCAACATTTAAAAAATTCCGTACAAATAATATTAAACAAGTCCCAAACCATTTACAACAGGAAATGTATATATTTACAACAGGAAATGTATGTATTTACAACAAAAATTCCCTTGGGACTTCTGGGTAATTTTGTGATTTCAAGGGATTTTTTTGTAATTTTTTTCCTTCCTTGGGACCTGAACGTAATTTTCCCTAAAATATTTAATATATTTTTTATAATAAGTTATTTCACATTGACAAAGGAAACTGTAATATACAAAACGTTGACGTATGGTTTTAACTTCCAGTGAACCATACTTCGCAACATAAGTATTTTAACATGAGAAGATGTGATAAGCTTACAAAACAGAGGAATACTATATGGATTTGGTGCAAAGCTTCAATTGGACACGAAAATTAAGGCCATCCAAAACGCCAGAAGCTGCATTGATAGGAGACTGGAATTTTCTTTTGAATTCAACCACTAAGAATGTATTGCCATGTCTCCAAAGTATCCCTCAGTGTGAATGCCCTTTTTAAAAGCATTAAACTTGTAAAATTGAATCACAACCCGCCAATGGGACACTAGTAAGAAGCATACATCCGATAATGGTAGCACCCGATTGTATGGTAAGGACTGAGGGTAATGACCATCTGAACCTTTATGAGGTGATTGAAACTGTGCAACTGTTCGTTCCATGGCCATAGATATTACCCGACTTGGATAAAGTCTTCGTCCAGTTAAATAAATAGAAAAAAGAAAAATTAAGTAATAAAAAGGATAGAGAGGGAAAAAAATGATACTGAAATCTATTGAAATAAATGATATTTTATATTGTTGTTACAAAATGTATAATTGTATAAGTATAAATATTTCAATTTTTAATCAAGAGACGTGGTAAGAGGGAATGTGGGGATTTGATTAGGAGCAATTTAGTATTTGTATATTTATATTTTTAGTTTTTGATCCTGGTAAATAATTGCAATTTTAAAGATCCTCCCCAATAAATAGCATTCCCGCTTGCTCCCTCCCTCCATATTTTCCTTCTAAAGACATATTACCAAGTAAGAAAATTACCACAACCATGTATCCCCAAAATGGATATTGTATTGTGTATTTAATATCATCAGTGAAATGAATAACAACACTAGAACCTCAGGAAACAAGTTCCTAGACGTGGAAAAAAAAAACTTGAAGCACAAACACCATTGTTTCTTGATGATATAAAGAGGGTGGTAAAAAAGAAAGACACCATATTGTTTACCACTATTTTTTGGGAAAAAATACATAATATAGTGTTGCAATAAAATGTAAATTCACATTACAGGGAGTGATAACATTCTGGGGGAAAATCATGAAAATTCCCCTATTCGGCAGCCAGGCACAATATTACAACAATTTGAAAAGCAAGAACAGATTTTCACATTTATTAAGAACACTCCCAGATATAAACTTTTTGCCATCCACAATAGTACATTAAAATGGATTTTACATGTTGGGTTGACCAAAGATGTAAATTTCACACAGCTCTCTTCCCTTTATCCCATTCAATGACAAGACAAAAATCGAAGATAATGCTAAAGATGCACTAATTCAAATATATAAACATATCAAAGAAAATTTTTACTTGACTGCCGGACCTCCTTCACATGCCTCCAGTTTAACCACAAGTAATGAAGCTTTCAACATCATCTTCCTTTTGCCATGCCGTTGCCGAAAAATTGTGTTTTATCTGGGACCAACAAGAACGCACAAACAATGATCCCCACATTCATACTTCAGACTATGCTAGGAGGATCCCCTGACCAGCTGCAGACGGCACGGGGCCAACGAGTCCTTATGCAATCCACCAATGGTGCATGTTGAGAAGGCTCAGGTTTAGATACTTCACTGTCCTTTCCACCAGATTCATTTGCACAAGAAGCAGAGGAAACTGACACATCTGCCATAAATTCCTCCGGCGTCCACCTCGGCGGAACCGAAACTCGTAGTTTTGTGAGCCGAGGTCGTTGTAGAGGGATGTCACCTCCAGTGTTTACTTGACTGCCATTCAGATCAGATTTAGCAATCCCATTAAAATGGTAAAGGTCAAAGACCTTCCTACCCATACATCCTGATGAATCCTTCAAACCTCCCAAGCTCTTGTCTAGCTCCAAAATAACTTGCCAGAACTCACTCCACACAATGAAGCCAGTACTGCAAAGGTGCTCAAGCTTCTCCTGGGGAAGTTTGACGTTTGTTTCTCTGAGGACATGATGGAACCCTTCCACACTAATAAAACCCCCACCTCCACTCTGATCTTGTGCATCAAAAGCTTTGTGGATCTG
The DNA here is from genome assembly GCA_025563575.1 of Acacia pycnantha. Classification (NCBI taxonomy): domain Eukaryota; kingdom Viridiplantae; phylum Streptophyta; class Magnoliopsida; order Fabales; family Fabaceae; genus Acacia; species Acacia pycnantha. The sequence continues at coordinate 582,498 of JAMWYP010000248.1, forward strand.
TGATTCCCTTTCTTCAAGTTCATTTTCATTTTGAACGCTGGTATCAAGAGCAAACAGGACTGTGTAATGGGATTCACTCCCAACAACCCAAATGGGCCACTTTGGGCATTTCAGATACTGACCAACCTTGCAGAAATTCAGGGATTCTAACAGAGTGAGGAATCCAACTTCCACGTGCCGAGATATGCCTTTAAGAAACATTTCTCCCCCTAAATCCATCCTCCCATCAAACACATTAGGGACAGCCTCCCCACACAGGAGTAAGTTCACAATTTCCTGCACAATAGCCAGAGAATAGCAAGTCTCCAGTATAAGCAGGAGTATTTAAAATGAAAAAATGTATAAATTAAAAGGATATCGTCATTCTTTGGGGGTCAATAAATATAAACCTGGGAAGCATGTCCAAAAGGAGCAGTAACTAGAGGTAGGCTGGGGTCATCCCTGTCAGCTTGAACCAAGTTCTAGAAAAAAGCAAAGTGTCACAGGCAATAGTACTAAGAGCATGCAGCGAAGACATGATAATAACAAAGTATGCTCAAACTTATATTCCTGAACTTAAACATTTCCCCATGCCAGATGAGAGATGACGAATGATAGGAGGACTGATGATGTGCGTTGACTCTTCGTAACCTCTGTTGTTCTTTTGTGAATATTAGTTACAGTTTTCTATTACAAACAAAACTGCAGACATTTAAGTAACATTATTTTTCTCAATCGCTTGTAAGTGACGTCCAAATTTTTTTAAATAGTCTGGGAGATGGGTGTAGAGGTGTAACTGATAAGTTAGCAAAAGTACAAAAATTAGTTGCTCCTTCATGTAAGGGGGAAAAAGTCCATATTATAGCAACCCTAGTGGATTTTTTTTTTTTTTTGGGGGCGGGGAGAGAGAGAGAACAGCAGAAGTTCAAACTCAGTTCTACCTATTAATTAGTTTTCTGAGAAACTAAGTACTACATGAGAAATGCCTGTGTAAGCTCACGCCTTTAAAATAGTTATTGTTGAAAGGCAAAACAAAACATATATCATATTCCAGGCTTCTTTCAGAAGCAAGGGAATCTCTAAGGAAAAAGGCCTTTGGCAGTCACTGAGCAGAGAGCACCCACAAGTCACTACTTTGGGCGCAAGGACCACCAAAGGCCCAGGACCAAATCCTAGGTCCTGAAAAACCAAGGAGCATGAAATTAGGTTGAAAAAGGGTGGCTGAAAATGTCAAGTGCCCTGGTAAAAATACAATGTCAATTATATAGGAAAGTTTTGGGTTGACAAGCATACCAATCCCCGAGAAAGTAAAGCAGAAATCAGAAAAAGCAATGCCCCCATGCGACTCTGGTATGCAGGAATCATTGCTTCAAGCCCCTGCAATGCACTTGTTTGTGATGTGTATGTTTCAACTCTAAGAACCTTCTGCAGATCAAGGCCAGATTCAATGGAAAGTCCTTCAAGTTCTTTTGCAACAGCCTGTCAATTAGATATAACTTGAATCAGCAAATAAGAATATCAAGAAATGACCACAAGTAACTCCATTAACAATGAAATTTAGATCTTATCGCTTTTTTTAGTGAAATTAGATTTTATCACTTTACAATATGATGTTTCACAAGTCACCGTATCAATAAGATGAAACCTACCTCATCATCTGAAATTCCTTTAGAATGCTGATTGTCATTCCCTAGAATGCTCAGTGATGCAATAACAGCCTTTCTACTACTTCCACATAAAAACAAAATTTCACACATGCTTCTTATCAAGGCTCTGCAAAGAAATCACACACATCTCAACAAACTTATATAGGATGTATAAAAATGAGTTATGAAGCACAAGGGACAGCATGAAAAAGGTGAAATTATTCATAAACATGAAATTTGAATAAAAACACCAATTAATATGCAAATATAATCTACATTGCCTGATATTGTACCATTAATAAAATGAATGAAAAGATAAATAGAGTGATCTAGATGGATTCTAACCACCATATCCTCTAATATCTACTCTTAGCACATCCTTTGAATTATTTAAAGAGTATTCACAATATCCATTTATCCTGAAAAATCATTATCCTTCTATTCAGTCATTATCTCATTAAAATTTCATTATCCTTCCACCTGATCCATAAAGTGATATCCACAATCACCCTAGACCACTAAAGTGGCACTACCTCACTCCTCTAAAACTAATCAAATTGGGCTTTAGGGTTTCTAGCTTGTTAAGTGTCTTATTTTCTGTTTGAAATCAATATATATATATACATAAATATCATTCAGATTTTAATAAAGTTTATTGAAAATACCTGCTTCTTTGTATTCTTATGGTACTACTTGGCATAAGAGATTGATCTACTCGTGTTTGTTATGCTTGGAGTTCTTGAGCCATCGTTTCCATTGGGTGCAAAGTTTTGCGTACTCAACCTTTTGGAGCAAGTGTTCGTTGGATCCCTCGTCCCAAGATCTCAACTTTTCATCTTATTCTTGTTATTCATTGTTTTATTCACTTCCGTAATTGTTAACCAATGTGCAGTTTTCGAGTTCTTTATGGAAAGTTCCTATTGGGTCCATATCATAGAGATTATCATTTTAACCCATCCCATTGCTCTATTGTGATGGCTCAAGATGTAGGAAAACATTCACTTTGGCATAGCATAATTAAGCATAATAAGTTACAACACGAGGGGATATACCCCCCAACTCTTACTCTCTTAGTATTGTTGGGCTTCGCCCCATTTTCCACCACAAAAAAAAAAACAATTAAAACACAGAAAATGCAATTGACCATGAAGACCACAAGGAAAGGAAAAAAATATAGTTGAATCACTGCATCTTTAAAGATGCAATGATGACACTGGCAGTCTCTGCGGCCAAACATCTTTTGCAAAGTTCATCATCTCCATAAACTATATATGACTCTATAGTCTATAGACATAGTCAACATCATTCTAATGCTAGTATCACATGCTCCGCACTGATGCAAGACAAAGAAAACTATAAAGTAAGGCCTGATAGGTAAGACAAATTAAAGTAGTAAAAGGAACAGCCGGCACAGGTAATGAATTCATATCAAATAAAGGAACATGAATAAAGACCACGGTTGAAAGGTAGATAATTATAGACCAATCAAAAGAAAGTCTAATTCTGTCGTGTAAAATGAAAAGAAGGGTAACTTTTACAAGAGCACAAGAGTGAAAAAAAATTGTACTCCTCTGGTCCTTAACATTTTAGGAAATTGATCTTGGTTTTAAATATAAGACGTGGTTTTCATATTTGTCAATGTTTTCATAATTTATCCCCATTGATGCTCCCTAGTCCATAATCAAGGAGAAGAGGAAATGAGAGAATTAGGGAGATGTGTACAGTGTTTTAAACAATAAATGTCATATGAACTAATTTAACTAACTTCCTTAACCTAACCAAATTAGATAAATGTCTTTTATTAAGGACCAGAGGAGTACTTGTTTGTGATTCCCAGTCTTCGACTCTTGGTCACTAAAATTGTACTTGTAAGATTTGTAAATCACGTGTTTCCCAATCGAAAGACAAACAAATGATCAGGAAAAAGAAAATTACCTCGCTTTTACATCTTCATTGAGTGAAGAAAAATCATTTGATGGAAAAGATTGACTTTTAGATAATGCGCTGAGACCCTGATTGTGTGGCATGGTTGTTACATTAGACTCACCATGAAAAAGAATGTATTTGAGAACAAATGCCTGGAAATTAAAAGGAACACCAGAAGCAATATAAGCATATAGCAAAATGTCCGGAAATCCAGAAATTCAATGGATGTCAGTTGAAAAAGATAAATGAAATCAAAAGAACATAATAAAACATGCAAATATGCTCACTAAATGATCACAAGCACACAATCATGCCACAGGTTTATTATTTAATTCACTGGGTAAGCAGTTTACACATTATAGAAAAGTCTTCAATCACGAGTGGCCAAAACATGATAATGATATACAAAATCCAATTCTGGTGATTATACATAGATGACTTGAACATGCTATAGCAACGAAGTTCAATAAAAGGAGATCACCATAATGGAACAACAATAACAAGTCTTATCCCCCCAGGTGCGGTTGGCTATATAGATCGCATGACACCATTATATTCTATCAACAACCAAATCATCTTTGGATAAATTAGTAACCAATAGACCTCGCTCAATAAATTCATTGAGTGTTCCCTTCAATCACCAAAACGCGACATTACAAAAAGGTTATTGAAACTTCACATAAAACTTAAAGATAAAACATAACTAAGATTATCCATAAAACATAAACCCAGGAGAAAGAAAAGAATGGGATGAAAAAAGAAAAAAAGAAAAAAATTATATATACAGAGACTAAAATAATCCAAGATGAACATATCAGAAGATACATATAAAAATCTAATCTAACTGTTAAAAAAAAAAAAAAAAATAGAGAGAAAAAGTGACCCTTCACTCCCAAAAAGAAAAAATAAAAAAGTAACTCCACAAATGATGATTAATGAAATAAAATAAAAAAGAACTAGCTTGCAACATAAATCACTACACTATTGGAACTCAAGAACGGTTAGGCTTTTTAATCTGCCCGTCAATCTTTTTCTCGTTTTTTTTTTTTTTGGCAAGTAAAACATTTTTCTCCTTCCATAGTCTGTTAATCAATTTTATACAAACTCAACATATGTTTAACAGCCAGTCCCAAACCCGGATAAAGGGGGAGAGTTGTGTTGGCTCTCAACAACCAACATAAAACTCCGTCAAATCTTGTATAACATGGATTAATAAAGAAATTGTTATAGTCATTTTGTACATTAACATTTCAAGGAATGATTGAAAATCAGCAATATTATGAGAAATTATAGGATACTATTCATAGGCCCTTCAGCTTTTTCATTGAGACGATCCTTGATGAGACATCAAAGCCTCTATAATCAAAAGGTCATGAATTTGATTCTGCCCCAATTCATTAGTTAAATCAAATTTCTTAAGGCGTAAGTTTGAGGTCACAATAAATTTATTCCCGAAGGCTTTCACTCAATAGCTTGAATGGTCCTTGACCCAACATTCTGTATCGACCCAAGATTTATAAGAATTAATAATATAACTGTTAGAATATTAGGAAATAAAACACCCATTTATTAGGATCCCTTGATTAGTGCCCTGATTATAGGATCCTGATTTCTGATTTATTAGTTTTGATTAGGCTTTATTGTAATTCTTGATTTCTCTCCTTTACCTTCTCTATTCCCTCGTGCTTAGCCTATATAAGTTGTAATCTTTTACATCAAATAATATAATACAGAGAGTGTGATGATACCTCTGATTTCTAATATGGCATCAGAGTCAAGGATATCTATCCGAGGCCAGGGAAAGAGAGAGAAACAGTTAGTGGCTGTGAGGTAGAGAGAAACAGTGTAAGGAAGGTTTTCCAACGAGTATAGGGTTCACTGTAGGAGGCGAGTGAGACCACACCGCCCAGCCAGGCCTGACCGAAAACCACCGATCGGCGTTTCGCTGGAGTCCGATGCGATTCTGAGCAGCGCGTGAAGCACACGCGCCGTCTCTATCCAAGCACGTGTACTCCAGCGCCGTCATTGTCCAGGCGCGTGGCCCCACGTGTCACCACCTCCGAACTATTTATGGCGACTGTTTTCTTCCAGAAAAATGGATCCCTCTCAGTTTCCTCCCCAATTCGGATCTATTCCTAGAAAATCAACCGGAGACCTTCCTATAGCTTTTATGTCAGTACCCTTTAGAACCTTAGAGATAGCACCAGAATTTTTAGAAAATCATGTTATGGCTATTAGCCATAAGTTTAATGGTAGAAACTATCTCTAGTGGTCACAAAGCGTTCTGAGGTATATTCGAGGAAAGAGAAAGGAGAAATACATTAATAGGGCAGCCCCCGATGATCCCAATTTGGACACATGATTTGCTGAAAATAACCAAGTCATGACGTGGTTGTGTAATTCAATGACCCTAGAGATCAGTGAGGGATATCTGCTTGCCCACACAGCAAAGGAAATATGGGATGCCACTAGGAGAACCTACTCCTCCCTTGAAAACACCGCTGCTTTGATTCACCTGAAGAGACAACTCCGGGATTTACGACAAGGTAATATATGTCAATAACTGAATATTATAATGCATTGCTGAAATTGTGGCAGCAACAAGACTTATTTGTGGTTCACCCCTAGGAAAGTCTCAAAGATGCACAATTGTACAAGCGAATTGTGGAAGAAGGAAGCATACACAATTTTCTCTTAGGCTTAAATGACGCTTCCGAAGAAATAAGAGGTAGAATCATGGGGCTAAAGCTACTCCCACAACTCTTTGATGTTGTTAACTTTGTGCAATTCGAGGAAAGTAGGAAACTCCTAAACTGAAGTGGCCCAAGTCAAATCGAAGGCTTAGAACTCGCAATCTAGGGACCACATGGGGAACGCAAGACCACCAAATGGTGCCACTATTGCCAAAAGAAGGACCATAATAGAGAAGAATGCTGGAAACTCCAGAGAAAACCTTCTAGTGAAATCTTGAACTTCCAAAGTCACATTACCCCAATTGAACCAATGGTTGAGAATGATGATCACCTGAGCAAGGAAGAATTATAGATGCTTCGCAAGATACTTGAGAAGCAGAATAAGTCAAACTCTATTATTCCCAGTGTGAATCTGGTACAATCCGGATTTAAAAACAAGGAGAACAATTGGGACTTCTAGGGAATGAGACGCGAAATTCTTTTGGACGTGCTCTGCTACGCATGGGACCTCTGAGACTCAACAAAATGAGTACAAGCCCAAACAAAATATAGGACCTCTGAGACTCAACAAAATGAGTACAAGCCCAAACAAAAATATAGGACCTCTGAGACTCAAAAAGGAGTACAAGCCCAAACAAAAATATGGGGCCGCTGAGACTCAAAAAGGAGTACAAGCCCAAACAAAAATATGGGGCCGCTAAGACTCAAGGAGTACAAGTCTAAAGATTTTGAAGATTGAAGTAGGCAGAACGAAGTTTGAAGGATTTCGAGGCAAGCTAGGAATGATCGACATATACTCTCCAGCTTGAGGGGGAGTGTTAGAATATTAGGAAATAAATCACCCATTTATTAGGATCCCTTGATTAGTGTCCTGATTATAGGATCCTGATTTCTGATTTATTAGTTTTGATTAGGCTTTATTGTAATTCCTAATTTCCCTCCTTTACCTTCTCTATTCTCTCGTGCTTAGCCTATATAAGTTGTAATCCTTTTCATCAAATAATATAATACAGAGAGTGTGATGATACCTCTGATTTCTAATAATAACAACACACAGTGAAACACACCATTATAATGCTTAAAAGTCATGAACTAAGTTCCACTAATCACAGTGATATGAGATTCAGGCCAAAAAATCACACAAGCCTAGAAAATTATATGCTCCTCATGCTCTTTTGATCTGCCAACTTGATGAAAGAATTGCAAAATTTCCAGATTTTTGTCAATGGGTGCACTTAATTTCTTGTATTTAGTTTTGTTTACAAAATAAAGCACACAATCACAGAAGTTGGAAATTTGTCATTTGATTTTGATTTTGAATCAAACTGACTTCACTTAGCAAAAATTTTATTTAATTTTTTTTTTAACATCAATAAATGGGGAGGTTCATATGGTTAGAGAGTAGTAGGAATGAGCACTTTCTTGCAAAATTAACAAGATGAGTGTCTTCAAAAAAAATTCAACAAAATGAAACTGGTTAATAGGCATGCACGCTTACTTGCAAAACTAAAAATTGCCAGCGTTAGCATTACACACTTCTAAGAAAATTCCAAATTTCGACATGATTCTACCAGACACATTCTCAGTCAGTTTTTTAATTTTCAATTAAAATTTAAATAGAAACCAAGCAGTCAGCTAACCTTTCAAGAAAAAATAGAACAAATCTTGAATATGATATAAGCATGTTGAAAAATATTAGTTGTCAAAACAAGATTCAATGTCACAGACAGCAAACTAAAAGGGGCTAATCACCTGTATAGCTGCTAAAACACCACAGGGACCGCCTTCATGCTGCACAAGGCCCATAGATGTTTCTGGGTCAGAGCTAAACCTGGAAAGATTTCACATTATTACCAACATGAAGGAAGCATATAAACCCACCAGGATTTAGAGTATATAAAGAAAATAATATTAAAGCTGTTTGAGATAGGATGAAAAATTTCAAAATATATCAAGCAGATGAAGATACATGCATCGCTTCTGTCATTAGATTTTGAGAATGAAAGAAACTAAGGGTATAAAGTGACTCGTCTGAATTGAGCCATGGAAACACAACCACACCAAAAGCAAAAGTTGCAATCAGCAATTTGATACTTGCATATTCTCATTTCAAGCCAAACTCATTCAAATTATAAATTTATGATTTATACCATTTGTAAACCATTGAAAAACTTGATTAAATGGGCAGAATGGAATGGACAAAAGCAGAAGACAAAGGGCAAAGGCATTTGCTGCTCACTTTGAATAATTAATTAAGAAAAGTAGCCAAAGAATCTTGTATTGCGTGGAAGGGATCATCTTCACTTCAAATTTTCATACGTTTAGATCTGGCGCAAAAGGCATTGGAAATAGCAACTTGTTGAATAAAATGATGTAAAGACCTAATCCAATTTATTAATAAAGTATGTGCATACAATACCTAACAGATTGTCAATTTAATTCTTTCCAACCAGAAAAACTTTGGACCATGATGATCGTATTGTTCTCAAGCTATGTTTAAAAGACCATACTGGACTGACTGGTTAGGCCTAAAAACCAGTAACCAGTCATGATGCAGGTTCATTTAGACCAAACTGACCTATTACTACCTCCGGTCCTAATTATAGGAACACTTTTGTAGTACAAATTGCACTACAAGAGTGTTCCTATAATTAGGACCGGAGGGAGTATTAAACAAGACAAAGATCAACCAAACCGTTCAAACACCGACGGTACTAGTCGAAACCATGCAAGTAAGAAGAACCTAGCTTCCAAAGAAAACTCCACAGATCATGGCTTTTTGCACTACCTATATACCCAATCCAAAGAGCACATTAGATGACCTTCTCTTCCCTCTTGTAAGCCTACTTCTCCACTTTTCTCATGACATCCAACCAAGCATACGATTTCAACAGTTTGAGGGAAGAAAGACAAAGCCATAAATGCTTTCCATGAATCCAACGCTTTTTCATCACAATCTTGACTGGGGTGGCTTTTTTCATGTGATTTACTATGGTACAGATAGATATAAGACTGATGAACTAAACTTAAAACAGATTTCAAAAAAAGAGCATTGGAAACATTAAATAAAGCATAGATAATATTGTTATCAATTCTTTTTGCCCCACTAGATAGTTGGGTATATAAGGAATTAAATCCATGAAACTCCTTAGGTTAAGTCAAGATAAATATTCATTTTTTAAAGTTCCTCTGCTCCATCATCAACACCATCATCATCTTCATTTTTTACGTGATAAATTAAAAATATTTTTATTCAAGTATTACAGGTTCAATTACAGTCAAGCCAATGAACCATGAACTAATATGTTTAGTATAAATTTATAAAAAAGAAGTTCAAATTTAAAGATATTATTCTGAGTTCTCAACACTCTGTTAGATGAGAACTCAGAATAATATCTTTAAATTGATGACTAGTGTATGTAAATCAATAACACCATTGTTAGATGACTATCAATTGGTTCTAATAAATACTATTAAAAACAAAATAAGAAATTCGTTTTAATAATGGAAGTCAACGGCTCTAGAATTGGCTTCCTATGAAGGGTTCAAACAATGGAGGGCTTTTGACCAATGAAGAAGCCAAGTGAAATATCAGAGCATAGCCGCTAAGACAATAGCTCTCCAAGGAAAGCCAATTGATGGAGATTAAACATAGTATCAGATACACAAGTCCTGGATATGGTTTGTATAGAACTCTGAAATTATATTTCTCAAATACTACGGAGGCAATGATAACAATATAAAGAAGAGGGCAGAGATAAATCAGCAACACCAAATCCTAAATTATCTACAAAACAAAACTAATTCATTAGAAACCCAAAACATCAGGGATAGGAAGGATAAAATAGATAAGACTTATTTGAAAAAAAAAAAAACCCTAAACGGTTTAGCAAGAGGTCCAAGTCGTTCTCCAACAGTTTGCTCTATGAGTTACTTATATGGATAGGTTCTCCCACATCAATAGCAAATCTCTAAGAGAGTTTCATAGGTCACTTAATTCATTGTTGAACCATACATTAAACTCTTTAACTCTTCCCAAGCTTCTTCTCTAAATAATAACTGAATGTGGCTTTAATAGTTTGGCAAAGATCAATGTTACCTCTTTTGCAGTGCCTTCCAGTATGCTATACAGGTTTAGGTAATTGACAAGGAACTTTGTACAATTCAAAAAGGCAAGGGTCACAATTAACTTGAAGGCGTTAACTTTGATTTGTATGCATTGAAAAAATATTTGTACACTTCATTAAAAAATTACTAGCTTATATCTAATAAAACTGAATGATAAATAACTAGCAAATTAATAATTATTACTGTAATATATATTTTTGATTGGAGTGTTTGAATAAGTGAAGTAAATAGAAAAAAATATATATAAATAAATATAACTCACTTTAATAAATCGATCAGCCCAAGCCCTCTTTATTTACATACCATAATATGGGTATGTTTGGACTTTCGGCAAATAAAATAAGTTGACATGATGGGTTGACCAGTAATCTGGGCCAAGAACATTCCTGCCATCCTAAACCCCTATGGTAGTCCCCTTAATATTGTTCGACTTCGACCACCAATGTCATTTCATCTGATATTCAAACATCCCCACCATCCTAAACACCCATAAGTACAGAACTTTGTAAACAGATATAGAATGCAGCAGAGGATGGAACCATATAGAAGTTAAATGTGTTTCCCATGAGAAATGAGCCCATATAGCAACCAAGTCCAGTTATAGTATTTCGATCAAGTAGCCAGATATCCCGCCTCAATTTCTCTCTTTTATGCACCAGCCGGGATTAGGGCCACTTTTGACAGAACTGAAATTCCCTAGATTTGAACAGAGACCCATTTTTTATCCTCATCCAATTCCAAACTGGTCATTACTGTGGGTTAACCCCACACTACGGTTATTTTGATCCTCCCTAGATCTAATCCCTTGAATCGATCTAATTAGTCCTTCGATTGATCATCCGAAAGATCTCAATCCCATCAACCTTGCTATCCAATACGTGAATGACCTAACAATTTGGGCCGTACAAGACCAATCATGCTTCACAGGGTTGACAAGCAAATTAGGCATCATTATTTCCCACTTGTGAAACTTTCCATATGGTTTGAGAACCACAAGTATTTTAAATGTTTGGATATATTCTTTACTCATTTTTATTTATATTTGTCTGTCCAAAAAAAGGTGTATGGGTCAATTAATATGGATTATTTACCTTTTCCTTTTCTATCTTTTGCTCTCCCAACCAATACAGCGATTGATTTTCCTTTATTATAAGAAATTGTCCAAACAAAGAAACACTGTGATCATTTCCATTTCATTACAGTTTAATCATGATTAGCTATTACATTCTTAGATGTGATATGTAAACTGTAAATACATATCAGTTAGTTAGTTAGTAGGACTGTTAGTATTAGTAGTTAGCTGTTATGACAGTTAGGAAGCTATTGGGCCTTGAGTCTAAGCCTAGTAAGTAATATACTATATATAGGCCTATAGACTAGTGAGGAAGGTATGTTTTGAGATGTATTGTATCTGAATATGATGAATAAATGAGGAGTGCAGCAGATCTGCCTCTCTCCCTTCTTGTTCCCCCCATTTCTTCTAATCTTCTACAACCTTCTTATCAGTGGTATCAGAGCGAGTCATCCTCGGCTCCCCCGCTGTGAAATTCTAAATCTCTTGCATCAGTCATAGCCTTCCTTTCCTCGACAAGGCTGATAGTCAAGAACAATCAAAGAGACGTTCAAGAACAAGTGCAATTCTAAACCACGAGAGTCATTCTCTCTAGGATTCAGTTTGGCAATTGGGATTATTCAAGAACGTCCAAAATAAACCAAGAAACTCAAAAGAAACGCCACCAGAATTCAGTGAGTCAAGAAACGCCAATAGAAAGCCCAGAATCGATCAAGAAGGCTCAAGGAATTCTTTGTTTTCAACCAGAATTGGTCAAGAACCAGCCAAGATCATATTTTCGACCAAACCCAGCGTTTTTTTATCACTGGAATCCCAAGAAGAATCAAGAAGAATGAGATATTGCCAGTGATACCGTTATCGCAGGCTCGGTATCAATTCTCTGCCATCGACGTGTTCAAACACAGTGATGCGACGTGCAATCGAGACAACGTTGGAAGAAATCCTATCGACCCGAGAGCTTCAGCGGACGTGGGCATCAACAGAAACCAAAGATACAACAGTTAGTGTTAAAGCACCGAGACTTGGCAATTATTCAGGTGTCGACACGTCAATACATATTAATTCGAAGACCCAGCCACGCCCGGTCACCATATTGAGGCGTTGTAGTCATTGTGGGGGGGTCGACACGTTAGCCTCTGCCCATTTGAAGACTCTGTTTCTTTTTTTGGATTCATCACAGCGAAAGATTGTTATTTGTACATGGTTGAGACACGCTCCCAGACCTCTAGCACAGTCATGTCAGACAATAATCTCGCCGAACGAGTTCAAGCTCTTGAGTCGACAGTGACCAGCCTACCAGCGGCAATTCACGCCGCCATCACAGATCAATTTGCGACACTTATGGCTGCTCAAGAAACACGACACAGGGGAGATGAAGCACAAGAAAATGCCGGCAATCATCTTAGGGGGCCACAACGCAATAGAACAGGGGATGAGTACACTCCTCCATTGCGGCAGACCAAAATTTACTTCCCACGGTTCCAACGCCATGACATCGATGGGTGGCTATACAATTGCGAACGCTACTTCGAAATCGACAGCACCCCCGATAATTGGAAAATCAGGTTGGCGAGTGTTAATTTGGATGACAAGGGGTATATATGGCACCAGTCGCTTATGGACGAAAAACAAGGCAGAGCCATTACTTGGAATGAATACAAACGAGCGATTCAAACGCGGTTTGGAGTTCTGTATGAGTCTCCAATGGCGGAACTTAAGCGACTCTTCAAATTTCGATTTCGAACCAGGGCTTCCATAGTGGGTCGCACACGGCAGAGTCTCTAAGTCCTTGTCTGAGTCTCTCGTATCTTCATAACGCAGGAGTTGGGCGAGACAACACGAACAGAATTGCAAGGCGATTGTGCGCAAGCCGCAAGTCGGACCGAACTTGTTAGGGGTAGTATTCGGAGAAATCGCACAAGAGACCTGCAGTTTCGACGCCGTCGAGTCCTTTAGCCTCATCGCTGCTCAAGTCCGAGGTTATCGCTCCAACTCTTGAATTCTTGCAAGCCAATGGAAATAGCTGCACTTCAATGAGAAAGGAGGAGAATGGTGCTTCCAAGGAGAAGTTGTGTGTCGAAGCTGAGTGGCAGAAGTTAAAGGGTACGTGGTTGGATTTGGTTCAAGTTGAAAAGTCAAAGTCACAGTTGGCTCCTATTTTTACTACGTGGAGATATTTGGCAGATTCCCTGGATTCCTTGGGTTCCCTGGATTTCCTAATTTTAGATGAGTGTATGGGCTTTGGTTTTCAAGAATTAGGGCCGAAGTTGTTGCTGTCAGGGCCTACAAGATCATTTTGTAATTGGGTTTTCCTAATTGTTTTTACTACAAGATGCTTGGTTCTGAGTTGGTTCGGGGAGAGCTTATTAAAATGCTTTTCGGATCAACATTACAACCATTATTTCCATTTGGCTCAGAATTCAACAAGTCCGTGTGGTGTGTGCAGCAGTTCTCTAGACAGATTTCAAGCAACAATTTTGAAGATCAGCAAGAGTTTCTGAATAAAAGCTTGGAAAGCTTATGTTTCCAATGGGGTTTCACTCTATCGCTTTTGAGATTTAGTTTGTGTTTTGTTGTCTTTCATCCTTGAGGGCAAGGATGTTTTTGGGAAGGGAGTATTGATATGTAAACTGTAAATACATATCAGTTAGTTAGTTAGTAGGACTGTTAGTATTAGTAGTTAGCTGTTATGACAGTTAGGAAGCTATTGGGCCTTGAGTCTAAGCCTAGTAAGTAATATACTATATATAGGCCTATAGACTAGTGAGGAAGGTATGTTTTGAGATGTATTGTATCTGAATATGATGAATAAATGAGGAGTGCAGCAGATCTGCCTCTCTCCCTTCTTGTTCCCCCCATTTCTTCTAATCTTCTACAACCTTCTTATCAGTGGTATAGGACTGTTAGTATTAGTAGTTAGCTGTTATGACAGTTAGGAAGCTATTGGGCCTTGAGTCTAAGCCTAGTAAGTAATATACTATATATAGGCCTATAGACTAGTGAGGAAGGTATGTTTTGAGATGTATTGTATCTGAATATGATGAATAAATGAGGAGTGCAGCAGATCTGCCTCTCTCCCTTCTTGTTCCCCCCATTTCTTCTAATCTTCTACAACCTTCTTATCAAGATGTTCCACTCTCTTCTGTCCAATAAAAGATATTTGGAAGGGTCAGGGCAATTGGTTAATGGGTTTCTTTGAGATTGCACTAAATTACAACTAAAATTAACTCTCTACTGGTTCACAAAGAAGTAACTTACTACAAATAAACAATGAAGTATATATTTCATAGACAGCAAATATCAACAATAAAAACTGTATTTGTAGGATTCTGCATTTCAACAATTCATAATAGATTCTAATCAACTATAATAATTTTCATGATTGATAGTAACAGTATAAAACTTTCTAATAGACAGAGAATCTTGACATTAAAAACTATATTTTCGGGAATCAGCATTACAACATTCCGTAATAGATTCTAATCAACAAGAAGAAATTCCATGATTAAGAGTAACAGTAGAAGACTCGGATGTTCAAAAATTCAACAAGCTATGAGATGCAAAAACATCATCAAGCAGCAGATGATTCAATTCAGCAACACGATTAAAATTCAAATTTGACTAAACCAATTGTTAATGTCCAAACGTCTTTTTCAAATTATTGTCAAATTAGAATAAAATAGATACGTGGGAGGGGGAAATCACGAAACTTTATCATAAAACTTTGCCAAAAGCGATGTAATAACGGAAATGAAACGCCACACAATCCCCTGCAACAAAAAAAAACAAAAACAAAAACAAAAATGCAAATACCTTATTCCCTGATTGCTCCACTGCGCAAGAACGGAATTTGAAACCTCATTGCCAAACACCATAAAAAACAATTGATCGGCTTCTTCTAAAGATAGCTCTTTACTCAAGTTTCCACTTTCCAAACACGACACCTCTTTCCTGCCAACTTCTCCACTCTTCCCACCTTTAACTATTGGGGACGAAGCACTCTTCGCTGCCATCATCCGCTTCTCAGCAGCAGCAGCCATAAGTTCCCTCTGTGACCGCCGGCTCTTGGCTTCTGGAGACTCCTCCGGCGACCCTAGAACAACCCCAGAAATAGCAGTATCCCTCGGCTTACTACGCTTTGGCTCCGGCGGCGAATGTTGCATACTCATCCGTATAGCCATTTGAAAATCCTCCTCTTCGTGATCCGCCATTTGAGAAAGTGAGAAAAGAATGAATCAGGAACAGATCCCAAAGGAACAAAACCCTAAAACAACAGTTTAGGGCTTCGGTTCCACGAATCAAAATTCTTCAAGTCCAAGAACGTCAGATCATGTCCCTAAGAGGTATGCTACAAAATGGAAATTTAAAACCCAGGTTAGGATGAATAATGGAAATCCATTTATGAGTGGGCAAAAATGGCAGGAGGTACTCAACCACTGACACGGTGACACCGGTGCCGGGGAGGGGGTGAAACGGTGTCGTATGGAGGCTTTTGGTGGGCACAGAGTGCGTCGAATTGAGGGTTAAAACGCTGCGTTGAGGGCAAAGCTCAGTGGGGACTGGGGATTCATGGCGAGGGTGCAGTGACTTGGTATGAGTGCGAGAAATGAATGGATGGAAGGTCACGAAGTTTGCTTCAACGGATGAATATGCGATGATTTATTAAAACCAAAGGCGATCCATTGCGATACATTGCTTTAGCGAAGAGAAATGAAAAAAGAAAAGCGTGTCCATCTTCTTCTGATGGGATAGATTTTTTTTTTGTTTTTGTTTTATATAAAATATTAAAAGCCATTAAGAATAAAACGTTCGTACTTCAGGTTTCCACAATCATGACTGGGAATGATTGTAGAGAATCAAAAATATTACAATGTAAATGTCTAATAGTAAAAATGAAAGTAGAGAAAGAAACTAAAAGAGAATGAGCAATATCTTTGTGTAGGATATTTGAAGAGTTAATTTGGTATCCATCCTAATGCAGCAATTATTTATTGATCAAGAAAACCTCCAATCCTTGATCTCCATTCTGACTAAACAAAGGGCATTTATGAATATAGTGAATGGTTGATCTGAAAACAATCAAGGCAGGAAGGCTGAGTTTGCTTTTTCTTCCACATAAAAGACTGAATTACTTGGCACTGAAAATAAATTCATGATTATTGGTAGAAAGTTGAGTTGATTGTTTTATATTTTTCCAACAAGACGATCCATCAACTCTGATTGATTTTCTCAACTATTGGGATCACTGATGAAGATATCATTTTTTGTTGAATGAAGTCATGACCTCTTGAAAAGGCTAATTGGCACATAGATGATGATTGTTCAATTTCTTTAATTGGACACAGGAGTGACCGTCTTGCCACTGTGAATAATGCTGTTTCTTTACATCCAATTAACTGACATTAGTTTGATTGTCTTGGTTAGAATATTATTTCTTCTCTTTATCTGCTTCGAAATCACCCTGTTTAATTTTAGGATTTACCAGAACAGGGGACATACATATGTAAGCTAGTTAAGAAGATGAATGGATAAAAGGTTGATTGTCGAAAATTTCACCGTGATTTTTTAATGACAAAATTCATACTAATAATTAACTTTTTATTTTTTTATTTTTTTGCCAACAATAATTAACCTTTAAATATATTTATACTTTCTTTCTGGAAAAATATATTTATACTTTAAAAAGATACTTTATATACTTATTAATTTATTATTAAAACAGGTTGCATATTAGATGAATTTATTTTTGATGGGTCTCGCAATACCGTCCAAAGTCACATGTATGCATCATTTATATCTTTGATCGCTATTCATCAATATAACCAAAATTTCGAGCAAAAAAAAAAAAAAAATCAATATAACCAAAATAACAACATAGTCAGGGACCGCATTTCGGTGCCTATCTTTGGATAGGCAGCAAGCGCTGGGTGCATTTGGATTGTTTAGATCGGTCCAGTTTTTTTTTTTTTTTACTTTTGTTTTATGAATAAAAAAATAATCTTTTAAAAAAATGTTAGTTGAGAGATTATCTTTATTTTAGATTTTCTACCCATTAAAAAAAATTAAGAAAAATAAATCTGGACCGTCTAGATCCATCTAGAAAGTCCAAATGGGATAGGCTCCCCCTACCTATCCAAAAGAAAGGTATGGAAACTAAATCCCATAGTCAGCGGGTCTCTGTCCAACACGGATTCATCCGCCACTCTGCGTGATTTTAAATTCAGAGTGGTGTTTTTTTAACTGAATTTTATAAGACAGTTACTTTTTTCCGAGCAAAAAAAATAAGACAATTACTTTAGTGTGGGCTATCCATGTGGCATGTGTCCACGAGAGAATTTAAATTAATGTCTTTCCTCCTTGGAAAATTGTGTCCGTTTGGGATAGCAGTAACAAAAGTAACTTATTTTCAATCTAACTTTTGTAAAAGTAAAATATGATAAAAATCAAATTTTAAATTAGTACAAAAAATTGTCAATTCGTAGAAATTAATTTGTAGCAGTTACAAAAAACCACTACCAATGTCATATTTTGTAACGGTTTTGGCCTAAATTGCTACAAATTTGCAACGAGGCCACTCACGTAGCGGTTCTTACAAAATAACAGCTACAAAATTTGGCGCCAAACTAGCTCTAATTTTGTAACGGATACTTTGTAGCGGGTTCCTTTTAGAAACCACAACAAATGTGGTATTAGCAAAGCGCGTTATGGTGCGAAAGTCATGGTGGCTTATTTGTGGCTATCTAAAAGCAAAAACCGCTACAAAATTGTGAAGAGTCCAAATTTTCGTAGCGGTTTTATGTACAAATCGATACATAATGCAAAGAGTCTTGCTCATTTGTAGTGATTAGGCCAAGAAGCCGCTATAGAAAACTTATATTTATGGTGGTTACTTATATAACCACTATAAAGAGTTTCTCACACAAATTAGTTTGTTATGGGTTAAGAATTTACATCATGAAGCAAAACATTGGTTTCGAAGTAGTTGTCAACCGATGAGAAAATGCAAATGGCCTGTGCTTGGTATCATGATGGACATGTTACCTAGTATGACATTTGCATTTCTTCATGTGGTTGGCAACTACTTTCAAACCAATGTTTAGCTTCATACAGTACTAGTAAATTCTTTCTATAAATGAAAAATTATAGCGATTATAAGGAAAACTACTAAAGAATGTAAACAGTCAATCACACTTGTAGCGGTTATGTCTATGAATTGCTACAAAATGCAAATAGTCTTAAACATTTGTATCGGTTAATCATAGAAACTACTACAAAATGCAAGCAGTCAATCACACTTGTAGTGGTTACGCCTATGAACCTCTACAAAATGCAAACAGTCCTGAACATTTGTAGCGGTTAAACATAGAAGTCACTACATAATGCAAACAATCAATCACACTTATAAACCACTACGAAATGCAAATAGTCTTCAAATTTGTAATAAAAATGTTATAAAGTGTCACTATGAACAAGGTAGGGTTTCATGTTTTGTAATGGTTAGTGTAGCGGTTTTCAAATAACTACTACAAATGTTTTGACGTAAAACTGCTACAAAGTTTAAGTGTGTAAACCCTCACCACCATCAAACAACTAACCATGCAAATTTCACTCTTACTGCATAAATTTCATTTTCACGGCTTGCCTTGTGACGTTTAACTGAAGCATTTACAGAGTTATGTCTTCAAGGAGAGATTTAGAGAAGGGGAAGGAGGTGATACGTACCAGAGCGCCTCGATCAGTAGGGGCAGTAGTAGAGGGGGTGGTGATAGGAGCCGTCAAGGGGAGCACGGGGGTAGAAATGTCCCCGTCCCATCACAGCAAGGGACCTAGCCACAACAGCTGTTCCTAGAGGAGACGACCCCACAATTGGCGGCCCAACGACCCAGCAGCAGGTGACCCTACCAATCATATTCTGGATGAGGAGGTTGAGCTCAATTGGGTATGTATAGATTGTGTTATAATTTTTCAAAGTTAGACCATAAAAACTATAAAGTCCCTCTTTCCATATATGGGTTCATGTTTTGGTGTGAGGCTTTGACTAGGCAAACGACCTTCTCTGCCTATGAAATTTGGTCAAAAGATACTAGACCTTATAGGCTTTAGAAAGAGTCCTAGAACATGTTAATCAGAGGTCTAGAACCCAAGTTATGAAGTTTCTAATTTTGGTCATGAAAACTGGAAAATTCTGTGTCCGGAACCAAGTATTAACCTCTGTCCATAAATGTATGTTTAAAGGAGCCGACAAATGCTCGAGACGATGAAAGGATTGGGAGCCTATTTGAGAATTGGTAAAGCATCTAGGTAGTAACTCTAACCTCACATACTCTGTATGATTATATACGTATGTTTGAACCATGTTTGGAAAGTCCTGCCTATATGGGACCAGCACCACTTGTGAGCCGATTGGCTGGAAGTTGGTATCTTTCTAAAGTTGATTGACTGGAAGACGATATCTTCTTGGTGGCTAGGTGTAGGGCCTATTGGACCAGTATTCATTAGGCGACGAATCTAGTTGCATTCAGTTGTTATGGGTTATTATCCAATTGAGTACCCATCGCTGTAGTAATGGATCATGTTTCATATGATATTATGATATCTTTGTTGCAGTCAATGCTGCTAATGATATCTAAATATGTGATGTGTGATCCCTGAATGTTGTATATGTTGTTGTGGACTATTCTGTCTGTGGTTAACTACCATGTACTGTATATACATTGCATGTAAGATTAACTGTTACTCTGGAATTCTTTAAGATCCTAGCCCATTGAGTGGTGTACTGGATGCGACTCTTAGGGCAAGGGAGCAGATACTGACTATAGAAGATTCCAGTATGGGCCAAGGGTCATTATTGGTTATCTGTAGGAAAATGTTTGGAGTTATGATATTTGTAATCATTGTGTATAGATCATGTGAGTATTATTGTTATGTAATCAAGTTCTGAATATCAATGTATTTATGCTATTTCTTTTTGCCCAATGTGCTATGCGATAATACTCAGATAATTGTTAGTATATATTATGTGGTATGACAAGTGTAGTGGTTTTTTAACCACTACAAAATGTCATTAACTTTCTAGTGGTTATGATAGCGATTTTTTAATCGCTATAAGGTCTTCCAACACACATCATTAAGAGAACTAAAAAATCTCTCTACACTCATCTTATTGTTGGGATCCGTACACACAGCGAAACGATTCTATCCATTAAAATTTTTACGAATCTCAAAGAGGATCTATTAACGGCACTTAAATCGAGTTTATAAGAAAAGTCGTACCTATTCGAACTGGTATGCGTGCCTTGAGAACTCGTGGGCTAACATCTTATTGCTCGATCAATCTCTAAGAGCCGACTCTACGAATCCACTCTCTCTACCGGTATCCACACCGAACAACTCTCCAACACGTTCGACAACGTGCTAGCGCCTTCTTACTTTGTGTCTCACGTTTTTCTCTCTAGGATTTTTTTCGCGGCTTGTTGGTTCGTTCTCTTAATACGACTAAATCAATATCTTTTATAGAGTTTCTAAAACCCTAATCAAGTCAGTATTAAAATATTCAAGATTAATCTAAATTAATCTTGAAATTTGAATTTGGATATTAATTAAATCTGTCCAACAGATCTAATCTAATCTATTCAATTAATCCAAATCAAAAGCCTGCCTAAAATATGATATCTGTCTATTTAATTAAATATGAGATACTATATCTCAATTTAAATTAAATCAAATATATGATATCTTTATTCAAAAATTAAATATGAGATATGATATCTATCTATTGAATTAAATCTGAGATACTATATCTCAATTTAAATTAAATCAGATATATGATATCTCTATTTATTTTTGTTATTTAATTTATCAAATAAATTAAATACTATATAATAATAGTATTATCTATATAAATAATATTATTATTTATTTCGAATTTAATACACACACATACACATCCTAGATTAAATGATATATTCATTAAATCTTAGACATACCTAAGATTCAATGAATCTGGACACTATTGCTCGTGTTGAGCTATTCTTATGTGTGACCCTGCAGGCCCACATGAGATTGGCAGCGGGCCAATACTATATCAGCCCACAAGTTGCAAGCGGCCTTTAGCAAGACATTGCAACTACCCAATTCATATGGGGATCTTTGATACGACACAACTTATCATACAACCATGTCACGTCCCTTTTGTCACGCGATAATTTGGTCAAGGATGAGGCATGGATAATATCAACCTCCTGTTCTTGACCATTACTTTCTCGATTCTTGAGTAGTCTAATAACTGAAATGGAAACTCCATTCCATCATAGTATGGCCATACATTTCTAAGAATCACTCATCGAGGGGCCAAGTATTATCTCTCTACAAATGTGAGGGACAAATTCCATCTTGATCGTTCACATTCCTCTGCATGAAAACCACTGATCCCGATCAAAGCCTTTATCATCACCCGGTCAAAGGTGACTTTTGACTAGGTCAAAGATCAACGACCCTCATGTAGGAATCCATGATGATCTCAAGTCATAGGGCGTTATGACACGGTTGTACATGATATAAGCTTATGACATAATCCACGCAACTTTCTCATAGTGGGTCGGTCCAGCACCTTGTACTCTTACAAGTGCCTATGACTTTAATTCGTATTTCCATACGTCATCAAAGTCATACTAGTCTTATTTCATCTTCGCTCCCGCGTAGATGGCCGACCAGAGACATTTAGGATAATTTATAAGATACATCCAAGGATACAGTTATCACTATAAACATGCAAATGATATGATAACTAAACGGAGAATACTTTAAATAACATAAACGCTTAAAGTATAATGACTTGCCCCTAGGGCATAATTTCCAACACTTATCTCCTAACTTTGTTCACTGCATATGGATAAGTCACGGATCAAGTTGTTGTGCAATTCTCCAGCATATTTGGTCGAATTAAACACTTTCTTGGATTTCGCACTATATCACACTAGATGTAATGGTAAGATCATGTGTCTATGTTGTAGATGCAAGTTAAGAAGTAGCATATATGAGAAGCTGCTAAGGAACATTTACTTCTAAAGCCTTTTTCGGTAGACTATACGTTCTAGGGAGTTCATGGCGATAAACCTCGTATGAGATATGATGATCGTCTTCCTCGAAGTTCACAAGTAGCAATTCAAGTAGATCAAGATAATCCTGTTAATGATGTTGTTCGTGATGCGTTTGGTTTTGAAGACAACAACTTCACCACAGAAGTTGAGGATGCATACCCTGTTTTCTTTAGGAAGGATGTAGTTCGGAAATTTTTCAGCCTCATGAATGAGGCAAATCATCCTTTGTATCAAGGTTGTCATAAATACTTAAAATTATCTTTCTTGATCAAATTGTATCATATCAAATGCTTTTGTGGGATCATTAATAAGGTAATGCCGATATTGCTGGAAATATTACAAGATGCATTCCTTGACGCAAACATCCCCACAACACTTTACGAGGCCAAGAAGATTATTAACAGATTAAGCTTGAACTATAAAAAAAAAAAAAATTTGATGCGTGCCCCAATGATTGTATGCTATATTTTGGAGATGATGCTTACATGGAGACTTGTAAGTGATGTCACACTTTGAGGTACATGACAATTCAGAAGGGGAAAAAGGAGAAGAAGAAATAAGCAAAGATTCTTAGGTACTTTCCTTTAAAACCTCGCTTACAAAGATTGTTTATGTCATCTAAAATAGTTGAGCATATAAGGTGGCATGAAGTTGACAAGAACGCAGATGGTAAACTAAGACATCCACAAGATGCAAAAGCTTGGAAAGCGTTCGACTCAGACTTTCTAGCTTTCGCAGTGGACCCTAGAAATTTTCAGCTTGCTTTGCCAACTGATAATTTAATCCGTTTGGGAATCTTAGCACAAATTACAGTATTTGGCATGTTGTTTTAATTCCCTACAACTTGATCCCTGGATGTGTATGAAACAAAGCTCCTTCATTTTGTTTATGATCATTCCCGGCAAAAAAAATTGGGAAATGACATCGATATGTATCTTCAACCACTTATTGCAGAGTTTCCAAATTTGTGGAATGTCGGTATTGAGACATATGACGATCATGAGAAGACATTAAAAAAATGATTTTAAACGACGATAAAGTCACCGCTAAAGGGTTTTCAGTGGCAACAGATACGACTGTTCCTGACACTTTTTGCAACGACATTTTTATGTCGCAACTGAAAGTAGACAATCAATGTCGCTGTTGAAAGTATATTGGAAGGCGCCAAAACGAGTTTTGCTGTAGACACATGTACAACAGTTATGTCATCGCTAATACATGTATCAGTGGTGACAATTGTCGCTGCCAAAAGTTATAATTTTTTTTTAAAAATGTAAATTGCTTAAATTAAAACCTGTACTATATTGATAAAGATCAAAAGAAATTTTAAACTAACAATATATTAATTAGCAATGATACTAACATAATTCTTTAAAATTAACATCAATTATTTAAATTTTCTAAACAAGGTATAAAGATTGTCTATTGGAAGGATCAACCATAAAACTATGAAGAACTACTAGCTGGTAGGATAGCAAGACTGGGAGTAGATGAAGTAGGAGCTGCTAATTGCCCTTGTTACATCAAGACAGTTAGTTGAGCATGTATTCTCTACTCCATTTCTTCCATCTTGTGCTCAAATTGTTCACGCTCTGCTTCTATCTTTGCATGTTCTTTTATAAGATTTGCTTTTGTCTTTGCACACTCTGCATACCGATTTCCTAGCACAACAATATTTAAAGAAAGGAAATGCATAAACAAAAAAATGTGGATTATTTATTCAAGTCTTGTGGATACATACCAAAGATGCCAGAAGAATATGAAGTCTCTCTGGTTGTGGAAAGTGACTACTTGTCTACCTTTAAATTTTGGATCTTGGGAAAAAAGTGAATGTATTAACATATCAAAGAAAAGAATTGACGAATTAAGAGTAGAAGGAAAGGTTATAGATCAAACCCTACACACTCAATGATCTCAAAATTTCCAGCAACATTAGTTGATCAAACCCTAGTACAATTACTACGCTAATACAGTAACAAGTTTAGATTTTCAATTTTAAATTTCACGTCACAACAAACATTTCAAGTGACAACAATCAATTTCAACACTAGAAAGAAAGAAACAAAAAGTTTCTTGAAATTCAATTATTTCAAGCTTGTCACCGTAAGAATTAAGAGAGCACTTAAAACTTTAGAAAATCATCAATAATTCAAATCTAAAGTGAGGCAGACTGTGTGCCACTGTGAAATTCTCCCCATGTTCAATCCACAAAAGAAAAACAAATCAGATTTTCTTGCTTGCTGAAAACATGTCTTTTGGAGAGATTATAAGTCTCAGGCAAGGAAAATTAGGGGGGGAAGCAAATTGAACTCAAAAAATAATAATAGAAAAACTGAAAAATTAAGTAGAATAGTGCTAAAATTTCATCTTTCATTTTTCTTAGCTATTAAACTGATGTAACAATTTTCTTTAATGGGTCACTAAAGTTGCATGTTTTTGTATATGGTTGAACTTGCCTCGAAATTTCCTTCCCTCGCCATTTATTATTACATAATTTAATTTAATTTTGTTAAGAATACAAAAATAAAAAGCGAGAAGACAGTGGTGTCTTGTAGGAGGAGGAAGGTACAATGGAAGTTTGAACAGAAACAAAGAAAAGAAAATTGAGGAAAAGAGATGTCTGCACGAGCAAGACTTGATAATAAATTTGGAATATTAGACTTAACCTACTAGTCACTAACACTTGAGGTTTTCACATCACATATATCTCAATATTTTAAGCAATAATATTCACACAAAGCATGTACCAATCACAAGTATGTCCGAAGATAAACCAAACCGATCATAGCAAAGATAAACCAGGTAGCTAGATTGAACTCTAAATCTCAGTAATTACTATCACCTAAGTCAAAGATTTAAAGGAATCTCTGTAATTATTGGAGGTCTAAGGTCGATTTGTGTTATTGTTGTCAGATTGAGGACTGAGCCAACTTTTACTCGAGGTCTGAGGTTGATTGGCGTCGCCACCGTCACGTCTTTGGATTCGAGGTCGAGGATTGAGGTCAAAGACGAGTGGACGGAGGTTGGGGTTAAGAGGGAAAGTGACATAGGGTTTTGGAGATTGAAATCGAATCAAGATGAAAACTTATGGAGGACTGATGTCGAGGTTGAGAGACGAGAGGGAAAGTGACTATGGTGGACAGGCGAGAGACGAGATACTGAGAGAGAAGGAAGCCAAATTGAAACTGAAGTTGCGTATTTGGCATAGGGATGCCCACTTGTCTAGTGAAGGCGATTTACAATAAATAAATAAATATATATATATAGATAGATAGATAGATTAATTACAAAATATATAAATAAACTTAATTTAATTATATCTTCCTCACATACCTTAATTAATTACTATATCCTTATTTTTCACAGTTGGAAGAAACATTAATTACTATTTAAAGAATGAAGGTGTTAATGAGAATGAATTATTATCTTGTGGTTTGCCACGAGATAAAGAATTGATCAATTCTCTATAATCAGATCTAAATGGTGTGGTCTTAAAACTCTTTTTTGTACTAGTGTAATTGCAAATGATCATGTTATTGATTTTAGTGGATGTGAGAAATACTTATCTTCTGCTATATCTCATAGACCTCTCACATTCCCTACTTGGGCACATAACCTTGCATTCTTGAAGCCCTTCCATGGCTTCAAATATTTTGATTATTGCCCTATACTTGGTGTTGGGAAAAATACTGCTTGGAGTTCATTGAATTTCTTACAGAGATCTCATTTTCAATGTCAGAAAGCGAAGATACACCTAAGTAAATACATGTTTATGGTCAAGGAGGAGAAGTTCTCTTTCAAGAACTTGAAGCCATTTAAATCTCAAGGTTGTCTCTTTCCTCTCTTATCTCTTTATATTGATGTTCTAAGATTTATTGTTTGAGATAAGTGTGGGGGAGGGACCAATCTAGTAGAATAATGTAGGTAGCTTGCATTTTGCGAATTTCCTAGGGTAGTTTGCATTTAAGAAATTTTTTAGTTTTAAGTTAGTTACAAACTCTTCTATTGCAAAGACTCTTTATGCCCTACTCATTCTCCCTCTTTGATAAATGCTTCAGTGTTTCATTGAGGATAATGTAATGTTTTAGTATGGGGGAGAATTTGGATTGGTCAGTGGGAGTTTGGATAAATATATGATAATTGTGCGATTTTTGAAAATTTTCAAATTTTTTAAGCCTAGAACAATCAATTTTAATGATATTTTTCTCATATTTACACTTATGCACTCCTATTTTAAAGAACATTATAGAGAATATCTTGATCTATCTTATGCTATTATAAATCTTTTAAATTCATTGTTGATTGTGATGTTTTGACTAATTATATTTTGAGAATTAGCCTAAGAAATAGGTAAGGCAAATGATTTGCGATTAGTTAGTCTTCAGTTAAACACTAGGAATATCTTGGAAGAGAAATAGCCACTACTATAAAAAGTTCTTTTAACGACACTGATTAACGTTTTTTTTTAAAAGATAGAAGTTAAAAAGGAGGCAGTGACATTTTTGAAATTTCGGCTTATCTGTCAACGACTATTTCTAGATAAACAATCATTGAAAGTTAAATTTTCAACGATTGTTTTCAACCACAGTCATTGAAAGTTTAATTTTAAAAGGTTGTTTCTTATAACAAATCGCTGAAAGTTCAATTTCCATGACGAATTTTAGAATAATAGTCATTGAAAAGTTCTTATCTTGTCATCTGTTTTGATCCGGCACTAGATGCTTCTCCCATCCTCTCTTATGAAAAGACCTGGCTATCACCCAAGAGGGGGGGTGAATTGGGTGTCTGATTAAAAACTTGATACTTTGAAAATCTTTTGCGTTTTCTAAATCAACAGTTAGATATTCAAATAAACATATACTGGAAATATAAGAGATAAGGGAAGAGAGTATGAAAACTGTGATTTATATTGGTTCAGCCTAATCCTTGACCTACGTCCAGTCCCCAAGCTCCACTTGAGATTTTCAATCCATTATCTTCTTTCAACTTGATTACATATACATGTTCTGTACTTGAAGTAATCATCTCACTAGGATTCACTCCCCCTTGTAAATTGTAATCAATACACCCACTTGATTACACACTCTGTACTCGAAGTAATCCTCTCACTAGGATTCACTCCCTTTACAAGCTATAATCAATACCATGGGTTTCCACTCAAGATCACCCAATCTTGAGTAACTCTCAGATAGAATGATAGGATGATTACAATAAATCTTCTCTCTTAGAAGTGAATGGATAAACACTGAAGTACAATACAAATCATTTCACTATCTATGATAAGCTATGTAAACATTGAAAACAGAGAGTAAATAATCTGAATATCAGAGTATGAGCATTTTGAAGATGTAGGTGTTAGTTCTCGGTGTTTTGATGATTACAATTTATGAGTTTTTAAATTGAGTGAAAAACATGTAGATCAGAGTTTGCTCGAGCAGCAAACATATCATGCCCGAGCATCATCAGGATTCAGACCTCCAAAGCCAACTTGAAGGAATCTTTCTCGAGCAGCAGCTTCAGTCTGCCCGAGCAACATCATGTGAAAGAACTAAATTGAGCATTCATGCTCGAGCAGGAGGAATCCCTTGCTCGAACAGCATAGAAGCAGAAGCGAAATCTTCCATGGAAAACAACCTTGCTCGAGCACCCGAGTAAACATTGCTCGAGCATCATGCTCGAGCAGAGTGAATAGCTTGCCCGAGTAGCTCCCCAAATTCGCTATAAGTTGGTGTCTTCCCGAGCATGAATTTTCTCATGCTCGAGCACCATGCCCGAGCAAAGCAAAACTCTTGCTCGAGCAGCACTACTCAAGCCCTCTTATTTCACCACTATATGTCGTTTGCCCGAGCAGGTCCTTTGTCCCTGCTCGAGCACCATGCCCGAGCAACATATATTGTTTGCTCGAGTAGCATTGGAATATCCCTAATTTTCGCCTCTTCCTGAGGCTTGCTCGAGCACGCCATAACAGCCTGCCCGAGCAACAACGAGAAGATCTAGTTTCCCTGAGGCATGCTCGAGCACATCATAAAAAATTGCCCGAGCATCAAATGCTTAAATGATAGCCGACAAGATAATGATGATATAAGAGATCACTTACTTTGTGATGAAATAAATCTTCGGTACACAAGGTGGATATGGAATGGTGAGGAAGTAACTACTTGTGTGTCCCATGAGAAGGAAGTTTTGGATGTTGTAGATGATGATAGAATGTAGAAAATGATTTATGAAGTTGAAGTAGATCTTTTGCACAATAGCGTGTATAAGATAGTGTGCAGAGTGATGCAAAGACACCTTTGTACCCTGGGTCTACTAAGTATACACGCTTGTTAGGTATTTTGTATTTGGTCAACTTAAAGGCAACTTGTGTATGGACCGACAAGAGTATCACATTGTTACTTGAATTATTGTGTGATATGTTTCTAGAGGATAATGTACTTCCAAATCGTATGTATGAGGCCAAGAAAATCTAGTTTACGATGGGTATGAAGTATAAAAATATTGCTTGCACTAATGACTGCATACTGTACAGGAAGGAGTATGAACGACTAAGTGAGTGTTTGAAATGTAAAACTTCATAATACAAAGTGAAGAAAGATGTTGGCTATGGTGATGAGACAACTAAAAGGCAACCTTTAATTGTTTTTTGGTATCTTCCAATTAAGCTACAGTTTAAGTGAATGTTTGCTAATGTGAAAGAAGTAAAGAAGTTGAGATGGCTTTCTGATAAGAGAATATGTGATGGAAAATACCTTCGACACCCGTCTAAATCTCCATAATGGAAGAAAATAGATGAAATGTTTCTCGGATTTGGCAATGAGCCAAGAAACTTTTGGCGTAGGCTTTGCACAGATGAAATCAATCGTTATGGCAGTCTTAGTAGTACGCATAGTACATGGCTGGTTCTCCTGATGATTTACAACTTACTTCCCTGGTTGTGTACGAAATGCAAAAGTATATGGTGCTTTCTATGATGATTTTGCGACCAAAATAGCCCGGGAACATTATCAATGCCTACTTGGCACCTTTGATAGAGGACTTAAAGAAGTTGTGAGAGATGGTGTATATGTGTTTGATGCTTATTAGTAGGTCCACATGTCATCGACGTCATTTTGTTTTCCAAATTATAGCAATTTCATCTCGACTGTTAGTTAGGTTAAATTTGCTTGTCAGATGATCGAATATGCTAATCTGACAAATTTACGTGTCATCCACTTCATTTTTTTCAAAGTTAGATTTATAAATAAGGATTTTGTTTTTTTTTTTATAAAAAAAATGCATCTTATCTAAAGGATTAAAGAAATTCAAAGAGGTGGAGCATCTTGTGTGGTGAAGAGAAAATCAAAAAGGTATTGATAGCCTATCTTGGCGATGCTGGGGTGCACGGCTGAGGGTTTTTGACAGCTTTGTTCTTGGCAATATCTACAGTGTGTCTTGCATCCAATAATCAAAGTATTCTTCTTCATTACTTTGTAATGAAAGTGAACTCCTCCTTCACCTATGACTTTTTCTTCGTCATTATTGTTCACTCTGTTACTTCAACATATTTAGTTAACGAACAGTCAAACTTTAACCTGGATAACGACCGGGGCAAAATTATTACACTTTGGAGACTTTGGGGGTGATAATAAACCAAAAGAATAAAAACTTTCTGGGCAACATTACTCTTAAGTGGCAATTTCAGAAAATAAAATAAAATTGGAGCTTAATACAAATTTAATTTATCACTAACCACTATCATGCACATTCATTAAGTGAGAAACTTTATGGGAAAATTGCAGTATGGTCCCAATAAATAGAAAAAAAATATATCAAAAACGTCTTAGTATATGATTCACTGTCCAAAAACTCTTAAGGGACATCAATAATATAGACTCAAATTATGAAATTACATGTTTGCCCAATGAGTCATAGTGTTACCATTGACAAATCCATCTAAAGTATATTAACAAGTCATTATATTAATGTTGACAAGTATATGTATGCCATATTGACAAGCCATAGTGTTATCGTTGACAAGTGTATGTGTCATATTGGCAATTCATAGTGTTACCGTTGACAAGTTTATGTGCCATGCATATTGACAATGAGGGAAACATGTAATTTCATAATTTGAATATTTATCACTGAGGTTTCTTGGGAGTTTTTAGATAGTGATTCATATACTGAGACTTTTTATGACATTTTTCTGTTCTCTGGGACAACTTTCTTGCCTTGTATAATTTGAATAACCAACTGGCACTAGTGCAAAAAAGGGATTTAAACCCGCCTCATTAGAGCGGATAATCGATGCCCCGGTCTTAAAGGTGTTACCAGTGGCAGTTTTGTAAATAAAAAGAACTTCTTATACAATAAAGGGCTTTAAGACCGCCTCATTTAGACCAGACTATCGACGGACCGGTCCTAAAGATATGACCGATGGCAGATTTGTAAATATAAAGAACTTCTTATACTAGATAATTTTTTCATAAGTCTTATCCAGACCTGTTAAAATAACAACTGGTCTTAAAAATGTTATTAAAAAAATTGAAATATCAATTACTTTATGGAGAAATCTCATACAGCCACTCTTATATTTTCTACACTCCAAAATAATACGAAAAAATTTAAATATAAAGGTATTAAAATTTTAAGACCGAACATATATAAGAGCCGGTCTTAAAAGTTAGACCTTTAAGACCGGACATAAATCACGGCAGGTACTAAAGTTTAAATAAAAAATTAATTCATTTTAAGACCGGAGTTATACAAAGACCAGTCTTAAAGGTTAACTTTTAAGACTGTATATACTCATTTGTCCTGTCTTAAAAAGGAGGCACCAAATATATGTTTCTTCGCGCGGAAGCTTTTGTCACTCTCATTGAAGAACCCATGTTCACGTTGCGAAACCCTTCCTGTTGCATTACCTCTCTTCCTCGCCCCACGTACCGTTAGCCTCTGTTACTCCCTCATTTGCTCAGGCATTCCTCTCTTACTGTCTTGAAAATGAACGGTGAAAACGATTCCACTCGTGTTCCTGGAACTCCAGATACCGGTTTGACTGGTGTGGGTCAGAACGAACCCTCTTCATCTCACAATGAGCCTCCTCAGCGCCGTGCTCGCCGTGGTAGAAGCGACACACGAATGATGGATGTATCCCTTAGTCAGAATTCTGGGACGAAACTCGAGATTCAGTTTGATGAAAATTTGCAACCTGTCGGTCCTAATAAAAGCTCATATACTAGTTTTGTCGGCTGTCTAGTACGCAGCAAGGTTAGCATCTTGACAGCTGAGTGGAAAAATGTGGACCAAAGCACAGTAAAGGATCCTATTTGGGACACTATCCGGCTTACATACACCGTCCCTGACTCTGAGAAGTTGAAAGACGCAACATTGTCTTATTGTGCTGATCGGTGGAGGAAGTTTAAGACTTTTCTAGCTAACACGTGTATTTTTTCCGAGGTTCTTCCTGACCATAAACCCTGGGACAAGTACAAATTTATTGATGAACAAACTTGGCAACAATTTGTTCAGCTGCAGACCACTCCTGAAGCTCTGGTGAGTTTATATTTAGTTTTGTTTGCACTTTTGTTTGCTTATTAACCTGTGCGGATATGTGAATGTTATTGTGTACATCTAATACTATTAGTTAAATGGTTTGGTGTGTGAATAGAAGTATACATTTCCTGCCTTTGTCCTTCATGAGAGGAGCATGTCCTAGTTCCATGCAAGTCTGATATGTGATCTGTGTAATATGGTTAGACGTTGTTGTTAGTTAGTTAGTATGTTAACTATGTAATGGTTTCGGTGCAAGTAGTTAGTAAGTTATTCTAATATGTGTAGGAACCAGTTATGATGAATGAATGAATTGACTGAGTTGGCAGCAATTCTGCAACTCCCTTTCCTTTGGTTCTCCCAATTTCTTCTACAATGCTACATCTTCCTTAAGTAAAATGTTGAAACTTGATAAAGTGAATTTGACTAATGTTTGACGTTCATATCAAGCAGAAGTTCTCTAATTTCTGTTAGTGACATGACTGGAACTCATAATTGATAGTTATTTTCAATCCTGATTCACAGAAAAGAAGGGAAAAAGCACAGGAGATCGGGAGAAAGAACGATTGCCCACATAGGCCTTCTCGCGGCGGATATGAAAAGGCCGAAAAAGATTTGATGGCAACCAAGCGGAAGAGATTGGAAGATGAAGCTGAAACCAATCCTTCTGCGATAGTTGACCAGCCGCCATCTCCAATACGTCGCGAGGAGTTGTGGTTGTATATTCGGCAAAAGCCAAGCGGCGCTTACACGAGTGAACAAACTCGTGTAGTTGTTGAACGAATTGTAAGTATCGATATTGTTATTTTTTACTTACTAAACATGTTTCATTTCTAAGCTTCTCGTTATCTGTATCTTACAGGAAGATCTTAAAAAGAAAGAAGCAGAGGGATCTTTTGCGTCGGACGGGAGGAATGATGTTCTGACCGTTGCGACTGGAAAACCAGATCACTCGGGGCGTGTAAGGGGGATTGGAGGACGGGTAGGCCTAAAGCAATACTTTGGTAAATCCAAACGCCACAGACAAAGTGTGGTTACTCGGGAGGAGATGGATCAGACGGTTGCCAAATTAAATGAGGAATCAACGGCCAAAGAAGCTACATTGAGGGCAATGTTTCAATCTGAGATGAGCAATATGAGGGAGGAGATGGAGAAAATGAAGTTTCTCCTGAGCTCTCGGCCAGAGACCAGTGTGGATCCCTTGACACTTTCAGCTGCACCTATGCAGCAGAGCACTAGAGGGAGCTGCATTGTTGGACGATCGAGCAACCTTGTCATCCGTATGTGGAGGATCGTGATAGTCATAGACAATTGGTTGCTAAAGGGACTGTCCACAACTTGGGATCAAGCGTACACCACCAACAAATGGATGATGATGAAGTCGAGTGTCAGTTGAAGATGTGATCATTGATGCACCTGTCCCTCTCCCAACTGATGAGCTGAAGCTTGTGAGTGATGTCAAGGGAACCTTCATCTCTTGGCCAGTGAAGCTTGTAGATGTCTCTACTCCTCCTCAAGCTCCATCCCCTCGTCAAGCCCCACCCCCTCCTCAATATCCATCCCCTCCTTAATCTCCATCCCCTCCTCAAGTTCCATCCCCTACTGCTAACTTGACGGCAAAGGAAAAAATATCCGATTTGGTAGCCAATAGATGGTTTAAAGATAAATCGTGGCCTTTCAATGAAGTAGGAGGCCTCACTGATCCTCAACCGCTTTACATTGATAATGTCGATGTAGAGTCCATGCTGCTTCCTGGACAGCAGGTTACTAGTGCAATTGTTCAAATTTTTATAAAGTAAGTATCTTCTTCCTTGATTACATAATTTAAATGCATCGTTTAGACACACATACATATATACTAAGTCCCTGGTCGATGTCATTCTTGTAGGTGCATGCATGAGAAACTGGTTCAACAGGGCATAATCGATGATTTTGGATTCTTGTGCCCAGTCTATGCAAGTACAACATCGTTGGAGGAGAGACAGCTGTACATATATATCACTGAGTACTTTACTGCTGTGAATTTTCAGCCAACACTAGCAGTTGGTCGTCATGTTGATGGAGGCGCATACAGTTATCTTCTTATGCTCCATTCACAGCGATCCAAGGCCTACGTTAAAGTAGATTGTCAACAAGTAAGCATGTCATTTTGATTGTCTTGTCTAAAATCTCTACTGTGAATTTTCAGTGAACATTATTTGATAAATTTGTGATTTTGATGATAGTGGCATGAGGACCTTCCAAGTTGAGGTAAAAACAATGCATGGGTTTGAGCTCAAAGATCCTAAATGGTTCCAACCAAAGGGTAGTACATATTTGGACATGACATAACTGCCTTGTGAAGTTGGTCAGTAAGCTATATATGTTCTTATATATATTTATTGTTATTTTTAGACCCGTCGGCAACCAAAAGAATCGAACTTATGTGGCCCGTACGTCATGAAACACATATATGATATTGTGACGGATGGAAGGACTAAAATCAGTGCAACGATAAATGTTCTGGCTGAATTCAGTCACTAGCTTAATGTTACATATGAAATATGCACGTAAGTTACTTCTGTTTCTGTCTTTAATGTTACAGAGGTTTGCCTGTGCAAAGCCATTTTCTGATGATGAAGTGGAGCACATATGCGATGTGTTTTGTGAATATCTGTATAAACTGGTCTTAGAAAAGTTAAGTCAGGACAATAATTAATGTCCTAATTAATTCATGAGTAAATACCCTTTTTGATCCCTGGAAAAACACATTTGACCCTTTTTCGTCCCTGAGTAAAAGAAATGTCATTTTGGTCCTTTTTAGGGACTAAAAAAGACCTTTTGAGAATTTCTGAGGGATTAAAATGTGCAAAAAAAAATGATCAAAAGGACTAAAAGGGACCTTATTTTTCCATTTTAGGGACTAAAAGTGACTTATTGTTTTTCAGGGACCAAAAAGGGCATCCGTGTTTTTTCCAGGGACCAAAAAGGGTATTTACTCTTAATTCATTTGTAAATAATATATGTTGTAGCAACAATAGCCTTCTGTACATTTGTTTATTTTTTCGACTAATTCATTCATTTGTAAATATAACGCAATGTAATTCAATAATAAATTTGTTTATTTTTTTGAACAATTTGTGTGTGTCCATTTTGGGTTTCTAAACGAATGGGATGGTGGATAAAGCTATTTAGTGCTTGAAATTTGAGGTACATGAGGATGTTGTAAATGAGCAATAAGAGACTCTGAAAAGTATTCGCGACTTTTAGGACCGTATATTTGTTAAAAGTCCGGTCTTAAAAGTCTTCGTCTAATTCTAAAAAATAAGGGTAGACTTTTAGGACCGTATATATGTTATATCCGCTCCTAAAAGTCTCTAAAAAATACGGCTAGAATTTTAGGACCGAATATTTAATTAATATCCGGTCCTAAAAGTCTTCGTAAAATTCAAAAGAATATGACTAGACTTTTAGGACCGTATATTTGTTAGGAGTCCTCGTTTATTTTTATAGTTTGCCGAGACTTTTAGGATCATATATTTGTTAATTGTCTGCTCCTTACTTCAAATTTTCGTTTATTTTTAAATTATGGCTTAACTTTTAAGATCGTTGATTTTTTATATGTCCAGTCCTAATAGTCTTCCTTTAAATAGAATTGGTGACTCGGTTTTTAGATAAATCAATTAGGGTTCAAGACAACCGAGTTTCTGGCGTTCTTCTCAAGCTTTGTGCTTCGTTGTCCTCATTTTTACCTCTCCTTTTTCTGAAGATCATCATCGGTGTCCCTTTTCTTTGTCCTTCTTCTTTTTGTCGGAAAAGAAGGTGATAATGAAAAGGACACTGAAAATGTTCAAAAAAGGGGAGGTCAAATCGACGACAACGATGGTCCAACCTTGAGACGAATCGTCACTCTGTTTGTTTTTATTCGAATAAGGTAAATAATGTTTTTTTTTTGTATGGTCTTAACTGTTAACTGTATTCTGCAAACTTTTTAATGTTGATCACCACGAAGGGGACAATGTTTTTTTTTTTCCTTTTTGTCGGAAAAAAAAAAGAACATAAAGACAAGTACAAGGCGATTGGGAACTAAAAATTTTATTTTATTTATATTTTTTTCTGCTGCCTTGTGAGGCAGCAGTAGTACAAAAAAAAAGCATAAAAATATCTAATCCTCCCCATCATTGTCGGAGGGGAGGGAAAGGTCGGAGACGTCGTCATCAGAGGTATGGTATTCAACGTCATAGGCGTCGAGTACCGCGTTCAGCTTCTTGTTGACAGCGTGATAGACCGAAACAGTTGGCCCAAGCGTTGGTCTATATAATTGACGCGGGCTATCATGTGCTCCATCATCTGGTAGAATGATGGGTTGTGAGGCAACAAAGGAGGGTACGGAGGTGGCTGAGGATTTCGTCGAGAAGAAGGACCTCGTGGTGGTGGAGGAGCCATTACAGTGGAGGTTGTAGGAGGAGATAGAGATGAATGTGAAGAAAGTAAAGTAACAACGGGTTTAAATAGAGAACCCATACTGAACAATGTGAAACCCGGAAACATTAACGAGGAGACACATAGTTCCTCAGAATACGAGGAGATGCTTAGTTGGGAAGTTTGTGTGAAAGCCAAAGAGACTCTCTGAATCATTCATTGAAAAGAGGCAACTTTTAATACCGGATACTATAAAAGATCCGTTCTTAAAAGTAATATTTTTTAACCAAAAATTCTTACTTGAATGAAAAATTGAATTGAAAAAGAAATGAGTTTTAGGACCGGATAAAAGATAAAAGCTCGGTCTTAAAAGTAATTGAATTGAAAAAAATGAGTTTTAGGACCGGATACAAGATGAAAGGTCGGTCTTAAAAGTAATTGAATTGATTTGAAAAAAATAAATGAGTTTTAGGACCGGATACAATATAAAATGTCGGTCTTAAAAGTAATTGAATTGATTTGAAAAAAATAAATGACTTTTAGGACCGGATATTTATATAAATACGCTCTTAAAGTAGAAATACTAAATTCATTTGTACCAATTAACTTTAGCATCACCAGATGCGTATCTCTCCTGCTCTCTGTCCTTATTAACTCCTCACACGAACTCATTGTCCTTATTAACTCCTCACTACCTCGTAACTCCTCACTACCTAACTCTCTGCCCCAACTGCTCAAAATCTGAAACCATGGTTAGATACAAGAGAACTGCTCGTAGGGGTACTCTTACACCTCAAGCTCGTGACATGGTTAGATCGTTATACGGTGCGCCTCCTCCAGCAAGAGTGCGTCCTATTGTGGCCGAAGGGTCTCGGGTCGTTGGACCCATTGTTATTTCCGATGATGAAGAGATTTCCGCACCCCCCCTCGATCCTTCTGTCGACCCTGTCCTGAGATGCCAGCCCCCTCCAGCCTTCAGACCATGCAGAGGTTCGTGCTCCCCCACTCCAACCTGTTGGCCCCAGCGTGCCTACCTCTGACCCCTCTCCGTCCTCTAATGATGCATTAATATTGAGGCTGGAGCAACTAAGACAGGAACTTGCTGATATCCGGTGGGAAATTAATGCTCTTCACGCCGATATCGCCAAGCATGTTCAGTCAGATTCTTGTGGATGATAATTTTCAGCTTTTTTTCATTTTTTTTCTTGTGTACGTGCATTCTCCAGTAATGTAAGACCATATTAAGAACATAAGCTTTTATATTTTTTTTTTTGGCTGTTCTCCAATATTTTTCTTTTTGGCTATATCTTGTGGATGATAATTTTCCTTTATTTTTTGTCCAAAAAAAAATTCCTTTATTTTATTCATTCACCAAGGCTGTTAAGACCGGACATTTTATAAGTAACGGGTCTAAAAAGTATTTGAATTTTAGGACCAGATGTTTTATAAAACTCCGGTCTTAAACTTAAATGACTAATAAAACTTTAGGAACGGATACTCTTAGAACTCCAGTCTTAAAAAGTTAGTTATATATTTAGGACCGGACATTTAATAATTAACTGGTATTAATAAAATCCAAAAAGCTAAATAAGGTGTCGATGTCGAGCGAAAAATTAAATTTCCCACTCTGAATATTTCTTGTCGCGCCGAAAGTGATTACTCAGGTTCCGACTCCGGTGTTTGTGTGTTGCTTCGTCGCTAATTCGCGTACCTCTCTCGACAATCACTCTGGTTCCTTAGCTAAACGTCTATAGGCGAAGCTGTAAGAGGTGTTTCGGTTATATAACTTTATTATTTTCCAGCTTATCGTTCTTGGTTTTTCATGGGTTTAACAAAATCGATGAAATGTTCTTGTGGGTATTTTCTGTTGTTAATGAATATTGTTTTTTGAAGATTATATTTGCACTTAGACCTACCGAACTGACCAACAAGTGTTTTTAGGTTACTCTTCCTGTCTTGTCTGCAACATCAACGTTCGTTGCCGGAGAAGTAAGACTCAGCAAACGCATTTGAATTTATATGCTACAGGTGAGTCCACAAGACCTTCATCGGTCCCATGCATTTAATTTCCTCGTCATGCATTTATTTTGGTTCTTGGATTCATTGTGATGCATTTATATGACCAAAAGTGATTCTTTGTTATGCATTTAATGGGCAAGTTCCTCCGTAAAAGTGATTATTTGAGCATATACATTTGGAGTTGGCTTATTTTATATGCAAGTTTCAATTTTTTCGGATTATGTATGATCAATGATTTCCGTCTATATATAGGAATTCTACTATGGATCACAGTTGGATAAATGCTTTACAAACAAGTGTTGAATATCAGAATGGGGTGAGGGAATTTATAGAATTTGCTAAACAAAATGCCCATGATGATAGGGAAGTTTTATTGCCCTTGTGTAGAATGTTTGAATGAGAGTTGACTAAGTCCTGAAGTTATACACACACATTTAATTTGTCACGGATTTTGTAAGACCTATACAGTATGGGTATGGCATGGTGAAAAAGTGCCAAGTGGGTCTCAACATGGGGAAGTGGCCTTTGATGATAATGACACGGATATGGATGATCGCATAGAGGACATTATCCATGATGTAGGAGAAGAGGCTTTTGAGTGATGACGCACATATGGTAATATGTGCAGTGATGTAGAGACACCGCTATACCGTGGGTGTAAAAAATACCAATTGTTGAACGTTGTATAGAGTTGTCCGATATGTGAAACCCCACGGTACAAGTCAGATAAGGGGCCTGCAAAAGTGTTGTGGTATCTTCCAATCATACCAAGGTTCAAGCGGTTGTTTGCGAATGAAAATGATGCAAAAAACCTGAGGTGGCATGCCGATTCTTCTCAATGGAAGAAAATCGATCAATTATTTCCGAACTTCGGCGAAGAACCTAGGAACCTCAGGCTTGCCCTTAGCACGGATGGCATGAATCCCTATGGAAGCCTTAGCAGCATACAAAGCTCATGGCCTGTACTCCTGATCATATGGGAACTTGTCAGGGTATAGTGTAAAAGGCCATAAAGCATGTCTGGTTTGTGAAGAAGGCACACGCTACCATCAACTTCAACATGGAAGAAAGACGGTGTATCTTGGACATAGGAGATTTCTTAGATGGGGCCACCCATATCGTCAATTAAAGAAGGCCTTTTTTGGTGGCCAAGAGTATAAGGAAGCTCCGGTGGCATTGACTGGGGAGCAAGTGTATGAAAAGGTTAAAAATATCAGTGTCATCTTCGGTAAGACTGGAAAGAGTAGAAAAGAAACAAATATATGGAAGAAGAGATCTGTATTCTTCGATCTTCCATATTGGCACAATTTTGATGTGAGACACTGTATTGATGTCATGCATGTGGAGAAGAACGTATGTGATAGTATTGTTGGCACGCTTCTCAACATACAAGGTAGTTCGAAGGATGGTGTGAATGCAAGATTGGATTTGCAAGCAATGGGAATACGCGAAGACTTGAATCCAAGGCCATATGGGAAGAGAACTTATTGTCCCCCGGCTTCTCATACTTTGTCTAAGGATGAGAAACGAAGCTTTTGTGAGTGTTTACATGGAAAAAAAGTTTCCTCGGGCTATTCTTAAATTTTAAGAGGCTTGTCTCGATGAAGGACTTGAAATTAGTAGGCCAAAAGTCTCATGATTGTCATGTTTTGATGCAACAGCTACTCCCAGTAGCTATTCGAGGGATCGCCGAATATGATATTCGGGTCGTGTTGACTAGACTTTGTTTCTTCTTCAATGCGGTTTGTAGTAAAGTTTTCGAGATTGAAAAGTTGGATGAATTGGAGAATGAAGGATATCTTATCTTGTGCCACCTTGAGAAGCTTTTGTTCCTACATTTTTGACATCATGGTTCATCTAATTGTTCATCTAGTGAGGGAGATAAAGTTGTGCGGCCCTATCCATTTACGGTGGATGTACCCTATTGAAAGATCTATGAAATTCCTAAAAGGGTATGTGAAGAATGCGTACCGGCCAGAAGCATCAATTGTTCAGAAATATATTTCTGAAGAGGCTATGGAATTCTGTCAAAATTATTTGGCCAAAGTAAGACATATTGGGCTTCCAAAACGTCAGACAAGAGGCCTAAATTGGCGGTCATGCCATATTATGGGGTTATTGAAGAGATTTGGGAGGTGGACTATGTCAAAATTAGATTTCCCATCTTCAAATGCAAGTGGGTTAATGTCAATAATGGTGCTCAGATCGATCGGCTAGGATTTACTTTAGTCGATGTCAATAGTAGAAGTTTTGGAGATGAACCTTTTATTATGGCAGACCATGCGAAACAAGTGTTCTATATCACCGATCAAGAAAATAAAATGTGGTATGTAGCTCTCCAAGGAAATAGGGTCATTGATATTGATGAGGAAAGTCATTCAAATTATGGTCTTCCTGAGAGTACTCCTTTTTCAAGGGGTCTACCGGACATGAACGAAGAAGAAGCGGATAATGAACCCGGCATAAGAAATGATCATCAAGAAGGGATATGGGAGGATATCACTTTATAAAAGAGTCAATTCATAAGGTAATATTCATATGCAGAATTCTTAGAAAACTTTATGATTTTAACTATATTATATTCCTTCTATGTTCTTAATTAAACAATGTCACGTTGACTATATATGAATTTGTTCTTGTTTTGTTTTTGTGGCAGGATCCGATTCAAAGGGGCATGTTATAAAAGAGGATGCATGTTACGTTGTTGGATGAGAATCAGATGAAGGCATGGTGAATAATATATTGGACATGTATGTTGATTTACGTCTTTGTATTAATTTGTAACTCATTGTGATTGTAATTAGTTATCTTAGCTTATTGTATAAATTACTTTAGCTGTTGTAGTCTTAAGAGGCCACATAACTCATGGTGGATAATATTTGTATTCTTTTTCCCAATTCAATTTATTCATAATTGTTCATAGCTTGTAGCTTAAAGTATCGACTTTTCTATGCTGTTTTGGGTGGTGGATTTGTTATGATCAGGAAGAACAGAACAGGGAAAAAATTCGGGAAAATCTAGACCGCAAATAAATAAGCCAGTCTTAAATGTTCAAATGTTAAGACCGGATGTATTTCTATGACCGGTCTTAAAGGTATTAAGCTGATCTTAAAAGTTGGTCTTTTAAGACCGGTCCATTTATAACTCCGGTCTAAAAGTTCAATTTTTAAGACCAGATGTTTATATCATCCGGTCTTGAAATTCATTCTTTTAAGATCGGGTATTTAGTCGTCTGGTCTTAGAATCTACTATTTTTTGGACCGGATTTATATTTGTCTGGTCTTAATATTTGAATCTTTTAAGAGCGGTCGAGTTTTTGTCCGGTCTTAAAGTTTGAGTTTTAGGACCGAACAAAAAATATTTCAGATCTATTTAGTACGACTTTTAAGACCAAAGGTTTTAAATGTCCGGTCTAAAAGAAACTTCTTAAGACCGGTTTTAAGTCTGGTCTTAATAAGGAGACTTTTAATACCGCCTGGAACAAGACCTGACGTGGGTCTGCTCTTACGATACCCCTTTTGTCCGGTCTTAAAAGCATTTTTTCCACCCGTGTGGAATATTTTTTAGTTTTAAGTATTTTTTGCCATTTTTAAGTTTAAGATATTTAGTTATGCATTTTTTTATTCTTCGTTTCTTTTTAAATTATTATTCTTCATATTTTATTGCGTTTTTACTATATAATACTACCAATAATTTTTGAATTCTTAGATACTAGTAAATTATATAAGTTTGTTAATTTATTCTGAAATTAAATTATTTAAATTTATTTTAAAATTATTTGATAGCTTAATAAATACATTTTATTTTTATATAATACTCCTCCGGTCCTAATTATAAGACATATTTAACCGATTTTGGGGAGATTAAGGAAAGAAGTTAAATTAGTTAATTTTACTTATTTTCCTAAAATGTCCTTATATAAATTTAAAATGACCTAAGTAAAAGTAAATCAATAGCTCCTACCACATGCCTCTCCAACCTAATTTTTTTTTCTACTTGCTATCTAATTAAAATAATGGTCTTACTATATATACATATATATGTGTATATATATAAACACACACACACATGTATATATATATATGTGTGTACATATCAACAGATACATATAGACACACACACCCCCACGTACATATAAACACACACACACACACAAAGATATACATGTACATATGTGTGTACACACACATATTGACAAATATACAAATATACATATATGTACACACATAGTACACAGCCACACATATATATATGTGTGTGTGTGACTATATATATTTGTGCACACGCACACACATAAAATATATTAGACACACACACAAAAATATATATGTGTACACACACACACACATATACATACATATATGTAGACACACATATATGTGTGTGTCTATAGTGTCTATAGATATTTGTGTGTAGACACACACATATATACATACATAGATACACCACATATATCTAAAAGTTTCGTTGACTGGAAGAGTATACGCGTCCACATACATATACTCACAAAAAATAAAACACACTTGAGAGAATAAAATAGGGGTATTTTAGGAAAAAAATTTGACAATTATTAGAATGTTGTCTTATAATTAGGACCAAAACCAACTCTCAAATGTTGTCTTATAATTAGGACCGGAGGGAGTATTATATTTTTACTTGATTATCTTAGGATTTAACAAGAAACGCAACTTGTGTGTTCTATATCTGTTATGTCACATTTGTCATTTTCAAATCAAACTCATTAACTGTGCTTCTAAACCCTATCAATAGTTAAACCACTCTGAAAATATAATATTAAAACATCAAATTATGTGGGAGTTTAATTCTAATCAAAAGCGAGATGACACATGATCATGTATAGTTAATTTTAAATCAGTCAATTGCACATTTTATATTCGTATGTGTGAGCAAGTATTTTTGTACAATATTAGAAAATTGAATATAAAACTAAAATATAAATTCAAAATACAGGCAGACTGAATTAAAATATTAGAGTTTTATTTTATTAATACGAATTCAAACTTTCTTTTTTTATTGGTAAATTTAAACCTTCATTTTAATATGTGTGTGTGTAAGTATAATATACATTTCATAGATATACATTGAATTCATTTTTCTGGAGTCACATTCCTTTCATGTTACCCTATTTTGTTTACACCATTTTGCGCCAACTTTGAATTGCCTGGCAATATCATTGATCTTTTTCTCCATTTGCATCACAGTATCAAAAACGCATGAGCCATTAAACCAAATTCAATCACTTCTCCTCCCTCACCTTTTGCTCCCTCTCGCCGGCGGTTTGTACACACAAGCCGCCAGTGGGTACCGTTTTTTTGTGCCACAGATGAGTCAGAGAGGTAGTTTAGAGTCCAGATCTTGGATCTGTGGTCTTCTCTCTTTGAGTTTTGTCGGATGTGGCCTTCTCTCGTCCTTATGGCGAGTCTTCTCCTCTCCTTCTCCAGATTTGATCTGTGGAGGTGAGATTTATCTGTTTTTTGTTGCTTTTTTTTTTTTTTTTTGTGGTACTGGGTTTTTGTGGTGGTGTTCTTGTCTCATGAAATAAACAGATCTTTAAGATCTGCGTTCAAATC
Source organism: Acacia pycnantha (assembly GCA_025563575.1). NCBI lineage: Eukaryota > Viridiplantae > Streptophyta > Magnoliopsida > Fabales > Fabaceae > Acacia > Acacia pycnantha. The sequence continues at coordinate 626,583 of JAMWYP010000248.1, forward strand.
CTCTTGGTTGGATGACTGTTTGAACGTTATTAGATCCGATTATCACTTGATAGCTCGGATCTGCGTTCTTGGGGGAAGATCTAAAGAGGAGTTACTTGGTGTGTGGTCAAGGTCACCAGATCTGATTCAACAACGGAGCATAAGTGTTTTTCAGGACATCATGGGCCTTCTTCCGTCTCAGGTTGGGTTTTCCGTGTTCCTTTCCTCAATATGGGGGACCTGTACAGCTGCTTTAATTACAGCTCATGCTTATAAGGATGTGTGCCCGTTTGGGTGGGTTTTACAACCAACACTTTCTTGCTTGTCACTTCTAACCTTGGATATTGAGGAGGCTGCTTTTGTCCATGATTCTACTTCTACTCTTAAATATTTTATGAACGATGGTGATTTGGCTGTTTTGTTTTTGTATTTACTGTATTTTGTTGTTTTGGATTTGACTTTAGTTGAATCCAGGTATTGTAATCTGTTTGTAGTTTAATATATATATCCTTTCCGATAAAAAAAAAAAAAGTAAACCAAATTCAATCGTTAGTGCTCTAATCCTGATTGAACTAAAATTAACCCAATCCTAATCAAAATATAATTTAGGAAAAACTCTCCCATTAAAAATTTTATAGCTAAGGAGGACCTAAGTTAGAGTAACGTTGCTATGCGGTTGCAAATTTCACATAACAACCTTGCTTTCTTTGTATAAAATATTTTTTGAGTGGTTCTCACTAATAAAGTTTTAAAAGATTAATATAAAAAGAACATTCATCTATAAACAACACAAGTAATGGAAAGAAATACCCTCTCCACTCTTGACCGGGCCTGAAAACTGGTTCACTCATTTGACCGTCCATTTCCATTGGTTTTTCTATTACCACTCTATTTCTTTTTATTAGTCCAACTTGGTTTTAAAAAAAAAAATGATCCTTATTTTATTGAGTCCACCTATGGAGTCATTAATGACAATGTCTCAATTTTACCCCTATCCAATATAGAGAGAGGGGAAAGAAGTGAAGCATAATGTATAACATTTTTTTTTAATATTCATTCACAAATAATGGTAAAATTGAAAAAAATTATCAATTTAGGTAAACTAGCCTTATAAGAAGAAGACTCTAATTTTTATAATGCTTTTGATATTGATTAATTCCGCAGTGCTTGAATGTGACGTCAAATATATTGATTGTTAGGAAAATTTCATTAAAGAACCACAAGATTTATTTCAGTCAAGGACCAAAAAGGTTATGAAATTTTATTGCAAGACTAAGGATTAAAATGAAAATAAATTTTCCAAGTGAAAGTACAATAATGCCCCTTAATTTATTTCTTTTAAAAACATGTTTGATCGTCACCAGATCTCTAGTCGCGACTAGACCAGAGCAGTCAGTGCTGGTCGGAGCTCTAACCACCGGAAATTAATGTGTTGTTCATATGAGGATTCCATCCGTTTCATGAAAAGTTGCTCATTTATTTATGATTCTTCCTTTCATGAACAAGTGTGTAACTCGTCATAAATAAGTAAAATCCTCATATGAACAACACATTAATTTTTGGTGGTCGGAGCTCTAGCCGGTCCATTGGCGGTAGTTGCTCCAACCGAGGATTGAAGCTACAGCATCGACCGGATGGAACTTTGACCATCGTAAATTAAGGTGTTGTTCATATGAGAATTCCACTTGTTTATGAAAAGTTGCACACTTGTTCATGATTTTACTCTTGATGAACAAGTCTACAACTCTTTTATGAACAAGTGGAATTCTCATATAAGCATCACATCAATTTCTAGTGGTTGGAGCTCCAATTGATCAGTACCAAAGCTTTGATAGTCGGACTTGAAGGTGGCCAATAACCAGTCGCCAAAGCTCCGATAATGATCAAATCTAAATAAAATAAGAGGCATTATTATCTTTTTACTTAATAAAAATTATATTTATTTTAGTTATTGGTCATAGAGTGAAATTTTATAAAATTTTACTCCTTAACTTAATAAATTTAGTATTTTGGTTTTTTTTTTTTTTTAAAAAATTCTTCGTTGACTGTTTAGGTAGGTGGATCCCACCGGATCTTCTCGAACATTGAACTTGTGAGTCTATTCCTGTGCCGTCTTTACGTATTTCCATAATTTCCTTCTCCACAGAGGGGCTTTCCTTGCGTTTGTACGTTTCTTCCGTCAATTCAGTTTCTCCTCTTTTTTGGGATTCGGACCTTTCTCGTGACCTTCACCTTTGGATACTCCGCTTAATCACAGCTTTTGGGTCTGCGATTCTCGGCGGATTTTCCTGCAGATAAGTGGCTTTTTACTGACTCATCCTATTGAAAATTGATGAACTCTGAAGAAGTTTCAATTTTATGAACTGTCTAGTGGGTTTTCTGTCCGTTTTGCTTCTGGGGTTTTCGAATTGGGTCCGAGTCTTGGCTTGTGATTTTTTTTTTTTGGCTTGAAAATATTGGTGCGGTATATAACAGCTGATACTTGAGCGAGCGTTTGAGATAGATTTTGGGCTGCCTTTAACTGAAGATCTAGAGAATTAATAGGTTACAAGCGATTAAAAAAACTACTGTTCAATGAGGAGGATTTGAAATGTATGGAAACTAGAGTTTCTGGTCTAATGGCTTTATTGTTCTGATATGAATCGTCGTTCCAAAGAACCAATGGAAGGAAATATGTCACAAGGAGGTATAGTTCCGGCAGGGGCTTCTTCTTTTGGGGGTTTTGATGTTCCAACATTTTCTCATCAATCACAGCATCCCCAATCCATTTCCCACCATCAAACTCATCCACACCAGAGGAATTCGCCGATTCGTGAAGGTTTTCTGCTTTCAATGGGAACGTTACAGAATCCTGATCAAACAATTTCAGTGACAGACTTTAACAAGGGAGATAGAACTAAAAGCTCAGCAAGTGAGGAGGATGAGCCAAGCCTTACTGAAGATGGTAGGGGGAAAAAGAGCTCGCCTTGGCATCGTGTTAAGTGGACCGATAAGATGGTGAAGCTACTGATTACAGCTGTTTCGTATTTAAGTGAGGATGTAACTACTGATTCTGGTGGTGGAGGAAGAAGAAAATTTTCGGTCCTACAGAAAAAGGGCAAGTGGAAATGTATCTCCAAGGTCATGGCTGAAAGAGGTTGTCATGTTTCTCCTCAGCAGTGTGAGGATAAATTTAATGATCTTAATAAGAGGTATAAAAAGCTTAACGACATGCTTGGACGGGGAACTTCTTGTCAGGTTGTTGAGAACCCTGCACTTTTGGATGACATAAATTTTCTTTCCGAGAAGGAAAAGGATGATGTTCGGAAAATATTAAGCTCGAAACAGCTTTTCTATGAAGAGATGTGTTCATATCATAATTGTAATAGACGGGCTTTACCCCATGATCCAGCATTGCGATGCTCATTGCAAATAGCTCTTAGAAATAGAGATGACCATGATAATGATGATGTCAGAGTCTCCCCCCATGATGATAATGATGAAGATGATGTGGATTTGGAAAATGATGATCATGATGATGACTTTGAAGAGGATTATGCCTGTCATGGAGGTAACGGAGGAACTGATGGAACATTTGGGCCAGCTATGAAGAAATTGAAACAGAGCCAAGATCTTATGTTTGGGAATCCCTCCAATTCTCAGGGCTACAATAAAAGTTCTTATCCACATGGAATGATGGGACAATCTGATGTGAATCAAGTTTTACCTGAAAGCCATAACACAACATTGTTGCAAAAGCAATGGATTGAATCTCGGTCAATTCAACTAGAAGAACAGAAGCTACAGCTTCAGGTTGAGATGTTGGAGCTAGAGAAACAAAGATTTAAGTGGCAGAGGTTTTGTAAGAAAAAAGACCGAGAGTTGGAAAAAATGAGGATGGAAAATGAGAGGATGAGGCTTGAAAATGAACGTATAGCTTTGGAATTGAAGCAAAAGAAAATGGAAAGTGGCTTTAACTAGGTTGGCTATCCTGCAAGCTGTGCTGCAACTCGCCATTGCATTTCATACCTGATGCTCGAATTTATTTTTAATTTTGGTTCCTCTTATTTTTGGTAAGCTATGTCTTCTTTCTTTATCAATTCCTGTCACATATTTGATGGGGAACTTTGGTAATGATGACACCTCCTCCTTCCTTTACTTTTAAAATTTAAGATTGTGACATTTGAAGTGGGTAGTGCACAATGATTAGCCTTCTGTGAAGTTTGTGGCCATATATTAAGTTGGTAGAAATCTTCTTAATCTTTTATTTAGATATTGAATTTCTAAGTTCATATGTCATATGTTTCTTTTCATAACAACTGCATGTTGTTGTTGTTGTTTTTTTTTTTAATTCCTGTTATATTTTAAAATTATTTTATATTTTATTTGCAAAATTCTTTGTCTACCAGAATTTAAGCAAAATATTCATGCCCATTCATTGTAGATTGCAAAGGAGCATCATTTAGTACCCTCTGTGGATTATTATTGACTAGGGAGGAAATATAGTTGTAGGTCAAGTAATTTTCTAACTATATTTTTGAATCCCTTTCCTCCTATGCAAAGTCACCCTTCTCTCTTTAAATATTCTTTTCCATAGGACTGTTTGACTCAATCAGTGGTCAGTAGCCAGGTACTTTAAGGTGGACAGAATTCTTTTTGCACTTTTTAGTAAAGGAGTATGGTATGATTTGAAACTGGGCTACTTGTGAGAAGAAGTAAATCAAAGAAGCTTCACATTCACACCTTAATAGTCCCTTTGCTGACTACACTTGCAACTACTAACTAACTTGCACTCAGTTTCTTAATTATTCCTTTATTCTTTACTAGACTCATAACACTTCACTGGTAACATCTAAAAATAACATCTAGCAAAGATCATACAGCCCTCTGCCCCTCCCATAAAAGAAAAGAAAAGAAAAAAAAAACCAAAATATTGTTGTGCACAAGGATGGCGGAAGGAATTGAAGAAGCAAAAGTATAAAAATCTGGAAATTGCTGTTGTATGATAGAAAGATCTTCCCAAGTGGCATCTTAAAGTATGGAATGCTTCCACATAGAGGTGGACGAACTTCCTTCCCAAAATCTCTTCCAAGTTCTATCACAAAATGACCTTCATCATTCACATATGGCAAGGACGTACTTACTACTTATGGCAGCAGTTGCAATATGCTTTTCAAGGAATGATACATGACGAACTGGACAAATATGCAAATTTTCCTAAAGTTTAAACTCTTGTGCAACTTTCAAAACACACTTAAGTACAATCAAATCCCTTCAAAAAAGATGTAACTTAAAGTAAACCAAGTCACCAACTTAAAATTCCCTTTCACTTCCTGTTAGCTTGCCACTCCATTCTTTACTGTGTGGTTTAAGGAGTTGCTGCTTGAGGAACTACTTGGTCAGTTTCCTAGACAAGTGAGAACAATAACTAGAAAAGAAAATATATTATACATTTCTTCAAATGGTGTCATGCCAGTAGCAGAATGGTAAGTATTGTACCATAGTGCACCTACTGAGAGATTGGGATGCTTTTTTTTTTTTTCATATATGTTTTATCTGGTTTTCTGTTGTGTTTCTACTCTTTGCTGGGTTTATCTTTCCACGTTGTGGTTGCCCTTAATAAAATATCTGTTCCTAAGGAAAATAACTCCTTGTGCTCTTTATTTCTCTCTTTTAGATGCACAGACACACACAAATAGACCTGCACCAAATGAAAAAGTTTCATTCCTGTTTTTTGTACTTTTTTACTATTTGAAAAATCCTTTGTTTTGGCATAATAGTTGGATTTAACTATCCAAAATTATGCTGATTTCTTGCTCTTTTATCACAAATACCAAATCGTGACTGCTATGTTTTAGGCACGCATGTATCTACTACTTCATTAGGCCTTTTATATTTCTATCTGTATCTGCTGTTTTTATTTATTGGAATGAGTATCCGGTTGGGAAGTTCTTGAACTTCGCAAGACAAACGCTCATCTTGTGCGATGGTATTGTGTATACACAACAACATTATTCTCTTGAAGAGAAGTGTTCATGTCTAATTCATTCCCATATATGTTGATATGTTGGTAGGATACAATTGATATTAAGTTTGAAGCTTTGGTCATGTTAGAAAAAACTTGTGGGATGTTTTTGTACAAATTTTAGCACATATTCTTTCATATGAATTCTTTGCTAGCAGAGTTTTTCCATTTGTACTTGGGCGTGATCTTAGATATTAGTAGTATATTTTTAGTTGAAGGAGATGGTTTAGTTGGTGGTTTATGGATCTGCTAAACTCGGTTAGAAGAACATTTGTGCATATTTTTTGCTCTGGGTTCTTATAATGATTTCTTCAAGCCATCTTTTTTTATTTTTTTTAATACGGCAAATGTAATGATCACAGATTAACTTCATGATTGGTTCCCGAAATTTGGGTGAAATTTTGGAAATATTACTCTATAATTTTCAGGGGGAAGCTTCAAATCTTCAAGGTTTAAAGTGCAAATTTGTTTCGAAAGTTTTCACTCTAGTACAATGTTGCTCCGAAAGTGCTTTCAGGTTCAAGATTGCCCTGGATGTGTTAAAATGGAGCAATATTGCTCCTTACCATAAAAAATGTTAATAGTTAACGTCAATTTTTTAATAGTCAACGTTGATTTTTTAATGGGGTTGGACAACATTGCTACATTTGAAAACTTTTAAGGTAACCTTATACCCAGAAACCAAGAAAAACTTTCAGGGCAATATACTTTTTATAAAAACACTTCCGAGGCAAATTTTTACCTTTTGGAAGACATGCTCCTCCATTTGTATTGTTAGATGCCAAAGGAATTTATACTTTAGGGTCTCAATTAGATGACGGGGTAATACCGGTGCACATGCTTAGTTTGGCGACTGCCAAATATTAATAGCATTTGGTGTAAATTAAGTAATAGACTTACAAAGTAATGTTAGAAGTTTTTGAAGTTTTGAGGACACACTTGGTGTAAATTATTGAGGTCGGGTTAAATTTTAGTTGTGTACTAATCGAGGTTTTGATATTGACTGTTATATTAGGTTTTTAGATGTTTTTCAATTTATACATTTTAAATTTAAGATTAATAACATATAATTACACAATCATCACTTGAGTTTGTTACGTCAATGTTTTCCATTAGCAAGATTAACGGTGTTAAAATTATAGGACAAAAAATATACTTTATAAAATTAAGAGATCAAAAGTATACTTCATGTAAATTTAAAGGACTAAATATTATTTAACCGTAAAAATGACTTCAAGTTTATGCAACTCACTTGTCAATGGACTTTTTGGTTATTAAATCCATTTCTTATAGAACTTCATAAAAATTCTCCCACAAATATTATGAAAAGTAACTTATCTTTCTCAAGTTTGTCACCAATTTTTTAAAAAATAAAAAATGCCCTCAAATCAATTTTCAAACATGTCCCTTATAATTAAAAATTCTTAATTAATACTCCCAAATTAGTGAGGGTCATGATTGAAAGAATGTAAATCATGCATCTCTTTATTTCTTATAATCTATCTAGAGTAAATATCCTTTTTGGTCCTTTACAAAAAACGCGATCCCCATTTTGGTCCCTTACAAAAAAACCGACCCTTATTCATCTTTTTTATGGACTAAAAATGAACTTTTGGAAATTTGTAAGGGATCAAAATGTCAACAAATTGAGTGTATTTTGAATTTGTGAGGGACTATGAGACTAATTTTTTTTTTTTTGACAAGGACCAAAATGGGGATCGCGTTTTTTGTAAAGGACCAAAAAGGGTATTTACTTATCTATCTATTTAATATATATTGAGAAAGCTTGTAGTAAGAGTGCTTTCAACCATTCTGTTAACGACACTTACTGGTCTCAATTGGCTACTTAATTAGTATTCACGGTGTAATATCCTAATTTTAACTTTTAGGATAAAATTATAATTATGAAAGAATTATATATGATGAGTATATTTATTTTGTAATAGTTGGAAAACAAAAAACAAACAAACAGAGAGAGAGAGAGAGAAAGAAAGGAAATATGGGGAAAAAAAAACTGCAACAATAATAACAGCAAAAAAAAAAAAAAACTGCAAATTGTAGCGCATCAGATTGGGGTAGGTGCCCCATACCCATTTGCTTGATTTGTGAAGGAGTGGTTCAACCACTCTTCCCTCCCCCTTTTATTTAAACAACCCACACCCACACACACACGTTAAGTAGAGGGAAAGGCGAGAGAAGAATGTGAGGAAAGAAGGAAAGGAAAAGAGAAGAGGTGGAGGCTCATTTAAGGTATGTCATTTATATTATAAGATTATTTAGGTAGTTAAACTAGCTTCTTTTTAATAAACTTTCTTTATGAAAGTTATTCTATATATTTTTCTCTTTCTAATGGGAGTAATATTATGTTGGTTAGTGAAAATTTTGAGGTTAAGATTTTGGGAAAGTTTTGAGTTTTGACAATAGAAGATTATATATATGTAGTGGATGATTAATATTAAATCTTAATTGATTTAGATTTATTGTTTGGTTGTTCTAGAAATTTAAAATGAATTTTTCTATTTAAGAAGTTTAGGATTTATGTCTTATCAAATGTGTTTACCGATTAAATGTAATGAAAATAATTTATTTGGATTAGCAGAGATATTATTGGAATTTTTTTCAGTTTAGTTTTGATATAAGAAATACCAAACTGTCATTTATGGAATTTTGGGACCAAACTGTCATTTATGGAATTTTGGGACCAAACTGTCATTTTTGAAATTTTGGGACTAAAACGTCGTTTTTGGAATTCAGGGACTAAAACGTCATTTCTAGAATTCGTGGGATTAAACTGTCATTTTTAAAATTTGAAGGACTAAATGGCAATTTTCAAAATTTAAACCCCAAACTGTCATTTTTTAATTTTGGTTATAATAATATATTACTATTAAAATTTGTATATTTTAAGTTATAGGAAATTATAAGTTTTAATTGTGATAATGTAGCGCCTTCTTGTAACAGGTGATTGTTCGAATTGTGCTCATCAAGCTAAGGTTAAGCTTGGAATCGAGGTAACCGGGGTTAATTTATTTTATATGCTTGTTTTGGGCTGTAAGGTGTTTTTCTAAGTCTTACTTTCATATATACTACATGTATGTGTTTTGAAAAAATTATGTGTATAAATATAAAAAGAGTAAATACCCTTTCTGGTCCCTGACAAAAAACACGGACCCCATTTTGGTATCTGACAAAAAAAAAGGTCCTCGGTATGCGTGAGTAAAAGCCAAGTAGAATCTCAAGTAAGTATCGATAAAATAGCTTTAATAAAGTAGGTCATGATTGCTAATGATGACACAACTTTTGTGTTAGCTTTATAAGGATATGGTAACTGTCCTCTGATCATGACAAAGTATAAGATGACTTTTGTGTTGGTATCTTTAGATTACTCCACCTAGCGTTTGAGTCCGGGGAATCCCCCAGTCTCTGGTTTAGTCTAGTACTTGACTTTTCTGAATAATGAACCTAAGAGTCAGGGGAATTCATTAGGTCTCCCTTTCTCTGACATAAAGTGATGCCTAAAGAGAGAGAGAAAAGGGAAAGAAGATGCTTCAAGGACACTTGACATCATGTGATTTATGTTGGAAATTATGCCCTAGGGGCAGATCACTGTACTTTAAACGTTTATCTTATTTAAAGTATTTCTCCGTTTAGTTATCATATCATTTGCATATTTATAGTGATAACTGTATCCTTGGATGAATCTTATAAATTATCCTAAATGTCCCTGGTCAATCATCTACACGGGAGCGAAGATGAAATAAGACCAGTATGACTTTGATGAGCATGAATATACGAATCAAAGTCATAGGCACTTATAAGAGTACAAGGTGCTGGACCGACCCACTATGAGAAAGCTGCATGGATTAAGTCATAAGCTTTTCTCATGTATAACCACGTCACAACGCCCTTTGACTTGAGATCATCATGGATTCCTACATGAGTCGTTGATCTTTGACCTAGTCAAAAGTCACATTTGACCAAGTGATGATAAATGCTTTCATTGGGATCAGTGTTTTTCATGCAAAGGAATGTGAACGGTCAAGATGGAATTTGTCCCTCACATTTGTAGAGAGATAATACTGGGCCCCTCGATGAGTGAGTCTTAGAAATGTATGGCCATACTACGATGGAAATGATTTTCCATTTCAATTATTAGATTACTCAAGAATCGAGAAAGTGATGGTCAAGAATAGGAAGTTGACATTATCCATGCCTCATCCTTGACCAAATTATCGTGTGACAAAAGGGACGTGACATGGTTGTACGATAGGTTGTATTGTATCATCGATCCCCATATGAATTGGGTAGTCACAATGTCTTGCTAGAGGCCGCTTGCGACTTGTGGGCTGGTACAGTATTGGCCCGCTACCAATCTCATGTGGGCCTGCAGGGTCGCACACAAGAATAGGCCAACACGAGCATAAGTGTCCAGATTCATTGAATATTAGATATGTTTAAGATTTAATGAATACTGTATGTAATCTAGGATGGACACACACACATATTATTAAATTCAAAAATAATAATGACATTATTTATAGATAATATTATTATTATATATAGTATTTAATTTATTTGATAAATTAAATAACTATAATAAATTGAGATATTGTATCTCAGATTTAATTAAATAGAAAGACATCATATCTCAGATTTAATTTATAAAGATAAAGTAAATCTGTAGGCTTATAATTCGATTAAATAAATATATTAGATTAGATCTGTTGGACAAATTTAATTAATATATCATTTTAATTCAAATTCGAATTTCAAGATTAATTAGATTAATTTTGAATATTTAATACGGCTCATTAGGTTTTTGAAACTCTATAAGAGATATTGATCTAGTCATATTAAATAAAACGGAAGAATTAGAAAATCCGCGAGAAACCCTAGAGAAAATATAGAGAGACGTGAAAATACTGAAGGCTCTAGCACGCTGCCATCGGTATTGGAGGCTGTTCGTGTGGAAACCGGTAAAGGGAGTGGACACGCAAAGTCAGCTCCTGTTTGATCGAGCAAGAAGGCGTTAGCCCACGAGTTCGCAAAGAACGCACGTGAGATCGAATTGAACGAAACGCTCACAAGTTCGCATAGGTACGGTTTCTAACAAACCTTGATTTAAACGCCGTTGATGGATCCTCTCAATGGGATTCGTAAGTTTTAATGGATGAGAATCCTTCCGCTGCGTTGGATCCCAACAATTTAATCACTTGGATACATGTCAAAACATGACCAAACTACATGTAGTTTAATATTAAAACAACATCACACACTCTCACACTTCAAAAAGTTGGCCAAGTGAAGAAACAATGAGAGAAAATTGAAGGAAAATAAAAAGGAAAGAGAAAGGAGCAAAAGGAAGAGCAAATAAACTAGGTAAGTGCTCTTTAGGCCTTTGTAAAAGTTATTCCTCTCACTAAGAGATTCCTTTATATGATTTTAGATTCTTGAATAGATGTGTTTTGTGTTGTCTACAAAGTGTCAAGGTAGGAGAAACAAGAAACAAGCACTAGAAAGTGTAAGAGGTGAGTATAAGTTGCAATTTGAACCCCATATCTTATGGTTTAGTTGAGTATTGTGGATTTTGCGTGCTGCCCTAATTTCATTTTTCATGAGATTCTTAGGGTTTCATGTGGATATGATGATATAAATGGTAATTTATGGTGTATAATGATAATCCTAAGTTATTGAGGTGTTATGATGGTAAACTTGATGATTATTGCTTTAGAAGTGAATTTTTGGTTAGAACAAAGCATGAAGAAGGAGTATGATTTTGGAGTTTTTGATCTCTTCAATGGATTCCTTAGGCTAAATTGTGTAGGATTAAGTTGTTTGTATGATTTTAGAAAGAATGGATCAGAAATCCAAAAACTGGAATTTGTTGCCAATTAGGGTTTCCTACGTTGTAGTCCGAATGTGTTGATTTTTTGAGTAATATAATGTTTTTGAATGGCCATGATATTTTCCAGAAGAAAGTTGACTTATTAAGATTTAATTTGATAGGTCATATAGGTCAATTGGATCTGTGTACTATGAATTGTGCATTTTTGAAGTTGGTCGTGTAAAAATGGCATATTTTTAGAGTAGTGTCTAGTGAATTGTAATTCGCAAATGTTATACGTACAATTGGCTCAGGAAAATATTTTTCCCTAAACCTAAACTTAATAGGGGTCATATATCCTTTGGAACCACCTTAATTGGACTTTTGTAGATTAAGTTATAAGTTTTCAAAGATAAGTGAAAAATTTGACAGTGTAGGTTGCTATGCGAAAATGTGATAATGGCTTGAATGACAAATATGTGTGGTTGGCAAGGGTTGACATAAGTGTTGTCACTTGGGTTGAATGAAAATAAGAGTAAAATCCAAGGGTAGAGATATGGTCAAACACTTGGGCAAATTGTAATAAGATGGATGATCAAGGATAAAGATAACCAACCAGTTCAAGAATTAGAAAGACCACTAGGTAGTAACTTTTCTCTCACATACCATGTATGCCTTTATATGCATGTATGCACCATTGTGTTACCTGTGTTGTGAACACAAGATAAACAATATGGCCTAGTGGGTTAGTGGGTCCCTGGGTCGTGAACCCTATTAAGCATTCATGTGAGAAGGGCAAAGGCCTAGTTGAATACCCATCATTGTGATTAGACCAGTGAGTCTTATAATTGTAGTCAATGCTGCATATCATGTTTATCTCTAAATGTTGAATATGTTGTATGTATGTTTGATGGTTGACTACCATATTCAATATATGCATTCTATATGAGTGATTAACTGTTACTATTGAGATTCATATGAATCTCAACCCTTTCCACAAATTTAGGATGTGGTCAGCACAACGGATGTGGCTCCAAGGCAAGATGGTAGATACCGACAATAGAAGGTTCCAGACTTGTTCAAGTATTGTCGTTGGTTATCTGCAGTTATATATTAAACTGTTTTAGGATTTGTAAGTATTATGTACTAACCCTGTGGTGATTCCTGATATTTAATCAAGTATACTTTTTCTATTCGCCCGCTGAGTTGTGCATCATTACTTTGATGAATGTCGAAATATTAAAGGGTTTGGCACCAAACATACCCTAAGTCCTTGCAAACCTAGTTGTAGCGAATAACTCTCCCATCACCAATCTAAACCAAACATAGAAACTGAACATGTAGGCAAGCCGAGTTCCCTTACCAAAGCATCAAAGATGAAGTTGTGTGTTGAACCACTGTCATCCAACAATAAAACTTCCTTAGAGTCGAGAGTTCCACATAACTTGATGGTGGCAGCAAATGGTTGACTAAGAATCGCGTTAAAAGAAACCTCCGTATCTTCTGGTACCTCCGATTTTCCTCCACAATTGGTTTGAGCTACTCTGAAATCGAATTGTCATGATCATCGATTTCCATGAAATAAAAGGACCCAGAGCATCGATGCCCAGGTCTCAATGAGTCCCCACAGAGATAACATAAGCCCTTATCATGCATGCGTTGTCTTTCAGAGTCTACCATCGAGCTTCTGGTGTTGTTTGAAAACGAAGCCGAGGACGATGATGAAGATATGATAGTAGTAGATTTTTTGGTCTCGTATGATGATGTGGTGTTTCCTCTGGCGTCATGTGCCAAATAACTCCGAGTATAAGTGGAGCTGGATCGATTTTGGGTGTATAACTGATTGGTCATAGGTCCACAAGAAACCATCGACTTACTTTCATACTAGAGTGCTAAACTTGTTTCCTTGTACACCATTCTCAGATTGTGGATGTGTACATTAGCCTTCATCTCTTCCTTCAACCCATTCAAAAATACCTCGAGTAAGCAGTAGTATGGAGAATTATAGACACGGGAAACTCTCCTTGCCCATTCTTGCTAGTACTCATGCACAGTACTGGTTTGCTTGATACTATAGAGATGTTCGTCAAGATTTTGATATTCCGGTGGTCCATAGTGTTCCTGCAAAATCTTCATGAACTCATCCTAGCAAAGCATCATCTGTTGCGAATTAACCTATGAGAACAAATCCAACGCATCACCCTCAAGATACATGTATGCCACATCGACTTTGTTATCTTTATGTGTCTCATAAAAACAGGAATACTTGTCTACCTTGAGAATCCAGCCCCACCGATCACCTCCACTAAATTTTGGAAATTCAATTTTGGCATATGGAAACCTGGAACCACATCTTGATCCTTCATAGACTTTGTCACTATCGTTGGCATAATGATGGGTTTCCCCTCTGCTTCAATTATGGCGCAAAGACAGGGCCTCTAATGCGCTCACTTTTTCCCTTACTTCATCTATAGTATCAAGTTGTGCAGCTATGGTGGCTAAAGGGATGGAGGACACAGTGAAATGATTTTCTTCAGGATGTTGAGTCGCGTGTGAAGAGCATGTCCGTACCATGTTGAACTGATGTGGCTCTAATGCCAAATAATAAGGTATTGGATCTACTAATTAATCTAAACTAGGAAAACAATAAAATAATTTGTTATAAAGAGAAAGCAAGCATCTCACTAGGTCTCTAAAAATAGCCCAGGAGAATAGCCAATTTATAAGAAAGATTGCAAAGACAATTACAAAATTCAAAATACCAAATTCAAATGACTAACAAACCCATAAATTTAGCAACAAACTTCTAAGTCTTAATACTAGTGGAATTGCCCACTTAGCTTATTTCTCAACTTCCTAATAACAACAACAACAACCACCACCACCACCGAAAATAATAATTTAAAACAACTAATCTTCTCTAGCATGTTCCCTTTTTTTGGAATAGATCAAGCGATATCTATCAATCAACAATCCCATTACGTTGGGGTGTGTTAATACAAGAGCTTTTATGGATAATGAATGACATGTGTTTGCAGGAAGGTACTCAAGGTTTGGTTGAAATACTATGTGTCATTGTCACTATACAAGACTTTAATGCTCGTATCAAATTGGTTCTTGATCATGGTGAAGAAATTCATGAATAAGGAAGGAGCCTCAGACTTGTCTTTTTAATATAAACCCAATAAATGCGAGTATGGTCATCTATGAAGGAAATGAACCATTTGATTTTGGTACGGTTTGGAATAAGAATAAGGGCTTAGAGGGTGTATCTAGAGTTCTAAAGTATGAGCGGTGGTGTTTACCTAGCTCGCATGTAACATCCCAAATTTTGAACCCTGACAATTAAGAATAAGCCTTAAATAGGCAGACGACTAAGTCCAACTCAGGAAGAGTTCCAAGAATGTCGAGAGTTAGGACGCCCCTCTGGGATTAAGTAACTCAACCATACGGGTCAGTGGACCCTGTATGCAAAAGCTGTGGAATTAAGGTGCCAGTGAAAATGGGACACAGAAGGTCTATACGGCGTAAATCCGGTGGAAAGAATGCCACCCAACTATGTCCTGGGGTATAGGACAATTGGTTGAGTAAAACTATGCTGGTATAAGTAAGTACACGACATTTTCAGGGCAGTTGGGTATGTCCTGCGTTTTTGAAGACATCGGTATTCGTGAAGAAAACCCGAGTAAAACCCGGGCAGGATCCCGAGCAAGTACCGATAAAGTAACTTTAATAAAGTAAGGTCATGATGACTAATAATGACATACTTTTTTGTTGGCCAAATAGAATGGTGACACATGTCCCTTCATGATTACAAAAGACAAAGAGTAATGATGCTAGTAGGACACGTGGTGTGTTTGGGTTGGATATTTGACTTTGTGGCACCACAAAGTATAAGGTAATTATGAGACATTAAAATATACATTTCTCGCTCCCCAAGAATATGGAAAAACGTGCAGACACATCAGGGGAAAAGGAACAGTTAATCCGGGCCCCACACAAGTCCAGCTGAAGGGCACAAATTACGAGGAAAGGTGTAACCGGCAAAAAGGAGCTATGCGGGACCGGTCAAGGTTTTCTGGAGTCGGGGCCAGACCCCTAGACATAAAGGGAGGGTGAATTTGAGTGGGTCCATAGGAGAGAGAAAGTGACTTGGAGAGAAAGAAAAGGTCACATCATGTAATTATGAAGAAAGAGAAAGACAAAATAATTAGGATTAATCTGGACCGCACCTTTTGAATCTGACATGACCGATTGAAAGACATGTAATTATGACCCTAAAAGGTCATTAATGGCGCATCCAAGGGCAGATTTGGTGGGCCCCACTGGCTTAGAGAAGAAGCAGTGCAAAAAGACCATTTTACTCCTGGACCTAAAACCTACACCTAGAACACCAAAAACCACCATCAGGGGAAGTTTTGGAAATTCAATTTTGAGAAGATTGAAGGCACCATTTTTGAGCCAAGAATTCTCTAGAATCCTTGAGAATAAATTTAAGAAATTATATTTAAATCCTTGAGGTAAGCTACTCACCGACAACTTAGCAACTCTTATTTCTGCCCTGTGGTGATTTCGTGTAGATGCAGTGGTTTTTCCATATTTCTGAGGTTCACATTGAGTCCATAAATTTTTTTTTTGTGTGGGGACAAGTGGGATTTCCTTTTTCCGAACTCGAAAAGCTTAAGACTTTAATATACGAAAATTTGCCAACTCTTACGGTGTTTGGGCAGCGAATAGAAATCGATGGTTTTGAGGTAGTAAATGAAGTCTGTTTTCTATGAAATTTTACATGGTGAAATTAGAAATAATTGGGATTATTTGGATATAATATTGTGTGTTATTTAGAGTTTCCCAACGAGATTTATTTAATGTTAAAAATGACCCAAAAACCTGGACTCTGTCTCGGACCAGTGTCTAGGGTTTTCTTATAATAAATGGATACGAACGCAGATGACCTTGGAAGTTATTTTTACCACAAACTAGACATACTAATGGTTAAATTTCCACTGATTTCATGTTAATACGAGTTTTATGGAATTTATTACAAATCGGCAAAGTTGGGTCAGAGGTTTTGGGAAATTCTGGAGATAGCCAAAATTTATGGAACTTGAAGTTAAGCTTGTATAAGGGATTGAATGCGTGATGTTTTTCTGTAATATAGGGTTGTAACATGTGTGGATCATATTTCGAACACCGGGAAGGAGTTTACTATTTTCAAGGAGTGCCATGTAGTAACTGTTAACTCACGTATTCTATGTTGTTGTTGTATGTCTGTTTTCCATGATTGAGGATGCAAGGCAGTAGGCCTAGTGGACTATGTGTCCTTAGGTTTCCATCGAGCCTGAGATGCATTCGGGGTAGTTAGGTTTAAACTCCCTAGCTACCGTGTTGATCCTAGCGCTGAGGATGTGTGCATCCGGGGTCGGTCTTGAGTGACGACTCGACGGTACGCAGGCGTCCGGGGTTGGCCTTGTGGGGCGACTCGATGGTACGTAGGCGTCCGGGGTTGGCCTTGTGGGGCGACTCGATGGTACGTAGGCGTCCGGGGCTTGCCTTGGTAAGGTAGCTCGACGATACGCGGGCGTTCGGGGCTTGCCTAGGTAAGGCAGCTCGACGGTATGTCGTTGTGGTTGTGATTTGGATGTGATTCTGAATGTATTTATGATATGTGATTTGTTTTCCTGATTGTGGTTACTTGCATGCACTGTACACATAATATACTTCAGTTTAAAAGTTACTCTGGGGTCCAACTTTGAACTCCAGACTATTTTGGAGATACAGGGGTAAGACAGTAGTAGGTTGAAGGTTGGAAGAAGGTAGGGCGTGCTGCGGAGAGTAGAAGAAATATGGGATGCCCTATCACTTTTGTATTCTCATATTTTTGGATGACTTTTGTTTATGATCCGTACATTGGATGACTGTATTAAACCATTTGGGGACTTACCTACTGTCTATATTTTACATGTTTATCAGTATGTGGTATTTGTCCAAACTAGACTCCGTGCTCTACTGCGTCCACTCTGATGATTCATAAATGGATTAAGTAATGAATGAAAGGTAACTAAATAAAAGGAGTCCCTTTAACCCGCCACCCAAAAGGGCGAGGCCGGTAGGGGTGTAACATCGCATACCTGACATCTCATATTAACATGAGTGTTTGGAAAAATATATAGGAACATATGAGATAGATAATGGAAAATAGATTGCATCACAATAATAGGGAGGCACAAATTCAATATATTGGTGACTTTCATATATAAAAAAGGGAAGGACATTTCGGGCAAAATTAAGGGGGAGGAATGTTGGAAATTATGTCCTAAGGGCAAGTCATTGTACTTTAAACGTTTATGTTATTTGAAATATTTCTCCATTTAGTTATCATATCATTTTCATGTTTATAGTGATAACTGTATCCTTGGATGAATCTTATAGATTATCCTAAATGTCCCTGGTCAGTCATCTACACGGGAGCGGAGATGAAATAAGACCAGTATGACTTTGATGAGCATGGAGATACGAATCAAAGTCATAGGCACTTATAAGAGTACAAGGTGTTGGACCGACCCACTATGAGAAAGCTACATGGATTTAGTCATAAGCTAATCTCATGTATAACCGCGTCACAACGCCCTTTGACCTGAGTCATGGATTCCTACTTGAGAGTTGTTACACCCCTACCGGCCTCGCCCTTTCGGGTGGCGGGTTAGAGGGATCCTTTTTACTTATTACCTTTCTTTTGGTAATTATTCCTTTTTAACAAAACTCAGAGTGTGCGCGGTAGAGCATATGATCGGTTTGGACAATTACATTATACTGGTAAAGGTACAAGCACAACATAAAGTAGTCCCTATAAGGTTAAGGGTACAATCGTCCAAAATAAATATTGTATAGTAACTATACATCATACTGTCATCCAAATAAAAACACAGAAAATAAGGCATTCCATACGTCTTCAGTCTTCAGCTTCATCGCTCTTACCCTTATCTTTCCCACAGTCCAACCGGCCTACCGCCTTACACCTATACCTTTGAAACCAGTCTGGAGTTCAAGATTGAACCCCAGAGTAACTGTTAAACTCATATACAATATGTATGCAATGCATGTAATGCAAATCACTACCAGAAATAAATCTGCCTCAGGCACAATGAAATTGGCATGTACAACATCCGTAGGACCGCCTGGTCAGGACAAGCCCCCGAAACCAGCGCGCTAAGGGTCTCAGTAGCCAGGGCGGCTGACCCTGCTACCATACCCCAAAAGGCATCAGTAGACACCTATGAACACACAATCACATAGGCTCCACCTACCTCATATACCTTAGGCCTCAGTAGTCACCTATAAACACACAGTCACATAGGTACTACCTACCCTACATGCCACTGGCCTCAGTAGCTACCATAGGACACACAGTCCCATAGGTCCTACCTACCCATCATTCCTCGGGCCTTAGTAGCAACCATAGGACACAAACCATAGATACTACCTACCCCACGTTCCTATTCATGATCAAACACACATGCAAGAGCAACATAAAGTATGCAAGTTTACAGTTACTACCTGGCACGCCTTGCAAAATAATGAACTCTTCCCTTGATGTTGGAGATACGTCCCACACGTGCTACCATCCTAGATACATAAAAATATCATGCTTTAAGTCACATATTCAAGCTTAACTTCAAGTTCCATAAATTTCGCCTAACTCCAAAATATCCCAGAACCTCTGGCCCAACTTTGCTGATTTTTAGTAAATTCTAGAAAAATAATATTAACGTGAAATCAGTGTCCATTGAACCCTTAGGATGTCTATTTTATCATAAAAATAATTCCCAAAGTCATCTGGGTTCGAATCCTTCCCTTGTTCCCAAAGTTTATCCACTGGTCTGAGACAGGATTTCTGTTTTTAGGTCATTTTCAACCTTAAATAACTCTCGGTTGGAAACTATAAATGACACAAAATGTTATATAAAAATCATCCTCACGATGTCTAATTTTTCCATGTAAATTTTCATAGAAAACTTAATTCATTTACTAATTTAAAACCAATGATTTCCTTACGTTGCCCAGAAAACACCAGAATCGGTAGATTTACATCGCTTAAGGTTTAAGGCTTTTTGGGTTCGGAAAAAGTGACCTTGGCTTATCCCCACACAAAATCACGTTTTGGACTCAATGGAAACCTAAAAATTACCAAAATATTACTGCATCTCGACGAAAAACACTATAGGGCAGAAGCAAGAACTTCAAGTTTGTCGGTGAGATGCTTACCTTGGAATTTCGGTTGCGGGTGCCTTCCTCTTCCCTTGGAGCAAGACCTACAGATGGATCTTCTTATCCCTCACCTTGAACTCATGTTTGGCATGTGGAAAATGAAGGGAGGAGTGCCCTTTATATAGGCTCCAAGGGTGAAGGCTTTTACCCAAGTTTGGTTATTATCCATTGGACAAAAGAGTGCTTCAGATTTAAATATAATTTCCTAACTTGATTCTCAAGAATTCTAGAGAATTCTTGGCTGGAAATGGCGCCTCCAATCTTCCCAAAAAGTGAATTTCCACAATTGCCCCTGATTGTGGTTTTTGGTGTTGTTAGGTGTAGGTTTTAGGTCAAGGGTTAAAACGGTCATTTTGCACTGCACTTCTTCCAACCAGTGGGACCCATAAAATCTGCCCTTGGATGTGCCATTAATGCCCTTTTAGAGTCATAATTACATGTTATTCCATTGTCATGTCAGATTCAAAAGGTGTGGTCCAGATTAATCCTGATTATTTTATCTTTCTCTCTCTTCATAATTACATGATGTGACCTTTTCTCTTTCTCCAAGTCACTTTATCTCTCCTCTAGACCCACCAATTTCATCCTCCCTCTATGTCCAGGGGTCTGGGCCCGACTCCGGAAAACTCTAATCGATCCCGCTCAGCTGCCTTTTTGCCGGTTACACTCTTCCTCGTAATTCGTGCCACTTAGTTGGACTTGTGTGGGGTCAGATCATTAGTCCCTTCTCTTTCCTCCTCGTTTTCTTAAAAAACGTAGGGAACCCTTACCCATCCAGGAAATATCACCTGCATATTTATTTTAGCACCTTTTTGCTCTGCTAATTGTCCCATACCTTAGGGCATAGCTAAATGGAATTCTTACCAACCAATTAACACCGTATAAGTGTTTTTGTGCCTTTCTGTACTATCACTTTAATTTCTATGGTCCTTGAGCTCATGATCCAAATACTCATGCAAACAGGAGTGCAAAATGTCTTAAACTATGCCAAGAGGGTACTTAAAAATCCCTCAAACCAAATGACTAAAGTACAATTGCAAAATATCCTCTTAACTTAGCTTATTTTGCAAGTTTTGTTGACTTTTCTCTCTTCTCCTTCTCTTGCACGAATTTTAAGCAATTTCTCTCTCTTCATGATGACTTGATTTGACCTCTTGCACCTGTAATTATGAAGTGACACGTGTCATGCTCTTATTGGTCCAACACAAAAGTAGCTTTTTCCCTTGTCATGATGACGGGACACATGTCACCATTCTATTTGTCCAACACAAAAGTATGTCATCATTTGTCATTATGACATTACTTTATTAAAGTTACTTTATCGGTGTCTGCTCGAGATCCTGCTCGGTTTACTCGGGATTCCTTCACGAATACCGATGTTTTCTAAAAAACGTAGGGCATACCCGACCGCCCTGAAAAAACTGTATACTAACTTGTACCGGCATATTTTCACTCAACTAATTGTCCTATACCTTAGGACATAGTTGGGTGACATCATTTCCACCGAATTTATGCCGTATATACCTTCTGTGTCCCATTTTCACTGGCACCTTAATTCCACAGCTTATGCATACAAGGTCCACTGACCCGTATGGTCGAGCTACTTAATCCCAGAGGGGCATCCTAACTCTCAACATTCTTGGCACTCTTCCTGAACTAGGCTTAGTCGTCCGCCTACTTAAGGCTTATTCTTAGTTCTCAGGGTCCAAAATTCAGGATATTACAAGAGTCGTTGATCTTTGACCTAGTTAAAATTCACATTTGACCAGGTGATGATAAAGGCTTTGATCAGGATCAGTGATTTTCATGCAAAGGAATGTGAACGGTCAAGATAGAATTTGTCCCTCACATTTGTAGAGAGATAATACTGGGCCCCTCGATGAGTGAGTCTCAGAAATGTATGGCCATACTACGATGGAAATGAGTTTCCATTTCAATTATTAGACTACTCAAGAATCGAGAAAGTAATGGTCAAAAACAGGAAGTTGACATTATCCATGCCTCATCCTTGACCGAATTATCGCGTGACAAAAGGGACGTGACATGGTTGTACGATAGGTTGTATCGTATCATCGATCCCCAAATGAGTTGGGTAGTTGCAATATTTTGCTAGAGGTCGCTTACGACTTGTGGGCTGGTACAGTATTGGCCCGCTGCCAATCTCATGTGGAACTACAGGGTCGCACACAAGAATAACCCAACACGAGTAATAGTGTCCAGATTCATTGAATCTTAGATATGTCTAAGATTTAATGAATACAACATTTAATGTAGGATATATATATATATATATATATATATATATATATATATATATATATATATATATATATATATATATATATAAAATTCAAAAATAATGATATTATTATTTATAGATAATAATATTATTATATAGTATTTAATTTATTTGATAAATGAAATAACTAAAATAAATAGAGATATCATATATCTGATTTAATTTGAATTGAGATATAGTATCTCAGATTTAATTAAATAGACAGATATCATATCTCAGATTTAATTTTCGAATAAGAGATATCATATATATCTGATTTAATTTAAATATAGTATCTCAGATTTAATTAAATAGACAGATATCATATCTTAGATTTAATTTATAAAGATAAATTAAATCAGTAGGATTTTAATTTGGATTAAATAAATAGATTAGATTAGATCTGTTGGACAGATTTAATTAATATATTAATCCAAATTCGATTTTCAAGATTGATTTAGATTAATTTTGAATATTTTAATACGACCCAATTAGGGTTTGAGAAACTCTATAAAATGAAGCTTTAGTAGTATTGAAATTAGTGAGACAGGCCGCGAAAGAAATCCTAGAGAAAAGACGTGAGACACAAAGCAAGAAGGCACTAGCACGCTGTCGTCTGTGTTGGAGTGCTTTCGGTGTGGATACCAGTAAAGGGAGTGGATTCGTAGAGTTGGCTCTTAGAGATTAATCGAGCAAGAAGGCGTTAGCCCATGAGTTCGCAAAGGACGCCTACAAGTTCGTATAGGTATGGTTTTTCTAGTGAACCCGATTTAAGCGCCGTTAATAAATTCTCTATGGGATTCGTAAATTTTAATGGATGAAATTCCTTACACTGTGTGTACGGATCCCTACAAGGAATGGGGTTCCTATTGTCAAGCCAAAGCAAAATTGTCCAATCCTTTCCATGTTATCGAGCAATGAACCACAACTCGTACAACGCACAGGCAGAAGCCCTTAGTTTAGATTAAGTAAATCTATATATATTTTTTTAATTTCACAAATTAATGATTCGAGGAAATATTAAGTCATTAAAAAACTATATTAGGATGTCTATTATAGAACTTGATTCTTAGGATTAAATAATTGTTACTTCATTAATGAAAAAAATTAAATGAAATGGAAGGACTTGCAGACTATAAATTTGAAAGTAATGTTAGAATCCAATGCCATGGCGGGTCCGATTTCTCTCACATCCTATTCTCTCATCATCCCTCATCATCTGCAAATCTGGGCCGTCGAAATCTTGATCCAATGGCCCAGAATTTTTCTTAAAAAAACCGCATGCAGTATTGATATCGCATGCGGTTTTTTGTTTTAAAAAAAATTATAGGCCATTGGATCAAGATTTCGACGGTCAGGATGAAACTGTGAGGGATAGGCAGAAAAAAGCTGATGAGAGAATCCTCTTCCTGCCATGGCAGGTTGGGAGTGCAATATCCTCCGATAAGTATTGTACCTGTTATTATTATTTTTGGTGAACCCTACTTACAATTGGACGTGTCCATATCTCTTTCATTGATTTGCTTATTCAGTTTCTCCATATTCAATTTATAATTAATTATATTATTTGTAAATTATAAATTATTTAAATCATTTTTAAGTTTGTATTATACATGAAAAAAATGTGTCTAATTATCAAAAGAGGAGCAATTAATTTTTTTTCTTGGGCCGGGAGAAAGTATTCCTTCGTTATAAAGTTCTAGTTTTGTGAGATTTGAGATTCTTGAGTTTTTTTTATTTATATTTCTTATAAACGTGAGCTATTGAATATCAATTTTTTTCTCTTTTTTTTTTCAGAAAAAAAATACTACTATTTTAATTGATAAGTGATAGTAAGACTTTTAATGATTAATGAATTTAGTGAGATTGTAAAATAAAATGAATTTATAAATTAATTAATTTTCAATTTAAAAATTAATCAATATTATTTTTATGCAAAAAGACAACAACAAAAATATTATTTCTGGCAAAATATATAAAGAAGACAATAGGATCATCCAATCATACGAAAGCAATGAGCTCGTGCGCTATGATAGGGGAAACAAATTACGGCAAGGGATTTAATGTTAAAAATTAAAATTTTAAGAAATTTAAATTTAAATTTTGAAATATTGGGGGTTGGTTATCTATAACTGTTCTGTCTAGATTGACAGAGATGTCTAGTCCGTTGGACTAGTATGTTGATATTGGATCGGTTAACTCTCTCTTAGGTATCTATAGAATAGATACCTATGGGTATAGTAGATTACTGTGCAAGAATAGGTGTTAGTCAAATGAGGTGGTGTGTGTAGATTAACTAACCCGATTTAAACGCCATTGATAGATCCTCTCTTCGGGATTCGTAAAATTTTAAAGGATGAAATCCTTCCGCTGCGTGTACGGATCCTAACAAAACTGTCACCTTTTTCCGTCTTCAATATTCGTGCACATTTAATACCCATGTCGTTTCACTTATGTCATCATTGCTTTTTGGGTGAATTATCGCTTTTGCCCTTGACTCTTTTGCTTCCTAATTTCAACGTTTACGTTTATGTATTCACATTTCCCTCCATTCTTATCATTCCACTCTCGTCATTTTCTCTTGCCTTTGAGAATCCTCTCATCCTCTCTAATGCCTTGCCTTCTCAAGTTCTTCCGGTTCGACACTTAGGGTTTTATAAACCTTTTTCAAACCAGGTACTTCTACCATTCCTCACTACTTCTTTTGATTTTGATTTTAGGTTCTTGAATTAGTTCTTGCTTTGTTCTTGATCTGTCTCTTCGGAGGTTTCGTTTTTTGGGATTTTGGTTGGACTTTTGAATATGAACCTTTGGTCTTGATTTTTACTACTTAGCTTCCAGTGTCGTACCTTGAATCTGTAGTGTTGAACCTAGAATCATTTTATCGAACACAGAAACATCTTGTTATATCTCTTCCCCCCGGTTACCAAACACAATATCTTTGGGTGAGACTTCCACCAACAATGGAGAAGGATAAAATAACTCTAGAGGAGGAAGAAGAGTTACGTCGAACAGTTCCTCCTGGAGTTCGGTTCTGGTTTTGGGGTATTCCCCCTACTGAAGAGGAGAAGCAAGCGGCATTGCTTTGTGGAAAACGTAGTGGGGGAGTAGGAAGAGATCCCAGCCTCCAGAAACTGAGAGTTGGGGTGAAACTAGAATCGAGGTAAGAACGTACCTATTCCGGGATCCCGTACCCAACCACCGAAAACTGAGAGCTGGGTAAGAGCAAATCTATCCCTGCGTCAAACCTTTCCCAGCAAGAGGGTCTACATCAAGCTAATCCGAGGTCCTGCACGGAGGAATTTGTGGATCCGTGTTTTGATTGTGTCTTTCTAAGCTCCCAACTCATCGCAAGTGGTCGTGACTCTTTAGCCGAGTCTACTTCAGCCTCTTGCCGTCATAAGTTAGGTTCCAAAACCACCCCGGCTTCTGGTAGTGAGGGTCATCGCATTGTAGAAAAATATCACAGTCTATCAACTTTTTCTTCTTCACGTAGTAGCTACTATAATTCAGGTATGCCGTTTGTTTTCTAATTTTTATTTCTTTGTTATAGGTATATATGGGTTCGCATTCTTCACACCACGCTGAGGAATCTCATTCTGGGGAGTCGGGTTCCACATGTCCCTTGAGAGTTTTAACGACCAAGTACCCACAGGTTACCCATGAAGTGCTGAACACTTTGTCCGATATGACTGTGACTGACGTTGTCGGCCTTACCATCAACAATCCTGAAAACTATACCCTTTGCCCCCAATAGAGATGAGCCAGTTTGCTCTGAGGGGGAAAGAACTAACTTGTCTTTTTTATTTTCCTATAGGATCTGATTACTAAGCTTGGTATTCAATTCCCGTTTACTGAGTTTCAAATTGACATATTAAATCATCTACACTTAGCTCCTACCCAACTTCACCCCAATAGCTGGGGTTTTGTTATAGCCTTTGAGCATTTGTGTAAAATATTTAAATATATCTCGTGTAGTTCATCTTTTCTTTTAATTTTTTACGGTCAAAATGGCTCAAATTGGTAGAGAGCCCGCAAATAGAAAAGGTTGGACCACACTCCAGGGCGCCCCCAAAAGAAATTTTTTTACAGTTTATTCTGAAAGTTTTAAAAACTTTAAAACTGACTTTTTTAAAGTTGTTGCCGAGCTCAGCAAACAACCTTGGTTCCTTAGCGCCCCCGAGTCCAAAGATGTGGAGTGGAAATTCCCATTGTACTGGACTCGTGTTCCTTAGTGCCCTCGAGTCCAAAGATGTGTAGCATCCTTGGTTGAACACGTCAAAGAACATGACCATGTTAGCATGAATTCATTTGTTTCACAGTCCCAAGCCGAATTGGCTTCAACAATGAGTACGACTCTCTTTTTGTATTTGTATTGTGTGCTTTTATTTTCTGCTGGATAAAGATCCACTTATAGTTTTTAACCTTGTTTTCTTGACCTATAGCTCCAAGGATGGGGAAGTAGCCTCGTTACTTTTCCATGTTGAAACACAGCAAGGTGGCTTCAAGCACCGAGAAGGCTAAGAAGCACCATGCTCCTGAGCCCGGATAGACTGTAGCCGGGACAAGCCCCCAAGAAGTCCCGGCCAAGAAATCCAAAGGCGCTAAAGAAGGCCCAGCCCAAGCAACAAAAGACGCTTCGGCTTCTGCTGTTTGAACCTCTGCTCCACAAGTCACTCCGACTTCCCCTCCTCTAGTCTTTGAGACTTCTTCTACTCCTCAACCTACCTGGCTTTCTAAAGGAATCCTTTGGGAAGCGGGGGTGACGAGTGAGCTCGACTATGCTCTGTGTCCTCCTAAGCGCTTCTTTGAGCCAACCCACATGACTGATCAAAAGATTAACTAAAATAAATGAAAGCAAAATAGAAAGCTTGATGGAGGTTCGACGGCATGGAAGAAGCCCTGTCATGTCACAACTCCACGTCTTCTTATCTCCATCTCACTTGTAAGAAAGGATGTTGGGTTCTCCTGAATGTCTCGTGCTTTGTAACTTCTCTCACTCTCCTCTTGAGTCGGGCCATAAGGGGTGGTCTTATACTCTCAATGACTTCGACGACCTTTAGGGTTGGCTCTTGTTTCCTTATATAGTCGGGATTACTTGTTGTGTACGTTCAACGAACTGGGCCTTTCATAATCTTTCGAGGTCCAATCGTATCTTCTCTTCCGAATCTCGGTAGATTGATTCTGCTGATATTGTGAGATTTTTCAAATCTTTAGTTTCGATATTCCGCATCTTTTATTCCAATACGTCAGCAATCTAACCGTTTACCAATCTGCTCTTTGTTTCCTGAAATATCCTTGACAAATGATCAGAACAAATGCCGCATAACATTGCTTCACTTACTCTGCTATAGCTTCAAGGGATGCATTGTATTGTGCTTCAAGGAGGCTGTCCTGATGCTATAGCATTGTATCGGCCATGCTGTGCGCCATTCACACAAAATCTCAAAACACGATCTTTTTCTCAGCACATGTTTACGATGTGTATGTGATTTATTCATGTTTATAAACTTCATCCTTAAGTTCCCCATATAATGAATTAATGCCTTTTTGCTCGGATTAAATGCAATTAAGCTTATGTTTACCACACAATTCAATCATAGGATATAGGGAAAACATGGCATAAATAGTGCTCATCATATTCCCATTGCTTGCAAATCCAATCTTGCCTTCACACCATCCTTGGAACTACCTTGTATGTTGAGAAGCATGCCAACAATACTATCACATACGTTTTTCTCCACATGCATGACATCAATATAGTGTCTTACATCAAGATTGTGCCAATATGGAAAATCGAAGAATACATATCTCTTTTCCATATATTTGTTTCTTTTCTACTCTTTCTAGTCTTACTGAAGATGACACTGATATTTTTCACCTTTTCATAAACTTGCTCCCCAGTCAATGCCACTGGAGCATCTTCATACTCTTGGCCACCAAAAAAGGTTTTCTTTAATCGACGATATGGGTGGCCCTGTCTAAGAAATCTCCTATGTCCAAGATAAACCGTCTTTCTTCCATGTTGAAGTTGATGGTAGCATGTTCCTTCTTCACAAACCGGACATGATTTATGGCCTTTTACACTATACCCTAACATGTTACCATATGCTCGGAAGTCGTTTATAGTATAGAATATCATGGCTCGCAATTTAAAAACCTCCTTCTTGAAAGAGTCAAAAACATCAACACCTTCTTCCCACAACTCCTTCAAGTCTTCGATCAAGGGCTCAAGGTAAACATCAATGTCATTTCCGGGTTGTTTTGGTCCCGAAATCAACATAGACAACATGATGTACTTTCGTTTCATGCATAACATAGGAGATAAGTTGTAAATAATCAGGAGTACAGGCCATGAACTATGTATGCTGCTAAGGCTACCATAGGGATTCATGTCATCTATGCTAAGGGCAAGCCTCAGGTTCCTAGGTTCTTCATCGAAGTTAGGAAATACGTGATCGATTTTCTTCCATTGAGAAGAATCAGCTGGATGTCGAAGCTTTTAATCAGAAATCCTTTCATCTACATGCCAATATGCAAGCATTCGGGCATGCATGGATCTTTTTGTACTCCATCCCCAGTGGACAAAGTATTTTCTTAGCATCATAGTATCGATGCGGCAACACAATATCATCCGGAAGCATGTCCTTAATTACTTCAAGCATTTCAGAAAAAATCTTGTCGCTCCATCCATGACGTGCTTTCAAGCTTACCAATTTCAATACAGCGTTCCACAATTGGTATTTTTTACACCCAAGTTATAGCGGCATCTCTGCATCACTGCACATATTACCATATGCATGTGATTGCTCAAAAGCCTCTTCTCCTACATCACGAATAATGTCCTCTATGCGATCATCCATATCCGTGTCATTATCATCAAAGGTCACTTCCCCATGTCGAGACCCACTTGGCATTTTTTCACATGTCATACCCATACTGTATAGGTCTTACAAAATCCTTCACAAATTAAATGTGTGTCTATAACTTCAGGACTTAGTCGTCTCTCATTCAAACATTCTACACAAGGACAATAAAACTTCCCACTATCATCATGGGCATTTCGTTTAGCAAATTCTATAAATTCCCTCACCCCATTCTCATATTCAACAGTCGTCCTTAAACAATTTATCCAACTGTAATCCATAGTAGAATTCCTATAGACGGAAAGATTTAACATACATTATTGGAATTTCAAAATTGCATAAACTAATCCAACTCCAAATTCATATGCTCAATGTAGCTAGCTAGGTTATAAATATATATTTTTTCTTTTTTGGGAAGGAGAAAGCCATTAAATGCATCATGAATAGTGACTCTTGGTCATAAATGTATCACAATGAATAGAAGAAGAAAAATAAATGCATTGCATGAAGGTCTTGTTGTTGGAAATTATGCCTTAGGGGCAAGTCATTGTACTTTAAACGTTTGTGTTATTTAAAGTATTCTCCTTTAGTTATCATTTCATTTGCATGTTTATATTGATAATTGTATCCTTAGATATATATTATAGATTATCCTAAATGTCACTGGTCAGTCATCTACGCGAGAGTGAAGATGAAATAAGACCAGTATGACTTTGATGAGTATGGAGATACGAGTCAAAGTCATAGGCACTTGTAAGAGTACAAGGTGCTGGACCGACCCACTATGATAAAGCTGCATGGAATAAGTCATAAGCTTTTCTCTTGTATAACCGCGTCACAACGCCCTTTGACCTGAGATCATCATTGATTCCTACATGATGAGTTGCTGATCTTTGACCTAGTCAAAAGTCACCTTTGACCGGGTGATGATAAAGGCTATGATCGGGATCAGTGGTTTTCATGCAGAGGAATGTGAATAGTCAATATGAAATTTGACCCTCACATTTGTAGAGAGATAATACTAGGCCCATCGATGAGTGAGTCTGAGAAATGTATGGCCATACTACGATGGAAAGGAGTTTCCATTTCAATTAGACTACTCAAGAATCGAGAAAGTAATGGTCAAGAACAGGAAGTTGACATTCTCGATGCCTCATCCTTGACCAAATTATCGCGTGACAAAAAGGACGTGACATGGTTTTACGATAGGCTGTATCGTATCATCGATCCCCATATGAATTGGGTAGTCGCAATGTCTTGCTAGAGGCCACTTGCGACTTGTGGGCCTGCAGGGTCGCACACAAGAATAGCCCAACACGAGCAAAAGTGTCCAGATTCATTGAATCTTAGATATGTCTAAGATTTAATGAATTATGTATTTAGTCTAGGATGAATATATATATGGGTTTATCGTTTGTCATGTCACTTGACATAAGATTATGTCAAGTGAGCCCAAAACTACGTCGTTTTGGGAGTTAAGGAAATTAATGAAGGGTGTTTTTGTATTTTTGTTTTAGTATTTATTATATGAATTTTACCAAAAGATCTTTCATTAATTCCTCTGACTCAAAACTACGACGTTTTGAGAGTTCATTAATTCCTCTAACGCCAAAACGACGTAGTTTTGGAGTGACTTGATATAACCTTATGTCAAGTGACATGATAAACGATAACCCCTATATATATATATATTAAATTTGAAATTAATATAATAATATTATTTAATAAAAATTATAATATTATTATATAATATTTGTTTGTATTTAATTTATTTGATAAATTAAATATCTAAAACAAATAGAGATATTGTATCTTAGATTTAATTTTCGAATAAAGAAATCATATATTTTATTTTATTTAAATTGAGATATAGTATCTTAGATTTAATCAAATAGATAGATATCATTTCTTGGATTTAATTTATAGAGATAAATTAAATCAGAAGGCTTTCAATTTGGATTAAACAAATAGATTAGATTTGATCTATCAGATAGATTTAATTGATATTTTTTTTTAAATCCAGATTCAAAATTCGAATTCAAAATTAATGCGTATTAATTTTGAATATAATACGCCTATCGGGTTTAGAAAAACCTACGGGACTTTTGTCAAGCGTATTAGAAAGCCGCGAGAAACCCTAGAGAGACGTGAGAATACTGAAGGCGCTACAGTCTGTGTTCGAGGTTATTCGTGTGGATACCGGTAGAGGAAGGCGATTCAAATAGTCGACTTCTACTGATCGAGAAGGTAGCCCACCAGTCCAAATAGTTCGGCATACCAGTTTGATCGAACGAGATGGCACCACGTTCGAGACGTACGACAGTAGAGACGCACGACGTTCAAGATACGCACCAGGCCGAGTTGAACGAAACGTTGAACCCTTCGCATAGGTACGATTCAGATTCTTTTAACCTTGATTTAAACGCCGTTGATGGATCCTTCGATGGGATTCGTAAGTTTTTAATTCCGCTGCGTGTACGGATTTCAACACTTGTGGACTAACCTGTAACGTATAAATTAAAATGTTTTTGCTGAAGATTTCTTCTCTGGCCACGAACGTTGATGTTGCAGACAACAAAAGTAACCCTAAAAACACTTGTTGGTCAGTTGGATAGGTCTCAAGTGCAAATATAATCTTGAAAATACAATATTCGTTAACAACAGAGGAACCCACTAGAACATTTCATTGATTTCATTCAACCCATGAAAAACCCAGAACGGTAAGTAGAAAAATCTAAAAGTGATATAACCGAAACACCTCTTACAGATTGGTCTATCGTTGTTTAGCTAAGGAAGCAGAAAGTGATAAGCTAACCAGCACTAGCTTGTTGAGAGAGCAACACGAAGTGTATCACGAAGTTCAGAGAGGGAAATTTAATTTTCCGCGCGACAAAGACACTTTTTAGCTTTTTGGATTTTATTAAGACCGGTTAATTATACATTGTCCGGTCCTAAAGGTATATATTTTATTTATTTAATTTTTAAGATCGGAGTTTTATAAGAATCTGGTCCTAATTTTTTGTTATTCATTTAATTTTAAGACCGGAATTTTATAAAATATCCGGTCCTAAAAGTCAAATTTATTAATTATAAATTAAAGCATCATGTCCTAGAGGTTATTATTTACATTACGAAAAAAAAGAGAGGATGGGCATTGGCGAGCGCAGCATCAACAAAATTAAAAATAAAGGAAAACTGGAGAATAAGCTTCTTTAATTATTGGAGAATATGAACAAAAAGAAGACACAAGCTTAGTTCTTAATGCTTCATACATTACAAGAGAATATGCACATACACAATGAAAAAAAATTTGAAAATTATCAACAACAAGAATCTGACTAAACATCCTAACTAAAGCTTATTATCATCCAATGCCTTGGCGATATCGGCGTAAGCAACATTAATTTCCCACCAGAGATCAGCAAGTTGCTGACTTATGTGGATCAGCAATGAAAGAGGGGAGAGGTCAGCAGTAGGTGCGCTTGGGCTAGGAGGTTGACCAATATTATCAGAAGGCTGGAGAGGGGAAGCGGGAACCTCTTCATGGTCTGAAGGCTGGAGGGGCCAGCAATCTTTCCGTCCCAACAGAACGCAAGCTCGCATGAGGCGGCCTATATAAGGATCTATGGTAGGCACGAGCTTTAGGAGTACCCCTACGAGCAGTTCTCTTGTATCTAACCATGGTTTAAGCAGTTTGAGACAGAGGATTATCAAGGACGCAGTGAGGAGTTAGGGCAGAGATGTAGTGAGGAGTTAGGGAAGGGAGAAACAAAATTGTGACAATGAAATGAGATTAAATATGTATATATAATTAGTAAAAACTTTTAAGAGCGTATTTTAGAAATATCCGGTCCTAAAAGTCTATAATTAGTTTTTTCAATTAAATAACTATTAAGACCGGAATATTATAAATAATACGGTCCTAAAAGTATATAATTAATTTTTTCAATTAAATGACTTTTAAGACTGTCCTTTTATTATATATCCAGTCCTAAATTTATTTTATTTATTTTTTTCAATCAATTCATTTAATTTTAAGACCAACCTTTTATCGCATATCCGGTCCTAAAAGTCAATTATTTTTTTTCAAATTCATTTTTTTAAAACTAAGAATATTTTCTTTAAAAAAAATTACTTTTAAGAACAGATCTTGTGCAATATCTGGTATTAAAAGTTCATTCTTTTCAAATTCAGATAGCAGAGTCGTATCCTTACACTCTGTTCAATTCAGAGTCTCTTCGGCTTCCAGGTAAACTTCCCAACTATGTGACTCCTCGTATTCTGAGGAACTATGTGTCTCCTCATTAAAGTTTCCAGCATTTCATATTCTTCAGGATGAGGTTCTCTATATTTAAACCCGTTGTTACTTTAGTTTCTTCACATTCATCTCCATCACTTCTACAAACCTCCACTGCCTAGCCTCCACCGTAATGGCTGCTCCACCAGGTCCTCCTTTTCCTCCTCCTCGTCTTCAACCTTAGCGCCCTCCTCCTTCTCCGTTGCCTCCAAATCCATCTTTCTATCAGATGATGGAGCACATGCTGGCCCACGTCGATCACATCGACCGACGCTTGGGCCAATTGTTTGGGCTTGTTCATATCGTCAACAACAAGCTCAACATGGTACTCGACACCAATGACGTGGAGTACCATGCTTCTGAAGACGACGCCTCCGTCCCCACCTCCCCCTCCGACAACGATGGGGAGGATTAGATGTTTTATGTTTTTTTTTGTAGTAGTGATGCCCCTTAGTAGGCAGCATAAAAATTATAATAAATAAAATTTTTAGTTCCCATCTTCGATTGCATTGTCCTTTTCATTTTTATCTTCATTTTTGTAGTACTATGTTTTATGTTTTATCTTCATTTTCTTTCCGAAGAAAAGGAAACAAACAAAACATTGTCCTCGTGTGTGAGCAACATTAAAAATTCGCAAAATACGTTAAGACCATACAAAAAGAAAATACATTGTCGGTTTTACCTCGCCCTAATTTGATAATTCTCAGTGTCCTTTTCATTATCTTTCTTTTTTTCTGATAAAAAGAAAAAAGACAGAGAAAAGGGAGACCGATCATACTAAAACTCAGGAGAGGTAAAAATGACAACTATGAGGGTCCTATCTTGAGCAAAACCTCGATTATCTTGATGAACCCTAATGCATTGTTTTAAAAAGTGTAATCACCATTTCTTATAAATAGACGAAGACTTTCAAGACTAGATTTTAAAATGTTAGACTTTTAGGACCGGACGTTTAACAAATATACGGTCCTAAAAGTCTCACCCGATTTTTTAAAATTAAACGAAGACTTTTAGGACCGGACGTTTAACAAAAATACGGTCCAAAAAGTCGCAAAGACTTTTCAGTGACTCATACTGCTTATTTACAACATCCTGTAGTTCTCACTCCTCAAGGTACAAGCACTAAATAGCTTTATCCACCATCCAATACATTCAGCAACCCAAAATGGACACAATAAAATTGTTCGAAAAAATAAACAAATTTATTATTGAATTACACAAATTATGCAATTGCTTATTTACAGAAGATTATTGTTGCTACAACATATATTTACAAATGAATTTAGGAAATTAATTATTTTTTTGACTTTAAGAGGTCATCATACAGATATTCACAAAACACTTTGCGGATGTGCTCGATATCATCATCGCAAACCTCTGTAACATCAAAGACAGAAATTGAATAAACTTGCGTGCATATATATTTCATATGTAACATTAATCCAAAAACTGAATTCAACCATAATATGTAACATCAAATACATTTACCTTTGCAGTGAATTTAGTCCTTCCTTGCATGGTAATATCATATATGTGCCTCAAGATGTACGGGCCACATAAGTTGGACCCTACTGGTTGCCGACGGGTCTAAAAAACAACAAGAAATATATATATATATATATATGTGTGTGTGTGTGTGTGTGTGTGTGTGTGTGTGTGTGTGTGTGTGTGTGTGTGTGTGTGTGTGTGTGTGTGTGTGTGTGTGTCTGTGTGTGTGTGTGTGTGTCTGTGTGTATGTATGTATAAGAGTATATATAGCTTATTGACCAAGTTCACATGGTAGTGTGCCAGTGTACAAATATGTACTAACCTTTGGACGAGGCCATTTAGGATCTTTGGCATCATACGTAAGCTTTTATTTTTACCTGGATTTGGAAGGTCCTCATGGCACTATCATCAAAATCACAAATTTATCAATAATGGTCACTGAAAATTCAAAGCAGAGATTTTAGACAAGACAATCAAAATAACATGCTTACTCGTTCATGGTCTGCTTCAACGTAGGCCCTAGACTACTGTGAGTAAATCATAAGAAGACCACTGTATGCTCCTCCATGCACATGAGGACCAACTGTCAGTGGTGGCTGAAAAATTCACAGCAGACAAGTACTCAGTGATATATGTAGTAGAATTAAGTGAATTGCAGACAAGAATTGTGATATGTACCTATGGTAGTATGGGAACAAGTACACTTTTTTTCTCACTTCACACACCGTGTTTGAAATGTACGGTTGTCTCACATCTAAGGGTGTTGTACTTGCAAAGTCTGGAAACAAGAATCCAAAATCATTGATTCTGTCTTGTTGTTCCAGTTCATCATGCATGAACCTACAATAATGACGTCAGGGAATTAGTATATATGTATGTGTGTCTAAATGATGCATTTAAATTATGTACTCATAGAAGAAGATACTTACTTTATAAATATTTGAACAATTGCATTAGTAAGCTCTTTTCTAGGAAGCAGCAGGGACGTTAAATCATCAGGGTCAAGGAAAACCGGTTGCATATCAGGGAGCCCTACTACTTCATTGGCAGGCCACAATTTATCTTTAAAATATCCATTGGATACCATATGGAATATTTTTTTCCTTTTTTTCCTTGGCAGTCAACTTAGGAGATGGAGCTTGAGGAGGAGTAGAGACATGTACAAGCTTATTTGGCCAAGAGATGAAGGTTCCCTTGACATCACTCACAACCTTCAGCTGATCAGTTGGGAGAAGGAGATATGCATCAATGATCACCTTTTCAACTAACACTCTGACTTCATCATCAGCCATTTGTTGGTGGTGTACACTTGATCCCAAGTTGTGGACAGTCCCTTTTGCAGCAAATCATCTATGAGGTTCTGCCTTATACAGGTCACAAGGTTGCTCTAACTGTCCAACAATGCAGCTCCCTCTAGTGCTCTGCTGCAGTGGTGCAGGTGAATGTGTGAAGGGAACACTGGTCTCTGGCCGAGAGCTCAAAAGCAACATCATTTTATCCATGTCCTCCTTCATCTTGCTCATCTCGGCTTGAAACATTGCAGTCAATGAAGCTTCTTTAGCCGCTACTTCCTCACTTAATTTGGCCAGCGTCTGATCCATCTCCTCCCAGGTAACCATACTTTGTTTATGGCGTTTGGATTTACCAAAGTATTCCTTCAAGCCTACGCGTCCTCCAATCCCCCTTACACTCCCAAGTAATCCGGTTTTCCAGTCGCAACGATCAAAACATTATTCCTCCCGTCCGACACAAAATATCCCTCTGCTTCTTTCTTTTTAAGATCTTCCTGTAAGATACAGATAACGAGAGGCTTAGTAATGAAACATGTTTAGTAACTAAAAATTAACAATAACAATACTTACAATTCTTTTAGAAACTAGACGAGTTTGTTCACTCGTGTAATCGTCGCTTGGCTTTTTGCGAATATACAGCCATAACTCCTCGCGACGTATTAAAGATGGCGCCTTATCACATATCGCAGAATGATTGGATTCAGCTTCATCTTCCAATCTCTTCCGCTTGGCCACCATCAAATCTTTTTCGGCCTTTTCATATCCTCCGTGAGAAGTCCTATGCGGGCAATCTTTCTTTCTCCTGATCTCCTGTCCTTGTTCCCTTCTTTTCTTTGAATCAGGATTGAAAACAACTATTAATTATGAATTCCAGCCATCTCACTAGCAGAAATTAGAGAACTTCTGCTTGATATGAACCTCAAAAACTAGTCAAATTCACTTCATCAAGTTTCAACATTTTATTTAAGGAAGATGTAGAATTGTAGAAGAAATTAGGAGAAATAGAGGAAAGGGAGTTGCATAACTACTGCCAACTCAGTCAATTCATTCATTCATCATAACTGGTTCCTACACATATTAGTCTAACCTCTTATATATAGTTAGAGGCTTGACTCTTAAGTCCCAATAACAGCTTGCACTGAAACCTTTACACAGTTAGCATACTAACTAACTAACATCAATGTCTAACCACGACCTACTATAACAGAACTAAGACTATAATAATGGTTTGACTCTTATGCCATTATTATTTCCCTAATTACCTACTTAGTATTTTACCTTTTCACGGTTTACATATCAGACTTGCATAGAACTAAGGCATGCTCCTCTATTCACATGACAAACCATCACTAACAAAATTAGATGAACACAATAACATTCACATATGCGCATAGGTTAATAAGAAAACAAGAAAAGGCAAATAAAACTAAATATAAACTCACCAAAGCTTCAAGAGTGGTCCGCAGCTGAACAAATTGTTGCTAAGTTTGTTGATCAAGAAATGTGTACTTCACCCAAGGAGGGGGCGAGGCTCACTAGCTGGAACCTCGACAAAAATATAGTTGTTGGTTAGAGAGGTCTTAAACTTCCTCCACCGATCAGCACAATAAGACAATGTCTTGTCTTTCAGCTTCTGGCAGTCAGGGACAGTGTATGTAAGCCGGATAGTGTCCCAAATAGGATCCTTTACTGTGCGATAGTCCACATTTTTCCACCCATCTGTCAAGATGCTAACCTTGCTTCGTGCTGATAGCCAACAAAACATTATATTTGTTCTTATTAGTACCAAAAGGAGCCAACTTTTCATCAAACTGAATCTTCAGCTTTGACCCAGAGGTCCAACTTACGGATACGTCTTTCATTCGTGTGCTACTTCTACCACGGCGAGCAGGCCGGTTACGAGGCTCACTGTGAGATGAAGAGGGTTCGTTCTGACTCACACCAGTCACACCAGTGAAGATGGAATATCACCTAGAGGGGGTAAATAGGTGATTACAAAAATATTTTCGCTAAACGTTTGTTAGTGCATATGAAACAGAAACGAAGAGAAGTATATTGGCACAAGGCAATTTATACTGGTTCGGTCTAACTCAACAACCTACGTCAAGTCCCCAAGTACAACTTGGGATTTCACTAACTTTTTGAATCAGATACAATTACAGACTCTGTAACTTAGGATGATCCTTTCACTCTAGGACTCACTCCCCCTTACAAGTTGTAATTGTACACCCACGCTTAAGATTCCACAAACTTAAGTTTCTCACAGAGAAAAGAATAAGTGTTTGACTAAACTCCTCACGAGCTGATAATTAATGAACACTGAAGAACAATGAATATCTGAAGATACTAATGAAACAGATGAAATAGTTGAATGAAATAAATTCGAGTTGAATGCACAACATTTCAGTAGTTAACGAAATTCAATGCTTCCAGTATTTATAGTTGAGCTATTTATGGCCGTTGGAGAAGCTTGAAGATTAACCGTTGTGAGTCTCGAATCTTTCCGTTAGACAGATGACGCTCGATTAATAATATCTTCGTTCAAATAATCCAGGTGGATTTGTAGTCACGATATTCTCTTCATTCCTTTTGCTTTTGCCCATTGTGAAATAGCATTGAATGCAAAGGCGGAATATCAGTAAGTGCTTTTCATTTGTTCAGAGGGTGGTTACTGAGGATATCATAGCTATGACAACTGCATTTAATGCTTCTGTTAGAATTCTTGCTTTTCATCTAAAACAATGGTTAGCAACCTGTAATACACTCAAATGATGATTAGTGTATAGTTTAAATAATATTGAGTAAGTCAAGAGAGTGATTGAAGATAACCCATGAGATTTGAATTTAAAAACATTTCGTTTTACAGAACAAAGAATGATCATGCTCGAGCATGACCTCCAGCTTGCTCGAGCATCCTCACAAGAAGTGTGTTGTAAATCAAAGCATCGACCTAAGCTCAGGCATCACCAAGCTGCTGCTCGAGCACTCAATGGTGCTTGCTCGGGCGTGGCAATTTTAAAGAGTTTTAAAAGATTAATGAACGTTGATGCTCGAGCAAACTATTCTTCATGCTCCGACATGATTTAGTGTCAGTGCCGCCAATGCTCGGGTATCCCAGAAATGATGCTCGGGCATGATTCAGTGTCAGTGCCGCCAATGTTCGGGCATCCCAGAAATGATGCTCGGGCATGGGTGAAGCCAAGAGTTTCAAAGACCAAGAGACATGTCTGCTCGAGCATCTTGTAATGCCTGCTCAAGAATGCTGCTCGGGCAAGATACAATCTTGCTCGGGCACAGGACATACAGAGAGTAAATTAAGGAGACTTAGCGATGCTGCTCGAGCAACCTTTTTCCCTTGCTCGAGCACGCTACTCGAGCATGCTATATTCATGCTTGGGCATCAGTCATCCAGAGACGAAAACTTAGGTAATAAATGACATTGCTCGAGCAACCTCTTTACTTTTGCTCGAGCATGACATAATCATGCTCGGGCATAAGACATACAGAGCTTAAAGAATGAAAGGAATATGATACTTGCTTGAGCACTCTTTTACCTCTGCTCGAGCACTATGCTCGAGCATCACTTACTTACTACTCGGGCACACAATTTGAGTTGGTATGTCTCTCATGTTCTTAACCCGATGATGCTCGGGCATGTTGGTTTCCTGCTCAAGCATGCTTTGACAGTTAATATTCTAAAACACTTTAAACAATTTATTAGACCAAAAGATAAGTGTTTGTTATCATCAAAACGTACGAGAGCTAACAACCAGTAACTGGCGTTGAACGAACAGGACAAGACTCGTTTTCTCTGTTCATTTTGATAAAGGAAGAGAGGTTGAGAGAGGTGGTCCGAAAGAGGAATGCCTGAGAAAATGAGAGAGTAACAGAGGATGGTGTTGGTGGGCAAGGAAGAGAGGTAATGCAACAGGAAGAGAGCTTTCGCAACAAGAACAGGGGTTTGAGTTCAGAGAGAGCAACGTAAGTGGTAAGGTAAGGTTTCGCGCGAATAAGATTATATTTTACGCTTTATTTTTAAGACCGGATGTACCAAATGAATGGTCTTAAAAGTTAACCTTTAAGACCGTCCCTTATAAAACTCCGGTCTTAAAAGTAATAAAATTTTCGTTTAATTTTCTTCAACATTTTGTACCGGCCACAATTTATATCCGGTCTTAAAAGTATAACATTGAAGTCCGTCTTTTTTAAAGACCGGTCTTAAAAGTTTTAGACCTTTATATTAAAATTTTTCCTTATTATTTTGGACCGCAAAAAAATTGTACGGGATTTCTCTATAAAAGCAATTGATATTTCAATTTTTTTAATAACATTTTTAAGACCGGTTGTTTTGTTAACCAGTCTGAATAATATGTTTAAGACCTATGAATAAAGGATCCGGTCCAAGAAGTTCTTTATATTTACAAAACTGACACCGGTCATACGTTTAAGACCGGGCCGTCGATACTCTGGTCTAAATGAGGCGGTCTTAAAACCATTTTTTGCACTAGTGAGAGTGTGTAATTGTATTCGTATTTGAAGAGTTAGTGAAAATCCCAAGGTGTACTTGGGGACTTGATGTAGGTCAAAGTGATAGACCAAACCAGTATAAATTGCTCTGTGTCTATTTCCCTTCTCTGTCTTTGTTTTACTTGTGCTCGTGTGTAACTTGCGAAAAGTTTTTGAGATCACCTATTCACCTCCCCTCTAGGTGATATTCCATCTTCAAATGGAAGACGGAGACACCAAGACAGTGATAGGGTAATAGTTTGTTGGCCAATTTGCACCTCATTGTGTTTTTTTTCACTTTTTAATTGTTGATTGGTAATTTTGGTACCCTCAATTGTTTTTTGTGCCAGATGCTCCTCGGGTAATAGTTTGTTAGCAAATTTTGCACCTTAACTCAAAAAAAAAAAAAAGAGTTGAACAAGCATAAATGATATTCTGTTCTAAAGATTCAAAGCATTATTTCCAATTGTTCTAAAAAAGCATGATTCCCAGATTTTGCTCCAAAAGAAAGTATGATTTCCATATGCATCAATATAAAAGAGTAAAATACTCTAATATCCCTTATATTTTACCTTAATTACATCGATCTCCCATCTATTTTGAAAACATATACTTAAGTTTAAACGGTTAACTCTGTTAAGGATTCTTATTTTTTAATTAAAATTTATATTAAAATAAATTTAATTTACTAATTTACCTTTCATCATTTCTAATTCCCTAATTTTGGCTAAAATTGTTTAAGTAATTTGAGAGTTTTTTGTTTTTTGTTTACTTTTGTAGAAAGTTATCTATTAATTTATTTTCATATTAAGATAATGACTTAATTAATTCAATTGACGCAGACATAGAAAACTTAATTAAAAATATGATTAATTCTTTAAATAGATATATACTTTAATAAACATGTTTATAAATGATTATGCAAAAAATGTATTCGAAATTAATATAGGTTATATAGTATCTCAAATTTACTTTATTAATAACACATGTGAATAAAAATATGTCTTTTTTGACCAAAACAAAAGTAAATAAAAAATATGTCTTTCAAATATGTTTTCAATCAAGATATTGTCGGAAAAAAAAAACACAACAAAAAAATATGTTTTGAGTATAATACATTATCTACCCCTCTGTTTTATCTCCCCTTTAATTTAAAAATCTATAGACATCCTTTGAAATTAAATTCATGTAATAGAAACCTCTTAAGATTTCATTTTCATCCACTCAATTATTAGTTGACGGTTAGGTTTGACCATTGAATGTTTTCTTTGATCAAAATACCCCTCTTTCAAAAAATGAATAAACATTTACATCTGCCTAAAATAATTTCAGCAAAAATCATTATGGCCGCAAAGACCAACGCACCAATTATGGTACAATATATAATTGTAATTCACTAGTTATTTCAGATGCTCGCCAAATCTTGAAAAAAAAAACCCCATAGGTTAATTTATTCCTCAAAAACCACCGCCTACATCACCATTCAATATTTCTTGACTCCACTAGTGGCCAAACCACATGAGCACTAGGTCCAATGTGAGTAGGATCACTTAGCCATTAGACATGCTTCATAATTGGAAAAACAAGCACCGTGGAAATACGTACCACTCAACCAAAGAAAGAAGATGAAGAGTTGGCCGAAATGGGCACTAAATACTTTTCGGAAAATCTCCTCCAAATTAGTATATAAAAAATAATTCCTGTACATATATGTTTAAAATTTATAATATATTATAAAATTTATTAATTTTATTATATTATAAAATTTTAAATTTTAAAATTTATTGAAACTTATTTATTTAGTATTATTTTAAATGATTAAAAACGCGTTTCTTTCTTTCTTTTTTCCACGATACCATGATTGAAAACATGTTTGAAATGAATATTTTTATTCGCCATATGTTATTAATAATGTAAATGAGATCCTATATATCTTATATTAATTTTAAGCTTAATTTTTTAAATACATTTTTTGCATGATCATTTAAAAACACATTGTTAAAGTATGCATTTATTAAAAGAATTAATCATATTTTTAATTAAGTTTCCTATGTCGGCATTAATTAAATTAATTAGGTCATTATCTCAATATGAAAAACAATTAACAGATAACTATTTACGAAAGTAAAAAATAAATTAAGAAAAATAAAAATAAAAAAAATCTCAAATTACTTAAAAAAATTATCCAAAATTATGGAATTAGAAATGATGAAGAGTAAATTAGTAAATTAAATTTATTTTAATATAAATTTCAATTAAAAAATAAAAAATTCTTAACGGAGTTAACGATTTGAACTTAAGTGTATATTTTTCAAATAGAAGAGATGCCTGTGTAATAAGGTAAAATTCATGGAAAGTTAGAGTATTGTACTCATGAATTTTTAGTTATTTAAAAGAATATTAAATAAATAATTTTCAATAAATACATTAAAATTTAAAATTTTATAATATAATAAAAATAATAAAAATAATAAATTTTATAACATATTAGAAATTTTGAACATGCATGTATTAGAATTATGTTTTATTTTTATAAAAAATTATTGTAGGAAAATATAAATATTTATTCATTTGTTGAAAGAGAGGTATTTTTTGGTTAAACTAACAATTGAGTGGATAGAAATAGAATCTCAAATATGTAAAGGAAGTTTCTGTAACGTGTATTTTAATTTGGGTTAAGTACCAATTTTTCCTCGGAAGTATATTCTCAGGAGCAAGTTTGATTTGAAAATTTTTTGGAGTTCAATTTTGCCCCAGAAATATCAAAACGGAGCAATATTGTCTTCCGCTAATGGTAAACCGT
Source organism: Acacia pycnantha (assembly GCA_025563575.1). Lineage (NCBI taxonomy): Eukaryota > Viridiplantae > Streptophyta > Magnoliopsida > Fabales > Fabaceae > Acacia > Acacia pycnantha. The sequence continues at coordinate 670,188 of JAMWYP010000248.1, forward strand.
GACGCCGTTAGGGAACACTAGAGTGTCTAAGTTTTTTTTTTTGATTTTTTTTTTGTTTTGCAGGTGCACACTCATGTGTTCACTCAAGTGTGCACAAGGCACACTCGAGTGTGCACATTTTGTGCACACTCAATGCGCACTTCAAGAAAAAAAAATTGTCCATGTTTGTACACACTCGAGCGTGTTGTAACTCCATCAGCGCCTACCGTTGGGGAAGGACAACATTGTTCCCTTTTAATACTTCTGGAGCAAAATTGAACCCAAAAAAACTTCCGGGACAAAATTGCTATACTTCCGATACAAAATTAGCACTTAACCCTTTTAATTTTAATGAAAGTCTATATACGTTTTTAAAAATAGAGGGGAGATTTATGTAATTTAGGTAAAATAGAAGGGTAATCATTACTCACGTATAAATGATGTGATGACTTAAAATGAAAACATGTATCTACTGTGAAGATATGTTACTTTATTCCCATTTTTCCCATCACAATATCGACACGAAATATTCCATGTATTTCAGGTCTCAAAAGAAGAAAAGATAGAAATATTCCTTTTTATGATTTTTCTAAAACAAACTTAAATATTCCCTCACTACAATAATTTCTTCAAATTTCTAACTAATTCAAAATTCAAAGGTTTAATTAAATTTTCATAACCTAAAGAATATTTATAAGCTTTGAGGTGGTTCCCTTTAAGGGGCCATATTCATGGGCTGGAAAGCCTGTTCAAGTATAAACCTTGCGTCCGAAAAATATGTGTAATAAAAAAACTAATAAAACCAAATGTGAGTATAAATAGGTTTGGGTTTGTTACCGCAAAAAAAAAAAAATAATAATAATAAATAGGTTTGGGTTCAAACTTTTTAGGCTATCAGTTTAAAAAGAATTTTGTGCAATGTTTCTGATGGGCTTAGTCCGTTGTTTAAGGAACTCAGTCCATGATACTCATTATACATTATCTTTTGCTTCTTTTTGGGTACATAGAGGGCCCAAAAAGAAAGAAAATAAAAAAACATAGGTGATTACAATCCCATCAAACGTGGGTCCTCATATAAAAAAAAAAAAAAAAAAAAAAAAAAAAAAAATATATATATATATATATATATATATATATATATATATATATATATATAAATTTATAAAAAATTACACAATTCGCTAGTTATAAATAATATAATTTATTTCTTAAATTTCATGCAGCATGTAGTTAACAATTTTAATTTTTCAAACTACCATTTTAAAATATTGGGTATGGTTTATTATTTTTTAAGCATTTTGCTATTAAATTAAATAAGAGTATATTTAGTAATACATCATAAATTCTATGTCATAATAAGAAATAGGGTCTTATATTTTATTAATACTAACAAAATATAATATATTAAAGAACAAAGGAAGTAATTATTTTGGTTATTTTTACAAATTTCATATTAATAGAACGAACTGGATCGGCATTAAAGTTAAACATGGAACGAAAAGAAAACAGTAACGAAACCTTTTGATTCCTTTCAGTTTCATTTCTTCATCTTTTATTTTCAATACTCTATGACCTCAAAACCCTTTTCATTATTCCTGTTTGGCTTTAAGACTGATGGTTGAGGTTAATCCTTATCTTAAAATTTTGCTGCTAAAAGTCCCCCCCCCCCCTCCCTCCCTCTCCATGTTGGCATGCAAATTATTGGGGGTCGTGGGGTTATTTTCAGCTCGTTGTGGTCCGTTGAGATGATAACGAAGAGGGAGTTATCAAACACAAACTAAAGTCCATTGGCAAAAGCTTATCCTGTTATCCATTTCGGTCTTACGTCATATATAGAAATGGAAATAACTGAAGCAAAAAAAATAAAATAAAGGTGATATATGAATTTTTTAAAGAAAAAAATTAAAAAAAGAGTTAAATACCATTTTTGCTATGGAAGTTTAACCTAAAGAACACTGATCACCCGAAGGTTTTTTTGGTCTCATTTTTTCCTCAGACGTTAACAAAACGGAACAAATATATCCGAAAGTTTTTTTTTAGAGGAAATTTACCTCGAAAGATTTTTTTAGAAGCAATTTTGCCCTTGGAAGTTTACAAAGATGAACAACAATTTAACGATCAAGATCATTGGATAGGAAAGATTGCTATGGTTGTAAACTTTCGGGGCAAAAATGAAATCAAAAAAACTTCTAAGTGACTAATGCTCTTTAGGCTAAACTTTTATGGAGAAAATGGTATTTAACCCTTAAAAAAAATAAACAAATGAAAAGCTTAGAAGTGGACGTGAGAGAAATGTGCTCTTTTGTTACGTAGTTCTCTGCCTTTCTTTTTCACTATTGTAAGTTGTTGTTTGTGGCCTTTATGGGCCCCTCCCACCTTCACTTGCTCATATTGTGCTTTTTCAGTGCTTTCTTTCTTAGGCCCCACATCGGACCCATTTTTGGTTGACTAATACGAGTCCCAACATTAATTTTGATAACTAAATGAGTGATTAAAGAATCAGATTGGAGTGATGAGTTCAGGTCAAAAAAAATAAACAGATTGGAGTGATGAGTAACATGGTGCTCAACCCTGTTATGAGCAGAGAAACTAGCTCCTGTCCAGACTCATAAATGGCTCGATTTGAACCAGAAAATTGTTTTTATGGTTGAGCCAAGTTGAACCAGAATCCAGCTGTGCCATTAAGCCAGAATTCTTAATTAAAAATGCCGAAACGGTTTTTTGAAAACTGGATGGTTTTCTAGTTTGACGGGAAAAATGCTAAATAATTAAAAATCTAGTTAAAAAAAATAAAAAATTGACACTCTAAAAAATCCAATATTTTTTTAAACCATTTGTAGCTATATAGTGTCATTTCTTTAAGAACTTCAAGTATTGCGGTGTTTTTGACAATTAGACTTGTTATGGATTTAATTCTTAAATATGTTATTATATATTCCTATAATCAATTTTATAAAATTTCTATTAATTATTATGTCACTGATTCAATTGCCAATCTAACTATGGACCATAAGAACCATGAAATGCCTTTCCGGTTCAACCATCTAGTCCAGCTTTTAAAATATTGACTAAATATGGAGACAACTAACAATGATTGGATCTAAGTGGCAAGAACCGTAAGATAAAAGGGGGGGGGGGACTCAATATTATTATTATTATTATTATTTTTATAACAAAATTTTAGGAGAGGGGTGAGCACCCACAGTCTAAGGGCAGGTCGCTATGGCTTTGCTCCCCAGGGTATACAGGACTGAGAATACACATGCTTCTACCTCAGCCTGCATTTTCACAAGTTCACATCACCTAGGATGTCTCCCCCAGTGCTTTGCCAACTCCAGGATCGAACCTCCTCCCTTTGGTGAGAGTGTCCGACCCCTTTGCCAGTTGAGCCCAAAGACGAGGGGTAAAAAAAAAAAATCTCAATATTAATTCTTTGGGATAAAATAAAAGTATAAGAGAGGTTCTCCACACATTATGGCCCAACCCAACTCGAATCCTTATCATAGTTTGTGTGTATACAATGCTCTATGCATTGCACAGAATCAGTAAGATATGAGCTGCAATTTTCATAATCTATGAAAGCTTTGGCTATTTTATAAAAGATTTATTGATATTTTTTATTATTTGTTTTAGGTTTGGAGAGATCAGAGTTTCGAACAACAGACTATGTTGTTAAATATTATTTTATATGTTATTTTAATGAAATAATTAAATGAATTTATATTATGTTTTTCCGCCAAAGTTGTAAGCAATAGCATCACATTAAACTTGCATAAACAAAACAATTCATTTGACATGTTATAACCGAAAGAAAGTTGGAAAATCATAATGCTTATGAATTTATGCAAATCAAAATTGCCTTGGGTAGTTTTAGCTTTATGGCTTCAAGCAGCATTAGAAAATTTTCGTAACTTATTCTTCATTACATTTTTATTTATGCAATAAAGTATGAGTGAATTTGGATAGAAAGACAAACGCAACACCCTTATTCCCGGATATATACTATAGACATGAGTTTATATATTTTTCTTTATATCCTAAGACATTATGTCTTTAACTCTTTTTAATTTATAAACAAGAGTCTTTTTTAATTAATATGAGTATATAAATATATATACAAATACCTTAAGTCATTAGGTCTTGAATCATTTTTCATTTATATAAGTTGGGAAAATTAATCTTTTTTGTCTTTTAACAGGGTTGTAACTCAATCTCTAAATTTTGACTTGGTATGGTGTATGTAACTTAGTCCCAATAGTCTTGACTCAGTTGTAAGTTAGTTCCTGAAGTTTGACTCACTGCAACTTAGTCCATATAATTTTTAACATTTTACAATTTAGTCCTTATATTTTAGAATAAAGGTGGAGGCTATATTATAAAATAGTTAAAATTATAGAGATTGAGTTTTAGAGAGTCAAAGTTCAAGGAATGGGTATAACTGAGTCAAAATTATAGAGACTGAGTTGTACCGAGTCAAAGTGTAGGAATTAAATTACAACCTAGTCAAAACCATAGGGACCAATAGATTAATTTTCTCAAATAAGTTTGCTTCACTTCAATTTTATCTTTCGTGCGACTTCTTTATTTTACTTCTATCGCCATATCATTTCAAATTATTCTTTTCGAGTTTACTCTAAGCTTTTTAATTGGACGTACTCTTAGATATCACGCCAATGAGTTTTCCCCTATTTATATAATTTTGTTAATTTATTGAGGTTCATTCTTGCATCCACTCTCGATCTGAACATTAATTACTAAATAGTAATGACATAAAAAGATAAAAGCATCGGGATCGCTTAAGACCTTGCTATAATTTGTGCTGTGCACATGCTTCCACACGTTCCCTGCAGAAAGCTAGTGTGCAATACTTTGAGATTTTTTTTTTTTCTTAAGGGCAATTTCACCCCAAAGTTTTTTATGGGATAATTTTGCCCTGGAAGTGTAAAAAAGGGAGCAATTATACTCTGTCTATTATCTCAGTTAATTTTAACTACTAATTGATCAAATATATTGAGCTGATAGTTGACATGTCTTCCATGCCATTTTTGTTCAAGTGTAAATTTGCCCCAGAAATTTATGTGTTATATACTTTGTTTTTTCCAAAGTTATATTTAAAATTTTTGTAGCAAATTTGCATCTTAACAAAAATTACATGGATGACATGTGGTCTACAAGTTCATTATATTTGGTCAATTAATTGTCAAAATTAACTAGGATAATAGTCAGGGAAAAAATGCTCCTTTTTTGACACTTCTGGTTAAAAATTGCCTCCCAAAAAACTTCTAGGGCAAAGCTGTCTCTAAGTGAAGCAAACTTTCGGGACAAAATAGACCCTTAAACCGTTTATAGTTTTATATTAGCGCATAGATATCCTCCTACTAAAGACAATCTCATTCGAGACACGATCATCATTAAATATGAACACTTCTTTAAAATGGGATTTGAATTTTTATTTAACACATTGCGGGAAACTAATCCATTTAGATAGACTCAAGTACTCAACCCGTTGTTGTGAGATCTTTAATACTACCGCTGGTCATTAATAGAAGATATTAGTTATACTGAAAGTTATAGAGATTTTATATTGAGGATCAGAAGGAGTAAGAATGATGTAATTGAACGTATTAATTAAAGGTCAAACCTTTGGCACATGTTATGATTGCTTGCAATTTACTCTCCACAATGTATACCATCTTTTCCCTGTAGTTATTTACTCTTGTGCATACTTTAAACTAGTTATTAATTATATATTTCCAATCAATGAAGCATTCTTAAAGAAAAAGAATAAGAAAAATAAGGTTGAACATGCCACTAAAGAAGCTTCTACACAAATTGAACAATGCCATTTCTTTATGGTAATAAATAAGATAAATTTAGGAAAAGTATAAAATAAATGTATTGATTTAAAATATATAATAAAAATATCGGAAGTCACACAATTTATATGTTGTGAATAGTATAGATTATTTTTTTTTTTTAAAGAAACAATATGATAGGGATAAAAATTGAATCATGTCTACAATCAAATCATGATGTAGATTGAAATACCTGAAGTTGGCTCAAGAGGTTTGGGTAGAGTGAAGTATGGATAAAAGTTTAAAGTTTAAGTCATTCAAATATATAACAAAAAAATATTGGAAATATTATAGGGAAAAACAAAAAAATCAAATTCAATCTCTCGAGACTTTAATTAAAAGATACCAATTATTCTTCCACTTGAGTCAATTGTCCATGGTACCTCAACAACTTTTTATTTTCGTTATATGTAATCAATTTGTAATTTCAGAGAATCCTCAGTTGATAGGGTTAATTATTGTTGCTTATTTTAAGAAAGAGAAGACAAGCGTGAAATGTTAGGCAAAGAGGCAGTCTTGTCCTAGTGTAAAGTTTTGTTTTTGTTTTTGTTTTTAATAGCACGATGACTCCCCCAACTTGCAGCCGCAATTTGATAAAAGAAAGGAAAAGGAACAAAGCAACAACAAAATAAAATATCTCTTTAACAACTAAATTTACTTTTCTGGGTTCTTTAGCACAACTTGTGATGTTTTATAAGGCTGCGTTTGTCATATAGAAAAGGGATTTGAGGAATGGGGGAAATGATAGGACACACACACACACTCCCTCTTGTTCTAAATATAAGAAATAATGGAGATGTTTGTTTTAATTCTAAATATAATATCTCATTCTATTTTATCTCTTGATGTTATATTTTCTCCCCTCAAACTATCCATATTGATTGCCAATATTAAAGAAAGTTCTCTATATGCATGAGAAAGTTTCCATTAATGCAAATGATTAAAGGGATATCTTACAAAAACTTACTCATTCGTTACAAGAAACTAACTCAACTAATTTCTTAATCTCCATAAATTAATGAGCAAACTGACTTTCTTAGAAAGATAACCATTTTCGTACAAGAACTTTTCATTTCTATGGTAGAAAATGTTCTCATTATTATCTTGTACTAAACAGGCCTTAGCTCTAATAACTTGTTTGCAAGAGGAAGTGGGATCTCATTTGCTGAAATAAAAGGAAAAATAAAAAGAATGAATTAAAACCCGTGGGTTCCAATAGAAGCGATTCGTCCATTATTTAAACAATATATAGTCTTGGGTTTTGAATACGTGTGAATGAACATGAAGAAATTAATTATGGTCAAGTGAGTTACCTGGTCGCCTAAGTTATGGTCATGTTAAGTGAAAGTGATTTGATTTTTATTAAACAAGGTTTCAAGTCATCAACAGAGAATGAAGAAAAATGACATATCTCAGTGATAGTTAGATTACGAAGTAAAAGTAACTTGATTTTCTTAAACAGAATTTCAAGTTTGAGCAAAATGTAAATAACAAGAACTATATCCTCTATTTGAGGAGGCCTAGCAATATTTAAGTCTCAAGTAGTCGATGGTATTAGTATAAAAATTAAATAATAAAAGAAGTGGGGCAGAAAATGAAAAAGGGAAATAGCCTAACCCTAATGATGCACACACAGACATAATGGTGGATTTCTTAGCTGGTGAAAGATAAATTTAAGGGTTAAACCACATGGAAGAGAGAGAATGTCGAGAATGCAAAAGAGTGTATATTCAACAATATCACATGA